>JARQOC010000003.1:206341096-207046096 GCA_033576535.1 Allobates femoralis | reverse complement strand
ATCCTAAAAATATATCCAAAAACTATATTATATATATTATTAACTTCAATAAATTATGTATATTATATATTACAATTTATTATAATGTATATATATATATATATATATATTACATATCTATATATATTATATATATAATTATATATATATATATATATAGATATACATATATAGATTAAGATAAAATATATATATATATATATATATATATATATATATATTGTATATTAATCTATATATGTATATGTATATATATATATCTATTTATATATATCTAATATATATAGATATGTGATATATATATATCTATACATTATAATAAATTGTAATATATAATATACATAATTTTTTAAAGTTAATAATATATATAATATATTTTTTGGATATATTTTTAGGATATTATTTATAAAATATATTGTATATATTGATATTAAATAGATTATTGATCTATATGATACACAATTATATAAATCTTTTTCAGCCTTATATTAAATTTTGGTCTGAAATTATGCCAGTGCCTCAATATTTAATGTATATAAGCTTTGTAAAAAACATTAGTCATCTATATGTAAATAATGTTCCTTACTTCATTAACTTCTTTGGTGACTTATTTTGATTATAATTTTATTCTTGCCTTTGAGACCTTTCACAATACCTTTTTATCAGGAATTTGTGGGAAAAATAATCGCTTCTGCACGTTCCGCATAATGGCTCACATGTGGCATAAATGCGCCATTCAAATGTATTTTTCCTTTTAATTTGCAGTAATTTGTGGAACTTGCACAACTTGCGGCGCGCGGGTGGCGGTTTGTGCCATGCAAAGTATAGGTGCAGTTGCGCCAAATGCAGTTTTGAACTTATGGTAGGTGTGGCCGCAAAAAAAAAACCCGGTCAGCTGAGTTTTTTTTCACAGCCGCACCTGCTGCAAGTGCAAAATTGCAATTGCTGCACCTGCTGCAAGTAAGTCTATACTTTGCATGGCAAAAAACGCAAGCGCACCATAAGTGTAACAGTAATGTGGCTAACGCGGCAGATGTGGTTCTTTTACTGCATCTCCTGCAAATTACGAAAAATGCTGATGTTATTTTTTTGGATATATTTTTATGATATAATTTATATATAAAAATATATTGGATATAATAACAATTATCAATATAAATATTACTACTTTGACTATATTGCTATGCAGAATGTATATTGATTGCTTCCTTAAATAATATACTGTAGCTATTATTGCATACATTTTGCTGTAGTGTGCTCAATATGAGCTCTGACAAACCAAAAAGCTCTGTTAGAGCTAAGAATGCTGCACGCCAGCGCAAGAAGCGTGAGCAGGAAGATCCAGAAAAAAGATGTCTCCGTTTGGTTAAGCTCAAGGAGGATATGAATAAAAGAATTGCAAAGGAGTCTGCTGAAAAAAGAAGCAGTCGGTTGGCCAAAAAAGCTGAGGTGGAACGAAAAAGACGCAAAAAAACAACAGGTGAAGGTGCAAGGAGAAGCATCTACCTCTGATATGGCGTCTATATCTGTGTCTTCAACACCTTTGGAAACTCAACTGCCTACAACATCTGGCCGCAAAAAAAAAAAGGTGAAGGTGCAAGGAAAACCATCTACCTCTGATATGGCGTCTATATCTGTGTCTCCAACACTTTCGGAAACTCAACTGCCTACAACATCTGGCACGGGTAAAGTGAAGTGCAAAGGTTCTTCTAAAACAAGAACAGACAAGACTGCTTCTGCCATCACAAGACACAAATTGGCTAAAGTCAAGCGTTTACAAATTATGTCACCTACCTCAAAACAACGCCGTTTGGCCCATTTGGCTGCCTCACAGCGTCAATTACGCCAAAAAAAAAACCTCAGGAATAAGTCTTCAGTCACTACTTCTTTTCTTGAATGTGTTGAAACTTCTACACAGCTACGCCTTATTTTTTAGGCATCTACAAAAAACGTCATCGGTTGCTCACTTCACCAACGTCATTAATCCCTATTGGCTTTACTGATGATGATAGCAGTATTTTAGAACATACCTGTGGGCCCATGAATGTGTTATGTGAACATTGTGAAGCACAACATTTTGAGGCTGAAAGGCCATCTGATGGACAGTTCTCCCTTTGTTGTCACAAGGGTAAAGTTAAGGTACCATTACCTCAGTACCCTGAGCTCTTCACTACTTTACTAAAAGGAGACAGCCCATATAGTAAAAATCTCATGGAGAATATCAGGAGCATTAATAGTTCCTTTGCATTTGCTTCGATGGGTGCAAGTGTTTCGCAACCACCTGGACACGGTCCTTATTGTTTCCGGATTCACGGCCAAATTTACCATAGAACTGGAACTCTCCACCCCGCTGAAGGTCAAGTTCCAGCATATGCACAGCTCTATATTTTGGATAGTGCTACTGCTACTGAACAACGCCTACAGTCTCCAGAAAATCTCAAGTGTAATCCAGCCTTGATGAGAATTATTGCTGAGCAATTGGAAGGTATCAATCCCTTTGTTTCAGCCTACAAAATGTTACGCCAAGTGGAGGAAGAGGAAGAACAGAAAGCATTTGAACATGGCACAAAAATGCCTAATATCATCATGGCAATTAAACAAGACAGAGAGCAAGACCCAAGACGGTATAACAACCCTACTGTCCATGAAGTTGCAGTCATCTTTGAAAATGCTGATGGAGAGCCACCATTTAATAGAGACATTTTAATACATCTAAAACCAGACACAAATAATCCGTTGGCCCCCAAAACACAGCAAATAAGTATTTTACACAGTAATTTGGATGCATTACTGTATCCATTGTTTTTCCCTCATGGAGAGCAAGGGTGGCATGAATCACTCATACACCAAGGCCAAAATCCTCGCAGGGTGACACAGCTGCAGTATTACTGTTATTTGCTGTCAGTACGGGCAGAATTCAATCCTGTCCTTAATGGAGGAAAACTGACACAGCAGTACTTGGTGGATGCCTATGTTAAGATCGAGGCCAATCGTTTAAATTTTATACGACAACACCAGAAAGATTTGAAGGTGGAAGATTATTGTCTCCTTCAAGAACATTTGCTGAGAAAATCCGTAGAAAAAGGAATCCCCATTGGCAAAACCGTAATTTTACCATCTTCCTTTGAGGGAAGTCCCCGAAACATGCAGCAGAGGTATCAAGATGCCATGGCGATTGTAACTAAATTTGGAAGACCAGATCTTTTTATAACGATGACCTGCAATCCAAAATGGAGTGAAATTGTAACCAATTTACAGCCATGGCAGCGTGCTGAACATCGCCCGGATTTAGTGGCACGTGTATTCAGGATTAAACTTGAAGCCCTTTTGAAAGATATTAATTCTGGATTATTTGGCAAGGTTTGTGCTATGGTTCATGTGATAGAATTTCAAAAGCGAGGCCTACCACATGCTCACATTCTAATTATTCTGGATGCCAACTCAAAACTAAGAACTGAGGTGGAAGTGGACAATACTGTTTGGGCTGAAATTCCTGATCCATCACATTACCCTCTGCTCCATCAAATTGTCATGCAACACATGATCCATGGCCCCTGTGGACAACACAATCCCAATTCTCCATGTATGGAGAATGGAAAGTGTAAAAAAAATTTTCCAAAACAGTTTCAAACAAAAACTGTTATACCTGAGGATGCATATCCAAGTTATCAAAGAAACGAAGGACCTTCTTTTCCACACCATTCCAAGATGATTGATAATTCTTGGGTGGTTCCATATAACCCTTTCCTTCTATTAAAATATAAGTGCCATATCAATGTGGAAGTATGTGCTTCCATTCAGAGCGTAAAATACCTCTTCAAATATGTGTACAAAGGTCATGACAAAGCCAATGTGGAAATTTGTGAAACCAACATCAGACACGATGAAACTCATAAATTCATGGATTCCAGATATGTCAGTGCACCAGAGGCAGCTTGGCGAATCTTTGCTTTTCAAATGCATAGACAATCTCACAGCATTAGTCGTCTTGCAGTACATCTGCCTCATTCACAATCACTTTTTTTTCACGAGGGTGATTCTGCGGACAACATCAGTTATTCAATGGACAGACAATCAACACTCATGGCCTACTTTACCCTCAATGAGAATGATCCCAAAGCTCGGGAGTACTTATATCGTCAAATTCCTGAGCATTATGTTTGGAAAGAAGGTGCATGGGAAGTTAGAAGGAGAAGAGGTGCTTCAGTCATTGGTAGGCTCTACACTGTTAGTATTCAAGAACAAGAACGTTATTTTTTAAGGCTGTTGTTACTCCATGTTAAAGGAGCTACAAGTTTTGATAACCTTAAGACTGTTAAGGAAGTCACATACCCAACGTTTAAAGAGGCGGCATTAGCCCTTGGATTGCTCTTCGATGACAGTGTTTGGAGAAAAACTTTATTGGATGCCTGTGTTCTCAATATGCCTGCACAGCTCCGTGAAATGTTTGCGTATATATGTGTCTTTGGTCCTCCTAATCATCCTCTGGAGTTGTGGCAAGAATTTAAACAACACTTCCTTCAAGATTACTGCCATGCCTACCACCCTGACACTGATGATTGTGAGCATTGTGAAGGATATGCCATGACTGATGTTGAACATGTTTTAAAATTTCATGCTAAACATTTCATTGATTTTAATCTGCCACGCCCAAAAAGAAAACCACACATTCGTCCTCAATACAACAAAGAAGAAGAGTTAGTAAGAGCACATGAAATGAAAGCCACCTTAAATGATCAACAACGTTTGGCCTATACTGCAATCCATAAAGCTTTAGAGGATACAAGTGATAAGCCAAAGTGCTTTTTCCTTGACGGTCCCGGTGGAAGTGGGAAAACATATCTGTATCATCTATTGATTCATGAACTGAGAGGAGAAGGAGAAGTTGTCTCACCTGCAGCCAGTACAGGGATTGCTGCTAATCTATTGCAAGGAGGAAGAACTATCCATTCACTGTATGGCATACCAATACCAATTAATGAGACATCCGTTTCAAGAATCAAAAATGATACTGATGCGGCCCAACATTTGAAGACTACCAAACTCTTCATCATCGATGAGTCTACTATGTTGTCAAAATACGCTTTGCATGTAATTGATCAATTATTACGGGATGTCATGACAACTGATGTCTTCAACAAAAATAAATTACCCTTTGGAGGGAAAGTCATTGTTCTGGGAGGAGACTTTCGGCAGTGTCTTCCTATCATCTCCCACGGAACAAGGACAGACATTGTAGAGAGCTGCATTAAATATTCACGACAATGGCAGCTTTTCAATCAATTGCCGCTCATTAACAACATGCGCTCCATTGATTCTGAATATAGCAATTGGTTAATTCAATTGGGAAATGGAGAATTGTCCAATGATTACAACCTTGGTGATGATGTCATTGAGATCCCGCAAGACATGATCTGCACTGGCTCTTTAATCTTGGACATATTTGGTGAAAACATTGTCATTGATGTGAATAATGATGAAAGTATTCAGAATGCTGCATCACATGCCATTCTTTGTCCCAAAAATGACGCTGTGGATTTGATCAATTCTAAAGTGATGGATTGTATTCCTGGAGAATACATGGAATATATGAGCCATGATTCCATTGATCCAGATGAGACGGAAAATCCTGAACAATATCCTGTGGAATTTCTAAATTCTCTAACACCAACAGGAATGCCTTCTCATCTCCTGAAATTAAAAGTTGGTACAATTATAATGCTTTTGCGTAATTTTAACAGCAGAAAAGGACTTTGCAACGGGACTCGGATGATTATTATTGCTTTGTTTGACAACTTGATACAAGCAAAAGTAATTTCTGGCTCGGATGAAGGAAATGTAGTCTTCATTCCAAGAATTGATCTCTGTCCATCAGAGACTGGATTGCCTTTCAAACTAAGACGTCGGCAATTTCCCGTGAAGCCTGCCTTTGCCATGACCATAAATAAATCTCAAGGACAAACTTTGGAGAAAGTGGGGATTTATTTGCCAGAACCTGTTTTTGGCCATGGACAATTATATGTGGCTTTCTCACGTGTGAAGAGACGATGCAATGTGAAGGTGAAAGTGGTGGATTCATGCATTCAAGGGAAATTGGTGCCTAACTGTGAGAAAGTCTTCACCAAAAATATTGTCTATCGGAATATTTTGGGATGAACTTTTGCATATTTTATATTTTTACCTTTTCTATTTAAAAAAAAAAAAAAAAAAAAAAAAAAAAAAAATTAGTTTAGTCTTTTCAATTTCAGTTTTTTATGTGCATAGTTTATACAATGTTTGTGGAAAAACACATTTTAGATTTCATTGGAGATGTGTATCATTCTGATTTTATCACAGGGTGATAGAAACCACTATTTAAAGCTCCAGTACACTACGTGCTGAGAGATTTGATTCTTATTCTTTAAAGGGAGAGGTTTTTGTGAACAGCTAAGAGACGGGTGGGACGGCTGTTCACACACATCTCATTACCAAGGTGTGTTCCACATGTTTAGATAGATAGGGACAAACATAAATTATTAATTAGATTCTACCACGACATTTTTCTTAGATTTTTTCACTTTGTTGAGGAATATACTAAATGATAATAATTGTACATGAAGGACTTATCAAGAACATACTTGCTGTAATTTTCATAATTGCATATATGTAATTTGTACTTAACTTGCAGTTTGTGCAGACAACATAGTTGTGGCAGTGTCATCCACATCAACTGCAGTCACCTGTGGTTAGTTAGTGGATGCATCTTATGCACCTGCTGAAGCTATGTTAACTCCATTTACTGTAGGTTAATTACAAGTTTTTTTGTTATTGCACGGATATTGCTGCAAGTCTGTAGTTGGTAACTCCTTCTGTATCAATTTACAAAATTTTATTATTTACATCACAATCCTCAAAAAATCTAAGAAAAATCCAGCAATTAAAAATATCTAAATTATATCAATTCGGATTTAGTTAGAGTAGGTCCCACCAGGCGTAAGGGCATCTTGACGCGATTGGTGGGCTGACACAAAGTGGCTGATACATATATTAGTACTGTTAATTCATCAATTCAAAAAATTGACATATTAAGAAGTATTGCTACTTTGTGTTCTAAGACCCTTACAACATAATAGTTCAATTTTCCTTAAATGATATCAACCATACTAATATATGTAGTTGGTGTAAAGATGTCATTGGAATAATTGGATTATTATTTGAAAATCTAAAAAAAACATTACAAATATTCTAGACACCCGATGCATTTGCATCGGGCTCACAGCTAGTTGAATAATATTTATAATAGGACAGGAGAACAAAAAAGAACCAAAAAACACAAAAAATGGAGCTAAAGACAGATCATATGAAAACAGCATATGCCATGTTAAATTATGGTGAATAATGTTATAGAGGAATTTTATTTAATCATATGAACATGTATTTTAACATCATATAAGAATGAATAACGAACGATTAACAGTGATTGAAAGGAGCAAAGGATCAGAAATCAGAGACAGATATCGAGGTTTTCTATGTATGTAATAACATTGTCATTGCCAGTCTAGAAATCATTCTTGTCACCAGTGTAAGATCTGAGGGAAAACTCCTCAACAATGTGCTGAATTGTTTGAGGGTCAGGTCCACTGTCAGGGGCGGGAGAGTCAGATTTTGGCCTTGTTCACACATCTCCGCTGCTACTATTTAGCGTGTCTCTGCTAAATACTTAGCTTTTTTCAGTGAAGCGGACATGCGTGGCGCTTGAAAAATCCTGATGCGTCTGCATGCGGCGCAATTCATCAAGACGCATTGATGTCTATGAGCAGGTCCGCAGGTGAATACAGCCAAGGAGACTCCAGATTCTACACTGAGCATACGCAGAGTAGTTTGAGCATGCTCAGAACAGTTCAGTCCTGGAGATTTCTTTCTTTCATTTCTATACAAAATCCTATTCCTGATCAGGCAAAAAAAATGCTGCTGTAAATCCGTTTTTTGCATGCATCGCCGGTGCACATGTGTGCGTTTTCGTCCTGATCAAGAGAAGACGCAAGTGTGAAACCAACCTAAAGAGGACATAAAGAAAAATCAGTACAAGCCATTAAAAAATCATGTAGAAAGAGAACTAGCATGCACTAAAACTGTTGAATTTTAACAAGTTAATAAAGGTAATATGTTAGTGCAATTCTCTATTTCAAATTAGCTATTTAGCCTTGAAGGACATAGAGCAACAATAAAAATCACTTTCTTATTACTTTATTATAATATTTAGAGATGTGAGGATTGATTCATGCCTTCACCTGAATTTTAAGATTATGTAAGGATCTATGCTTAATATGATATTATTGGTGTTGCTAAAAATAAGTGTTAAATGACAAATGAAGCACTGTCAGTTGATAAAACAGTGCATCTTTATGGGAAAGCTTACTATATCCCATTAACTTACCTGTGAAACATTTATGAAACATTTTCCTCAGATAATCATTATCAAACATGTATCAGATTATTCTGGGAATCAAACAGTAGATACAAGACTGTCATTCACAAGTAAAGGTCAATGGTAAGCACTTCCTATCTGTTTTCCTGTGTCTGATAGCTGAGTATGTTCTCATTGACCTTAGTATTGATATTTTACACTCATATTGATTGTCATATTCATATCAAATAAAAACAGATACTTCTATTTTCTTTCTAATACTTTGATTCAGTGGATCACCAAAACAGCAGACAATCCTGAGATTGCGTTATGAAAAATACAAGTAACGCATTAAACTATAGTATTCAAATTAAATGGGAAACCAGGTATACTATATAAATGGGCTAAGTGTGCTTTCTTACAATAACTGTTTAGAAAGTTGTACTTTTTTTTTTTTTACTTAAACATTAGCATAGTGTAGTGTGACATGTATATATATATACTGTATATCCCATCTTCATAAGAAAAAGGCTGTGGAGTTGTAACCTTCTCTTTTACTAATAGTTGATAGCGATAACAATGGGTGAAGCTATATGATGCAATACCAACAATTTTTCAGAATACATAACTTTAAAGAACATAAGAGTTAGATAGCCAGCAATACACATTGCACATGAAGCAATGCACAGATAGTTTTATTACTGACTGCGAGGAACAGACTGTTAACATAAGCACACAATTCAGACAAAAGCTAAGATTGCTCTTCATCAAAGGTCTTCAAATATCATGCAACTGCTCCAAAAATGTTATGCTGTGCAACAGACAGGTGGCACAAATATCAGTTTTTACAGAATATTATAGAAAGAATTATTCAGCTGGGTAAGCGACATGTATATCCATAGTAGGCAGGGGGTCCTCAAACATCATGCAATCACACCAATAAATTTAACGCTGACTACTACAGGAAGAAGGATTCAGGTGGTCAGAGACATGTGTAGGCATGGTGCTCAGAGAGCCCTACTAAATTCAGGAAAACAGAAGAGAAGGAGACCGCAAGGAGAGTCTCAACATTTCGAAAAACACGGCAAGATAGCACCAAATTGTCATTTTTGACCCAAAATAAAAATTGTATAATGGCAAAATCAATGCAGTACACTAAAAAGTACACCATAGCCTAATCAGTTCAGTCTGCGACAGGGGTGATCTGGAAGATCCATGATTTTTTTCATCTTGATGAAAGTTAGGTGGTCCAAAATTTTAAGAGACAGATGGATGCACTATTTGTCAGTACACCCCCAGCAGCACTGAAGACACATTCCCACTGGATACCAGGCATGACAAAACCTCCAAGACGTGACTGGGAGGTTCAGGCAACTCTTCTATTTTTGAAGCCCAAAATGCAAAAGGGTCCAACCCCCCATATGGCATGGATACTGAGCTCTTTATACTCATGCACCATCTTCTTCAGTTGTTCACTATTTGTCGGACTGATACTCAGTTCTGCTGGTTGATGGGCTGGTTTAAAAATTTGGTGAAATGACTCCCAGAAATTGCTTCTGATAGTTAAACTGTTTCTACTAATACTTCTGCTCTGACGACTCGATGTTACCTGGGTTGGAAGTGTAGATAAGACAACCTTTTTTGGTCCCTCACTGCTGTGTTGGGGAAAGCCAGTCCGAAGATAGTCTACAAGCATTTTCTTGATACTCTAAAATGCACATGCCCCTATCCAGGGCTGAAAGCAACTGGCTAAATTTACTCTTGCACTGTGGATCCAACAGTGTGGCAAACCAGTAGTCATCAACAATTCAAATTCTAACAATATGAGCATCTTATTGCAGATACTGCAGCAAGAATTAGTCTGATGCATCTAGGAAGCCCAAGTCATTGTAATGGTGGTAACAATCGAGCTTCCTTCCTCCATCCTCTCCCACCAAGCCCGGACAACAGAAAGGGGAATAATTTCTTCTTCATCTCCTGACTGTTCTGTGCCCACCACCTCTTCATCCTCATCATTTTCCTGCATTTGTTCCCTGGCTCCTGCACCATCACTAAAAGTTTGTCTGTTTCCACGAGCCCCCCCCCTCTGTCACTCTACAGAGGCAGAATGCTTAACTCTGTATGGAGGCTCAGTGGTTAGCACTGTATAAGGTGGCTCAGTGGTTAGCACTGTACATGGTGACTCAGTGATTAGCACTCTATGGTGGCTGAGTGGTTAACACTGTATATGGTGGATGAGTGGTTAGCACTGTATACAGTGGCTCAGTGGTTAGCACAGTATACGCTGGCTCAGTAGTTAGCACTGTATACAGTGACTCAGAAGTTAGCACTTCATGGTGGCTCAGTGGTTGGCAATGTATATGGTGGCTCAGTGGTTAGCACAGTATGGTGGCTCAGTGGTTAGTGTATATGGTGGCTCAGTGGTTAGCACTGTACGGTGGCTCAGTGGTTAGCACAGTATGGTGGCTCAGTGGTTAGCACAGTACGGTGGCTCAGTGGTTAGCACAGTGCGGTGGCTCAATGGTTTGCATAGGGCGTGGCTCAGTGGTTTGCACAGTGCAGTGGTTCAGTGGTTTGCACAATGCAGTGGCTCAGAGGTTTGCACAGTGCGGTGGCTAAGTGGTTTGCACAGTGCAGTGGCTCAGTGGTTTGCTCAGTGCGGTGGCTCAGTGGTTTGGACAGTGCGGTGGCTCAGTGGTTTGCACAGTGCGGTGGCTCAGTGGATTGCACAGCGCGGTGGCTCAGTGGTTTGCACAGCGTGCTGGCTTAGTGGTTTGCACTGCGCGGTGGCTCAGTGGATTGCACAGCGCGGTGGCTCAGTGGTTTGCACAACGTGCTGGCTTAGTGGTTTGCACTGCGCGGTGGCTCAGTGGTTTGCACAGCGTGGTGACTCTGTGGTTTGCACAGCGTGGTGGCTCAGTGGTTTGCACAGCGCGGTGGCTCAGTGGTTAGCACTGCACGGTGGCTCAATGGTTAGCACTGCGTGGCGGCTCAGTGGTTAGCAATGCGCGGTGGCTCAGTGGTCAGTGCAGGATGGAGGCAGAATGGTCAACGAAGGAAGGATGCAGAGTGGTCAGCGCATGATAGAGGCAGAGTGGTCAGCGCAGGATGGAGGCAGAGTGGTCAGCGCAGGAAGGAGGCACAGTAGTCAGCGCAGGATGGAGGCAGAATGGTCAGCGCAGGATGGAGGCAGAGTGGTCAGTGCAGGAAGGAGGCACAGTAGTCAGCGCAGGATGGAGGCAGAGTGGTCAGTGCAGGATGGAGGCTCGGTGGTCAGCGCAGGATGGATGTTCAGTGGTCAGCGCAGGATGGAGGCTCAGTGGTCAGCACAGGATGGAGGCTCAGTGGTCAGTGCAGGATGGAGGCTCAGTGGTCAGCACAGGATAGAGGCTCAGTTGTCAGCGCAGGATGGAGGCTTGCTGGTTAGCGCAGGATAGAGGCTCGGTGGTCAGCGCAGGATGGAGGCTCGGTGGTCAGCTTAGGATGGAGGCTCAGTGGTCAGCACAGGATGGAGGCTCAGTGGTCAGCACAGGATGGAGGCTCAGTGGTCAGTGCAGGATGGAGGCTCAGTGGTCAGCACAGGATAGAGGCTCAGTTGTCAGTGCAGAATAGAGGCTCAGTGGTCAGCGCAGGATGGAGGCTCAGTGGGCAGCGCAGGATGGAGGCTCAGTGATCAGTGCAGGATGGAGGCTCAGTGGTCAGTGCAGGATGGAGGCTCAGTGGTCAGCGCAGAATGGAGGCTCAGTGGTCAGTGCAGGATGGAGCAGAGTGGTCAGTGCAGGATGGAGGCAGAGTGGTCAGTGCAGGATGGAGGCTCAGTGGTCAGCACAGGATAGAGGCTCAGTTGTCAGTGCAGAATAGAGGCTCAGTGGTCAGCGCAGGATGGAGGCTCAGTGGGCAGCGCAGGATGGAGGCTCAGTGATCAGTGCAGGATGGAGGCTCAGTGGTCAGTGCAGGATGGAGGCTCAGTGGTCAGCGCAGAATGGAGGATCAGTGGTCAGTGCAGGATGGAGCAGAGTGGTCAGCGCAGGATGGAGGCAGAGTGGTCAGCGCTGGATGGAGGTTCAGTGGTCAGCGCAGGATGGAGCAGAGTGGTCAGCGCAGGATGGAAGCTCGGTAGTCAATGCAGGATAGAGGCTTGGTGGTCAACACAGGATAGAGGCATGGTGGTCAGCGCAGGATGGAGGCAGAGTGGTCAGTGCAGAATGGAGGCAGAGTGATCAGTGCAGGATGGAGGCTCAGTGGTCAGCGCAGGATGAAGGCTCAGTGGGCAGCGCAGGATGGAGGCTCAGTGATCAGTGCAGAATGGAGGGTCAGTGGTCAGTGCAGGATGGAGGTTCAGTGGTCAGCGCAGAATGTAGGCTCGGTGGTCAGTGCAGGATGGGGCAGAGTGGTCAGCACTGGATGAAGCAGAGCAGTCAGCACAGGATGGAGGTTCAGTGGTCAGCGCAGGATGGAAGCTCGGTGGTCAGCGCAGGATGGAGGCAGAGTGGTCAGTGCAGAATGGAGGCAGAGTGGTCAGTGCAGGATGGAGGCTCAGTGGTCAGTGCAGGATGGGTGTTCAGTGGTCAGAGCAGGATGGAGGGCCAGTGGTCAATGCAGGATGGAGACCCAGTTGTCAGCACAGGATGGTGGCTCGGTGGTCAGCGAAGGATGGAGGCTCGGTGGTCAGAACAGGATGGAGGCTTGGTGGTCAGCGCAGGATGGTGGCTCGGTTGTCAGTGCAGGATGGAGGCTCAGTGGTCAGCGCAGGATGGAGGCTCGGTGGTCAGTGCAGTTTGGACGCTTGATGGTCAGCACAGGATTAAGGCTCAGTGGTCAGCACAGGATGAAGGCTCAGTGGTCAGCATGGATGGAGTCTCAGTGGTCAGCTTAGGATGGAGGGCCAGTTGTCAGCGCAGGATGGCAGGCCAGTGGTCAGAGCAGGATGGAGGGCTAGTGGTCAGCGCAGGATGGAGGGCCAGTGGTCAGCGCAGGATGGAGGGCTAGTGGTCAGCGCAGGGTGGAGGGCCGGTGGTCAGCGGAGGATGCAGGTCCAGTGGTCAGCGCAGGATGGAGGGCCAGTGGTCAGCGCAGGATGGAAGCAGAGTGGTCAGCGCAGGATGGATGCAGAGTGGTCAGCACAGGTTGGAGGCATAGTGGTCAGCACAGCTTTGAGGGCCAGTAGTCACCGCAGGATGGAGGGCCAGTGGTCAGCGCAGGATGGAGGGCCAGTATTCAGCGCAGAATGGAGGGCCAGTGTTCAGCGCAGGATGGAGGGCCAGTGGATAGCGCAGGATGGAGGGCCAGTTGTCAGTGAAGGATGGAGGGCCAGTGGTTCACACAGGATGAAAGTCCAGTGGTCAGTGCAGGATGGAGGGCCAGTGTTCAGTGCAGGATGGAGGGCCGGTGGTCAGCAGAGGATGGAGGGCCAGTGGTTAGTGCAGGATGAAGGCTTAGTGGTCAGCGCAGGATGGAGTGCCAGTGGTCAGCACACATCACTGATCGCATCGCAGCCGCGGCGCGCGTCTGTTTTGCATACTCCTCGCTTATAGGTGGCCGCCGATGGCGAGCCACGGTACTGATCAATCAGCGATGGCAGCTGCGTCCGGAAGCACACCAGACCGGAGGGCATATTAGTCGCACTCTGCCGTGGTGTGAAGCCAGCGTTATACATTTTTACAGTGTCCTTTGTTTTTTGGTTATAAGTAGAGATGAGCGAACATTCTCTAAACATGTTCGCCAGTTTCAAATTCAGCAAGAAAATCGCAAATTTGGATTGTGATTGGAAAACCGAGCTTTTTGAAAAAAAATATCGTTTTTTTTTTAGTGAAAAAGTTTGAAATTTAAAATGACACTAAAATTTTCCCTTTTTGTTGGGGGCCAAAACACTAGCTGAAAGACCTGTTGGCTGTTTTGCCCTCCACAACTCACTGAGGAATCTTCAGGTCTCCACAGGCCACTAATCATAAAACAATATTAGTAAGAAGAAAAAGTTTACAATATGTTCCTCTTATCTTAGTATTTTTCCCAGCTCCTCTCCCCCTCCCTAGCCTGACTCTGCTTTACGTCACCTGTCATATTTACTGCATTATCTCACTCTGCCTATGTATGTATATATGAATGTGTCTTCAGAATTTGTGTGATTATCAGCTTGACATAGGGAACCTAAGCATCCCGAAAGCTTGCTGTGCTTACCATCTTTTCAGTTAGCCATTAAATGGTATCCACCACTGACGACTCTCAGATTCTAATATTTCTCTATCTACTGCCAAACACGGTATAAACACTCTTTAACATATCGTGTACGTTTTTCAAGTTGCTTCTCCTCAATCCTGCAGTTGCCTGGTATTGCCACCTCGACGATCCACACTTCCTTTTTTGTTATATTGGTAAGTCAACTAATGCAGGAAAAGAGTCCAGTGACCGGGCACTATACCTGTGGAGCTCTGCTAAAAGCCTGTCGGCTATCCCCGGTGCCTGGTGTTGCTCAGCCTTAAATGAATAATCAGAGATTCAAAAAAGAGAATAAAGAAAGGCGGCACTCACCGTGTAGGCTGGTGGAATGGTGTTTTAATCCAGGAAGATCAATCCATTAAAACATTGTTAGTGCGGTGGGGAGAGGGAGTGAGAGGCCGTCGGAACGACGGTACCGTTTCGTATCGTGTAGTGATACTTCTGCGGGTTAAGCTGCGGGAGTCAGCTGTTCATTTTAAAATTCAGGCGGGAAGGTCAAAAATAGAAAACCGGATTAAAAACCGGATTGCCCCGGTCCGGAGCAATCCGGGACCATAGAGCCCCATGTTATGGGGCGCCGGATTGCGCCGGACCGGTACAATCCGGGAGAATCCGGTTTTGAACCGGATTCTCCTGGATTGTACCGGTCCGGTGCAATCCGGCGCCCCATATCATGGGGCTCTATGGTCCCGGATTGCTCCGGAATGGGGGAATCTGGGAGAATCCGGTTTTCAGTGATAGCTGCAGTGCTATATGGCTGCAGTCGCAAAGACACAGGGAAGAAGGAAGACGGCGGGCCACGCAGAGGACGGTGAGTGAACACCGGCGACCCTCCCCCCCCCCGCTCCCGAACAATAGTGACAGCCTCTGCTGACAGGGGGAACCTCCGCTCCCCCCCCCAATCCTAAGTTAGGATAGGGTGGGGAGAGCAGAGGATCCAGCTGTCAGGCAGCAGGGAAGCTGTCAGCGGCTGTCAGCATTGTTTAAAAGCCAGCGGCTTTTTACAGCTGGCTTTTAAACAATGCAATGGGGAATTGCAGGTTTTTCCTCTGCTGCAAGACCTCTTTATAGGGTCCAGCAGCAGAGGAATTGCATTTCGCATTGATTTACATTGGACTCATTACTCTGCGAGTAATCGCTTGGAAACTCGCAGAGTACCGAGTCCTGCGAGTCCACTACTACTCGCAGAGTAACAAGTCCTAGCGAGTAAGATTCGCCCATCCCTAGGTTCACCAAACCATTTTGCCCCTATCTACATAATGGGGAAAAAGTGACAGTTACCAGTTGACAGTTGTCAATGAGAGGGGCTTAATGACAGCGCCAAAGACTAACAGCATGTACCAGCATATAGTCACTAAGGTGGGGCTCCAACATGGGATATTCACCATGCAAGGGGACATGTATACACACCACACGCACACAAAGAGTAACAGCAAGTGTATAGTCGCTAAGGTGCAGCCCCAACATTGGATACTCGCCACGCACCCGAACACACACACACATACCACAAAGAGACACACACAACACAGAAACACAGAGACACACACACATCACACAGACCCCACCACAGGGACACACACACATACACACCCTATAGGGACACATGCACTCACCCCACAGGCACACACACACCACAGGAACACACACACACACACAGGGACACACACATACACATCCCAGAGAGACACACACACACCACAGGAACACACAGACCCCACAGGGATGGACACACGCCACAGGGACAACCCATCCCCCCACAAGGACACACACCACAGGGACACCCCCCCACAAGAACACACACCACAGGGACACACACGCACACACCCCAGGGACACACACACCACACAGACAGGCACAGATGTGCACAAATCGCCTCACACAACTCGCCTCATACGTGTCCTATCTTTAATTTCCAAAAATAAACATCTGATTAAAAACAGCCAATGTGCAACACATGTGCCATATTATGTGTATGTGTGAGTTAATATATACTGCCTGGCCAGGGGGAGGGTTTACTGTTGGCTGGAGATTTATCAGGCTACCTATAGCAACCAATCACCGCTCAGCTTCTATTTTCCTACAGGTCATTAATATGACATATTCAAATTCTATTTTGTTATAGCTAACATCAGTTATTTATTAACCCGGGTGTAGCCGGGTAGTACAGCTAGAACATTTATATAATTTAGACAATGGGATTTTCTGGATTTTATTTTTGATATTCTATCGCTCACTGTTAAAATTAACCTATCCTTAAAATGATAGACTGTTCATTGGGCACTGGAACTACCGTGCTAGTAGTCCTAGCTTCATAATTGTCTGGCCCTTGAGGCCTCTTTGATGCATCGATCATGATACAGCCCTTAGGGCTAATTTTTGTAGACACTCTGCCTGCACGTTGTGCAGTGGCAGTGGAACAACAAGGGCAGTAGTCCAACCTTTATAATTGTGAACCACTTGTGATACTAATGAGTGGCTTCTTCCTGCATTAACCATCACATACCTCCTAGGACAGATTGCTCTCCTTTGTCAGTGGGCAAATGTACAAAATCAGCAATGGATCAAATACTTATTTCAAACACTGTATTCAATATTTGCAATTAGTTTGATTCTTAGAGGGGTAGCCCACCAGGACTGGCTACAGCTCTGGAGCTACACTCGCCTATGGCACATCTATGGCAACACAATTGTATTTCATAAAATTATTAAGCAGTTTATGGTATGATCCTTATGTAAATTATATTTAAGAATATTTAAGTATGATGTACCAAATAAAGAAAATTTTGTATTATTATGAGCAATTATTTGTAAAGTTGTAAAGCTGCACATATATTTATAACCTGATATAGTTATAAATACATATTCTGTATATTTTTATGAGAAACAAAATTCCAACTTTTTTACATTTGGAAGCTTGGTTCAGCTACCTGTAGACTGGTGCAATTTTAATCCTAGCAATAATATTTTGAACTATCAATTTATAGATGACCTCATTTAGCTATTTTAGCTGCAGGAGCGGTTTGTTAGGGAATGGAATTTTAGAATTCTTTAGTGAGCAATCATGCTACAGTAATGTTTTTTTTCTATTGTTCTCTTAGATAGAGACAGCTTTCTTGGGTAATGATATAAAGGCATTTGCAATAAAAGGATTATCATGGTAAATGAAAATGGTATGTATTTCTTAATTGGTTTTAATGATAATCATTTTGCTTTTTGCCCTACAGTTTACATTTTCAGTTTGACTCAGTAAATGTAGTTTAAAACTACTAATGCATAGCAGTCATTGAATTCAAGCTTCTATACAAGCCAGCCACACTCTGTCTCCTGGTTCCATTATGCCCCATTATAATCGTGACCTTTTCTAACTCCAAAAGCAAAATAGAATCCATTGGTTCTCAAGGACAAGCTGATTGAAAGCCAATATATCTACTTAAATAGTAAAGTAATGTAGTATTAAAAAGATTTGTAATAACAGTCCTTAATTGCTTCCTTGTAGTTCTTGGAGTTTGCAATGATACATGCATTTTAATTATGCAATAATTAATGAGAAGAGAAAAGCATTTCCTGGCAGGTTATACCCTTGTAAAAGAGTTCAAGAGAATTTCACTTGACAGGACATTAACATAAGATGTGTCCAGCTACGCATTATAACTGCTGATCATGTCAGTTTTAAGATCAGATAACACTCAGATGTCCACATTTTTTATTCGTCACAAAAGTAGAAACTTCTTTATTTATTTATATTTATATAGTTATGTTTAGTTATGTGGGTATTGTCATCATATTTAAAAGTATAGATCACATAATTGTCTAAAAGTAATGATGTTCACACAAACAGATAGAGCGTTCAATAAGAGTAAACCCCCTTTGAACTGCAAGATTTTAAACAATAACTCCCAGAATAACAAAAGAAGCCAGCACAGCCAGAAAACATATCGCATAAATGCATTGTGTAAATACACATATTACTTCCATACTGTAAAAAATTGAGACATTTGGCCAAAGTTTGAATAATCTTTTGAACCACCCTACCAACGTCAAGGCATTTCCAGATAGGGCAGTCCTACTCTATAATTTTTAATTTTTATTGTATTATACAACCCCAAACATGAACATAAACTGGACCATATAAAGCTAGCACTCACCTTATGCATACCAGACCTGCTTCCAAGGTGCCAGGTCAGTGCAAGTGAATAAAAGGTAACTCAGGCCCCTATGCCTGCAGTGAACACAATAAATGTTTGGGCTTTTCACAGTCAAACCTCACTGCACCAGACCAGCACTCGTGGATGAAAGAAGGTTAGGTTCAGGTGAATGAAGCTAAAATTAACTAAGCCTTAGGGTAGGGTGTGATAACCGTGTGTGAACAGTTACCAAGATTGCTACTGTCAATAGAGGTGGAAGCAGGCAAAATCTGATGTGCACGGCATAGTGGTGGTCAGCCACTAAACCATCTAAGGGAAAAACAAAAGTATGAAAGTAATATGTGCATTTACACAAATTATTTTGCAATATGTTTTCTGGCTGTGATGGCTTCTTTTGTTTTCCCTTGGAAATGTGGAGATTCTTCTTGTGGTGTCTTTGTTGCTTGTTCTGTGAGTTTACTAGGGCTCTCTTAGCATCATTCTCTCACCTGTCACTCATCTCATTGTTCCTGATCAATGTTTAATCTTCAAATATTGGGCAGGCCTTGCACCATGCATATGTACAGGTTTAATATTGGTCTATTATGACACACACACTTTGTGAGGTCGACAGTTCCATTAAAATTTTGGTCATGTAAAGTTTCTCTTCTGTCCATAAAAAATAATATATACTCTTGAACAATACAATAAGCTATGACACCCAAATAATGATTTCAGGATTTTGTTTCATAGAAAAATTAGGATTTGAAAGGCACTAAACTGCCCTTCTTGTATGCAATGTGTAAATTGCTATTACGTCAGTATAGTGCTTGGTACAGACAAACGTAATTGCAGTCTAAGTGTGATTTAATAAAACGTTGGATAGCAGTGGTCACCATATTATTCTACGAGGCCATGAACAAGTCTGACTTTTCCTTTGATCAGGTAATAAATAAATGGCTGCATGATCAAGTTGCTTTGGCCATACCAGTCAATGGGTCCATGGAAAATTTCGGACTGCAATCGGATGGCATTGCGGACTGACAGAATGGAGAAAAATGGATTTCACAAACTAACAGAAAGAAGATCAAGAAACATTTTTTCTATCTTCTCTACAACCAAGAAAATCATATCATGCTCTTGATATCACTCTCTGATTAAACTCTTATCACACTCTGATTAGAGTGTGATTAGCATAACTAGACCGATATTCTCAGATAAAAAAAAAATGGTCATCAGCACCTAGCCAATAATAGATCTATCAATTCACAGTCAAACTGATATATATCTGGCAACTCCTTATCACTTACATATTATTCAATGAATGGAATGATCACTCTAATGATCAATGTACTTCAATGCTTCATTGTTACACTACAATCAGTTTTTCTGCCTTTTTCTTTCTGTGGGTTTATTTGAATATTTTTTGCAGGCCTTGAAAATTGAATTTGTTTGGATCTGAGACATTTTGATAATTCAACCAAATAGCAGCAGGGCGATCCTCTCATCTCCAACCACAAGTAAATGTTATTAATTGCGTCTATCGTTTAACCCCAATATAAAGATATGTTTACTCTGGTATAAAGAAATAGCAATGATGTAATGCATACAATACTTAGCAATTACTGATTTTATTTCAATTATATTAATTTGATTTTCTATTTTAATGAAAATAAAGGTTCAAATAACAGAGGCCTCAATAACAATTTGCATATTGCAGTCTCTGTTGACAAGAATAGTCTTTGTACATGAGAAATGCTATTTCTCACTAATTAGCTTTTTAATTTTCATTACTAAATATGCTAAGTAAACTAGAAAGCAAATTGTAATGGTTTAGGGTTATGGCAAAATATAGTATCTTATAATATCTACTTGTAAAATTATCCTCAATCAAATTAATCTTCAATGGTGTTGCACTACTTTATATTACCCTCTGGACAAAAGCTTAAAAGAAAAGTTCCTTAATGAGGAAAGTTCTTCATATACACTTATATCAAAATGAAAATCTCCACATGCTTCAGTAAGGCTCCCCAATTATAAACATCAAATCCAGATGCACTAAATATGTATTTTTATCACATGCTCGACATAAGTGAAGTCTACTATGCAAATGGGCTTTAAATTAACGTATTTCATCTCCTGCATCAATTGTCACTTAATATTAGTGGTAGCAAAGGATTAGACATGTTTTCCCTTATTTTTTTTCTTACTTATCTAAATTATAATATGTCACAAGGGCTGAAAAATATTAGGAATTAAATGACAATTCTAGATCTTGAGATAAAATAATTGGGGCAGGATAATAGTTATGTCTCATGTTCATTTATATTCCGAAATGGGAAATAACCTTCTTTTATGACATGAGAGGCAATTGCATTAAATAAGCTTGTGTGCTACAATTTATTTATCAAATGTTAGTTTTTAAAAGCTTTATGCATTTTTTGTGATATTATAAATCATTGTGTGGCATAGTTTTACATTCTCTGGATTACATTAGTAGGTAGCTGAATAGATGGTTTGGAAGAATCTTAGTATGTGACATTTAAAATATTTAAACCCTCAATGCTATTGAACACTTTTCACTAATATAATGTTTTGATATATTCATTAACGAAAAAAATTGTGTGAGAGATAAATCTAACTTTAAAGACTTTGGAATTTGGAAATCCAAGCAAATGCAATCAAACAGATACAAATGTTCAATATGTTTAATAAAATACTCCACTTCAGGCCTTGACGACCAAGCAATGTTTGTTCTTTCAATCCCTCACTGTTGCATTTTGCAGTAAAAAAAACAAATATATGTATATATATATATATATAGGTATACTGTATGTACTGTGTATGTATATATATATATATATATATATATATATATATATATATACATACAGAGGACCTCACACTAAATTTTTTATGTTAGACTGGACACACAATGCAACAGTGGATGCATTGCAAAGTAAAACATTTTTATTGCACCGTTATAGTATTTGGCATCCAGTAAGCTAACGTATGTTCAGTTGTTCAGTCTAATGGCCACTTTACACATCCCGATATCGTCGTCCAACTTCGATAAAAAGTCACGTGGTTCGTGCGTTGGCGCCGATATCGTTAGTGCGTTGTATGGTGTAAATGACCAATTTGATGCAAGAACGATGCCAAAACAATATCGGGGAAGAATTGTGCAGGCTCTCCAACTGCCCGATATTGGATGGACGATCTGGCAGGATCGTTTTGTGTGACAGCCCAACACCGACTTGAAGAGCAACTTCACCTATTGACTCCCATGTTAAATGGTCGTTCCCTGGTTTGCGCGTACAAGGGGGCGTGTACATCACAGTTGTGTTGCCTGCTGATATCTCCCTGTGTGACAGCTCCTATGCGATCTTGGATTTCAGCCAAAAAAGTGCCCGCTCCCGTGCCGTTGTATACAATATCGAAATGATGTTGGGACATGTAAAGTGGCCATTAAGTGTGTGATTACATGGTAATCCATACAGGAAAATGAAGTAGATTATCCAGAGACTTTATGAAAATTACAAAGCTGTGCAAAAGATATTTTGTACAAAGATGCGAAGAACCATTGTCTGGTTTACACATTTCGAGGCTAATTGCCTCTTACCAATAACTTCAAAACATGTAAACCAGACTTTGGTTCTTTGTATCCTTGCATGAAAAATGTATTGCACGTCTTTTTCATTTAAAAAACCTCTGGATATTTTTTTTAATTGGACTATTTTATCTGGGCACGAAAACTAACAGGTGAGCTGAAAATTTCTTTTTTACTAGAAATAAAAGTACATGCCGCCAATGAAAATGATCTATAACGCACACTTGACTTAATTAAAGTTAAAGAGTAAGCGCCAATTACTTTTTTATTTAATAACTAGATGGCGGCCCGATTCTAAAGAATTGGGTAGTCTAGAATCCATATATAGTTTATTTACTAAAAGTTAGGGGAGTGCGGTGAAATGAATTGTATACAGGTGGCTCAGTGGGTAGCAGAGTATACGGTGGCTGAGTGGTTAGCACTGCGCGGTGGCTCAGTGGTTAGCACTGGGCGGTGGGTCAGTGGTTAGCACTTCGTGGTGGCTCAGTGGTTAGCACTGCGTGGTGGCTCAGTGGTTAGCACTGTGCGGTGGCTCAGTCGTTAGCACTGCGCGGTGGCTGAGTGGTTAGCACTGTGCGGTGGCTCAGTGGTTAGCACTGGGTGGTGGCTTAGTGGTTAGCACTGTGCGGTGGCTCAGTGGTTAGCACTGCACGGTGGCTCAGTGGTTAGCAGTGAGTGCGGTGGCTCAGTGGAGAGCAGTGAGTGCGGTGGCTCATTGGTTAGCAGTGAGTGCGGTGAGATTGGTCAGCGCAGCGCCGTGGGCAGAGTGGTCAGCGCCGCGCCACGGGCAGAGTGGTCAGCGCAGCGCCGTGGGCAGGGTGGTCAGTGGTGGGTCGGACGGACACACACACACACACTCCGATATACTTACCACCGTCCCTGCTTCTTCCCTGTCGCCTGCGTCTTCCTGAGTCCTCCGTTCTGCCGACATGTCGCCGCACCCAGGACTGGATCTGATATGGCGTCCAGGAACTATCGGTGGCCCGATTCTAACGCATCAGGTATTCTAGAATATAGAAATAGAGATTGCATGGGGAAGGCGGTGAGGGCTGAATTGGGAGGAACTTTGAAGAAGGAGCGGCGGGGAAAGAACGGCGTGGCAGGGAGGAGGAGGGAGGACAGAACAGCAGGGGGGAGGAGGATTTAGGACAGAGGAGGTAGCGGAGGGGTGTGGAAGGATGTAGCAGCACAGGTAGGGGGAGGAAGGAGCACAGAGCAGCAGGGGGGGAGAGGACGGAGGATGAAGCGGCGGGTGTGGGGAGGATGGAGTGGCACAGGCAGGGGGAGGATGAAGCACAGAGCGGCGGGGGGTGGAGGACAGGATGAAGCGGTGGGGTGGGAGAGAACGGAGCAGCACAGGCAGGGAGAGGACGGAGGATAGAGTGGCGGAGGTGAGGAGGGCAAAGGAAGGAGGAAGAAGCGGTGGGGTGAGGGAGGATGGAGTGGCACAGGCAGGGGGAGGACTGAGCGGCAGGGGGAGGACGAAGCACAGAGCGGCGGGAGGGAGGAGGATGTAGGATGAAGTGCCGAGGTGAGGGAGGACGGAGCAGCACGGGCAGGGGGAGGACGGAGGATGGAGTGGCGGAGGTGAAGAGGACAAAGGAAGGAGGAGGAAGTGGTGGGGGAGGATGGATCGGCACAGGCAGGGGGAGGACAGAGTGGCAGGGGGAGGACAGAGTGGCAGGGGGAGGACAGAGCGGCAGGGGGAGGACGGAGCGGCAGGGGGAGGACAGAGAGGCAGGGGGAGGACAGAGCGGCAGGGGGAGGACAGAGCGGCAGGGGTGGGGGAGGACAGAGCGGCAGGGGGAGGACAGAGCAGCAGGGGTGGGGGAGGCTAGAGCAGCACAGGCAGGGGGAGGACGGAGGATGGAGTGGCGGGGGTGAGGAGGATAAAGGAAGGAGGAGGAAGCGGTGGGGTGGGGGAGGATGGAGCGGCACAGGAAGGGGGAGGACAGAGCAGCAGGGAGAGGACGGAGAACAGAGCGCCGGGGGGAGAAGGACAGAGGTCGAAGCGGTGGGGTGGGGGAGGATGGAGCAGCACAGGCAGGGGGAGGATGGAGTGACGGAGAGGAGGCGGACAAAAAAAGGAGGAGGAAGCGGTGGAGGAGGATGGAACGGTACAGGCAGGGGGAGGACGGAGCACAGAGCGGTGGGATGAGGAGGATGGAGGACAAAGCGGCGGGGTGAGGGAGGATGGAGCACTGTAAGGCAACTTAGTGGTTAGCAGAGTATACAGGGGCTCAGTGGTTAGCAGAGTATACGGTGGCTCAGTGGTTAGCACTGCGCGGTGGCTCAGTGGTTAGCACTGCGCGGTGGCTCAGTGGTTAGCACTGCGCGGTGGCTCAGTGGTTAGCACTGCGCGTTGGTTCAGTGGTTAGCACTGTGCGGTGGCTCAGTGGTTAGCACTGCGCGGTGGTTCAGTGGTTAGCACTGCACAGTGGCTCAGTGGTTAGCACTGCGTGGTGGCTCAGTGGTTAGCACTGCACGGTGGCTCAGTGGTTAGCACTGCGCTGTGGCTCAGTGGTTAGCACTGTGCTGTAGCTCAGTGGTTAGCACTGTGCGGTGGCTCAGTGGTTAGCACTGCGCGGTGGCTCAGTGGTTAGCATTGCGCGGTGGCTCAGTGGTTAGCAGCGAGTGCGGTGGGCAGAGTGGTCAGAGCAGAAGCGCGGTGGACAGGGTGGTCAGTGCAGCAGCGCAGTGGGCAGGGTGGTCAGCGCAGCGGTGCTGTGTGGGCAGGGTGGTCAGCGCAGTGGCACTGTGTGGGCAGGATGGTCAGCGCAGCGGCGCTGTGTGGGCAGAGTGGTCAGCGGTGGGCAGAGTGGTCAGTGGTGGGCAGAGTGGTCAGCGGTGGGACGGATGGACACACTCACTCCGATATACTTACCACCATCTCTGCTTCTTCCCTGCCGCCTGCGTCTTCCTGAGTCCTCCGTTCTGCCAACATGTCGCCGCACCCAGGACTGGATCCAATAGACGCCATATTGGATCCAGTCCTCTGAGGGACGGCGACATACTTTTTCCAAGATGGCGTCCGGGAAGTCTCGCGAACCATATTGGATCCAGTCATCCAGGGGGCGGCGATATGTCGACGGCGGAGGCAAGAGGATCCAAGCAGGCGGCGGGGAAGACGAAGGTGGTAAGTATAGCGGATAGTGCGGTGTGTGGGTGTGTGTGGGTGTGGGTGTGTGGCGGCGTGTGTGTGGTGGCTCGCGGTGGGCGCTAAAGCGCCACCGCTCGCCGCCATCTTGGATCACCCTGAGCGGGTGTAGTGCCCAAGCCACTTCCGTCGGGTGACGTCATTTTTGCCCCTTGAAGACGGAAGTGGCTTTGGCTTTTATATAAATGATAATGCAGAGCAAATGACTTTAATAAAATATACTTCCTATGAGAATTCTGGTTGAAAGCCATTCATAAACCTTCCTCATGGTGTCCCCACTACACTGTGCCCGAACCAGATATATATAATTATTCTCAATCAGATCTGTCTACACTCAATACAGGCCACATAACCATATAAGGGTGCAGGGGGTGGGACCTACACAATGTGTGAGCTCCTGACTGCAGCTGATAAGATGACAATGTATCAGATTACCTCACGATACAGCCTAGTGCTGAGCAATGTTAGGATCAGTGCAAACGTCTCTTTCCTTGGCACAAGCTTCTAATTTGTCATCTGGCACCACACTGTACAGTCATAATCTCTGATAACTCCTTCACTGCTGGCACATCACACTGCTCACTATTAACCTGTTCTTGGGAGCAGTGACTGCTGTGCACTCCTGAGAGACAGCAATGAATTATGAGAAAGCTGTGACACAGACAGTGATGGCAGACACTGAGGGATGCTGTTTTTAAAAGATCATAGAAAAATGTGAGAAAATAAGTCATATAGCACAAAAGCATTATCTTAGCTGCTATGTGACCCATCAATAACAACCAGTGCAGTAATGTGTTTTTATTTTCAATAAAAGGACATTTACACTTTACGTAGATGTCAAAAAATGTGCTAATATATCCGCAACAGAGAGGAGAAATACATTTTTTTTTATTCAACTCGGAAATAATGTGTCCAGAGTAACATGACATACAGTATAATGCAAATCTAATTTATTAACTAGCTTACATTTTTTTTAGATAAAATATGAGAACATGAAAACAGTTTTGACAGTGTTTGATGTGCTGTCACAGTTTATCATGCAATAAAAATATATATAAAAACACATAAAAATATTAAGTGCAATTTATTAATTGATTTGTATACAATGATGCCTAGTATTGTCATATTCTTGCTTCAGCAATGACTGCCTCTTTCACTAGGTACCATCACATTTATTGAATAAGCATTGCTGTTGATGCTGAAGGAAGGATTGCTGACATCATTGAGTAGTGCACAAATAGTCCAACTGAGTGTTCTAGAATGGCTAACACTTATGATATCACACAGTGGGAGTGCTGTCCAGGTGCTAAACAGAAGTAATTAGCTATTTGCTGTTGCATCCGGGGTCTAAACACATCTATTTAAACCCTTAATATCCAATGACAGATATATCCATCATGATTGGGGTGCTATGTCTCACACCATGACAAATATACCATATTTTTAGCTTTATAAGACACACCTGTTAATAAGACGCACCCCCAAATTTGGTGAAGGAAAAGAGAAAAAAAATAATTTTTAAAGTTAAATGGGGTTCGTCTTATCATGTTAGTGTCTGTCTTAAAATCAATTTATATGCCCCCATCCTGGTACATTTTTCTCCATTCTGTGATATGTGCCCCCTTCTAATATATGGTCCCTCTCCTGGTATCCATACATCCATCCTGGTATATGTGCCCCCTCCTGATATATGGCCCACCCCCTGGTATCCATGCCTCCATCCTGATAAATGGTCCCAATCCTGGCATCCATGCCCCCATCCTGGTATATGTTCCCCCTCCTGATATATGGTCCCCCTTCTGATATATTGTCCCCCACCTGGTATTCATGCCCCCATCCTGGTATATGTGCACCCTCCTGATATATTTGGTCCCCCTCCTGGTATTCATGCCCCCATCCTGGTATATGTGCACCCTCCTGATATATATGGTCCCCCTCCTGGTATCCATGCCCACATATTGGTATATATGCCCCTTCCTGATATATATGCCCCCATCCTGGTTTCCATGCCCCCATCCTGGTTTATGTTCTCCCTCCTGATATATGTCCCAGAATGGTAGACGTACATATCGTCATATCTTATTTCTTGGTACATAGCCCCCAAGTCTTACCAAGGGAGGGTATTGGTGGTGCATGATGCAGGTTTGTAGTTTTGCAGTTTTCACGGAGCCAGGGAGGGGGCGTTTTGCTTCATTTGATTTTCTATGCGTTTTTACCACCAAAAACGCATTCAAACGCATGTGTTTTTGTCCCCCATTGATTTCAATGGAAACATGTGCAAAAACGCATGCAAAAACTCATGTGCATTTTCAAAACGCAAAAACGCATGCGTTTTTCAAAACACAGCCCTAGACACAACAGCCCATGTTTTTTGCTGCTTTTGCAAAAATGCATGTGTTTTTGCTTTTTGAAAATGCACGTGAGTTTTTGCATGTGTTTTTGCATGCGTTTCCACTGAAATCAATGGGGGTAAAATCGCTTGTGTTTTGGATGCATTTTTAGTAAAAAAAAAAACATAAAAATGCAAATGAAGCAAAACACAAACCTGCAATAGATGTAAACTATGCCTTTGTCTTCTGATTTCCTCTGTTCTACTTGTTTAATTCTCACCTTCTCCGTAATACATCCTAGCTTTTACTCTGGTTCATCTGACTTCGCTTTTGACGGACCTCCTATTATTTGAAATTCACTATTCTTCTGACACTTAATTTGCCCTTTGTCTTCTGCTTTAGTAGTAATATTGCCCACCACTCTGGCTCCTATAATATAATAATATCCAATTATTGCCTCCATCCAGTAATTATATCCACCCTGATATATAAATGTTCCCCTTCCTTGCCCCTGTGAAAACCAGAGGATTCACTTCAGGGGCATAACTAGAACTGGCAGGGCCCCATAGCAAACTTTTGAACGGGGCCCCCTCCAAGACACGCCCCCAATGACACGCCCCCTTCAAGACACACCCCCTTACCGAATCAGTGTTAACAGGCTGACGCCACCCAGTTTACCGTATATACTCGTGTATAAGCCGACCCCCCTACTTTTGCCCCCAAAACCTGGGAAAACCTATTGACTCGTGTATAAGCCGAGGGTGGACCCCAGCATAGGTATACAGCCCCCAGCAAAGTGGTATACAGCAGCCTCTCCAGTGGTAGTATACAGCAGCCTCCCCAGTGGTATATACAGGCCCCAGCAGTATATACAGTAGCCCCAGTGGTATACAGCAGCCTCCCCAGTGGTATATACAGCAGCCCCAGTGGTATACAGCAGCCTCTCCAGTGGTAGTATACAGCAGCCTCCCCAGTGGTATATACAGGCCCCAGCAGTATATACAGTAGCCCCAGTGGTATACAGCAGCCTCCCCAGTGGTATATACAGGCCCCAGCAGTATATACAGTAGCCCCAGTGGTATACAGCAGCCTCCCCAGTGGTATATACAGCAGCCCCAGTGGTATACAGCAGCCTCCCCAGTGGTATATACAGCAGCCCCAGTGGTATACAGCAACCTCCCCAGTGGTATATACAGCAGCCCCAGTGGTATACAGCAACCTCCCCAGTGGTATATACAGGCCCCAGCAGTATATACAGCAGCCCCAGTGGTATACAGCAGCCTCCCCAGTGGGTATATACAGGGCCCCAGTGAGTATATACAGGCCCCCAGTGGGTATATACAGGCCCCCAGTGGGTATATACAGGCCCCAGTGGGAATATACAGGCCCCCAGTGGGTATATACAGGCCCCCAGTGGGTATATACAGTCAGGGCCCCAGTGGGTATATACAGGGCCCCAGTGAGTATATACAGGCCCCCAGTGGGTATATACAGGCCCCAAGTGGGTATATACAGGCCCCAGTGGGTATATACAGCCCCCAGTGTGAATATACAAGCCCCCAGTGGGAATATACAGGCCCCAGTGGGAATATACAGGCCCCCAGTGGGAATATACAGGCCCCCAGTGGGTATATACAGGCCCCCAGTGGGTATATACAGGCCCCCAGTGGGTATATACAGGCCCCAGTGGGTATATACAGCCCCCAGTGGGAATATACAAGCCCCAAGTGGGAATATACAGGCCCCAGTGGGAATATACAGGCCCCCAGTGGGAATATACAGGCCCCCAGTGGGAATATACAGGCCCCAGTAGGTATATACAGGCCCCCAGTGGGAATATACAGGCCCCCAGTGTGTATATACAGGCCCCAGTGGGAATATACAGGCCCCCAGTGTGTATATACAGGCCCCAGTAGGTATATACAGGCCCCCAGTGGGAATATACAGGCCCCCAGTGTGTATATACAGGCCCCAGTGGGAATATACAGGCCCCCAGTGTGTATATACAGGCCCCAGTAGGTATATACAGGCCCCCCCCCACTCCTCCTCTGCTGCACACGTCACCTGTAAAGGAATACATCATACTTACTTATCTCTGCCGGCTGCCGCTGTCGCCGCTCTGCACCGCGCTCCGTCTTCATCCAGCTTCTTCCTGGTTGTGACCGCCGGGTGCAGGCAATGACGTCACAACCAGGAAGAAGCTGGATGAAGACGGAGCGCGGTGCAGAGCGGCGGCAGCAGCCGGCAGAGATAAGTAAGTATGATGTATTCCTTTACAGGTGACGTGTGAAGCAGAGGAGTGGGGGGCCTGTATATACCTACTGGGGGGGGCCTGTAGCTGACCGGATAGCGGCGTAGCGGCGCTGGGTCCGGGCCCCCCACAAGGGCCGGGCCCCAAAGCGACTGCTACATCTGCTATGCCGGTAGTTACGCCCCTGATTCACTCAGGATGCAGCAAGTCTCTAACAGAAAAAGAGCCAGATGGTTGCTAATCAAGAAAAATCTTTACTTAAGGGCAACAGAAGTACAGGGTTGATCACATATGATTACTTCCCAAGATTTATCGAAATAAATATGTACACGCACATGATCCAGAGGACTGAGATCACAGTTCTGTGCCAAGGAATCCCTACGATGTGTCTGGAACTACAGGAGCAATTTAACATACTAAAGAACAGCTTTGGAACGGGAACGTCTCTTAATCGTTGGAACAACATAAATTCGGGAATGTGCAGCAGAGAAAGTCTTTGGAGCAGCACTATGACTGATAAAGAAGACCAAGTCTATACCCTGTATATATATACAGTGCCTTGTGAAAGTATTTGGTCCCCTTGAACTTTTCAACCTTTTGCCACATTTCAGGCTTCAAACATGAAGATATAAATTCTAAATTTTTATGAAGAATCAACAACAAGTGGACACAATTGTGAAGTGAAGTGAAGTGAACGAAATTTATTGAATATTTTCAACTTTTTTAACAAATAAAAAACTGAAAAGTGGGGCTTGCAATATCATTTGGCCCCTTTTCTTTCCGTGCAGCAAGCTCACTCCAGAATTACAGTGAGGATCTCTGAATGATCCAATGTTGTTCTAAATGACTGGTAATGATAAAAAGAATCCACCTGTGTGTAATAAAGTCTTCATATAAATGTACCTGCTCTCTGATAGTCTCAGGGTTCTGTTTCAAGTACAGAGAGCATCGTGAAGACCAAGGAACACACCAGGCAGGTCTGAGATATTGTTGTGGTCGGATAATTTGACACACCAACAGCGATGTGCATTATCCGATCTGGAAAAGTTAAAAAATGTCGTCATAAAACCGGCGGACAAGGGCGGGAACATCGTGATCTGGCCGATTGACCAGTACGAACGAGAAGTATTTAAGCAACTCCGAGACAAGGATACGTATCGCAAACTGGCCTGTAATCCTGTGTCCTCGTTCTCGAATGTACTTCAGGCCATCCTCGGCCGGGCATGTGAAAAGGGGATTATCCCAAAAAAAGTTGTGGAGGGATTCACCGTCAAATATCCAAAAATACCGACTTTATACTTATTACCAAAGATCCACAAAGATGCCATCACTCCACCGGGGCGTCCGATCGTCTCCGGCATAGGGGGGCTGTGTAATCCTGTCTGTAAATTTATTGATTATTATTTAAAACCTTTAGTGGAAACATTGCCCTCCTATGTCCATGACACGACGGACGACGGACGTCCTGATGAGGATTGACGGCATCTCTGTGGATACCAGCACTATACTGGTAACTGCTGACGTTGAGTCCCTTTACACGTGTATACGGCACGAGGATGGCCTGAGAGCCGTACAGTTTTTTCTACAGATTAGCGGGAGGGATGGTGCGACATGCGAACTGATCCTTGAGCTGCTCCACTTCGCCTTAACCCACAATTTTTTTGTCTTCAAAGATAATTATTACTTACAGACCCGTGGCACTGCCATGGGCGCGGCCTGCGCGCCCTCCTACGCAAACCTCTTTCTCGGTTTCTGGGAGAGGGGGCTTCTTTGCGGCGGGGGCGGGCCGGCCGATGCCCATGTGTAGTGCTGGTTAAGGTACATCGATGATTTATTTATTTTGTGGCAAGGCGAGGTGGAGCAGCTTGATGAGTTCATGGGGCGATTAGCGGTGAATGAGTTTAATATCAGACCGACACACAAATATGACACTTGTAAGATCGACTTCCTGGACATCTGTGTTGAGGTTGGCGTTGATCGCACCATACAGACAGATGTACATAGGAAGTTAACGTTAGTCAATTCTCTCCTTCACGCTTCTTCGTCCCATGAAAGTTTGACTGTACGCGCCATCCCCACGGGCCAATTCCTCCGCATGAGAAGGATATGTTCCTCAGATAAATCATTCGAGAGGCAGGCCCAATCAGATAAATCATTCGAGAGGCAGGCCCAAGATCTGAGTGTGCGGTTTCGAGAAAGAGGATACAGCAACAGGTCAGTGAAGCGAGCGTACCTGCGGGCCAAGAATACCCCTCGGGATGATCTCCTCTATGGATCAAAGGGGAAGGACACTGGAAGGAGTGTCCAACCGATAAGATTTATATGAACCTTTAACCATAGATGGGACAGAATGAGGGAAGTTTTAGAAAGACACTGGCCAATACTTTTGTCCGATCCGTTTCTAAAGGGATCAATCTCTGATCGCCCGCTAATGACAGCAAGACGGGCGAGGAACCTTAGAGATGTACTAGTTCATAGCCACCACTTAACGGTAACGTCGGGCTTTTTAGGCTACAAACGCCCTCTAAAGGGGACCTTCCCCTGTGGTCACTGTGTGGCCTGCGTGAATGTACAGCGCATTGCTTCCTTCACCTCCTCCGATGGCTCCCGAACATACGACATCCGGCATTGCGTATCCTGCGGCACGAGCAATGTGGTGTATTACGCCACTTGCTCGTGTCCGCGAATATATGTAGGGAGAACATGCAGGGAGCTAAGGAGGAGAGTGAGGGAGCATGTGAATGGCATTTCTGCAGCTCCCACGGTGAAAGACAAATCCACATTGAAGACATTGCCACGACACTTTCTCATGCACCATAATAGTGACCCATCGTCCCTACTGTTTCGAGGGATTGATGTGGTCCATGGGGGCATTAGAGGTGGTGATGTCAGAAAGACCTTGTCACAACGCGAAATTAAATGGATAGTGACATTGGATACCATGTCGCCGCGTGGGCTAAATGAAAATTTGAGCTTTGCGCCCTTCCTCTGACCGCTGCCGCTTGGTAGTCTCGGTCTCTAGTATAACCTTAGAATAATTGTTGGATTTTCCAATATGTGATTTTAAAACTTTATATTTTAAAGTATTCTTAGATCCTGATTTCCGGCATAAGTGATTGTGAGATCCATGATTTCTACGTGTCATGAGTGACGTGCTTTTCCTATGAAGATCCCGAATCTGGCTATCCTCCCTTAGTTGAAGGATGGATGACTGAAGAGAGAAGGAAGTTCGCTGTGCGGGGCCCAATGAGATATGAACTGAATAATGGGACCGATCTGGCCCATCAAATAAAGTCGGGGTTCCACTGTAATGGATCTTTGAGAAGAAATCAAGCAACGGGAGGACCCAGCTGGGACCTTGAAGAACTGACTGTTATCTGAGTCTCTATCTCTCACTACTTAACATCGGACATGTATTATATGTTTGGGAGTATATGTCTGCTTATACACTTTATGTTTATATGGGCAGTTGTAAATTTGACCCCTCTGGCGTGTGTGGTGCTGGGACACTGGTGGGGTCGGTGTCCGTGCTGCAGTGCAGGGTGGATGACATGGTAGCTGCGCCTGGCGTCCACCCGTGCACTTATATGTGCTGCTCCAGCCCCTCCTAATGTGATCAGGCCACACACTGTCATTAGGGTTCGGGATCTGATGTCCGCAGTACCTGCCTGACTGGCTGCGGTGCCCCTCCCCTGTGCGCACGTTGTCAGGGTGCACCGGTTGCTATGGACACGCGTCCTGATCACCGGATGCACTCCTGTGACGTTGCGCCTGTGGGGGAGTCGCCGCGATGGCAAAAGGTTGAAAAATTCAAGGGGGCCAAATTCTTTCACAAGGTACTGTATGTGTGTATATATATAATATATATTCATGACAGAGATGATTTACAGGAATCTAGCAATTGGTACCGGAAGAGTCTCTGTTAGTTCTGCACAGGCCAGTGAAAACCAGCTGCAGCCTATTACCTCTAGGGATGAGTGACCTGACCCTTTGGAAGTTTGAATTCGGTTCAGTTCATCGAACAGATAATGTTCATTGAACAGTTTGCCAAGCTGCTCACTAAACATCCAAACCCCATTCAAATTAACGGTAGGCAAATTCAAGGCCTAAACAACAACTTAAAAGGGGCTCAAAAGCTGCCAAACAGAGCTCAAACCATTTTACAGTAGAACCCCGCTGTTTTGGCACCAATATTAGCTTCCTACACTATTACTTAACAAGCTTCAGCTCTGCTGTCACACTCACCATGCGTCTGGGCCTGCTCATGAACCTCAGACATCCTCATGACTTCCCTGAGGTTGCCTCAGATTACACAGCAGGTGTCATGCAGTAGGTAATCCTGCTGTTTGATCTGAGACAACCTCAGTGGCATCAGTGCTCAAAACACTAACTGACTCATGAGAGCCGTGATATCTCACAAAATGTAACGGATATATCTCGCAAGTATCGTGAGAATGAGAGTGTGAGAAACAGTGACATCAGGGACTGCCGCGCAGTTTAAACTGGTGGGATAGCCCATGTGTGACTCCTCGAGTCTGAAGTGCAGTAACGTTTGTGATGTCACCACTTGTCAAAATCTCATGTCTGCTTTCACAGTACATGGGTGATGCTTTCTTTGCACTTTGAATGTTGTGAGGCACCTTAGTTATGGTACATTGTTTGATGCTACTTTTGAAGCAGATTTTTAGAATCTGCATCAAAATCTGCATGTTTAACCTGAACCTTACAATAATCTTATCCTAATCTTACAATAATATTTCCTATCCTTTTTCTTGCTGCTCTTCATATAAACATAAAAATAAATTAAAAATAATGATTTTTCTCACCTGTTTCCAAAGGACAGTGCTTTTTTTATTCATGCTAACTGTATACAGATAATGACCACAAAGTATCTGTAGATAATGGTTCATTATTTCCTATGCAACCATCCCTGATGAAGGAGCGAGAATTGCTCTGAAATGCATAGAAAATAAATCATCACCATTATCTGCAGATATTTTGTGGTCATTATATGCATACAGTTAGCGCGGATCAGAAAAGCACCATCCTTTGGATTCAAGTGTTTTAACCATCTTGCACATGGAGTGTGGATCCAGCAGCAGCTGTATTAAATGCATAAACTGGTTGTGGGTCTCACAACCAGTCCAGGTGAGCAGCAATATTCTCGACTTTCCATAACCTTTAAAAAAAGATAAGATCCTATTGTGCCTCCTGTTTTCCTATTTCTATATAAGTTTTCTCACCAGTTGTCACTTTCACAATCTTTGCCATCCTCTTTCTGCTTCATATCCAGCAAAAAAGGAGCAGGTGGAGTATAGCAATGACATTATGCATCCCCCAAAATGGATTTGAGTAAGGCTAGGTTCACATTGATTTTCTGACAGCTCAGTGTGTAAGTGGCATAAGGAGAGCAATCTGTCCTAGGAGGTATGTGATGGTTAATGCAGGAACAAGCCACTCATCAGTATCACAAGTGCTTCACAATTATAAAGGTTGGACTACTGCCCTTTTTGTTCCACTGCCACTGCACAATGTGCAGGCAGAGTGTCTACAAAAATTAGCCCTAAGGGCTGTATCATGGTTGATGCATCAAAGAGGCCTCAAGGGCCGGACAATTATGAAGCTAGGACTACTAGCACGGTAGTTCCAGTGCCCAATGTGGAGGCATAGACATAGTGTCTCCAAAAATTAGCCCTAGGGTCTTTATCATGGTTGATGCAAGAAGGAGGCCTCAGGGGCCAGACAATTATGAAGCTAGGACTACTAGCACAGTAATTCAAGTGCCCAACGTGCAGGCATAGACATAGTGTCTCCAAACATTAGCCATAGGGGCTGTATCATGGTTGACGCAGGAAAGAGGTCTCATCACAAGTGCCTTCAATGTGAAATATTAATGAATGGAACATTGTTTCTAGCTTGTTGACAATGAGGTACATGTGGCAGAAGCAGGAGTATGATACACATGTAAGAAGAAGGAAAGTGATTTGTATGGGAAGGGATGGACGTGATCACCAGTAGCATAAAATAATATTTTGGGTGACTTTAGGCTGTCATCTGGAGGGCTTGAAAACTGTAGTGAAATCCAGTCCTTGTTAAATTTTATCAGAGTCAGCCTGTCTGCATTCTCTGTGGTAAGCCGTGTGCATGTATCTATGATATCCAGCACCTCCAAGGCATACAGGGAGAGGACTGGCTAACTGTGCGGCTTTGATACCCAGTAATTAAATGGAACAGAAGCGTCAGGAAGGACAATGGTATGGTCAATTAGATACTCATTGGCCATGTTCAACTTCTCCCTTCTTGACTTTTTTATTGAAGATCGCCCAGTTTGAGGACATTTTCCCCCTATCCCTTTTGGATCTGATGGGCATGTCTCTCCCCATTAATGCATGCTGTTGCAAAGAGCCTGTACCTCTGCTACCAGCGGTATCTGAGGGTGATATATTCATCAAATGATTAACAACGGCCTTCTTGAAGGATTCTATTGTGAAACCTCTTGGCGACTGTAACAGTAGCAAAGGAAATTTGTCCTTGTACCGTGGGTCAAGATAGGTGGCCAACCAGTATAGGTTGCTGTTGAAAATGTGGATCACGCGAGGGTCTAGGGACAGACAGTTATACATGGACTGTGCCATGTGTGCCAAAATGCAAATACGCAAATGTTCTGTGGCCCCAGAAGGAGAAACAATACCCATCATCTCCTCACACTGACTCTCCTCCTCTCAGCCCAACCATGCTGGACAGACATGAAGCTGGGGTTGGGAGTCCCCTCTTTAGCATCAGGGGTCCCCTCGGTACCACAGAAAAAGAAGTCCTCTCCCTCCTCATCTTCCTCATCATCTTTGTCATCCAATCTTGCCTTCATGATATTGGCTGGACTGGGTGGGATCACCCAGTGTGAAATCTTGCTCCATGCCCACTGATGGTCCCTCAAAGATTCAATTTTTAGATTGTGCAGCAATTGTTTCAACAGACATAGCATCAGGATGGTTTTGCTAATAATAGCCTGATCACTGCTCACAAGCTTGGTGCAGTACTCAAAGTTATCAAGCACCTTACAAATGTCAGCGATCCACACCCACTCGACAGCTATTATGTGTTTTAGCTGAGTGTCAGTCTGACGGCCATGTTAAAGCTGGTATTCAGCATGTGCCTTCTGCGCTTACTAATCCTTGCCAACATATGATATGTTGAGGTCCACAGTGTGGGCAGGTCACAAATTAGTCAGTAATTTGGCAAATCAAATTGCTTTTGAAGCGCTGCAAGACCGGCAACAGTGATAGAGGAATGGCGGAAATGGGTGCAAATACGGTGCATCTTCTCAAATTGGTACGGCAAGTAAGGTTATGTATTGATACATTTCTGAACCACTTAGTTCAGGATATGAGACATGCATGGCACGCATACATGCATGGCACGTGTACCAGCTTCCCGAGCTTTAAATCCACCACCAGTTTAGCCTCATTATCGCAGACAACCAGACCGGGTTGGAGTTGCAATCGGGAAAGCCACTGATCGATCTGTTGTTTTATTCCTTGCCACAGCTCTGCTGCATTGTGTGGTGTTTGACCTAAGCAGCTTCAGCAGACCGTGTTGCCACTTTACCAATATGCTGCTGCCCAGTTTCCAACTTGGAGTGATGTGGAGGGTAATTCAGCATAGGATAAGGAGATGAAGGAGGGGAGGAAGACGGGAGACAGGATGTATATGAGTATTTGACGAGGTGGAAACCCTGATTGAGGTTGGGTGATGTAGGTAGGAAGGTGATGTTTCAGTTTGCGACTTTGTCCCACCCTCCACCAGATTAAGCCAGTGTGCCATGACAGAGATGCATCATCCCTGTCCACAACTACTTGTCCACATGTCTGTTGTTAGGTGGACCTTCCCAGTTATGACATTGGTGAGTGCACACTTTAGATCAGTGTTTTTCAACTCCAGTCCTCAGGACCCACCAACACGTCGTATTTTCAGGATTTCCTTAGTATTGCACAGGGGTTTGAATTATCCCCAGTGCAGGTGATTAAACTATCACCTGTGCAATACTAAGGAAATTCTGAAAACAAGATCTGTTGGTGGGTCCTGAAGACTGGAGTTGAGAATCGCTGCTTTAGATTGTTTAACACGTGCTAGTGTAATGTTGGGATGGCACTCCGGGAAAAATAGTGCTGACTGGGAGCAGAGTATCGTGGGGCAGCGACAGTCAAGAGATCACAGAAAGACTGTGTCCCCACAAGCCTAAATCGCAACATTTACATAGCTAGCAACTTGACAGTGTGCGCATTTAGTATTTATTCTTGTGGGTGCTTGGATTGGTATTTACGCTTCCTTTCATAGATCTATGGCATGGGCAACTGCATGCTTGGCTGAAACAAACAAGTGGATGGGATTGATGTGTCCTGTGTCTCTTCAACCGCAGCTTGTGAGCAGCAGGTATGAGCACCTGCTTCTGGCCAGCAGACTGGGAAGGACGGATCACAGGCGAAAAGGCAGTGGTTTGACCTGCAGATACTGATTTGGTACCCTGATGTTCCGCCCACTGACTAGAGGGCTTGGCTACCATGTGTTTTTGCATACTGGTGGTGCTCTGATTGTCTTTGCCCTGGCCTCTACTTAGCTTGGTATGGCAGATGTAAAAGATAACAAAGTTTGGTTTAGAAGGACTATCCGAAAAAAATATTCCTGACATTGGCTGAATACCCTCCTTGCCTTGACTTGGGGCACAAGGGGATTGCTCTTGGCAACAGTTTACACACTTTGCACTCTACTCAAAACAGTAACACTTGGTGTCTTTGTGGGTGCAACGTGTCCACCTTCTTCTTTTGAGCTGCTTGCTATCCTGGCTATACGTGCCAACGGTCCAGGTCAGATCAGTAGACTCATCATCGACCACCTCGTCATCTGTGTCATCCTCCTTCTGTGTTGATATTGTCAGCTGGCCAGTTGGCAACCGTGTCTCATCATTATCAGCTTCCACTTCTTCGGCCAGTATGTCACGTGGTTGAAAGTGGCTTTCTTCTGGCCATGGGTTTTCAAAAATTTGGTTATAAACAGATGATACCTCCTTACATTCCTCTTCAATGTTGCACGTTGAGACGCCATAGGCAACCAAAGGATCATATGTACTAAACAGATCATTGTAGTGGCCAAGCTTGGGGTCAAATGTTTCTTGTGACTGCTGGGGAGGAGCAAGTAAAAACAGGTTGAGGATTGGATGACCCAGCATTCTCTTTATAGACAGTAGACTGTGTGGTCGTGGAAGATTGGGTGCTGCTAGAAAATTTTGTTAAGGACTTATCTGCCATCCAATACAGTATGTGTTCTTGCTCTTCTGGCTTCCAGACATGTTCACATTTCAGACCGAGAAATTTTGCCAGGAACATGGATGCATCAACCTTGTTTTGTCTCCCAGACACAGAGCCTTGCCAGGCACCACTGACAACCCGACGCCCATGTCCATGTCCATGTCTCAGTCCATTCACAACAAGCTTTTTGGGAATTTGGGTGTTTTCTGACATAGTTGCAGATGTTCAGATGTCAATATTGGGGAACAAGGAGCAGTTAGTTCTTTGTAAAAGGTAGCACTACAACCTAGTACTGCTTTGTGTTTAACAAACAGCACTTGAATGGCAAAAAATTGGTCTGAGGTGAAAGCCGAAGATTTAGCTCGCCAGTCACCACAGAAGATAGCAGTGCTGGCTGCGTCTCAGTTATGCAGTGCCGTACATGCTATTTCCTGTGTAAACAGCACTGTAATGGCATAAAAATTGGCCTGAGGTTAAAGCCGAAGATTTAGCTTGCCAGTCACCACAGAAGTCAACGTGCTGGCTGCGTCTCAATGGTGCAGTGCTGTGCATGCTATTCGGTGTGCAAACAGCACCGCATTGGCAAAAAAATTGGGCTGAGGTTAAAGTCAAAGATTTAGCTCCATGGTCACTACAGAAGACCAGACAGCTATGCTGGCTGCGACTCAGTTGTGCAGTACCATGCATGCTATTCGGTATGCAAACAGCACCACAACGGCAAAAAAATTGGCCTGCAGAGGTAAATGTGACCCCAAAAATATCTGGGAAAAATGTCACTACTCCCTGACCATATACAGTACTTTTAGCTCTCAGAAGAGCTGAGATATTGATGTACTATGTATGTACTATAACGCTCCTGCCTGTCTCCCTGAACTACAGTCACCTACTACTTGGTTTCAAAAAAACCCTCTATAAAAGATATATGGCCCTCCAAAAACAACCAATTCCTATAAAAACAACCCTGGAGTCAGGCCAGAGTAATGTTCAAAGTGCTCTTTATTAAAAGTAAATGCATAAATGCAGCAATTAAAAGTAATGTCTAGGCAGCACACATGACAGGAGACCACATGAGGCACAAAATGCAAGTATGGCAGTAAGAAATAATAGATCATATACCAGGCACCAAGAAATAGTGCTACAGTCTAAATCCAAACCATACAAGCACAACAATAAGTGCACCCAAATTGTCAATCCATGGGTCTAGAAGTATTACCTGTCCGTGGCCACCGCCCCCTAACGCGTTTCGCTTAGGCTTCTTCCGAGGGGGGTCTCGGAAGAAGCCTAAGCGAAACGCGTTAGAGGGCGGTGGCCACGGACAGGTAATACTTCTAGACCCATGGATTGACAATTTGGGTGCACTTATTGTTGTGCTTGTATGGTTTGGATTTAGACTGTAGCACTATTTCTTGGTGCCTGGTATATGATCTATTATTTCTTACTGCCATACTTGCATTTTGTGCCTCATGTGGTCTCCTGTCATGTGTGCTGCCTAGATATTACTTTTAATTGTTGCATTTATGCATTTACTTTTAATAAAGAGCACTTTGAACATTACTCTGGCCTGACTCCAGGGTTGTTTTTATAGGAATTAGTCACCTACTACTTAAATACTCCAGGTATCTCTGACAAGAGCTTTTGTGTTTTGAAATGATTTATGGACAATTTGCAAAAGCACAACTCTCTCTAGCTCACACTCTCCGTACACTAGTAATAGCGGTGTTCTGGATACAATGTGCAGAAAATGATGGCGGCGGGGCTTATTTAGAGCCTATGAGTCATAGGCTATGACTCATCTATGATGCTGCTTGGTCAGCCAATCATAGTAATGCCACAACCAAGAAGGCTGTTGAATTACTGTGATAGGCTAATGCTGGGCGGGAGATCCGAATATTGCGAAGTGAGTAGTGAAATACTCGCTATATTCCGAGTACCGCAAGTACTGCATTATTCGCCGAGTACAAAATACCTTTGAATATACTCGCTTATCCCTCCCTATTTGAGTCCAGTCCCAGAAGCATGGTGAATGTGACAGCAGAGATAAAGCTTGCTAAGTAAAAGTGTAGGAAGCTAATATCTGTGCCAAAAATCTGTGCCAAAACAGTGGCACTCCACTATAAAATGATTTGAGCTGCGCTGGCCAGGATTTGGGGCTCTTTTGAAGTATTTTCTAGGTTTTTCATTTTTCCTACTATTGATTTGAATGGAGTTCGGATGTTTAGCGAACTGTTAGGCGAACATTGCCCGTTCGACGAACTGAACCAAATTTCTAGTCATTACCCAATGGTAATAGTGATGACAGGATTCTCTGTGAGCATGTCTTTAGTCTGCTCTGTATTACTAACCTCGGCGCATTGCCTTTTTCATAAAGACAAAAAAAAATCTCACTAAATAAAAAGATTTATGATTTAAAAAAAAAAATAACACTTAAGAGAACAGTAGAAATAAGATTATGGAAAAACAGCCATTTTTGGTCCTCTTCATATATTTTAACATTAAAATAGGTTTAAACGTAACATAGAATATTTCAAATAATATTTCCAGTAAAAAGCATCTACTTATTTAAAGTTCATTTTCATTTTCTTACCATTTATATGCACAGTTTATTTTCTTTAGTTTTACAGATTTGTGTTCATCTAAGAAGTGTATGCTTCTAAGAGAGGATTTGTCATCCTCCAAGTTCTCATTTGCCATTCTACTCTTGTTCCTTCCTGCTTAACAGCAAATAACCTTTAGGATCTAGGACTCAATTTTTCAAAAATGTCAGTGTTTAGCAATGTTTAAAAAGGTAATGTTTCTCTATGTATTGATGTAGAACTTTTGATCGATAACCCTCATGCTACCTGAGAAAATTTTAAGCTGGAAAAAGTATGAGTTGCAAAAGTCATACATAATTTAACATTTTGCATGTGCATATTCTTGATATGTAATAAAACATATTGCAATTTAACATTTCTTTTATTAATGAAATTATTGAGAGATACATTTAATAAACATACCTGTAATGCCCACTGTGGCGCTGGCACTTTTCTCTCAGGTACACCGATAGCAGCGATGTACTCACCACTCCTGCCGTCCTGCATTGTTTGGCTGTGCTCCATCTACTGCTTCCTACTCCCAAGGTCTGCGAACCCTGCATAGGTCTCCTGGGAGAAAGCTTAAGCCATGTGCATGAAATCCAGAAAACATGCACTTTTTGCAGCCCTTGACAACTGCACTTGGCCAGCCCTGATCTGCTGTGGTGGGTGTAATGTGTTGCAGTTCCATACATCACCCTTTCAGGCCAGAGACCTATGGCTTGTTCACCAGTCTCTGTAGGGCAGAATCAAAGTACCTGTTTGCTGAAACAGTCCAGTATACAAGGAGTGAACTCAAAAAAAATTTACTATACACACAGTGTCAAACTTAAAAACTTAACCACATACATAGTATATACACATAACTAACAAAAACACATGCCTTGTTCAAGGACAACAAAAAACTGGAAAGTAAACAAGTCCCAAAAGTCGTTCTTTGGCTAAAATGGCAAGTAAGGGACGGGTTAATGTCTTACAGAACAACAAACATTTCATTAGGAAAGTCCACTGGGCATGTTTACCTGCGTTTTTATCCATGTGCTGGAGAGTTGGCACAGTTTATGATAGTAGTCTGCTGCCGGATGGTCTTGGGGGGGCCGCAGGGTCTAGGTGTATTCTCCACAATCAACTGCCCCCCAGCACACCCTATCATTGCACAGCTGAATAGGATGATGGAGGAACTAGTGGATGACCAACCCCTCTAGAACAAACAGGACCAGGACCATCTATGGGAACATGTACATGCCCTGTGGATTTGGGTGCCTCTGCTTGGTCAATCAAGAAAGACTTTTGCTGCACCCTACACCAAATTCTTTTCAGGCCAACTTCAGGCCAACTTCAGGCCAACTCTACATACGTCAACTGCAAACCACCCCTTCATGTCCCGCAACTTCATGAATGTGACCTCATCCCCAACAGAGATAGTACATAGTCTTTGGGGAAGATCTTCACACTGCAGGACAGCACAGGTGATGTAGCACTGATGTTTAGTGCCATGTTCCACTTGGAACTCATACCCCTTGTACTGTTTGAATTGCATAATCTTGACTTTCATTCATTGGTCGAAGAAGTTATTAGCCTTTGGCCTTTGCAATCAGTCCCGGGCTATGGCATCTTCATATTGAATCTCTTCAACAAATTACATAGAAGAAGGGGGTGGTTTAAGCCTTTTTGGATAGGTGCTAGGAGGGGGTAAAGTCCCCACATGGCATTGCACCAGTTGAATGCCTCTGGAGGTGGTAAGGGTGATCCACACAGATGGGAAAAATTTCCTTCGAGGTGCTCCTCTTCCTCAGGCTCCCCATATAGGTCCTGGTCCCGGTGATCTTGGGGAATAGGATCCAATAGCTGAGACTGCCACACCAGCTGCAGCTGATATGTAGACAGACATACTGCCAGATTCTCTGCAGTCTGACATGTGCTGCTCGGGCCTGGATGCTGAAGGGTAAAAGTCACCTAACTGCTAGGACTCACTCCTCAGGTCCACAGCTTGCATTGAAACCCATGACAGAGGTAAGATGGGGGGAGACACTGTTAAAGTTTTGAGGGTTTCGGTGTGTTTTATTTCCCTAAGGGGCCCACAACTTGCATTGACTGCCACGATTCAGACAATTAGTGTTATATAAATTAAGACATACTATTACTAGAAGTATTATGATTATTATGACATCAAATTGTGGTTGCACATTTTTATCTAGCAATAGACATACTATGGGGTTTCATCAGTGTGAACAGACCTATAAGATCATGGATGTGAAGCATACAAGGGCCATATCCAATTCTTTTATAAATTGCTTTCATATAAGTGTAGAACAGATGACCTTGCATGCTGGTGACCGTCTGCAATAATAAAAGTTTGCTCACTAATAAAAGTAAAAAATAATAATAATATTGATAAAAAAAATTAACAAAAAATTCTCTTAGAATCAAAACTTTTCTTAAACGGATGTTTTAAGGACATTATAAGCTTCCTTGACTTAACAGCTACTGCCACATCTGGCACTGTTTCCAAAATTCAAACCCTGCAGGTGTCAAACCACTGCAAAGTCCAAGAAGGTTAAATAAATTCAAAAACGTTTCCAAAATTTCTACAGCTTAACACAAGCTGGTAGACCCAATGGCTGGGGACACTCCTAACTGTAGGTTAGGTGTAGTCCCCAGTCACCGGGTCTTCCAGCAAGCATTTTGGCACCAAATAAACAGGTACAATTTTAAGACCATTTTAATTTTCAAAGTTTTTCCTGAACTTAGACGGATTTGCTGAGTTTTAGGGAAAGTGTTCACGTTTCTGATCACCAATCAGCCATGTTCATGCCAAATTTGAAATTGGGAAACATGTTCAAGCAAAGGTCGCTCATCTATATGCACCGCTTACACAGCCTCAGATCTTGGTGCCGTGCAATCATTCTGTCTGTACTGTGCAGAGGATCATGGAGGATTTATAGGGGAGTAATAAAGATAGAAATGAGGCTTGTGTTTGTGTTGTTTTTCCAAATAAATGATTTGGCTCTGTGTGTTGTATTCCTTACCACTCTACGAAGAGTAAAATCTTTGAGGGTTTCTTAAGAGATGCTATACTGGAGTATCTGAAAAAGAATAACCTCATGACCCAGTATCAACATGGGTTAAAAAGGAATTTTTCCTGTCAAACTAACCTGATAAGCTTCTATGAAGAGGTAAATTCCGCACATGACCAGGAAAATGCAGTGGACATTGTGCATGTGGACTTTTCAAAACCTTTTGATATGGCGCTACACAGAAGGTTAATACACATCATGACAACAATTAGGATAGGGGAAAATATATTTAACTGAGTTAAGAGCTTGCTCAGTAATAGGAAACAAAGGGTGTTTATTAATGGAACACACTTGGACTGGGTAACAGTTAAAAGTGGAGCTCCAATGGGGCTAGTTTTGAGCCCGCTACTTTTTAACATATTTATTAATGAGCTTGTAGGTGGCATACAGAGATGAATTTAAATAATTGCAGATAATACTAAACTCTGCAGGGTAATAAATACAGAGGAGGACAATTTTATATTATAGGAGGATGTAAACTGGAGGATTTGGTTGAAAAATGGCAATTGAAATTTAATGTGGCAAATGTAAGGTCATGCACTTTGGCAGAATAAATAAAATTTATATTTATGTAATTTTAGATTACTGGTTAAAACTGTCACAGAAAAAAGACTTGGGTTAATGGATGGACAGCAAACACTCATTTAGTGGCCAGTGTCAGTTAGCTGCTGCAAAGGCTAATAAAATAATGTGATGCATTAAAAGAGGCTTTGGTGATAATAAGTAGGGATGAGCGAGTATACTCTTTACTATTCAGTACTCGAAGAATGGTATTGTATTTGGGCTACTCTTTACTTGGCGAGTTTCCTCGTTACGAGTAGCAAGTACAATGCAAGTCAATGGCAAATGCGAGAACTATGTTGCTGGACCCAACAAAGCGGTTTGGGTCCTGAGGACGAGCATCAGCTGATCGTTTGAAATAGCCAGCGGTAAAAAGTGCTGGTGCGGCTTGCAGGGTTCTCTCGGCGGTGACTCACCATGACAGCTACCGTCCTGTGGGCAATGGAGCTGGGGCTGATGCTGCTTTTTACAGTGCTGTGGATGATGCTCTTCCTGGCAGTGTATGTACAGCTTTGGCTGCTGCCAGTGGTCTTTTTGAAATAGCCGGCGAGCCAGCTTCCAGCAGGCGGAGGGGAGACAAGAATAGGGCGGGAAGCAGAGGAGCGTCCTGGGAATGGCGGGTCAGATGGGGAACAGGAAGGGAGCAAAGCACTGAGTGGGGAGCAAAGGACTGAGTGGGTAGCATGCATTAGCTGATTGTTTAAAATAGTTGGCAACATTTTACACCGGCTCTTACACAATCATGCATCCATTCTAGCCTTTTCCTAAGGGTCCAGTAGGAAATTACTCATATTACTCGCATTTCCCATTAACTTGCATCGGACTGGCTACTCGTAACGAATATGTGAATATTAGGACCCACTCGTTACGAGTATAGCTATCCCAACTATTTCGCTACTCGCTTATTACTACTAATAAGAAGAAAATAATGTTACCTCTTTACAAGTCATTAGTGCGACTACAATTAGAATATTGTGTACAATTCTGGTTTCCGGTGTATAAGAAGGACATAGCTGAACTAGAGCGGGTGTAATGATGAGTGACTAAGGTTATTAGAGGACTAGATATACTGCAATACCAAGACAGGTTATTAAACTTGGGGCTATTTAGTTTGGAAAAATGAAGGCTTAGGGACCATCCTATTACAATGTACAAATATATTAGGGGACAATGCAGAGAACTTTCTAATAATCTTTTTACACTAAGGCCTACAAAGAGGACAAGGGGGCATCTTCTATGTTTAAGGTTTAATCATAATCACGGATGCATTCTTTCATGTAAGAGCAGTGAGACTATAGAGCTCTCTACCATATGATGTTGTAATGATTGATTCATTACTAAAATTTAAGACAGGCCTGGATGCCTTTCTTGAAAAACATATTACAGGTTATATATATGTGATTCCTTGAAAAGGCGTTGATTAAGGGAACTAGTCTGATTGCCATATGTGGAGTCAGGAAGGATTTTTTTCCCCCAATGTGTACCTTAGTGTTTGTAACATGGGGTTTTTGCCTTCCCCTGGATCAACATGTTAGGCTATGGGCTGAACAAGAGGGACTTAAATTGTACCTTCAACCTTAAAAACTATTAAACTTACATGTTGCAATTTCAAAGAAGAAATAGAATAAACAGCATGTGCAACAATAAAGGCACCCTTGATTGAATATTTTTTGGCATTGATGACAGCCTCCAAACGTTTCTTGTAGCCATCTGTAAGCTTCTTGCACTTTTAGGCTGATATTTTCTCTTACTCTTCCCTTGCAGTTTGTTCAAACTCTCGAATGTTTGCAGGGTTCTTTTTTCTAGTGGCAATACCTGACCCCAGGGATTTTTAAGCGGATTTAGGTCAGGATTCATTGCTTATGAATGGATAGACAAGGGCGCAATGGCTTATTTCCTTATTAAGGTGGTACATGCAGTGCACTAACTGCTCACCTTGGTCGGTTGTGTGACCCACAATCAGCAACCACATACTAATCCAGCGTCGCAGGACTCCCCACTTGAGGGTGGCCAACTTGATATCCAAATGACAGAAATAATATGGTCCGCGCTGCTGGATGTGCAACAAAGAACACACATAAAGAAGATATTTTTGGTGCCTTTAATTCACTTTGAGTTTCAAGACTGTCCCAGGCTCTTCCTCAAGAGTAACACCAACATGCTGGTGTACTCCTGAGGAAGAGACCGAGACAGTCTTGAAACGCATAGATAAATAAAGGCACTAGAAATATCTTCTGGACGTCTGTTTTTTGTTCCACATCCAGCAGTGGTTACCATATTATTTCTGTCCTTAGGATTCATTGCTGGTTACTTTAATACATCCAATTTTTTTTCAGCCATATTCGTGTACTTTTGGATTGTGCTTTAGTTCACTGTCTTGCTGGATGACCCATGATCTTTTACTCCATCCAAATTGTCTTATACTGTGTAGGACATTTGCTTTAAATTCCTTTGATAATTCTATGATTTCTTGATTCATGTGATAAGGACAAGATCTAAAGTACCAGATGCACCAAAGCAACTCCACAGCATTATGGATTCTCCAACATGATTAACTGTTGGTAAAGAGTTCTTTTCCTTATCAGCTTCATTTTGCCATCTGTAAACAAACTTGCTTTGCAATGTCTTAAAGTTCTATCTTTGTCTCATCTGTCCACAGAACACTTTTCCAGAAGGATTGTGGTTTGTCATGGTACTCTTTGCCAAAGCTCAGCTGCTCCTTTTTATGTCTTCTCTTAACCAATGGTTTCTTTCTTGGCCTTCGCCTAAAAAGTTCTGCTTTGTTTCGTTTGCAGCTTATAGTACTTGTTATAATTATGACCCCAGGCTGTTACAGATTGGCCTTCAGATCTTTGGATGTTTGACATGGTGTTTTTTTCCACCATTTGCACCAATCTTTGAAGACATCTCTTGTCAATTTTCCTCTTTTATCCTTGTCCAGGGAGGTTCTTGTCGATTCCATGATTGATAAACTTTTTAATAACATTGTCCACTGTTGAAAGTGGGATAGCAATTTCCTTAGAGATGGCTTTATACCCTTTGGAAGTCTTGTGTTTGCTAATAATAAAAACACTGAAGTCATCACTCTTTGGTTAATTCATGTCACATGGGCACTGACTATTTTTCACAGATGATTCTCATTTGTCATCTATCACAGGTAAGTCAAAATATGTTTCCATACAAATTTAATGTAAAGGGTTGCAATACGAGTGTCACTTAATTTTTTCTATTTTCCCCTTTTGTTATTTTTTATTTTAAATAGTTGTTTATCATTTGCTATTTTGTATTTAACACAAGTGCTCTACACAAAAAAAGCTTCACTTGATTCATTTTTTGAAGGAGATATTCCACATTATGTTCTTAATCTTCATGGGTGCCAATAACCATGGGCAGGACTGTACATGGCTCTGCTATATCAGTGCACATTCAACAGTGCTGTGTCAATGTTCTTTAAGAATAGCAGTTTGATGTTTTCTCTGCTGTGCTCTTCACTCGGCAGTGGCAGTCAGCGAGGATCTGAAGCCTTGTATTGTACCAATGATGTCAGGCTGCAATTACGGCTCCTGGCCATACATATTCACCTAATCCAGGACTTCAACTCCTGGCATCTCCTATCTTTAGTCGGCTCGAGATGAACACTGAGAAGTGACCGAAGAAAAGTGTAGCACACAGCACATGCTGCAGGCTTCACCAAGATGGCACCAATCTCCCATAGCTGTGACCTAGAGGTGTGCCCAGGTCACAGCTGCTGGAACCACAATGCAGGAGATGAAGTCGGACACAGATCAAAGGCTCCTATGTACATGGACTGCTATATTTGAGGTGTTTATATTTCATTTCATACCAGCAAATGCAAATGGCAGCGCCCACAGGCTGCAAAAAAGTGCATTTAATTTTGTAATAAAAATTATTATTTAATCAAAAATTATTAATTCAAAAGCAAAAAAACCTGGTGCCTTCTCCTTCTCCTTAAGGACCAAGCCACTTTGCATGTCAATGATCGATCCTCATTTTCCAAATAGGACCAGTGTCAATTTATGCACTAATAACTCTGAAATGCTTCAACTCAGCCCAGTGTTTCTGAGGTTGTCTATTGGGACACCTTGTACTTCATGTCAATATGATTTGCATTTGCATTTATTTATGAATATACTGAAAATTTGTCAGCAAATGTGACAATTTAGCCATTTTATAACTTTTAATTTTTATGTCCTTAAACCAGATAGTTACACTACCCAAATCCAATGACTGATGACGTGTCTGCATTCATGACTGTCCGATGAGTGTCTTATACATCACTAATCTGCAACCAGTGCCCATAGATCCTCACTCTTCTAGACTTCTACTCCCTGTCCGTCATGTTGTCTATATACAACTGCCAAAATTCTACGTTCCTGCCCTATTGTGAGATCAGATTACATATTTATGTAAATATTCCTTACATTCTATCTCCTCTAGTATGCAGAATCACATTTAATTTACCATTTTACCTATATTTACAGTATATTAAAAGTAAAATATCAAGTTTAAAATTATAAGTAAATTCTTAGACATGCATTGTATTTTACAGTGACAGTTTTCAACATTGTTTCATTCCAATTTTTATAGCTTTAGGGTAAAACATCAAAACTCTCATAGTGTTTTTCCCAAGTGGTCATTATGCTACATTTTATATCTTGTCTTTCTAAGTGAAATGTCTCAGTTAATATGATGTTCTCATTTAACTATTCTATTCTTTTTTTAAACAGTTTTGAATAGGTAAATCTTAAAACATGTAAAAGTATTTTAACAACTGCTATTTCAACTATTGCTCAGACAACTGCATGTGTAACCTCATATTAAAAAAGCAAAAAGCTTAGGAGGTTTTTATTTCTTATTTTCAATACAAAGAGTAAATTAGATGACTGCATTCAAAAGGATAATTTACACTGTGTGCAGAATTATTAGACAAAGGAGTATTTTGATCACAATACTTTTTATACATGTTGTCCTACTCCAAGTTGTATAGGCTTGAGAGCCAACAGCCAATTAAGTAAATCAGGTGATGTGCATCTGTGTAATGAGGAGGGGTGTGGTGTAATGACATCAACATCCTATATAAGGTGTGCTTAATTATTAGGCAAATGCCTTTCCTTAGGCAAAATTGGTCAGAAGAGATATTTGACGGGCTCTGAAAAGTCCAAAATTGTGAGATGTCTTGCAGAAGGATGCAGCAGTCTTGAAATTGCCAAACTTTTGAAGCGTGATCACCGAACAATCAAGAGTTTCATGGCAAATAGCCAACAGGGTTGCAAAAAGCGTGTTGGGCAAAAATGGTGCAAAATAACTGCCATGAATTGAGGAAAATCAAGCGTGAAGCTGCCAAAATGCCATTTGCCACCAGTTTTGCCATATTTCAGAGCTGCAACATTATTGGAGTATCAAAAAGCACAAGGTATGCTATACTCAGGGACATGGCCAAGGTAAGGAAGGTTGAAAAACGACCACCTTTGAACAAGAAACATAAGATAAAATGTCAAGACTGGGCCAAGAAATATCTTAAGATTGATTTTTCAAAGGTTTTATGGACTGATGAAATGAGAGTGACTTTTGTTGGTCAAGATGGATGGGTCAGAGGCAGGATCAGTAAAGGGCAGAGAGCTCCACTCTGACTCAGACGCCAGCAGTGGAGGTAGGGTACTGGTATGTGCTGATATCATCAAAGATGAACTTGTGGGACCTTTTCGGGTTGAGGAATGGAGTGAAGCTAAACTCCTGGACCTACTGCCAGTTTCTGGAAGACAACTTCTTCAAGCACTGGTACAGGAAGAAGTTGGTATCATTCAAGAAAAACATGATTTTCATGTGGGACAGTGCTCCATCACATGCATCCAACTACTCCACAGCATGGCTGGCCAGTAAAGGTCTAAAAGAAGAAAAAATAACGACATGGCCCCCTTGTTCACCTGATCTGAACCCCATAGAGAACCTGTGGTCCCTCCTAAAATGTGAGATCTACAGGGAGGGAAAATAGTACAACTCTCGGAACAGTGTCTGGGAGGCTGTGGTTGCTGCTGTACGCAATGTTGATCGTAAACAGATCAAGCAACTGACAGAATCTATGGATGGAAGGCTGTTGAGTGTCATCATAAAGAAAGGTGGCTTTATTGGTCATTCATTTTTTTAAGTTTTGTTTTTGCATGTGAGAAATGTTTTTTTCTAAATTTTGTGCAGTTATATTGGTTTACCTGGTGAAAATAAACAAGTGAGATGGGAATATATTTGGTTTTCATTAAGTTGCCTAATATTTCTGCACAGTAATAGTTACCTGCACGAACAGATATCCTCCTAAGATAGCCAAATCTAAAAAAAAAACACTCCAACTTCCAAAAATATTAAGCTTTGATATTTGAGTCTTTTGGGTTGATTGAGAACATAGTTGTTGATCAATAATAAAAATAATCCTCTAAAATACAATGTGCTTAATAATTCTGCACACAGTGTAGTTCCTACTTATACCCAAATATCTTTTCCACTTTTTTTTGCATGGAAAGGAAGAGGCAAGGTGAATATGTATCATATATAGATGTAAGGGCAGATTGACATTCATTTGAAAGAGGGTATTTGAGTGCATGAAAGAACTCTATTACTCAAGAAGATGTAACAGTGGTGTAATTATGCATTTTACATCTGTGTAACTATATGCTAGTGGCCTCTAGGGGACAGTATAAAGACTGCTCCCCCATTAGTTGAGAGTTAAATTGGTTGTCTAATGTAATCGGATAATTCTGTAATCACTCTATGTGAATGCACACTTATCAATCTTCCTAACGCACGCACTGTGTGCTATGAGAATAAGCTGTTTTATAAGCCAAGAACGCATCACAATTATGCAATATGAATTTCCCCGCAACAACATGACTAGTGGCTGCGGCCTCATTCAATACAAGTGTATGGAGTAGGCGTATCCGACTAGTGGATTGGCTGGCTAGTGGTCGTGACCTTAATTCATACTCTTTTATCAAACAAACCAAACAGAGGATTCTTTATGCTTAATAAATTTTTATTTACTGGACTTACAGGAAGATACACACAAAAACGGAGAACTAAGTATTGCACAGTCCCAGGTCCTTATATAATCCTTTTTAGTTATTCCTTAGCATACAAGATATATTGCACAATCCCCATGTGGCCTCTGAGTTAGTTAACAGCCTACCAGCCTAAAGAAAGGTCTTTACCTATGTATATAGGTATATAAGTATAGCTGCTTAATGGCCCTCTGAACGAAAGTGCACAGATAAAGTATGCAATATGGTCCCTGGATATTATTGGACCCGGGACCGCTGTGAGAAGGACCCCTACGACCGTTTCGCAGGCTAATACGCCTGCTTCTTCGGGGGAAAGTGTATTGTTCCGTGCCTGCGGGTATTATTTAAGCACACACCGCCAGGCTCCATTACGATGACGCTGGAGGTAGGCGGGGCTTCCACCCGGCATCCTGGGAACGCTCTTGCATCACATCCTGCTGACGTGTGCTTCGCACAGGAAGCGGAGGAGCGTGGTGTAACCCAGGCAACCAGGGATCCTCCGACACCAACTCCACACCGCCGCTTGCTTGGGACGCGTCACCATAGCAGCGGCGGTGAAGGAGGATTTTTACATAATAATTCATACACTTGTATTAAACAAGGCCATACCCACTATTTGGGGGATCTAGCCAGGAACATGCATACCAAATAATTGCAGTCTGTTTCTGGTTAGGAGACAGCAAATCCTCACAGTGCACAGTGCGTGTGCAGAGACGATTGATAAATCTGCAGTCACAAAGAGTGACTGCAGAATTATCAGTTTAGACTGGATAACCCCTTAACTAATGACATTTAATGGTGCTCTTAGTGCGGGGGCTTAGTCTATAAAAAGAAGTTGACATAGTTAGACAAGAGAGTCCCCCAGTAGGAGAGAAAGGATTGACAGGAACTATGCACAATGTCTAGTTTGGCCTTTGCCACCGATCCTTGCAGTTAAAGTACATAATATTGGAATGAACCTGGAGAAATGGGTTGATACTGTGCTGGCAATGGGGAAGTGGTGTCCTGAAAAGCAAACCCTATCATTTATGCAAGCAGGCTCCTATGGGGACTACGGGGTTGGAGCTGTAAAGGACTCCAGAAGCATACAATCAGAGGCCCAAATTCCAGACATAGCTGGTGTAAAGCTAATTTAATGAGGTGGAATAATGGACAAAGGGATAAAGTAGCAGGATGGCAGTGAAGAGCAAATGTAATCAGGTAATTAGACTAATTTTTAGACTGCGGGTCCCTGGCTAAACGTGTTTCCAGAATTACTTCTGAAGGTGAGGATGTCTGTACCCCCATCCTTGCCCTGCTTCTGACAAGCACTAGGCTAAACCACCTAACCTCCACTCACAGACCAGGAAGAACAGCAACTCCCTTAAAATAAGGAAATCTCCAGGCAACAAAACTGCAGAAAGCCTTTGACACAAACTGTGCTAAGGTACTCACAGCTCATTGTTAATACAGAGACATAAACTCTATCAGGGATATGAGCTCATGGTTGTGGGACTACTTCAAGGCTGAAGGATTGGTCAACCACATCAGCTAACTCACTCAGCAACTAAAATGAGTAATGTAGAGCTACTGTAAGTAACCCTTAATAGACTAAAGGAAATTAACTCCATTTTACTACTATAGAGCAATTCACAGAGACTGCAGAACAGTCTACATGTGACACAGAGCAATTCACAGAGACTGCAGAGCAGTCTAGATGTGGCACCTGAAAGTACTGAAATATGAGGAGTTATCTGCATCAAAGAGAAAAACTGTATATATCCCAAAGACTAACATTTAAAGATTGTACCCATGTTTCACAAGACCATTTAAGCAAAGGACTCTTGTTTGATATGATTGACTGTTTTTGTACTTTAACCCTCATAGAGGGCAACAACAAATGGAAATTTTCAATCGACGGGCTGGCTGGGGCGAGCGATGCTGCAGGCCTAACAGGGTTGCTTCACAGCTTTGGCCCACACTCAAGCTAGACTACCTGGCCCCTTGTCCATAGCCCTTTAATACATTAAGTCAGTAAAAGGAGGTACTGGTAGATGGGATGCATTATCCCATAGTCAAATCTGGAAAATTTAACAAACCGAAGGAATAAACAAAGACAGATTAGGGAGACCATTGGGATGTTGCGAAAGTGATTATCTTTGAGAACTATTAGGTGAAATAATTGAGGGGAGTGGGGAGAAAACAGGAGTGAGAGAAGGAAAGAAAGGAAATGGTGAGAAGGGAGCATACGATAAAAATAAATAATAAAAAAAAGTATTAGCAATGGATTATTAGAATAGATAGGATTAGGGTATCCATATTTCCTGTGTACTTACCTACATGAGCCATGAGGCAAGGAGGGGACAAATCCCTTGTGCACTAGGCGGTTTCTGCATGACTGGTAAAAAGAGGGATCAAGTTAGTCAATTAATCTCCCTGTTAAGACCTCTAGGAGAGAAAGTCAGGAGGGTATGGAGTCAACAGGTTTGCTGTTGTCAGAATCTAAGCACCTTTTCAGAACTTGAGAAAGTAATTGGAATACTGAATGTCTGGGTTTTATTATTATTATTATTTATTTATATAGCTCCATTAGGTTCCATGGCGCTTTACATGAGGATAAAGTAGAAAAGGACAAGTACACTAAGAGTACCTTTACACGCGGCAACTTTTCTAGGACTTTCACTGGCAACTTACTGGTTGCAGTGAAATCATGGCGACATTGTTCTATCTTGTTGCTGTGTACAAATGGAACAATGTCTCCATGATTTCACTGCAACCAGTAAGTTGCCAGTGAAATTCCTAGAAAAGTTGCCGCGTGTAAAGGTACCTTAAAAGTAGACAATTGGGACATACAGGTACAGGAGAGGAGGGGGTTTGGTAAAATGATGGGATACACGATGCAAAGTTCTGTCACAGCAAATAGTGGATTAAGAATTCACAATGCGGTACCTCACATACAGGAACATTTGACCACACAAACAAAAAAATTGGAGGCAAGGTTAGGTTTTTCCTGTCCAGTACTTTTTTTTTTCCTTTTACCTTTTTTGCCTCTGATAAAGTTACAACAAGTTGCACAATTCAGACAAGGAAAATCCCAATTTTTTCTAGTACTAAAGAAAAAATTGGGTAAGCAATTTCTGTTTCCTGACTAATTGGTCTTTGGTATTGCCTGGTCTTCTAGTACACAGGAGATCTTGGAATTTGAAGGCTTCGATTCTAGGATAAGATTTTCTCGGTAGTGGCCAATGTTTGTACATGATGTGATGAATATTTGGCACTTTAGGATGAAAATGTGTATCAACATTATCTGTTCTTGTTAATCAGGGAGATGGAGATACTCTATGCCTGCTTTTGAAGGAGTGTGTCTCTGAGTCTGTTTGGAAGGATAGTTTTATCTTTTACAATGTGAGAAATTCTATGATACTGAGATCTAAGGAAAATATCATAAACAGAATAATATCTTGTGGGGATATATGGGTCGCCCATGCTCCACTCTCTTCTTTAAGAACTCTGAATATTGCAAAAATTTGAAAGAAATTCTTAAAAAGTGCTTTCGAGACATCATCTTTTTCTCCATTGATTTGCTTTAATAAGCCATTACTGAGTTGCAATAGAAGTTAGCGCCCTACAATCTCAACTATCAGTGACTCATTTATCCAGGAAGTGGAATATCCTTAAAAGCAAAACCAACATGCTTTTAGAAGAAAATTGCAAAACTTTACAAGACGGAAAATTACAGAAATTTCAACAGGAAAGCAATGACAACATTCACAGCAAGGTTTATAGATGGATTAATTCCTTTATTACAAAAACATAGCACCAAAACCCCAATCAACGCCACCATAGTTCCTTCAGTTCTTTGATCCGCACCTCTACTGGTTAATACAGCAAGCCTCTTTTTTATTGAAACAATACAGGAGAGGAATACAATACGGAACCACCAGTTTATTAAGGTGAAAAAAGAAAATATTTTTTCTTAACCCTGGAAAAAAGGCACAGCTTGTTCTAACATTATCAGGAGCCACAAAGACATACATTCAAGGATAGAAATAAAAGCAGGGCTTTTTTGTGCCGGAACGGGCAGGTACGCCGTACCGGAAAATCCGGGAAGACCCGGTGCGATCCGGTACGGCGTACCGGAATATCAGCTGCCTGCCGTCGCCCCCCCATCTGTGCAGCCCGCTGCAGACAAGTATTCCCTCTCCTCTGTCAGAGAAATTCACCGCAGAGGTAGCAGCAGCCAGCCAGGACCACCATGGGCGTGGCCACGCACTTCCGGTCCGGTGAACACCGCTGATGGCAGCGGTGTGGTTTCTGCCGGATAGAGCCAGGACCTCTTTGGGAGTGCTGAGTGTGGAGTCATACTCAGTGCTGATAGCAGACTCCGGAGGAGCGGGCGGAGCCAGTGGCACAGCACTGTCAGGTGAACGGACAGCAGAGGAGAGGAAGAGAGGACAGCAGAAGAGAGCAGGTGGTGAGTGGCCCGGAGGAAAGAAGGTGCAGTGTGCTGTGCAGCCAGGTTTTGGGTGCAGAGTGACTATGTGTGCAATGTGTGTGTGTGCAATGTGTGTGGCTTTGTGTGTAACTGTGTGCAGTGTGTGTGCAATGTGTGTGGCTTTGTGTGTAACTGTGTGCAGTGTGTGTGCAGTGTGTGTGCAATGTGTGTGGCTTTGTGTGTAACTGTGTGCAACGTCCTGCTACACAGTGCACGCTGCAGTGCCGGCCCCAGGAGCAGAAGAGCCTGTGGAGCTGCCCTGTGGACTGTGGAGGGCTGGAGGCAGAGACAAAGCAACCGGGAGGATCACAGTGAGTGTAAAATAAATGTAATGTAAATAAAGATAAATGTTGGCTGCACTGTGCTTGTGATGGGGGCCTCCAGCCTCTGTCCTCCTGCACTCACCCCTCCAGCCTCCATCCTCCTGCCCTCACCCCTCCAGCCTCTGTCCTCCTGCGCTCACCCCTCCAGCCTCCGTCCTCCTGCCCTCATCCTCTCAGCCTCCATCATCCTGCCTTCACCCCTCCAGCCTCCGTCCTCCTGCCCTCACCCCTCCAGCCTCCGTCCTCCTGCACTCACCCCTCCAGCCTCTGTCCTCCTGCGCTCACCCCTCCAGCCTCTGTCCTCCTGCCCTCACCCCACCAGCCTCTGTCCTCCTGCCCTCACCCCTCCAGCCTCCATCCTCCTGCGCTCACCCCTCCAGCCTCCGTCCTCCTGCGCTCACCTCTCCAGCCTCTGTCCTCATGCCCTCACCCCACCAGCCTCCGTCATCCTGCACTCACCCCTCCAGCCTCCGTCTTCCTGCGCTCACCCCACCAGCCTTCATCCCGGTCTAACCGCCTGCCCACCATATATTGTGCTGCTAACCACTGAGCCATCATACTTTGCTAGCCATAGAGACATTGTGCAGTGCTAACCACTGAGCCACCGTACAGTGCTAACCACTGAGCCACCATACAGTGCTATCCACTGAGCCACTGTACAGTGCTAACCACTGAGCCACCGTACAGTGCTAACCACTGAGCCACCGTACAGTGCTAACCACTGAGCCACCATGCAGTGCTAACCACTGAGCCACCGTATACAGTGCTAACCACTGAGCCACCGTATACAGTGCTAACCACTGAGCCACTGTATACAGTGCTAACCACTGAGCCACCGTACAATGCTAACCACTGAGCCACCGTACAATGCTAACCACTGAGCCACCATATACAGTGCTAACCACAGAGCCACCATATACAGTGCTAACCACTGAGCCACCGTACTGTGAGTGTATGCCCCTGTGAGTGTATGCCCCTGTGAGTGTATGCCCCTGTGAGTGTATGCCCCTGTGTGTGTATGCCTCCCCCCCTGAAAATAAGACTGGGTACAACGTTCGGAGCAAATATATTAATATATTAAATATATAAATCTCGCCCGGCCCCTGACGGCAGCCTGCCTCCAACCCTGCCCCCCCCAGACCCCTCCTCTTCGGCTCCTAGAGGCGTTCCAGGAAATAATTTTTTTACAAAAAAAGCACCGAATAAAAGTAACCTCTTAAGTGATATTTCACCAGTGACTTCAGTTTCATTGTATATGTAGTGGAAAATCCTTGTGGTCTCCTATAAATGGGGATTACCACTCTCCAATCGAGATACTGTAACGCTAGTCATAAATTTACCATCTGCTGTGGTAAAACTTGACTTCCTTTAACCTCTAATTTTACTAAAGCCAGACAATTGAAATCCTAAAGACATTTTCAAATTCTAGAACAGGTGCCTAGACCCAGAAATGGGACAACGATAAGTTTATGGTCCAGTTCAATTACCAACGACCAACGATGAACAACCTCATCATTGGTCATTGGTAAATGTCAAACACAACAATGTTGCTACGACATCACCGCAACGTCACTAAACCGGTGACATTGCAACGATATCATTGCTGATATCGTTGTGTGTGACGGGGCCTTTAGGCTATTTTCACATCTGCATTTCTCAGCATTTCTGGCAGATCTGGCAGTTTACCAGATCTGCCGGTAGTGCAAGACTGGGTTTGGCCTAATGCATTCCCTATGGGACTTGCAGACATGTGCGGCACTTGCAGTTTTGTACTTGCAGGACTAGCGGTGAGTCAAAAAAAAGCTGCTAGTGCCGGATTGGCCAGATCGCTGCAAAACCGCAAGTCCCGTACATGTACGCAAGTCCCATAGGGTAAAAGGATAAGCTTCTTCAATAGATATAGAAAAAAAACCACCAGGCACAAAGTGCACTAAAACCCACAGATAAAAAATCTCAGAATAAAGTTCTAAAACAATTGAATATTTGAATTTTGATCCAACATATTAACTCTATTAGTTGCTGAGTGCATTTTTTACATTTTATTATTAGAGCCAGCAACAAATGGTGTATATTAGCAGCAACTACATTGTGAGTATTAATTGTTTGAGACCTTGCCTTATTTAGGTTCCCCATGCTTCCCACTACACATTCTATCTATTATCTATTGCTACTGGCTCCCATAATACTATTATTATTTTTACTGCTACTTTTCCCTTGATATATTTTATTTCATTATTGTACCCGATCTGATATGTGTCCCACTTTTCCCTTTTTATAGTCCACTTTATATTAAATAAATATTTGGCAAAATTAATTATTGTGGACTTTATTCTGAAAACTGGCTTCTTTTCCAGTATGTCAAATACATTCAATAAAATGTAAGTTATACATCCATTCTTGTGATCACATTACCGTAAACATTCAAATTATTTTGTTTACTATCAAAACCATGTACTATGTATAAGCTGTATATATTGTACCATATTATATTTTTTATTCTTGTACTTGTTTATGTTTTTCCCTTTCCTCAGTGATATTGGGAGTAAAACCCATAAAGGATCGAAACATTCATATTATTATTGTCACATTTTGACATTGTGTGTATCCACTATATGTCTGTATTTTGAAATAGATTATAAAGTATTTGCATCCTTCAGCTTAAAGTGTGAGAAGAAATTCTCCTTATATACAGATGTAGCAATGTTGTGATATTAGGTTAGCAAGTCTAAAGACCGGGTTACACCTTACGATGTCTCAGCAATCCGACCAATGATCCGACCCTGCCGGGATCGCTGGGACATCGTTAAGCTGTCAAACAGGCAGACTGACCAACGATCAGCACCAGCAAGAATGCTGCTAACCAATGTAAACATTGGGTAACTAAGCAGAGCTCTGCGCTTAGTTACCCGACATTTACCCTGGTTACCATCTCCCAGAGCTTGTTGTGCGGCGCTGGGAGATCGTTCGTCGTTTGTCTCCCTCTGTCACACGCGGCGATGCTGGCCGCCCAGCGGGAGACCAATGACAAATTTATGGTCCAGTCCATTTACCAACGACCAACGATGAACGACCTCATTGCGGTCGTTGGTAAATGTCAAACACAACGATGTTGTTACGACATCACCACAACGTCATCAAACATTGACGTTGCAATGATATCATTGCCGATATCTTTGTGTGTGACAGGGCCTTTAGGCTACTTTCACATCTCCGATTCTCAGCATTTCTGGCAGATCTGGCAGTTTGCCAGATCTGCCGATAGCTGGAACACTTGCGCAAGACTGGGTTTGGCCTAATGCATTCCCTATGGGACTTGCAGACATGTGCGGCACTTGCAGTTTTGCACTTGCAGGACTACCGGTGAGTCAAAAATTGCTGCTAGTGCCAGATTGGCCGGATCTCTGCAAAACCGCAAGTGTCGTACAGGTACGCAAGTCCCATAGGGTAAAAGGATAAGCTTCTTCAATAGATATAGAAAAAATACCAGGCACAAAATGCAAAAAAAACACAGATAAAAAACTCAGAATAAAGTCCAAAACAATTGAATATTTGCATATTAATCCAACATATTAACTTAAATGGTGTATATTAGCAGCAACTACATTGTGAGTATTGATTGTATGAGACCTTGCCTTATTTAGGTTCCCCATGCTTCCCACTGCACATTCTATCTATTATCTATTGCTACTGGCTCCCATATACTATTATTATTTTTGCTGCTACTTTACCCTTGATATATTGTATTTCATTATTGTACCCGATCTGATATGTGTCCCTCTTTTCCTTTACCTTACCTTGTTCCTAACTTTAATCTATTGAATACCCCAGTTTAGAGGTTATTTTATAGTCCACTTTATATTCAATACATATTTGGCAAAATTAATTATTGTGGACTTTATTCTGAATTTTTTTCTGTGGGTTTTTTGTGCACTTTGTGCCTGTTGTTTTTCTATAGAAGATATTTGATGGAGACGATTGATGATAAGGGCAGGGAGACAGGATATTAAAGGGAACCAACCACCTCAGATCACCCTAATACACAGTTAGTACATGTCCCTGCACCCTAAGGATACCTTTCCAGCACTGTTTTTGTGTAAAATCTTGCATTAGTATAACTCATATAAAGAGTTTATAAACTTACTAGCCTAGTGACTTCTGGGCGTATCCCTCCTTCTGTTATACTTCAGGGCTGTGCATTGCATGGCTGTGCTCCCCCTCCCTCTGTGCAGAGGAGATAACGATCACACCCATCAGGGCAGGTCAGCAGGCACGGAGGGAGGGGGAGCACAGACATGCAATGCACAGCCCTGAAGTATAACAGAAGGAGGGATACTCCCAGAAGTCACCAGGCTAGTAAGTTTATAAACTCTTTATATGAGTTATACTAATGCAAGATTTTACACAAAAACAGTGCTGGAAAGGTATCCTTAGGGTGCAGGGACATGTACTAACTGTGTATTAGGGTGATCTGAGGTGGTTGGTTCCCTTTAAAGAGAAATTTTCACTTCTTCTTTTTTTCATGCTGGACTGGACTGGGCTCAATAAAAGTTATGAATAGTATAACTCTTTAAATGTAATTAGGTTATGTTTGCCTATAATCAACAGCTCCAACAATACTATCATAAAATGGCTACACAAGCTGCGTAGTCACACCATGCATTTATTTTATATTCATAAACTAAGCAGTTATATAAGTGCATAGTTTATGGATTTACTTTTAAAAGCTTGATCTATAATTAATCAGGCAACATTTCATAGTAATCAGTGTGGAAAATTGATAATTCTAAAGTGTCACTTTTTCTTTCAATCATGTAGTTTAAAAAAAAAATGTAAAACTTCATTTCCATTTATAGATCTTTGAAATATATTAAGATCTTAAGTGAAAAATGGGAGCAAACAGACATGCTTTTCCTGTAAGTGATCAGTCAATACCAGATAAGATCACACTATCAAGAGCACAGACTTGATATTTACCCGTTTGTGATGTTATCAAGCTTAGTAATTGTATTGCATCATGTAACATTCGGTCAACTGTCAGAATAAAGTATGACCTGTTGTAATATAGTAGTTATAGTGTATTCATCGATTAGCTGTTTTGTTATTTATTTCTGTTGATTTAAAGATCCAAAGCCTGCTTTTAATTGAATTTTTGCAACGTTAATCAAGAAGGTAAGAAAAGACATCTTCATCTTTACGCTTATAGAACATCATGTCATCAATACTTTATAAACAATCCTTTATAGATTCATTCTTGTGATATCTTAATTTGAAACAACATTTTTGCTTTGATGGTAAAATCCATCTAAAAATTCAAGTCAGTTTCAAATAAAGATTTATTAAAAGTTTCAAAAGCAAATGAAAATAAAAGTTCCATATAATTGTTCTATTATTACCTCTAGCATTAAAAAGGCAATAAATGACAAGAAAAGCTTATTAAAATAACATCAATTTCAGAGGTCATCATTAGCATTTAAGCATCATAAAAAATCTCAATAAAATCTCTAAAAGCTGGACAAAAGAGAGAGAACAAAGCTTTGTGACTGCACGAGTTATGTGCATGAGTCATAAAAGAACAAAACTCTAATTCTGTTCGATTTTCTAATATTAACAAAATTACAGTTCAATCAACGGGGGTAAAACAATAGTAGGGTAAGCCATGTTTATTATACTTTTACATTTTTCTAAAGTCAATAAAACTCTTTTATTAGTTTATAGCGTGCAAGGTATGGTTTACAAGGAATTGGTTTAAAAGGTATAGTTTGTAACTGGATTGTAAATTGACTGATAGACCTTGTCCAATAAATTATAGTAGATAATTCATACTGACCATTATTGTTAAAAGGTGTAATCCTATATTGAATGTTACAGCACATGACAAATATATACCACAACAATATAATTGGCAGGGAATTGTTGTGGACACAGAGGTCGTTTCTGCATTTCTCTTGCACAGTTGTGCTCCTTATCACCTGTTGTGCGAAGAACTGCAATAAACTCCCATTCAAGTGATTTGGATTGAGTTGTGTTATCACAGTTGCACAGCCAGTGGGTTAAATAATGCTGTGCGGGAAATCTGATGAAGAATCATGATGGTCAAATTCCAATTAATTGTAAGTAATAATAATATTAATACGTCATCACTTAGTTTAGTTGTAAAAGTTTGTTATTTTATTACTACATGTGAACAAAGGTATTCAAGTGGAATTATTTTCTGAGGTTTTACAAGAACTAGCCATTCCAGAATATGGATTTTTATTAAATTTGCAATGCTACATTGAATTTTAATTGTGTTCCAATATACACTGAGCAAATGTGAACTCAAAGACTTCAAATCTAAAAATCCAGCACTGAATAAAGATAAGGAGAGAATGGGAAGGGAAGGAAGCAGCTCCACCGCAATTTACTCACAAACTCCTCCACCGGTGTAATGGTTTGGAATCCATCCAAGACAATTAAATTAGTGAAGTAAACTGGTGCTTTTTCTTCTTATTAATGGTCCTTTATTAATCTTTAATAATTAAAAGCATCATATGGTCTGCATAGGGGATCGCTAGACGTGTTTTGATGAAACCATCTTAATCATTAGCCAATGATTAGCTTATTTGCTAATGTTTAAGATGGTTTCATCGAAACACGTCTAGCGATCCCCCATGCAGACCACGTGATGCTTTTAATTATTAAAGATTAATGAAGGACCGTTAATAAGAAGGAAAAGCACCAGTTTCCTTCACTAACTTCACTGAATAAAGATCGTAATAAAAAATAAATGGAATTTTCTTCTTGTAAACTATCAAGTTTTAACTGAAAATACAAATTAAGCTTCTGAATAATAGTTAATCTTATGGTATTTTTCCCTATACACACGTTTTCTTTTGATTATGTAAACCCATGTTAAGTAGTATTTTCTCTACATGATGCAAAATACACATAATAAAGCATTTTCTTCTGCATATGGTAAATAACATTTTCTCTATTCCCAATCATACTGTTATTTCTTTTCATTAGGCACAGTTGGAGACTACCTAGTGAGAGGAAAGACTATTTCTTACTGCCCAAGAGTACACACATTAGATATAGCTGTTCCCCATGAGGAAGCTTCAAAGCAAATGCTTTACTAAGCATCATGAAGTAGATCCCAATTTTCTTCATTTATCTTAATAAAATTTCTTGCTCACTTAGGTGTACAAGGAAAGCCTTAAATCTGCTTTAAAAAATGTAAAGCATGATGCATAATACATTTTTAACAGTTACTTTCACTAAAGAATTACTGTTTTAACCCTAGAAGTATTTATTTTCATTTTTTACTCCATTTATACTATAAAAATGATCCCATGGTGGTCTTAATAAACTGAAAACATATATCCTTGTTCTGTTCTTCATGCCTCTTCCTAAACCAGAAGACGTGAGGTTACTGCTGGAATCAATCAAGAGAAAATAAGGAGGCCAGTGGGGGATGTAGACATGCATTTTTTTCTTTGTGCAAAACCAGGAACATACAATGTCTTGAAAAAGTATTCATATCCTTTGAAATGTTCCAATTTTTTTCACCCTATACCCACAAACAAGTGAATTTTATTGGGATTTTAGACGATAAACCAAAAGTAAGTAGCAAGTATTTGTGAAATGTAAAGGAAACAATACATGGTTTTCTAAAAAAAATGTAAAAATATGAATCTGCATTTGTATTTAGTCCTCCTCTGAGTCAAAGCTTTGTCTAACCTCTTTTCTCCACAATTAATACTACATGTTTTGGGGGGTATGTCTTTTCCAGCATCTAGAGGCTTACAATTTTGCTCATTCTTTTTGCACAATAGATTTGGCTCTTTGAGATTGGCTGGGGATTATCTGTTAATATCAATTTTAAAGTCTTGCCACAGATTCTTAAAGGAATTTAGGTATGGACATTGACTAGACCATGTTTTGATCCAAAACATTCCACTTTAGCTCTGATAGTATGTTTAAGGTAGATGTCCTTCTGGAAGGTTAACCTACACACCAGTCTCAAGTCTTTTCCAGCCTCAAAAAGTCTTCTTATACAATTGCCCTATATTTATCCATCTATCTTTCCATCAACTCTGACCATCTACCTGTCCGTGCTGAAAAAATGCTACCTTCAAAGGAAGATGCTTCAACCACCATGTTTAATGGTGTGGATCTTTTCTTCAAGTTAATGTGCATTGTTAGTTTTCCACTATGCATATCGTTTTGAATTTAGCCCCAAAAGTTCTACTTTGGCCTCATTTGACCAGAGCATTTTATTCCACATGCAAACTGTGTGCCCTACATGATATGTGAAAAGTAGTGATGAGCGAGTACTAAAATGCTCGGGTGCTCGAAGCTCGGGCCGAGCATCCCGAGATACTCGTGTACTCGGCCCGAGTAACGAGCCCAATGTTATCCTATGGGAGACACGAGTATTTTTATGAAATGACTGCCGGCTGCCTGGAAAAACCCTAAAAATGTCACAAAAGTCTCAGAAGAGTGCTGAAATGACATGGCAACACCATGGGGAAGACCCCTGGAAGCATTTCTCACTCAAAAGTCACAGCTCTGAACAATGTTGTCCGAGTTTCACGCCAATTTTACGGAGTCTCCAGAAAACCTTCCAAAATGACACCAAAATGAATATTTAGGTTGGAAATGTTAAGGGCACATACCCAATAGTGAGATACAGCTGGTGTATGTCACTTTTTGTGATTACATAAAAGATTTTACGTGAAAACATTGTGCGACACTCCGATGACCCTGACAAGAGACGTACATGAAGCCCTGTCTAGAAATAAAGTGCCCATTTTGAGGAACTGGGTCTATTGTAGTATCTTCCTTTGCAAGGGCAGTCAAACATTGGGAGGTTCACCAATGCCCCTGGATACAGACATGCAGGATGGCCTGTAAACAAGAACTGGGTGTATTTTAGTATAGCCCTTTGGTCAGGGCAGCCAAAAATTGGGAGGCTCCTCTTTGTCCCTGGATAGAGACGTGCAGGAGGGCCTGTAACCCTCAAGTGGGTGTATTTTAGTATAGCCCTTTCGTCAGGGCAGCCAAAAATTGGGGGGCTCCTCTTTGTCCCTGGATAGAGACGTGCAGTAGGGCCTGTAACCCTCAAGTGGGTGCATTATAGCATAGCCCTTTGGTCAGGGCAGCCAAAAATTGGGAGGTTCAACAATGACCCATGCTTACAGACATGTAGTAGGGCCTGTAACCCTCAAGTGGGTGTATTATAGTATAGCCCTTTGGTCAGGGCAGCCAAAAATTGGGAGGTTCAACAATGACCCATGCTTACAAACATGTAGTAGGGCCTGTAACCCTCAAGTGGGTGTATTATAGTATAGCCCTTTGGTCAGGGCAGCCAAAAATTGGGAGGTTCAACAATGACCCATGCTTACAGACATGTAGTAGGGCCTGTAACCCTCAAGTGGGTGTATTATAGTATAGCCCTTTGGTCAGGGCAGCCAAAAATTAGGAGGTTCAACAATGACCCATGCTTACAGACATGTAGTAGGGCCTGTAACCCTCAAGTGGGTGTATTTTAGTATAGCCCTTTGGTCAGGGCAGCCAAAAACTGGGAGGCTCCTCTTTGTCCCTGGATAGAGACGTGCAGTAGGGCCTGTAACCCTCAAGTGGGTGTATTTTAGTATAGCCCTTTGGTCAGGGCAGCCAAAAATTGGGAGGCTCCTCTTTGTCCCTGGATAGAGACGTGCAGTAGGGCCTGTAACCCTCAAGTGGGTGTATTATAGTATAGCCCTTTGGTCAGGGCAGCCAAAAATTGGGAGGTTCAACAATGACCCATGCTTACAGACATGTAGTAGGGCCTGTAACCCTCAAGTGGGTGTATTATAGTATAGCCCTTTGGTCAGGGCAGCCAAAAATTGGGAAGTTCAACAATGACCCATGATTACAGACATGTAGTAGGGCCTGTAACCCTCAAGTGGGTGTATTTTAGTATAGCCCTTTGGTCAGGGCAGCCAAAAATTGGGAGGCTCCTCTTTGTGCCTGGATAGAGACGTGCAGGAGGGCCTGTAACCCTCAAGTGGGTGTATTTTAGTATAGCCCTTTGGTCAGGGCAGCCAAAAATTGGGAGGCTCCTCTTTGTCCCTGGATAGAGACGTGCAGTAGGGCCTGTAACCCTCAAGTGGGTGTATTATAGTATAGCCCTTTGGTCAGGGCAGCCAAAAATTGGGAGGTTCAACAATGACCCATGCTTACAGACATGTAGTAGGGCCTGTAACCCTCAAGTGGGTGTATTATAGTATAGCCCTTTGGTCAGGGCAGCCAAAAATTGGGAGGTTCAACAATGACCCATGCTTACAGACATGTAGTAGGGCCTGTAACCCTCAAGTGGGTGTATTTTAGTATAGCCCTTTGGTCAGGGCAGCCAAAAATTGGGAGGCACCTCTTTGTCCCTGGATAGAGACGTGCAGTAGGGCCTGTAACCCTCAAGTGGGTGTATTATAGTATAGCCCTTTGGTCAGGGCAGCCAAAAATTGGGAGGTTCAACAATGACCCATGATTACAGACATGTAGTAGGGCCTGTAACCCTCAAGTGGGTGTATTTTAGTATAGCCCTTTGGTCAGGGCAGCCAAAAATTGGGAGGCTCCTCTTTGTCCCTGGATAGAGACGTGCAGGAGGGCCTGTAACCCTCAAGTGGGTGTATTTTAGTATAGCCCTTTGGTCAGGGCAGCCAAAAATTGGGAGGCTCCTCTTTGTCCCTGGATAGAGACGTGCAGTAGGCCTGTAACCCTCAAGTGGGTGTATTATAGTATAGCCCTTTGGTCAGGGCAGCCAAAAATTGGGAGGTTCAACAATGACCCATGCTTACAGACATGTAGTAGGGCCTGTAACCCTCAGTGGGTGTATTTAGTATAGCCCTTTGGTCAGGGCAGCCAAAAATTGGGAGGTCCTTGTCCCTGATAGACGTAGGGGCCTGTAACCTCAAGTGGGTGTATTTTAGTATAGCCCTTTGGTCAGGGCAGCCAAAAATTGGGAGCTCCTCTTTGTCCCTGGATAGAGACGTGCAGAGGGCCTGTAACCCTCAAGTGGGTGTATTTAGTATAGCCCTTTGGTCAGGGCAGCCAAAAATTGGGAGGTTCAACAATGACCCATGCTTACAGACATGTAGTAGGGCCTGTAACCCTCAAGTGGGTGTATTATAGTATAGCCCTTTGGTCAGGGCAGCCAAAAATTGGGAGGTTCAACAATGACCCATGCTTACAGACATGTAGTAGGGCCTGTAACCCTCAAGTGGTGTATTTTAGTATAGCCCTTTGGTCAGGGCAGCAAAAATTGGGAGGCACCCATGCCCTGTAAGACTGAGTAGGGCCTGTAACCCTCAAGTGGGTGTATTTAGTATAGCCCTTTGGTCAGGGCAGCCAAAAATTGGGAGGTTCAACAATGACCCATGCTTACAGACATTAGTAGGGCCTGTAACCCTCAAGTGGGTGTATTTTAGTATAGCCCTTTGGTCAGGGCAGCCAAAAATTGTGAGGCTCCTCTTTGTCCCTGGATAGAGACGTGCAGGAGGGCCTGTAACCCTCAAGTGGGTGTATTTTAGTATAGCCCTTTGGTCAGGGCAGCCAAAAATTGGGAGGCTCCTCTTTGTCCCTGGATAGAGACGTGCAGTAGGGCCTGTAACCTCAAGTGGTGTATTATAGTATAGCCCTTTGGTCAGGCAGCCAAAAATTGGGAGGTTCAACAATGACCATCTTACAGAATGTATAGGGCCTGTAACCCTCAAGTGGTGTATTATAGTATAGCCTTTGGTCAGGCAGCCAAAAATTGGGAGGTTCAACAATGACCATGCTTACAGACATTAGTAGGGCCTGTAACCTCAAGTGGGTGTATTTTAGTATAGCCCTTTGTCGGGCAGCCAAATTTGGAGGCACCTCTTTGTCCCTGGATAGAGACGTGCAGTAGGGCCTGTAACCCTCAAGTGGGTGTATTATAGTATAGCCTTTGTCAGGGCAGCCAAAAATTGGAGGTTCAACAATGACCATGCTACAGACTGTAGTAGGGCTATAACCTCAAGTGGGTGTATTATAGATACCCTTTGGTCAGGCAGCCAAAATTGGGAGGTCAACAATGACCCATGCTTACAGACATGTGTAGGGCATGTAACCCTCAAGTGGGTGTATTTTAGTATAGCCCTTTGGTCAGGGCAGCCAAAAATTGGGAGGCTCCTCTTTGTCCCTGGATAGAGACGTGCAGGAGGGCCTGTAACCCTCAAGTGGGTGTATTTTAGTATAGCCCTTTGGTCAGGGCAGCCAAAAATTGGGAGGTTCAACAATGACCCATGCTTACAGACATGTAGTAGGGCCTGTAACCCTCAAGTGGGTGTATTATAGTATAGCCCTTTGGTCAGGGCAGCCAAAAATTGGGAGGTTCAACAATGACCCATGCTTACAGACATGTAGTAGGGCCTGTAACCCTCAAGTGGGTGTATTATAGTATAGCCCTTTGGTCAGGGCAGCCAAAAATTGGGAGGTTCAACAATGACCCATGCTTACAGACATGTAGTAGGGCCTGTAACCCTCAAGTGGGTGTATTTTAGTATAGCCCTTTGGTCAGGGCAGCCAAAAATTGGGAGGTTCAACAATGACCCATGCTTACAGACATGTAGTAGGGCCTGTAACCCTCAGGTGGGTGTATTTTAGTATAGCCCTTTGGTCAGGGCAGCCAAAAATTGGGAGGCTCCTCTTTGTCCCTGGATAGAGACGTGCAGGAGGGCCTGTAGCCCTCAAGTGGGTGTATTTTAGTATAGCCCTTTGGTCAGGGCAGCCAAAAATTGGGAGGCTCCTCTTTGTCCCTGGATAGAGACGTGCAGTAGGCCTGTAACCCTCAAGTGGGTGTATTATAGTATAGCCCTTTGGTCAGGGCAGCCAAAAATTGGGAGGTTCAACAATGACCCATGCTTACAGACATGTAGTAGGGCCTGTAACCCTCAAGTGGGTGTATTTTAGTATAGCCCTTTGGTCAGGGCAGCCAAAAATTGGGAGGCTCCTCTTTGTCCCTGGATAGAGACGTGCAGGAGGGCCTGTAACCCTCAAGTGGGTGTATTTTAGTATAGCCCTTTGGTCAGGGCAGCCAAAGATTGGGAGGCTCCTCTCTGTCCCTGGATAGAGACGTGCAGTAGGGCCTGTAACCCTCAAGTGGGTGTATTATTAGTATAGCCCTTTGGTCAGGGCAGCCAAAATTTGGGAGGTTCAACAATGACCCATGCTTACAGACATGTAGTAGGGCCTGTAACCCTCAAGTGGGTGTATTATAGTATAGCCCTTTGGTCAGGGCAGCCAAAAATTGGGAGGTTCAACAATGACTCATGCTTACAGACATGTAGTAGTCCCTGTAACCCTCAAGTGGGTGTATTATAGTATAGCCCTTTGGTCAGGGCAGCCAAAAATTGGGAGGTTCAACAATTACCCATGCTTACAGACATGTAGTAGGGCCTGTAACCCTCAAGTGGGTGTATTTTAGTATAGCCCTTTGGTCAGGGCAGCCAAAAATTGGGAGGCTCCTCTTTGTCCCTGGATAGAGACGTGCAGGAGGGCCTCAAAACATTTTTCACATTGAAAAGATGCGGGTATCCTGTCTTTGTAATGCCCATTTAAAAGAATGGGCGTAAAAATTTACCACTGGGGGTATACCTGAAACAACAGCCAAACTATTGTAACGGTCATCATGGTGGCACATGAGGAGAAGGAGGAGTAGTCCAGCGATTAGCCAAGGAATCGGAAGACGACGTGGTGGATGATCCAGTAGCTGACCCAACCTGGCAGGAGTATATGCAGAGCGAGGACAGCAGTGCACAGGGGGAGGGAGGCATAGCATCCCAACAGGCAGTACGAAGCAGGGTCGGGTATAAGGCAGGCAATCGTTCCCCAGAACAACAACACGACACAAGGTGCCTGTGCAAATGTTAGGTCTTCCCGAGTCTAGCAGTATTTTCAGTTGGCTCCAGATGACTCTAAAAAGGCCATTTGCAAGACCTGCCATGCCAGCATCAGCAGGGGTACGAAAAGTAGCAGCCTGACCACCACCAGCATGATCAGGCACATGTCAGCCAAGCACCAGACTTTGTGGAAAGTACAACAGAGTCGAGGAGCGGTGCTTGCTGATGTCACTGCTACGTCTTTGCCTGTTGTGCGTGCGAGCCAATCCCCTGTCCATGCTGGCCGCGAACAAGCCTCCGGCCCTGCACCTGAAGTTGCCCATGTACAAATTACACCACCATCAAGCACGTCCTTGTCCCAGCGCAGTGTTCAATTATCCATTCAGCAAACATTTGAACGCAGGCGCAAATACGCTGCCAACGCCCCACATGCCACAGTCCTGAATGATCACATTTCGTGACGCATTACGCTACAAATGTTGCCTTTCCGGCTGGTGTAGACGGAAGCATTCTGCGACCTGATGGCGGCTGCTGTCCCACGTTACTCGGTCCCCAGCCGCCACTATGTCTCCAGATGTGCCGTCCCCGCATTGCATAACCACTTGTCCAACAGCATCACACGTGCCCTGAACAACGCTGTTTCAGCCAAAGTCCACCTAATAATAATAATAATAATACAGCTTTATTTATATAGCGCCAACATATTACGCAGCGCTTTACAATGTAGGGTTAGAGTACAGAAAATATAATACAGTAAGTAATTACAGTAGAGAACAAATACAGTAGAATAATTGGATACAAAACAATAGGCATAGAATCAATGTAAAAAAGAAAATACAAAAAATAAAGCAAGAAATGAAGGTGACCCTGCTCAAAAGAGCTTACAATCTACAATGGGATAGGGGTTGCACAAGGTACAGGGGCTTATTGCACTGATGGTCCAGGCATCTCGAGGAAATGGGGCATAGAACTAAGCTTACATGGATGGTCATTATACAGTGTGTGTAGACCTTTTTGGTTTGGTGGAGTTTGTAGAAGAGTAATGTCCAGAGGGATAGCCCACTATCTACAGTACAAAGGACTTCTATTAGGGAGTATGATAGGCCGCCTTAAAAAGATGCATTTTTTGGGATCGTCTGAAGCCATGCAAGTTGTGGATAGTCCTGATTTCTTTTGGTAAAGCACTCCAGAGGTTTGGTGCAGCTCTGGAGAAGTCTTGGAGCCGGGAGTGGGAGGATCGGATTATTACCGATGTCAGTCGAAGGTCATTTGAGGAACGTAGAGCGCGAGTGGGGTGATAGACAGAGATGAGGGAGGAGAGGTAGGGGGGTGCTGCACTTTGAATAGCTTTGTGGGTGATAAGAAGCAATTTGAATTTGATGCTGTAGTATACGGGCAGCCAGTGCAATGACTGGCACAGAGCAGAGGCATCTGAGTAACGATTGGCCAGATGGTTGATCCTGGCTGCTGCATTAAGGATGGACTGGAGAGGAGAAACTCTGGTGAGGGGGAGGCCGCTTAATAGAGAATTGCAATAGTCAAGGCGGTAATGGATTAGGGCCACGGTGAGGGTTTTTGTTGTTTACAGGGTGAGAAAGGGACGGACTCTGGAGATATTCTTCAAGTGTAAGTGACATGAGCGGACGAGACATTGTGTGTGGGAGGAGAAGGAGAGATCGGTGTCAAACATAACACCCAGACAACGAGCTTGCTGCCTAGGCATTATCGTGGTGCCACAAACTGAGAGAGAGATGTCCGATTTAGGGAGGTTAGTGGATGGGGGGAGCAGAAGAAGTTCAGTTTTGGAAAGGTTTAGTTTCAAATAGAGAGTGGACATGATATTGGAAACTGCAGCTAGACAGTCATTGCTGTTCTTTAATACCGCAGGGGTAAGGTCAGGGGCTGAAGTGTATAACCACAGACACGTAGACAAGTGCTTGTGGGCAAGGCCGCTACATCTCCTTGACAAAACACTGGGTTAATATTGTGGAGGCTCTGACACAGTCTGATCGAGGGACGGAACACGTCCTTCCCACACCAAGGATAGCAGGCCCTACCTCTGTCAGGGTTTCACCGACACTCTACAGCTCCGGAATGTCATGCTCTTCAGCCTCCTCCTCCTCCTCCTGCTCATCCTCATCCACTGTACCCTCCACACCAGTCCCAAGCTGGAAGCACTGCAGCACTGCCTCTGCGAAGCGGCAGCAGGCTGTGCAGAAGCTAGTCTGCATAGGTGACAAACCCCACAATGAAGAAGAGGTGTGGACAGCTCTGAAACAGCAGGCAGATCACTGGCTCACACCTCTGAACCTAAAGCCAGGAAAGGTCGTGTGTGACAATGGACGGAATTTGGTGGCAGCTTTGAGGCGAGGCCAGCTGACGCATGTTCCATGCGTGGCCCACGTGCTCAACCTGGTGGTTCAGAGGTTTCTAAAGTCATACCCAGAGCTGTCTGAACTGCTGGTAAAAGTTCGCCGTCTGTCTGCACATTTTCGCAAGTCACCTGCTGCTTCAGCCGACCTTGGCGGATTTCAGCGCCGTTAGCGTCTTACGGCCCACAGACTGGTGTGTGATGTCCCCACGCGTTGGAATTCAACTCTGCACATGTTGGTCAGGATATGTGAGCAGAAGAGGGCAGTTGTTGACTACCTGCATCACCTAAGCCGTCGGGAAATGGTTCAAACTCCACACATAACACCTGAGGAGTGGAGATATATGTCCGACCTATGTACCGTCCTCCAAAACTTTGAGGACTCCACCCAGATGGTGAGCGGCGATGACGCCATTATTAGCGTCACCATACCACTACTCTGCCTTCTAAAACGGTCTCTGCTGAAAAACAAAGAGGATGCATTGCAGGCCGAGCGCGATGACTTGGAGCAAGAAACGTAGTAGGTGTGGGTGAAAACACAGAGTCCAGCCTCATCTCATCACAACGTGCAGTGGAGGACTATGACGAGGAGGAGGAGGATGAAGACATGGAGCAACTCTCTGGCCAAATTGAGGATATGACATGCACACCAGTCATACCCTCGATTCAGCGTGGCTGGCCAGAGGACAGGGGAGATGAGGAGGAGGAGGAGGAGGACAGCATGTTGAGTCATCGTGTTGCTCTGGATACTAAAGTGATGGCTGTTAAGAGTCTGGCGCACATGGCTGACTTTATGGTAAGCTGCCTGCCTCGTGACCCTCGCGTTCAGAACATCTTGGCCGACAATCTGTACTGGTTGGCAACACTGTTAGACCCACGGTACAAGGAGAACTTTATGTCTGTTATTCCTGAGGCGGAGAGGTCAGCCAAAACGCAGCAGTTCCAGAAGGCCATAGTCACGGAAGTAGGCAAATCATTCCCCTCACAAAACGCTAGCGGCATAGGTCAGGAATCGGTGGACAACAAAGGCGTACGGCCGAGAGGGGCACAAGTCCAATCCGCCAAAGGTAGGGGAACAGTCTTTACGAGGTGGGACAGTTTTCTCAGCCCCTCACGTACCACAGCCCCTAAGGTGCGGGGTAGTGACACAAGAAATACTAAGTTTGGTCAGATGCTGAAGGAGTACCTTGCCGATCGAACAACTGTACTGCGAGATTCCTCTGTGCCTTACAATTATTGGGTCTCCAAGCTGGACACGTGGCATGAATTGGCTGTCTACGCCTTGGAAGTCCTGGCCTGCACTGCCGCTAGCATTTTGTCACAGCGTGTTTTCAGTGCCGCAGGTGGAATCATTACTGATAAACGCAACCGCCTGTCAACTGAAAATGCTGACAGGCTGACTGAGATAAAGATGAAGAAGGGTTGGATTGGGCCAGACTTCACCACACCACCAACAAATGACAACTGAATTTAAATTTTGTAATGGGAATTTGCCATGTACCTCCACTGACCCATGGGTACACACTTCTGGACTTCCGAGTGTCCAAGTGTGGGATCAGTAATGTCCGTGGACGTGCACTCAGCCAGTTGGTAGGAAGGAGGATGAGGTTGGGAAATGTGCGGTGCAGTATCACGGCTACTGACAATTGACCGTGTGGAAGACAGGGTGTTTGTGGAGGTGCCAATCAGACTTGAAGCATTATCCGCTATCCAAATAACAAGCTGTTGACACTAGTGTTGGTTCAAGAGCGTAGTACTGCAGCGGGCCCCAACAATTTGGGACAGGACGTGTGAGCGAGTAGATGTGCCACTTTCTTGTTGCGAAATTTGTGCTTGCACACGACCTCGGCCTCTGCCTGCACCACCATCCCGTTCACCTCCTTGTTCCTTGCCAACGCCCTTGCGCATTTTGCTTGTATACAGCGACAACAGTCACAGGAGAGGATTTTAGTCCCTAACCTGTATCAAGGTATGACGTACACCAGTCTGGTGACTGTTCAGATCACAAGAGATTAGGATTTTAGTTCCCTAACCTGTATAAAGGGTATGACGTACAACAGTGTGGTGACTGTTGAGATGACAAGAGTTAGGATTTTAGTTCCCTAACCTGTATAAATGTATGACGTACAACAGTGTGGTGACTGTTGAGATGACAAGAGTTAGGATTTTAGTTCCCTAACCTGTATAAACGTATGACGTACAACAGTGTGGTGACTGTTGAGATGACAAGAGTTAGGATTTTATTTCCCTAACCTGTATAAAGGGTATGACGTACAACAGTGTGGTGACTGTTGAGATGACAAGAGTTAGGATTTTAGTTCCCTAACCTGTATAAACGTATGACGTACAACAGTGTGGTGACTGTTAAGATGACAAGAGTTAGGATTTTAGTTCCCTAACCTGTATAAACGTATGACGTACAACAGTGTGGTGACTGTTGAGATGACAAGAGTTAGGATTTTATTTCCCTAACCTGTATAAAGGGTATGACGTACAACAGTGTGGTGACTGTTGAGATGACAAGAGTTAGGATTTTAGTTCCCTAACCTGTATAAACGTATGACGTACAACAGTGTGGTGACTGTTGAGATGACAAGAGTTAGGATTTTATTTCCCTAACCTGTATAAAGGGTATGACGTACAACAGTGTGGTGACTGTTGAGATGACAAGAGTTAGGATTTTAGTTCCCTAACCTGTATAAAGGTAGTACGTACACCTGTCTGGTGACTGTAATGGTTTTAAGAAAGGATTTTAGTCCCTAACCTGTATTAAGGTAGTACGTACACCTGTCTGGTGACTGTAATGGTTTCAGGAGACGATTTTAGTCCCTAACCTGTATTAAGGTAGTACGTACACCTGTCTGGTGACTGTAATGGTTTCAGGAGACGATTTTAGTCCCTAACCTGTATTAAGGTAGTATGTACACCTGTCTGGTGACTGTTTTGATGACAAGAGTTAGGATTTTAGTTCCCTAACCTGAATAAAGGTATGACGTACAACAGTGTGGTGACTGTTGAGATGACAAGAGTTAGGATTTTAGTTCCCTAACCTGTAGAAAGGTATGACGTACAACAGTGTGGTGACTGTTGAGATGACAAGAGTTAGGATTTTAGTTCCCTAACCTGAATAAAGGTATGACGTACAACAGTGTGGTGACTGTTGAGATGCCAAGAGTTAGGATTTTAGTTCCATAACCTGTATAAACGTATGACGTACAACAGTGTGGTGACTGTTGAGATGACAAGAGTTAGGATTTTAGTTCCCTAACCTGTATAAAGGGTATGACGTACAACAGTGTGGTGACTGTTGAGATGACAAGAGTTAGGATTTTAGTTCCCTAACCTGTATAAACGTATGACGTACAACAGTGTGGTGACTTTTGAGATGACAAGAGTTAGGATTTTAGTTCCCTAACCTGAATAAAGGTATGACGTACCACAGTGTGGTGACTGTTGAGATGCCAAGAGTTAGGATTTTAGTTCCTTAACCTGTATAAACGTATGACGTACAACAGTGTGGTGACTGTTGCGATGACAAGAGATAGGATTTTATTTCCCTAACCTGTATAAAGGGTATGACGTACAACAGTGTGGTGACTGTTGAGATGACAAGAGTTAGGATTTTAGTTCCCTAACCTGTATAAAGGTAGTACGTACACCTGTCTGGTGACTGTAATGGTTTGAAGAGAGGATTTTAGTCCCTAACCTGTATTAAGGTAGTACGTACACCTGTCTGGTGACTGTTTTGATGACAAGAGTTAGGATTTTAGTTCCCTAACCTGTATTAAGGTAGTACGTACACCTGTCTGGTGACTGTAATGGTTTGAAGAGAGGATTTTAGTTCCCTAACCTGTATTAAGGTAGTACGTACACCTATCTGGTGACTGTAATGGTTTGAAGAGAGGATTTTAGTCCCTAACCTGTATTAAGGTACTAAGTACAAGAGTGTGGTGACTCTAATGGTCACTGAAAAGCTTGGATTCCAATCTGTCTCACCCTGCCTATATCCTCCTAGATTAGTCCTGAAAAGGACTGTTCTGGTCACTGGAAATCTTGGACTCCGATCTGGATCACCCTGCCTATGTCCTCCTAGATTAGTCCTGAGAAGGACTGTTGTGGTCAGCAGCAGTTTGCAGCCCTGATCCGGATCTACCTATGAGGGCCGTAAATCTGTCCCTAATCAGCAGCAGACACTCTCCCTACACTCACTGTCTGGATGGCTGTGTGCCGAGCACAGCGCGCCGGGAGTTATAAAGGCTCGGTGACGCTGTGCAGGGCGGCCAATCACTGCTATGCCACAACTAACAGGGCTGTGGCATTGCAGTGGTCTGTCAGCCCATCCCTGCACGTGGGCTGGCTCTCAAAAGAGCGCCAACATGGAGAGATGACGACCACGAGCACAGCACGAGTATCGCGAGATTACTCGGTGCTCGGCGAGTCGCCCGAGTACAGTGATACTCGTGCGAGTACCGAGTAGTGCCGAGCATGCTCGCTCAACACTAGTGAAAAGTGCTCTAGTGCTAAGACACTAAAGTAGAACTTTTTGTACTATATGAATAACAATGGGTGTCGCAAAACAAACATGGAAAATCAACCTGAAAACACCATCCCCCACCATCAGACACAATGGTAATAGTATCATTGTGGGGTGATGCTTTTCTTCAACACAAATAAGGAAGGTGGTCATGGCTGATTACAAGATTCATGGAGCTAAATACAGGGCAATCCTGGAGGAAAACCGTTTACAGACTGTAAAAACTGGGGCTTAGGTTTAACTTCAAGCAAGACAATGATACTAAATTGACCCTATCTCACTGTGATAGAGCTATTTTACAATGAAGAATGGGCAAAAATATCAGTCTCTACATATTGAAAGCTGATAGATACATACTCTAAAATAATTGCAGCATTAAATGCACCAAAAATTGGTCGTACAAAATTTCACTCAGGGAGGCTGCATATCACAATTTTTAGATTAATTTTTTTAAAAATATTTATTAATTCAAGTATCATTTGCTTTACACTTCATAGATACTTGTTTATAGTGTTAGTATCTAATATATAATTGTCTAGCTGCCACTTCCGCATTAGCCGGTCATCTCCCGGCTGCTGGCAGCGGTAGTGTCCCACGCGGTATTTAAACCGCGTGCCAAGCTGCGGTACTTCTCTCATTGGTCACCGCTGCTGCAGTGACCAATCAGAGAAGTAGCGCAGCTTGGCGCGCGGTTTGAATGCCGCGTCTCTCATTGGCCGCCGCGGCGACCAATGAGAGGCGCGGCATTCAAGCTGCGTGCGCCATGGTGCCATATTTGAAATACAATGTGCGGCGCTCAGTGTATTTCAAATAAGGCACCATGGCGCGCGCCGCTATTCTGATTGGTCACTGCTGAACACGGCTGCCAATCAAAATAGCGGCGCGCACCATGGCGCCGTATTTGAAATACACTGAGCACCACAAATTGTATTTCAAATATGATGCCATGGCGCAGGCCGCTATTCTGATTGGCGGCTGCGTTCAGCAGAGACCAATCAGAATAGCAGCGCGCGCCATGGCGCCATATTTGAAATACACTAAGCGCCGCACATTGTATTTCAAATATGGTGTCATGGCGCGCCCCGCTATACTGATTGGTCGCTGCTGAACACAGCGGCCAATCAGAATAGCGGCGCACGCCATGGCGCCATATTTGAAATACACTGAGCGCTGCACATTATATTTCAAATAAATGTATTTATTTATTTATTTATTTTTATTCTAGAATACCCGATGCGTTAGAATCGGGCCGCCATCTAGTATCATATAAAATCCAAATAAAATAAATTTAAGTTTGTGGACATAACATGAACAAATATGGAAAACTTAATTTGGAATAAATACTTTTTCAAGGTATTATACATTTATTATAGGATAGAAGTGATTATTGATCAATCAATAAAATGCTTGCTCCTCATATTGAGCAGGTCTGATGCGTAGACAGGCGCAACTCTAATAAGGCTGGGTTCACACACAGCATAATTTCTGCTTTTTGTGAGGATCCATGTTTGGTGCAAATATTTGGAAACTGGAAACATGTCTGGGCAAAATAGGATGAAATTTGATGTTGGATGTCTGATAGAAACGGTGAATATGTATAAATAGATGTATAAATATGTATAATGTATGTAAATAAACATATTTTTGCTTACAAATCTGATTTAGTGTTTTTTTTAATCAATAAAGTGTTTACTTTCCTAGTAAAAAAGGTGTAGGTCTTCCCTGTATTTTCTATTGCCAGCGCAGGTAATCCAAGCAGGTACTGGAGGCAAACACCCGCTGCCTGGTGTTACTTTCACTGGCAATAAAAAATACAGGGATGCCCTATTTTTTTATTTAAATAAATAATTTAAAAAAAAATGTTTGACCTTCGCAGTATTTTTGCTTGCCAGCCAAGGTAACCCAGGCAGCTGGGGGATGGAATTCTCATCGTGGTTGGGCCCAAGCATTCTGGGCCCTTATGCTGAAAATCGCAGCCAGCAGCCATCTCTAAATTGGTGCCTCTATGAGGGATGCCAAAACTTGCGGTTACTCTACTGTTCCAGCTGTGCTGCGGGTGGTAGAAGACTGGGTCATAAATGGGTTGAAGTCAGCTTTTTTTGGCAGCTGTCATCAAGCCCTATTGCTAATGTCAGCTGTCAGTATAACAGTCGGCCATTAGCAATACTTTCAGTAAAGAGAAAAAAAACAAATACAGAGAAATCTTTTATTGAATACAAAATAGAGACAACTCGTTATCCACTTTATGAGCTCCCACCAAGTTCCTCTCTGACATAATCCTGTAATATTATGGTAGGGCAGTGTGATGTATCAAGCCACTGCCATCTCTGCCTACTCAAGTGTACAAAGATGGAGGCTGCCTGAGTAAGTGCGCATGCACTCTCTTTGCACCCCTGTGCACTCTCTCTACCCACCCCTGTGTGCTCTCATCCCCTCTTCCTGTGTGCTGTCTGTCCCCTTGTGCTTTCTCTACCCCCTGGTGTTCTCTCTGACTCCTATGATCTCTCTGGCCCTTAGTGCTCTCTCTGCCCCCCTGATGCCCTATTTTTTTATTTAAATAAATAATTTAAAAAAAGTTTGACCTTCGCAGTATTTTTGCTTGCCAGCCAAGGTAACCCAGGCAGCTGGGGGCTGGGGGCTCCCACCAAGTTCCTCTCTGACATAATCCTGTAATTACTATAATATTATGGTAGGGCAGTGTGATGTATCAAGCCACTGCCATCTCTGCCTACTCAAGTGTCCAAAGATGGAGGCTGCCTGTGTAAGTGCGCATGCACTCTCTTTGCACCCCTGTGCACTCTGTCTACCCACCCCTGTGTGCTCTTTTCCCCTCTTCCTGTGTGCTGTCTGCCACTTATGCTTTCTCTACCCCCTGGTGTTCTCTCTGACTCCTATGATCTCTCTGGCCCTCAGTACTCTCTTTGCCCCCCTGTGCAATTTCACTGCCTCCCTGTGCGTTCTTTCTGCCCTCCCCTGTGATATCTTTGCCCAACCTGTGCAATCTCTCTGCCCCCTGTGTGATCATTCTGCCCTTGTGTGATCTCTCTTCCCCTGTGTGGTTTCTCAGCCCCACTGTGCAATCTCTTGGCCCCCTGTTTGATCTCTCTACTTCCTTTGCAATCTCTATGCCTCTGTGCTCTCTACCCTCTTCCTGTGTGCTCTCTGAACCCATTTCCCCCTGCTGTGGGCTCTCTGCACCCCTGCATGTTGATTCTCTGACCTGCCCTCCCCCTGCTGTGTGCTCTTTGCCTCCCCACAATGCACTCTCTGACCCCATCCCTGTGCACTCCTGCCCCCTGTGTACTCTCTGCCCTGTGCACTCTGTCTGCCCCCCATTGTCCCCTGCTGTGCACTCTCTGCACCCTTCATGTGTGCTCTCTGCCCTCACTCCCCCTGCTGTGCACTCTTTGCCCCCCATTACCTACCCTGCTATGTACTTTCTGACCTCACTCTTCCCTTGCTTTATGCTTTATGCCCTTTCCTTATGTGTTCTCTGCCCCCACTTTCCCCCTGCTGTGTGCTCTTTGGCCCACACTCACCCAGTGCTGTGTGCTCTCTGCCCTTACCTATACAATCTGTGCCAACCACTTCAACCTTGTTGTGCACTGTCTTCCCCCCAGGTGTGAACCCTCTGCCCACCACTTCCCCCATGATGTGCACTCTCTGTCCTCCTCCCTGTGTGCTCTCTGCCCCCCACTTTTCCCCTGGTGTGTGCACTCTGCTCCCTCCCTGTGCACTCTCTGCCCTTCACTCCCCCCTGCTATGTGCTTTCTGCCACACATTAGCCTCCCTGCAGTGCACTCTCTGGCACTTATTCCCACATGTTATACATTTTCTGCCTCCCAGTCCACCTTGTTATGCGTGCTTTGGCCCCTCCTTGTGTGCTCTCTGTCCTCCACTTCCCCCTGCTATTCGCTCTCTGGCCCCCACTCTCCCCCTGCTGTGTGCTCTCTGCCCCCACTTTCCCCCTGGTGTGTGTTCTCTGCCCTCATTTCACCCCATGATGTGTGCTCTCTTGCCCTCACTCCCCCCTACTGTGTGCTCTCGGCTTCCCTCTTCTCCTGGTGTGCACCCTCAACCCTCCACTTCACCCTCAGGTGTGCATTCTCTTCCCCTCTCCCTGTGCTCTCTTTGCCCCCAGTTCCCCCTAGGTATGCACACTCTGCCCCCCTTCACCTCTGTTTTGCTCTCTCTGCCCCTTTCCATGTGCGCTCTCTACCCCCCACTTTAACCCCTGGTGAGCGCTCTATACCCCCTATTTCCCCCCTGGTTTGCGCTCTTTGTCTCCCTCACTGTCTGAGTAACAGCCTATGGTAAACAAGTACAGGACCTGTGGTGATGTCATAGTCATGTGATAAAGTCACAAGAGAGGACCTGGCTTCACCTTAATAATTTGTAGTGCTCAGATAAAATATATACGTTTCTTAGATAGCTGGCACACACACACTGAGGCAAGAAAAGTTCTTTTTTTAAAGCAAATATATTTTATTTTTCTCTTTGCTGAAGACATGTGAACAAAAAAATATTCCCACTTTTCGGCTCTACATACTCAAGTCTTCTTCAGGGAATAATTATTTGTAGATATGAGCATAAAGAAAACAGAATAAGTTGTAAAGCACTTTACATAACAAATGAAAAGGCAAACATCTTTATAAACTCAATTTAACATGTGACATACCGTGTATATGTGAACACAGTTGTTTGTGAACACAGGTTAAATCTCACAGCTATGCTGTTTTTACCCATACGTAGTGCGGGGAAGTGTTTGTACGTGTCGTAGGGCTTAAGTGACTTATAAAGAGATTCCACATTATGGTATCAGTATGATTTACATAAAATTTGAAAAGAGAAAAAAGAAAAGTTAGGTTCTCTAGAGTTATCTTAGCGGTGCGCTTGCTATACTCTATGAAAGTGGTTTGTAGTTGGTGACTGATGCATACGTTTGTATGCTAGTAGAATCAACTATAGGAAAAAGAAAAAGCAGTTAGAGGGTCTGCAATGTTTTGTTAGGTTTCAAATAAGGTCTGCAAAAAATGAAAACAAGAATTAGAATTTTAAGCAATATACATAAAAAATATACTTCTGGTAAAGCAATATATGGTAAACTGAGCTGTGTCAAGAATTACTAAATCACCAGAGTACAGCAGACAAGAGGAGAATCTCAAACAATACAAACACGGCAATTACTATTTACCCAATGAGAAGGGGTAGGGCACAAGGAAGGTTATTGTTACAAGGTTACTTGGTTAATATGCAACCTCGTACTCCTTATTGACCTTAATCCTCTAGGGCTTTTTTTTCCTATAGTTCTTTCTACTAGTATACAAACGTATGCATCAGTCAACAACTACACACCACTATCTTATAATATATCAAGCGCACCGTTAAAGTAACTCTAGAGAACCTAACTTTTCCTTTTTCTCTTTTCAAATTTTATGTAAATCATACTGGTACCATAATGTGGAATGTCCTTATAGGTGACTTAAGCCCTACAATGCCTACAAACACTTCCCCGCACTACGGTTCAGCAACAGGTAGGCACCGCACGTGCACATTTTCAACGGTTGCTAACGGTACCTGATGCCGAAAATACACGCCGCCACAAGGTGCTACACAGAAGGTATTTTCGTTCCCTGGAAGTGCCGACAGGTGTCGCAGGTTACCTTCTGTGGAGCACCTTCCCTGATTTATACGCCGCTACAACAAGGGAATATGGGAGTACATATTGTGCGCCGTAACTACATAGGTGTGACATAGTAGTGTATTACGTGACGCTCGTACGGTGATTGGACATTGCAATAACATCATGATTGGCCAGCCAGCGCAGGAAGGCTGGCTTATACATGACGCTATAGCAAATGTGTATTGTGACTGGTCAGCTCGTTAAATATGCCGCCCTGTGCAGGGACAGCAAATGGGTACACAGTAGTCCCCACCAATGATAACTGATGGGGCGTGGTATACATGACGCTGTAGCACGCCCCAGGTAACTCAAATACCGTGCCTGTGCCCTGATTACACGCCGCCACCATAGGGGTTATAGCTGCTTGTTTTTCAGCATGGCTGAAAGACAGGTATCCAAAGAGACAGGAAGGTACAACCTGAATTACACACCGCCACTTCGCGGTGTTTTGAAGGTAAAAGGTACAATTGTCTATGATACCTGCCGGTTTCTACCTTTTGGTGGCGGCGTGTAAAGGTACCATGAGATTTAACTTGTGTTCACAAGCGACTGTGTTCACATATGCACGATATGTCGCATGTTAATTTGAGTCTATAAAGATGTTTGCCTTTTCATTTGTTATGTAAAGTGGTTTACAGCTGATTCTGTTTTGTTGTTTATGCTTGTATATAGATTAATTATCCCCTGAAGAAGACTTGAGTATGTAGAGTCGGAATGTGGGAATATTTTTGTTCACATTTCTTCAGCAAAAATAAAAATAAAATATTTTTGCTTTACAAAAGTATTTTTCTTCCCTCAGTGTGTGCCAACTATCTAAGAAACGGTTATGTTATCAGTCATATGCACCTGGCTCTGCCCATGCATGTGACTGATCACTTGACCGTGACATCACTACAGATCCTTTCGGAGTTTAGCGGTGTCAGTGAAGAAATGGACAGTGGCGAGTTCCAGGCATCAGTTGCGGGTTGCGTCAGGTCTGGTTGTCAATGCAGCACCACTAGCGGTATTGTGTAAGCAGCCATACTGCCAGTGGGCACTATATCTGCACACCCATCAATTGGGTGTGCAAATATGGCTATCACAACGCAGAAACGATGACCGTGGAAGTGCATGACAGATGCCCCATGGTAAGTACAGATTATACTAATTTTGCATTTCTAATTTTTCTATGAAAACATGTAATCCATTTATTGCAATTTTTGATTAATTTATTCATTTTTATAAACTAATTTCTTAAATGCGTACCTTGGCATACAGTTTTCCACACATAATTTTCAGTTCTCTCTACTATAACATTGTGTGAGGTTTGTATGTAAGTATATGACTAATCTGAGGGAATGTCACAGCTCATCAAAGTTTTGTACTATATTCCTAAATGCTCTCCCTAAAAAAAAATATTCAAGAAGCAAAAGAGTTCTGCATATTTTATAGATAATACTTGTATTTATTATACAAAGTACAGTACATAGCAAATTTGGTAATAAAGTGTAACTCCATCTTGATTGGGACAATTTTTGCTTTTGCTTATTTGTCCTCTTTTTCTTATATAACTGTGTTCTTCACTCAACATAGGAGGGCTTGTTCTTTGCAGGACGAGTTGTAGTTTTTAATGACACAAGTCACTCTGTCATACAATGATAAAGAAAAATAGGAAATTTGGAAGATAGAACCATGAAAAAAACACAATGTGGTCATGATTTTTTGAGGATCGTTTATACTAGTGCATCTCAATGAATTAGAATATCATCAAAAATCAATGTAATATTGCCATGTTTCAGGGCATTTCAGGGGGCCCTAAAACACGTTTACTAATAAATCAATATTGTATTCACCCTTTGATGTCTCGTGGAGCACAGTGGCGCAGTTTTTAACCCTTGATCCTCCCTACTTTAATTTTCTGAAATAATGACCTTTGAGTTTTCATTAGCTGTAAGCAATAATCATCAACATTTACAGAAATAAACACTTGAAATAGATCACTCGGTTTGTAATAATATATTCATTTTACTTTTTGTATTGAATAACTGAAATAAAATAACTTTTTGATGATGTTCTAATTCATTGAGATGAACTAGTATATGACTGTGTGTAAACATGATGTTCACTGATGCAAAGTATTGTTGGAGATATGGATTGAATGGTTGTATTTTGAGTGTATGATTCTTAGTGAAATAAGCAGTTTTCATATTTTTCTGGCATTATTTGAGAAACTTCGTAGTAAGAACTTGGTCAAATCAAGTGTGCATATGTATGGGTGGGTACAAAAAGACAGTTATTGCCTGACAAATACAGTTGTGGCCAAAAGTATTGACACCCCTGCAATTCTGCCAGATAATACTCAGTGTCTTCCTGAAAATGATTGTAATCACAAATTCTTTGGTATTATTATCTTCATTTAATTTGTCTTAAATGAAAAAACACAAAAGAGAATAAAGCAAAAAGCAAAACATTGATCATTACACAAAACTTCACAAATGGGCCAGACAAAAGTATTGGCACCCTCAGCCTAATACTTGGTTGCACAACCTTTAGCCAAAATAACTGCGATCAACCGCTTCCGGTAACCATCAATGAGTTTCTTACAATGCTCTCCTAGAATTTTAGACCATTCTTCTCTGGCAAACTGCTCCAGGTCCCTGATATTTGAAGGGTGCCTTCTCCAAACTGCCATTTTTAGATCTCTCCACAGGTGTTCTATGGGATTCAGGTCTGGACTCATTGCTGGCCACCTTAGAAGTCTCCAGTGCTTTCTCTCAAACCATTTTCTAGTGCTTTTTGAAGTATGTTTTGGGTCATTGTCCTGCTGGAAGACCCATGACCTCTGAGGGAGACCCAGCTTTCTCACACTGGGCCCTACATTATGCTGCAAAATTTGTTGGTAGTCTTCAGACTTCATAATGCCATGCACACGATCAAGCAGTCCAGTGCCAGAGGCAGCAAAGCAACCCCAAATCATCGGGGAACCTCTGCCATTTTTGACTGTAGGGACCATGTTCTTTTCTTTGAATGCCTTTTTTTCTCCTGTAAACTCTATGTTGATGCCTTCGCCCAAAAAGCTCTACTTTTGTCTCATCTGACCAGAGAACATTCTTCCAAAACGTTGTAGGCTTTCTTAGGTAAGTTTTGGCAAACTCCAGCCTGGCTTTTTATGTCTCGGGATAAGAAGTGGGGTCTTCCTGGGTATCCTACCATACAGTCCCTTTTCATTCAGATGCCGACGGACAGTACGGGTTGACACTGTTGTACCCTCGGACTGCAGGGCAGCTTGAACTTGTTTGGATGTTAGTCGAGATTCTTTATCCACCATCCACACAATCTTGCGTTGAAATCTCTTGTCAATTTTTCTTTTCCGTCCACATCTAGGGAGGTTAGCCACAGTGCCATGGGCTTAAAACCTCTTGATGACACTGCGCACGGTAGACACAGGAACATTCAGGTCTTTGGAGATAGACTTGTAGCCTTGAGATTGCTCATGCTTCCTCACAATTTGGTTTCTCAAGTCCTCAGACAGTTCTTTGGTCTTCTTTCTTTTCTCCATGCTCAATATGGTACACACAAGCACAGGACAGAGGTTGAGTCAACTTTAATCCATGTCAACTAGCTGAAAGTGTGATTTAGTTATTGCCAACACCTGTTAGGTGCCACAGGTAAGTTACAGGTGCTGTTAATTACACAAATTAGAGAAGCATCACATGATTTTTCTAACAGTGGCAATACTTTTGTCCACACCCTTTTTTATGTTTGGTGTGGAATTATATCCAATTTGGCTTAAGGACAATTCTTTTTGTGTTTTTTCTTTGAAGACAAATTAAATGAAGATAATAATACCAAAGAATTTGTGATTGCAATCATTTTCAGGAAGAAACTGAGTATTATCTGACAGAATTGCAGGGGTGTCAATACTTTTGGCCACAACTGTATATACTGTGTATGGTAAACCGTATTATCCTTCCTTTTCAAAATATTCACAAATAAAAGAGAATGTTCACTTAATAACCTATGAAACTCATTATATTGCTTTCCTAATACTGTCGTAAAAGGAACCAAGAGCTTTTATATCTAATGGCCAGAATGGCAGTGAAAACATTTCATTTTTAATTTTAATTCTATCGAATAAAAAATCCAAATAAAAATGATTGAAGCAAATCAATTGATAAACTTACTTTATTAACTCCTTAATAAAGTATTATGATATATAGTTACTACATATGCACAGTATCTTGCACATTATAAGACGCACACCACATTTAGAGGCGGAAAAGAAGAAAAAAAAATTATTAATGGGGTCCGTCTTATAAAGTTGTCCGTCTTACAATCCATTTATAATAATCTCAATGGGGGAGGTACAGCGGCTTTGGAGTGGGATCACATGAGGCAGAGTCACAGGCGGCAGAGTTCCAATATGCAGGTCTGCGATGCTCTGGGCCCGGCGCTCAGAGTATTGTGGTAGTATTAGGGGGGCACCATTAATAGGCCGGCGGAGGGTGAACAAAATAGACATCTGTAAAAATGGTCAGGGAGGTAGTACATGCGCTAAAGGTGATCTCGTGGCCATTTTTCTAAAGTCCATTGTGTGTGAAAATCGAGATATTGACATTCTTAATTCTCCATTTGTACACATGCCATCTCTGTGCCCATTTTCATAGACGTCCATCGCGTTCATCCACCATTGGTATACTAATGGTGCCTACCTCGCACCACCATGATACCCCTTACTCCAAGCCCCTGGTCTACAGCATCACTGACAATACCAATTAGCACCCTGGACTCCACTGCCACTGCATTCTTCCCTGGTGAGCATATATCCAGTTTATTAAACACACCCCCACTGTCCCTCAAATATTTTTTGGGGAAATGCGTGTTATATAATCCAGAAAATATGTTAATTGAGTAAACAGTACATACAATTTTTATGAACACATTCATATATGTTAATTAGATAATATACAAATATGAAAAAACATATCATATTAGTTTTTTTTTACAGATATCAACTGGATTAAAAGTTTAGTAAGTAGGGGGCGTGGCCTGCGCTGAGACATGCAGGTCGCACAGTAGAAGAGCTCCGTAAGCAGAAGCCAAAACCCGGGGATTAACGGCACCTAATCGACCCCTGATCGACCCCAGGCTGCTGGAAACGGTATACTGCTCTCCCAGGTATGCCGAGAACTAACACCCGGAGCCGCAGCGCCTCTCAAAAGCTGACAGACTTCTACCCTGCAGACCGCGCAGTGCCCAGAGACTCCAAAATGGCAGCGCCTACCTTGCCTTCCCCGCGCTCCTCACAACAAGCGCACCCTCAGTCTCGTGGCTCTCCTAGAGGGGGCCAGGATCATGCCTGTCCCGACGGAGACGAGGAGCACATCCCGCTCACACGCCATTCCATACGGGGCCTCCTGGATGAGCTGCGCAGAGCGATTGAGGACGACACCCGGCGCATAGTTGGTGAGATCAGAGCCGATGTATCTGCTCTGGGGGAGCGCACAGACCACTTGGAGGGGAAGGTGGGTGAGATAGCAGTGGCACACAACGAGCTGGCGGATCTGTATCAAGATGTGACTATGGAGCTGAAACTCATAAAAGCCACCTCATATGATTTGGAGGACAGACTCAGAAAAGGCAATATTAAAATTCGAGGTATTAAAGAAGAGGAGGGAGAGGAGGATTTGCTGCAAACCGTACAACCGTTTTTATCCCTACTACTCCCAGATGAACGAGCTGATGCCCTGGGGATAGAAAGAATTTTCCGTCTCCCTAGATCACCTCGTATTGGCCGCGAGGTACCAAGAGACGTGATGGTGCATCTAAGATCCCCCAACATCAGAGACCTATTAATACAGTCACTGCGTAACCGCCCTATAACAGTCACCCCATACGAAACTTGGTCCCTGTATCCTGACCTTTGTAAGGGTACGTTAGCAAGGCGCAGGGAGTTCGCGCCATACTGTACTATCCTCCGCGAACATGCCATACAATACGCCTGGGGATCGCCGGTGAGCGTATCTTTTAGGTACAAAGGTACGAGACATTATTTCTCCTCCCCCTCCAGACTACGAGCGACTTTGAAAGATTGGCGGATGATGCCCAACACAGCTTCGGGTGCCAACTCAACAAACACCAGCCCCAAAGACCGCAGAGACCGGGAGAGACCCTCAACCACCACAGGGAAAAAGTGACAGCTTGAACACCCGGGCGGCCGTACCCTGCCTACTGGAACTTTCTTTATCCCGGATAGGGATTTTCTGTTTCCACCCCCTGAGTCGGTTGCTCTGGGGGGTACAGGAAGATGTGCTGGAGGGAATAACCTGATCCTCCCCTGTGGGATGTGAGGCCCAGAGTGTGCCATCTTGAGGAGACAAGGGGCCCCGGAGTATAATACCCCCCTTCTCCTCCCCTCCAGCTCTCTGCCCCCACGCTCTGGACTTTGTGAGCGAACTTAGTTCTCTTTTTCCTATTGCAAAGTTTGGTTTGTTTATAAAACCCCCCACCTTCCCACCCACTTTCCTAGCTCTCCCCATCCCCCCCCTCCTTCCTTCCCCCTCAGACATACTCCTACTAGACATCGACCCCCTTCCTCCCTCTCTTTCACCACACCCCCATCCCCAACCTTGTGAGGCCCCACCTGCTCTTCCCTCCCCGCCTGACCCCTTGTTTGTTTTTCCCCGGGAGAGGTTGACCTGACAACTAATTTAAGAAGATGAGTCTGAAGATCGTGTCCATGAATGTAAGGGGCTTGAATTCCCCAGCCAAGAGGTCCTTCTTGTGGAGAGAAGCGCAACGGAAAAAGGCGGATGTGGTATGTATACAGGAATCCCATCTATTAGAGGGGGATAACCATAGATTGAGACATCCTAGATTCCCACACACCTTTTTCTCTAACAGTAACCAAAAGAAAGCGGGAGTTTGTATACTATTGAGTGCTGCCCTACAATTTGTATGTAGAAAAGTAATCTTAGACGAACATGGCAGATTCCTGATTTTGACCTGTGAGATCTCCGGGTCATCTTTACTTTAGTTACCATCTATGCACCAAACGTGGGACAGAGAGGTTTTTTAAGGGCCCTTCTTACTAGGCTGAAAATGGAGTCCGAGGGTCACTTGACAATATGTGGCGATTTTAACGCGGTCATGGAACCTCGCCTGGACTCCACAGCCCCCGCGGCTATCTCGAAGGGGGGCCTTCATCCCCTGACCTGAGAGTTCCGCCTCCACGACATCTGGCGCTACCTCCATGCGGAAGAAAGAGACTATACCTTCCACTCCGGCCCACATGGCTCCTACTCCAGGATAGATTTCTTCCTGGTAGATGATGGAGCCATGGAACGGTGCCGGAGGCCTGAGATAGGTGTTATCACCTGGTCAGATCATGCGCCGGTGTCGATGGAGGTGGACCTGGGGGGAGGGGCTGAACGCCCTCGCCGTTGGAGGTTGGGCCCTGACATCCTTTTGGACCAGCAAGTGCGGGAAGAGATGGGTGCCAACATTGAAAAATATTTTGAAATCAATGACACCGGAGATGTCACAGATGAAACCCTATGGGCTGCACATAAGGGGGTGCTGAGGGGATTGTTCCTCCAAAAGGCATCACAACGTAAACGGGCTAGAGAGAGACAGAGAAAGGAATGGGAAGACCAGATACAGTCTCTTGAAACCTTAAACAAATCTAATCCCGACCCAGAGCGATCAGCTCGAATTACGGCGGTGCGTACTCAGCTCCGCTCCCTACTATTGCGCCAATATGATACGGGGCTCCGTAAATTGAAAACACGCTATTATGAGCAGGGAGACAGAGCAAGTAAACTACTTGCAAGGAGACTGACAAAACGAGCGGGACAGACAGCAGTGACGGGATTGAAAGACCAGTCTGGGAAGCTAGTAAGAGATCCACGCCACATAGTAGAGGCTTTTTCAGCTTATTACGCAAGTCTATATAACCTCAGACTGGACACGGAAACTACACAACCCTCAGCGGACGGTATTAACGACTTCCTAGACAGATTACAGCTACCCTCGCTGACACAGGTTGACTTAGAGACACTCAATAAACCATTTACAGGGGAGGAGATACTCAATGTCATTGGCTCCCTAAAATCAGGTTCAGCCCCAGGACCGGATGGTTACATTAGCGAGTATTACAAGACGTTTGGTCCCATCTTGGCTCCGTATTTACTCAGACTGTTCAGTAGCTGGAGGTCGACTGGTAACATACAGAAAGAGGCTCTTGAAGCAACTATAATTACCATTCCCAAACCTGGAAAGCCCCCGGAGCTTCCGGGGAGTTACAGGCCGATCTCCCTACTGAACACTGATCTCAAGATTTATTCCAAACTTTTGGCAATGCGGCTAGCCGAGATGGTCCCGAGATTGGTGGGCCCGGATCAGGTGGGGTTTGTGGCTCGGCGTCAGGCCAGGGACGGCACGAGGAGAATGTTGAATCTCATTGAGCTTGCGGAGAGGAGGGGGACCCCAAGTGCATTCCTGTCACTAGATGCGGAGAAGGCGTTTGACAGGGTGCACTGGGGATACCTGGAAAAAACCCTACGGAAATTTGGGTTGGAAGGCCCATTTCTTACAGCCATTCTAAGTTTGTATTCTAACCCCTCCGCAAGAGTCTTCTCCTCGGGCTACCTGTCGGACCCGTTTGATATATCGAATGGGACGAGACAGGGTTGCCCGCTGTCCTCCCTGATATATGTCCTGGCGATTGAGCCGCTGGCCGCAGCTATCCGGGCAGATCATGGCATTCATGGGATACAGGTGAAGGACAGGCATCACACTGTGGGCCTGTACGCGGATGATGTTATTGTCTCGTGTACCTCGCCAGAAGTCTCCCTTCCTAGAGTACTCACTTTACTGAAAACGTACGGAGCAATCTCGTATTATAAGCTGAATGCCTCCAAATCTCTTGTATACCCGGTTAATCTGCCACAAGAAGAAGTGCTGAGACTGACGGCATCCCTCCCTTTTCAATGGTCGCCCGGTGGGATCCCTTACCTTGGTATCACCCTGTGCCCGATCAGTGAAGTAGTCAGGAGGAACATAGACAACATACTAAGATCTTTGTCGGGATCCTCGAATCCTGGGTCTCTGCAGTCCCTATCGTGGGTAGCTAGAATTCAGGCTTTCCGGATGTCATGGCTGCCCCGTTTCTTGTACGTTTTCAGATGTATACCACTGGTATATACCGCCCGCCTTTTAACGCGGATTCAAAGGACAGTGGATGGGTACATTTGGGCGGGCAAGAGACCGAGGATTCAACGAAAGGTGATGTTTAAGAAATGGAGGGGTGGAGGCATGGGTGTACCAGACATGACGGCCTACTATAGGGCGGCCCTTTTGGAACCACTGAAAAATTGGTGGACGGATGGTGGTGACCCTGGGTGGACACAGATTGAAGCATCACAGGTGCCAGGAGGCTCTTTGAGAAGTTTATTGACAGCGGACGCACTAAGACCTACCAGACTCAGACACCCACTAGGGACGATCGAGGCTCTCTTGAGAGCGTGGAGACGTACCCCAAAAGACTGGAGGAGATTCTCTCCGGCGGAAATTGTGCTGGGAGCCCTCCGTGTCCACATCCCGTCCCTGCGGCTGACGCAGTGGGCTGACTGTGGAATAACCACTTTAGCAGATCTTGTGGGTCCTTCGGGGACCATCTCCACAGACGATTTTACACGACAGCATCCATCCTTAAGAGGAACATACTTCCAGCTATGTCAGATAGCGCACTTCTTAGCCTCAGCGGGGTTTAAGGAATACTTGAATGCCCATTTTCCTTCTCCCATGAGAACAGTCCTTGGACTGTCACCTGGAGGAACGAAGGGCCTGGCAAACATATATGCGGGATTGCTAGAAGACGACGGACAATTCACGCTCCCATACAGGTCTAGGTGGGAGGGAGAGCTCAACTTCAAGTCAGATGGTGAGGATTGGGAAGGAGCAGTAAGATGTTTGACAGGGGCGACTAGGTGCATCAATCACCTTGAACAGCTAAAAAAGCTACATCTACGCTGGTACCTGACCCCAGCCAGAATAGCTAAGTTTGGGGAGAGGCTTCACCCCTTTGTTGGAGGGGTTGTGGTTCCCGGGGCACACTTGCCCACATATGGTGGTCGTGCCAGGAGATCTCTCGGTTCTGGTCCATAGTTGAGGACCTTCTAAAATCCATTGTGGACACCTTTGTGCCTCTCACTCCCCAAATGGCCCTGCTACACATCGATATAGAGGTCTTACCTCCAATACCTCGCTTCATATATACGTTTGTCCTCATAGCAGCGCGTCAAGCTGTCTCGGCTTGCTGGAAGTCCCCTTCTCCACCTTCTCTGCAGGACCTCGTTGCCAGATTGAACACGATCTTCACTCATGAGCATTACTTGGCCCAGGAGGCAGGACACAAACGCTATATCAGAGAAGCGTGGGAATGCTGGGCTTATCACCCCTCGGCAATATCCCTCCCTTCGAGGTTTTGATGGGGTTTAAATCACCCGTAAGTATGTGTCTGATACCTCTCCCACGTCTTTCCCGGTGTTACACTCCTCTTCCCCCCTTCTTTCCCCTTCCTCTCCACTACGCCCCCCCCCCCCCCTTAGACCCATCCGGTCTCTTACCCGGACCTCTCTCTCCTCTATGGAGATGCGTACTTTTCTCTGTCCCTTCCTTTGTCCCAGTTCAGAAAATCCCCATTAGACATTAGTCCTTTATTTTTGCCTTATTGTTTATTTGCGCCTATTCAAAGCACGTACTGACTCCTGCGCGAGTTAATTATTGTCTAGTCCTATTTGTATTATATAAAAATTTCTTGAATAAAAAAACATTCATGACAAAAAAAAAGTTTAGTAAAGTAAATAGTTTGTTTCTGAGTGTGTCAATAAATTTGTATTACGTGACTTTGTAGACATATGGTAAATATTATTTATACAATGGAAAGTACAAGGAATTATTTGTACAGTACTTTAGCAATGATCAATACAAGCCTGATGATAAATCAATGAACTTAATTTCCAAACTGTGTATTTCTAAGAAACCTCTCCGGAGCATCCTTACCACAAAATCTATTTTCAGGCCTGTATTTTGATAGTTGATTTATGCTCTGGTACCACTCATATTCAAGGTCTTCTATTTTTCTTAATGTTGTCTTATTGTTGTCTATTTATAAAAAAAACATCAATCAGCGCACTATTAATAGCCAAAATAATTGCATTTATTTAGAAATAAATAGTCTCAGGAGTAAGAGCACCATGGACTTATCTGAATCCTATCCTATAATGTATTAGAATACATAACTTAATGTTAACATACATGTCAATGTATATTACACTTTACTATTTTTTACCCAAATTGACAAATACTGTTACTAAAATAGACATTACATTTTTTTTTATTAATTCAAGGTCAGTCAAAGTGTAAGAGTTGCATGCTACATTATAACAACATTTATTATACAGTATATAGTAACAGATAAAATGACAATTTTACTACAATATTGGTTTTCCATGTGTTTATCATTGCAAAATATGTTTGTTATTGATAGCCACATTTTTTTGAATGGAGTAATAGAAAATAATATCATTCAAATAAAATAATACATTAAAAGATGCTATATGTGAAGCCTCAATGTTTTTGTGCATATGGTTAAGAATTCTGATTTCTGATTAAACACTTTCAATTCAATATTACACCGTGTTCCAAATTATTATGCAAATGTTCTTTTGCTCTGATTTTCCTAAATGGTCAGTGCAAATGACAGTCAGTGTAATAAAAGTCATCAGCCATTAGAGTACATATCGAATTTTGTTGACAAAACCCCTCAATGATAACAGTATAATCTTCAAAATTAAAAAAACTCTAAATGCACTGTTACAAATTATTAGGCACACTAGAGTTTCTAAACATTTGATATGTTTTAAAGAACTGAAAATGCTCATTTGTTGAATTTGCAGCATTAGGAGGTCACATTCACTGAAATAAAAAGCTATTTAACTCCAAAACATCCTAACAGGCCAAGTTACAGGTTACCATAGGAACCCTTCTTTGATCTCACCTTCACAATTCTTACATCCATTGAACTTGTGAGTTTCTGGAGAGTTTCTGCTTGTATTTCTTTGCATGATGTCAGAATAGCATCCCAGAGCTGCTGTTTTGATGTGAACTGCCTCCCACCCTCATAGATCTTTTGCTTGATTATACTCCAAAGGTTCTCTATAGGTTTGAGGTCAGGGGAAGATGGTGGCCACACCATGAGTTTATCTACTTTTATGCCCATAGCAGCCAATGACACAGAGGTATTCTTTGCAGCACGAGATGGTGCATTGTCATGCATGAAGATGATTTTGCTCCTGAAGGAATGTTTCTGCTTTTTGTACCATGGAAGAAAGTTCTCAGTGAGAAACTCTATATACTTTGCAGAGATCATTTTCACACCTTCAGGAACCTTAAAGGGGCCTACCAGCTGTTCCCCAATGATTCCAACCCAAAACTTGACTCCTCCGCATCCTTGCTGACGTCGCAGCCTTGTTGGGACATGGTGGCCATCCACCAACCATCCACTACTCTATCCATCTGGACCTTCCAGGGTTGCTCGGCACTCATCAGTAAACAAGACTGGTTGAAAATTAGTCTTCATGTATGTCTGGGCCCACTGCAACCGTTTCTGCTTGTGAGCCCTGTTTAGGGGTGGCCGAATAGTAGGTTTATGCACCACAGCAAGCCTTTGAAGGATCCTACACCTTGAGGTTCGAGGGACTACAGAGGCACCAGCAGCTTCAAATATCTGTTTGCTGTTTTGTAAGGCTTTTTTAGTAGCTGCTCTCTTAATCCGATGAACTTCCCTGGCAGAAACCTTCCTCATTCTGCCTTTATCTGCATGACCACGTCTGTGCTCAGAATCAGTCTCAAATCTCTTCACAGTACGATGATCACGCTTAAGTTTTCGTGAAATATCTAAAGTTTTCATCCCTTGGTCAAGGCATTGCACTATTTGTTGCTTTTTGGCAGCAGAGAGATCCTTTTTCTTTCCCATGTTAATTGAAAACTGTGGCCTGCGTAATATTGGGGAACACCCAGTTTTCCTTTTATTGGGCTCACCTGCCAAACTAATTATCACAGATATCTGAGATTGATTTAAGTGATCCAAAGAACTCTAAGACAAAATCCCATCAATGGGTTTCATTAAACAAAAACAAAAAAACAACCCTATGACACTTAAAACCAATAATGCATAATAATTTGGAACACAGTGTAGAACATGCTCGTAAAATCCTAGGTAAGCTGTAACCTAGAAGCCACACGTAGACTGAAATATCATAAGTATAAGCTTTAAAAAGCGTACTTACTTCTATACATCTCAGGGTAACTTGAACCAGGAAAAGTCATTATAGGAGTACGCACAACAGAGTGGAAGCTGTTTTTAAGGAAAAGTGTAAGCTTGGTGTCATTTAAAATCGACAATAAGGATATCTGCTAAAGAGCTCCAGCCCTGAACCTCAAGGATTTTGCCTTTCAGACAGAGACGAGTGTTGTATTTTCTCTGAGTATTTCTCATTTGTCTATTTTACACATATCTTCTCTTTTCTGTTAGGTCTGTAGGAGGCTAACCTTGCTTGCATTAATCATTTCTTCTTTGTCCACTTGTGCACGTGCTTTATGCTTGCTCACCCTTTTTTGTCTACCCCTGCAGTTTTTCCATATCCTGGTTATTTGTGGGTGCCAACCTCCCTTTGCTTCCTCACGAGGAATAAGAAACTGCTCAATTGCCTGTTAAAGAGTCAAGTTTGAGTTGTGGTTTCTAGCTTTGCTGTTAGGGACATTCTAGTCTGTAGAGGAACAAGCAGAGTGTGGTGCAGCTTCAGTGGATTAGGATTTATTTCTCCCTGTACCCATGTGGGAGTTGCTATGTGCATATGACGCACCCCAGGGCCGGGGTACTTGGATCCTGAGCTTTGCTTTAAGGGACTGTCACTGGTGGCCGGTGCCCGGATCCATGGCCCTGGTGATCACGAAAAAGGGGTTTAGTAAAAATAGAATAATAAAAGTTTTTTTAACGTGACGCCACCTGCAGTATCTGGTATTGGCACCAGCGCAGCCAGCAGACCTCCAGGGACGATGGTTAGGCAGCCGGATGATGTCGCTCCCTGCAGGCGGAGCGAAGTCCCCAGGGCAGTGAAGTAAACAAATGGTTTCACACAGGAATAGCTCTATAGGAGGTCATGACATAGTCTATATTTGGTGCAGGTTCAGGATGGAAAGAACTGGCAGGCACACACTGGGAGCAGTTTTCATACCTTTTACTGCTGTTAAGCAGGTATAGTCCAATGTACACTCCAGGTAGTCAGGTAGCACTTCGGGATTTCCACACCAAATTGTTTGTAAGGACTCCTGGTCCCTGTTTCCTTCCTGTTGAAGCCCTGACCTGTATGAAACTTAGTCTGGCGTCTGCTGTGTCTGTCACCCATATTAACTGCACTGAGAACCCTTTACTCGATGCTACCTTTCTCCTCTCTGCAGTTCCTAGCTCTCAAGTTGAATGTGCTGCAGGTGTCCTGGAGACTGGAGTTTCCTCTGTGTACCAGTATTTTCTGCTGGGCTAAACAGCCCTAGGCAGACTCGGACTCCGGTATTCGGGTACTGCATGGGGTGAGCCGGTATGGCTCCTCTGCCCCTGTTTATCTGCTTTTTGCCTTGCCTTTGTTCCCTACTCCCGGGACCCTCACACTGGTTCAAGCTGTTCTCTGGTATGGGCCTAGCATGGCTCCGCTCACCAGGTTCTTCACAGTGCTGCCCGCACTGCACAGACTCTCTCACTTTCTCCTCCGCTGACTAACTGTCTGACTAGCTCTGCCCCCTATACCTTTATTTATACAGGGGAATTCAAATGACGTCAGCAGTTCACCTGATGGCAGTTGTTAGAGCTCCCCCTACAGGCCTGGAGTGACAGGTGTTGCATGTGTAAGGTGTACCCGATGTGGAAATCCCTACATGCACTAGCGTTCCTGTGGCTACCTCAACCACAAGGCACCACACATACCATTATAGACAGCCTGCTAAAGTGGGCTTTTGGATTATGGATCCTGTTGACATCTTGGCAATGCAACTATGGAACTTGTCCCTGGAAGTGGTGGAAATCAAACTCCAGCATACTCATGCATGTTTTGCCACAAAGAGGATGTGGTACTGAAAGCCACATTTTAATCCAAGCCAACATTGCAAGACTGCTTTGACAGGGAATAAAGTAAGTTTTGGGCATATTGGGCTTGCATAGGACTGCATCCTGCTAAGTGCAGTGTTGGTTTTGTATTTGGCTGCTGATGGTAAGTTTTTCTGATGATGCCTTATGAGTAGTTTTTGTACATATTTTGTTAGGACTCGTAAGCATGGGGATCCGTGATGTGGATTACGAGTTTAAGTGTCTTGGACAATAGATGAACCAATACCCCATATAAAAGGTTTTTTGTTTATAATAAATAGCATTTTGCACTTTTTTATCCTTCGCGTGGTGCGGTTGGGCCCCATGGGGCACCGTTAATCCAGTGGTGCAGAGACATCGTACTCGGCGGCCCATTTGGTCAGGTGGCAGTACCAATGGGTAGCTATCAGACACTCCGCATCTTATGTATCAGTGTGAATGGCGTCCTATGCAAGCCCAATATGTGCATGGCAAGTCACCTCCCACATGTCTTTGTAGGTAGAGGTGATTTTATCTGCCTGCACCTGGGCTTGCTCTACATAATGGAGTCTGACAGCATCCTGCTAAGTGCAGCGTTGGTTTTGTATTTGGCTGTTAAAGGTAAGTTTTTCTGATGCTGCCTTATGAGTTATTTTTGTACATATTACTGATAATTAGCCAAGGACTCTCATTGGTAATGGATACATGAGTTTATTGAAAATGAGCCCTCTGCAACACCAAAAGTGCCTACTCTGGCCAAGTGGGCATCAGAACTAGAACCTACCTTCTACGGTATATATATTCCATAGTCAATGAACTGATGATCAGCGTACATTTTTAACTTTCCCTATTTTAAAAGGAAACTTGGGACTTTTTTCATAAAATGTAAAGGTCCCTCCAGTACTGTGAAATGGCTCTATATAAGTTTTTAAAACAGCATTAAGGACCTTTATCTATCTAAGCACTATTATGTCTAATTGTTAAAAAGGGTAACGTTTCAGGTATGTGTTGAAGTTTTCTTATTGGTAAGACACCTACATTGTCAGTCTTATATACAGTTGAAAGCAGAAGTTTATGTACACTATATAATAAGATACATATGCACTTTTTTTTCTATGTATGACATTAAATCAGAATAAACTTTTCCCATCTTAGGTCAATTAGGATTACCATAATTATTTATATTTGCCAAATGCCAGAATAATGAAAGAGAATGCTTTATGGCATTTTTACTACTTTCTGAAAAATTACAAGTTTACATACACTAAGATGACTATTAGAAATGAACAAGTAGTAAGATGCTCGGGTACTCCATGCTCAGGTCGAGCATATCGAGATGGTAACCTATGTGAAACCTGAGCATTTTTCGGTGGCACCCCCGGCAGCCTGGATAAACTCTAAAAAAGTCACAAATGTATAAGAACAGTGATCAAATTACATGGGATCAGCATGGGGAAGACCCCTTTAAGCATTTCTGATTCCCAGGTCACTGCTGTGAACAATGTTGTCTGAGTATTACCCACTTTAAAGGACTCACAATAAAACGTCCAAAAACGAAACCAAACTGGATTTTCCTGGTGAAAATGTTAAGGGCTCATATTCACTTGTGAGACCATGTTGGTGTATTATATTTCTTTTATTACATTAAAGATCAATTAAAAAAAAATTGAGAGGCACTCTGATGCCCCTTTTAAGGGACGTGGCGGAGGTCCTCATTAAATATCGTATGTTCTCATTATTACGAAGTGGGTTTTCATAGTGTTGCCCTATTCAGGCTGCCAAATGTTGGGAGTAGGGATGGGCGAATCTACTCGTTACTACTCGGTACTCGCCGAGTAGTAAGGGATTCGCCCGACTCGTTACACTGCGAGTAATCTCAGGGATGACTCGCAGTCAGTAACGAGTCCGCAGGGAGCGAAGGAAGAGAGGGGGGAGAAATGCTCCTTACCTCTCTTCCGGCTTCTGCTATGTGCTGTGTGCTGGGCTCTGGGACTTGCTGGCTGCGGCAGCTCCAGGGTCCTAGAGCCCGCCTACACAGAGATGTAGCAGAGCTGAGATAGTTCTCAGCCTGCTCACTCCCTGTGCATAGATATGTATATGTATGCACAGGGTTGTGGCAGTGAAGATGTCGTTTTTGGACTACGTCGGACGGAAGAGGAGTTTTGGAGTAAAGATGGAGTCTCTAATGTCTTTTTTTGTTTTATTTTTAATAAAAACTTTTTCTCTGTGTTGTGTTTTTTTTTTATATTGAGTACTGGAAATTCATGGCGGTCATGTCTAATATTGGCGTGACCGCCATAAATTTCGGGCTTAGGGCCAGCTGATAATACAAAGCTGGCCCTAACCTCTTTATTACCCAGCGTGCCAATGCCACCAGGGCCGCTGGAAGAGCGGGGTTCAGCGCCAGAAGATGGCGCTTCAATGAATGCACCATCTTCTGGGGCGGCTGCGGGCTGCAATTTGCAGCGGGGGGTGCCCAGAAAGCTTGGGCATCCCTGCGCTGCGGATTCCAGCCCCCAGCTGCTTAGCTGTACCTGGCTAGACATAGAAATTGCGCGGAGCCCCACGCATTTTTTTTTTTATTATGTCATGAAATTCATGAAATAATAAAAAAAAGGGCTCGCCTATATTCTTGTGTCCGGCCAGGTACAAATAGGCACCTGGGGGTTGGGGGCAGCTCGTCGCCTATAAAACAATCCTAAAAAAGGATTGCATCTTTACTAACCCCTCGACCATGGTGGAGGGGTTAATAAAGAGGCAGTTCCTTTTTTAGGATTGTTTTATGGATTTTGCAGAAAAATTTCACGTGGGCTTCGCCGTATTTCTGGAACCAGCCAGATCCAGCAGGCAGCGACGGGCTGCCCCCGACCCCCAGGTGCCTATTTGTACCTGGCCGGACACAAGAATATAGGCGAGCCCTTTTTTTTTATTATTTCATGAATTTCATGAAATAATTAAAAAAAAAATGCGTGGGGCTCCGCGCAATTTCTATGTCTAGCCAGGTACAGCTAAGCAGCTGGGGGCTGGAATCCGCAGCGCAGGGATGCCCAAGCTTTCTGGGCACCCCCCGCTGCAAATTGCAGCCCGCAGCCGCCCCAGAAGATGGCGCGTTCATTGAAGCGCCATCCTCTGGCGCTGAACCCCGCTCTTCCAGTGGCCCTGGTGGCAATGGCTCACTGGGTAATTAAGGGGTTAGGGCCAGCTTTGTATTATCAGCCCGAAATTTATGGCGGTCATGCCAATATTAGACATGACCGCCATGAATTTCCAGTAATCAATATAAAAAAAAAAACACAGAGAAAATTTTTTATTAAAAATAAAACAAAAAAGCCATTAGGGACTCCATCTTTATTTTAAAAATCCTCTTCCGTCCGACGTAGTCCAAAACGCAATCTCAGCTCTGCTACTTCCCTGTCTGTGCTTAGACAGACAGGGATGTAGCAGAGCTGAGAACTGACTAAACAGTCAGAGTTCAGCTCAGGGCATTAGGACCTGAGCTGAACTCTGCTGTCAGCCAGACTCGCTCTGCTCCGGAGATTCCCGAGCAGTGACGCAAGTTAATTTATTCACTGCTCCTGTCACCATTCGGGAATCTCCGGAAACAGAAGCAGAGAGACTCGGGGAGCGAGTCTGCGGCTGAGGCGGCAGCGGCGGCGGAGGCAGGGGTAAGTAGCCGGCCGGGCCGGTGCACCCCCCCTCTCCCCCCTCACCCCCCCTGACCCCCCCCTTCCCCCCTCCCCCCTTCAATCTTTTTTTTTTATTATTATTATTCTTTAAAAGCCAGCGGCTTTTTGCTGCTGGCTTTAAAAGAATAACAGGGGGATTTGCAGGTTCTTCCTCTGCTGCCAGACCCCTTATAGGGTCCGGCAGCAGAGGAATCGCTGCAATACTCGCCTCCCCATTCATTTACATTGGACTCGCTAGACTCGCAACGAGTAGCGAGTCCTGGACTCAGACTCGTTACAGTCTAGCGAGTCCGAGTAATTTAGGATTCGCCCATCTCTAGTTGGGAGGCACTCTGATGCTCTTTTCAAAACACATGAAGGAGGGCCTCATAAAAACAACGATCCTCTTACAAACGAGTGGGTCTCCTATACTTGTAATGTCCATGCACTAAGTATGGACTGAAACATTTACCCCTGGGGGGTATACATGAATATACTGTCTAACTTTTTTTGGGTTACGGGTATTATAAACACTATTTAATAATATTATGTGAGTTTTGCATCATGGACCACGGCCACCCTGGTGATATGGTGGTAGAGGATGAGGAGAAGGAGGAGGACTAGAGAAAATAGCCAAAATCAGGACGCGTATAGCCACGTGTGGGGGTGAAGAGGAGCATGGGAATATACCTCTCCAAAAAAGACACTGGCTTTGAGTTTATATTACAATGCTATCATTTGGTGGTGTTGAAAAGTCTGGCCCAATCCAGCCCTTGTTCATTTTAATAAGAGTCAGCCTGTCAGCATTTTCAGTTGACAGGTGGGTGCATTTATCAGTAATAATTCCCAATGCGGCACAAAATCTCTAGCAGCAGGGCAGGCCAGGAGTTCCATGGCGTAGAGAGTCAGTTGATGCCACGTGTCCAGCTTTGATACTCAATAATTACAAGGCACAGTGGAATCACGAAGGACATTGGTATGGTCGGCAAGGTACTCCTTCAGCATCTTCCCAAACCTTTCAGTCCTTGTGAACGTACCCTGTGCCTCAGGGCCTTTGCCATTGGAGGGGCTGAGAAAACTCTCCCAGAACTTTGAGAGTGTTCCCCTGCCTCTGCTGGTTTGGAGTTGTGTCTCTCTCGCCTGTACTCCTTGGTTGTCCACCGAACTTGACCTCTGCCGCCTGCTTTATCAGAGGGGAAATTTTTTACTAATTCCGCAACAAGGGCCTTCTGGGTACTCCCCCATTTTTATAGACCTCTCCGCTTCGGGAATAAGAGATATAAAGTTCTCCTTGTAGAATGGGCCTAAAAGTGTCATCAACCAGTAATGAGTGTCACCCAGGATTTTGATAACAAGAGGGTCACGAGACAGGCAGCGTAACAAAAAGTCAGCCATGTGCGCCAGACTGGTAACAGGCAAGACTTCCGTGTCCTCACCAAGAGGATGACTGACCATGCTCTCCTCCTTCCTGTCCTCTGGCCATCCATGCTGAACAGACAGTTTGACAATTGTGCAGGTAGTATCATCTATAGCGCATGAAACTAGCTCCTGTTCGTCTTCCTCCTCCTCCTCATCCTCATTGTCCCCAATCCATGTTGCGATGAGATGAGGCTGGGCTGTGTGTAACCACCATGTATGGTTCCTTGCTCCATCTCATCGTGCTCCGCCTGCAATGCATCGTCTTTGATTATGAGCAGAGAGCATTTCAGAAGAAGTGGGATGGTGATGCTAATGATGGCATCATCACTGCTCACCATCTTGGTGGAGTCCTCAAACTTTTGTAGGATGTTACATATGTCGGACATCCATGTCCACTCCTGAGGACTTATCTGTGGAGTCTGAACCTAATACCGACGGCCTTGTTGATGCTGGTAGTCAACAACTGCCCTCTTCTGCTCACAAATCCTGACCAACATCTGTAGTGTCGAATTGCATCGCATGGGGACATCACACACCAGTCTGTGTGCCGGAAGCTGCAAATGCTGCTGAAACCCGGCAAGGGATTTAAGAAACCGCTGAATCACAAGGTTGAGCACATGGGCCAGGCATGGGACATGTGTGAGCTTGCCTCGCCTCAGAGCCGCCACCAAGTTCCGACCATTATCACACATGACCATTCCAGGCTGTAGGTAAAGCAGTGAGCCACAAATCTGCTTGCTCTTTCCTTTCAGAGCTGTTCACAAGTCTTTAGCATTGTGTGGTTTGTCACCTATGCATATTAGCTTCAGCACAGCATGTTGCTGCTTGGCCGAGGCAGTGCTGCAGTGTTTTCAGTTTCTGACTGATGTGGAGGGTGAAGAAGAGGAGGAAGCGGCTGATGAGGATGTGAGGATGAAGTGCAGGAGGTGTAGACTGTGGGGGCAACCCTGATTCAGTTAGGCCCCACAATCCTTGGTGTCAGGAGGACGTGTTCCATCTCAAAGTCTGACTGGGTCCTGGTTTCCACTATATTAAGCCAGTGTGCCATCAGCAAGATGTACCATCCCTGCCCACAAGCACTTGTCCATGTGTCTGTGGTTAGGTGGATTTTTCCGGAAACTGCGTTGTTAAGGGCACAGCTAATGTTTTGGGACATGTGCTTGTGTAATGTGGGGATGGCACACAGGGAGAAAAAGTGGCGGCTGGGGACCGAGTAATGAGGGATGGCCCCCGTCATCAGTTTGCAGAATGATTCCGTCTCCACTAGCCTAGAAGGTAGTCTGGCCTGTGGGGCATTGGCTGTGTATTTGAGCTTGTGTTCCAAGGACTGGGGTATGGACAACTGAACACTGCGCTGAGACAAGGACATGGACATGGTTGATAATGGTGGCATGTCTGATTGTTCATTGACAGGTGCAGGACAGGAGGCATCTTCACATGAACTACGGACAGGGGATTGCCTTGCACGCACAACAGTGGAAGAAGCAGTGGTGTCACCCACAGACATTTTTCCTGGACTCTGGAGCTCGACCCACAAAGTCGGTGCTTTGCTGTCATGTGCCTGATCATGCTGGTGGTGGTCAGACTGCTAGTTTTGCTACCCCTGCTCATGATGGCATGGCAGGTGGTGCAAATGGCCTTTTTGGAATTATCAGCAGAGTCCTTAAAAAATAGCCAGACTCGGGAAGACCTAAGAGTTGTACTGGCAACTTCCGTCGTGTTGGTAATACGGTGAATGGTTGCCCGCCTTCTGTCTGCAGCAACCACACTGCTCCTGTTGGGGAGTACGTCTTCCCCCTTGTGTGCAGCTGTCCTCGCTCTGCATGTCCTCCGGCGAGGTTGGGTCAGTTACTAGATCATCCACCATGTCATCTTCCACTTTTGCACTCTGGTCCTCCTCCTGATTTTATGACAATTGTGTCTTATCATCATCCACCTCTTGTGACACTTTCCCAATATCGCCTTCGTGTGACTGGATGCTCAAATATTTGGGCATTGCTACATACAATCTCCTCATGCTCCACTTCAAGTGGAGTGGGTGAGAGGACAGAATCTATGAATGGAAAAGTGAACAGCTCTTCAGAGTGTCCAAGTGTGGGATCATTTTTCTCTGGGCACTCGGCATGGTAGGAGGAAGGAGGATCAGGGTGAGGAATATGCGATCCAGACTCATGGCTACTGAGACATGACCGTGTGGAACACAGGGTGGTTGTGGTGGTAGCAAACTGACGTTATCCAACTAACAACCTGTTGACACTGCTCAGGGTTCAATAGTGGTGTGCTGCGGTCCACTAGGAATTGAGACAGGAAGGTCAGGCGAGAAGATGTGGGTGTTTGTTGTGGCACAACTCAAGCTTGCCCATGGCCTTGGCCTCTGCATGCACCATCACCATCATATCCAGTTCCTCGTCCCTTGCCACCGGCCTTGTGCATGTTGAACGATGTGCTATATGGGTTTTAAAAGTGTGCTATATACCCTGCCTGTATACAGCTAAATTAATCATAAAAAGGACTGTTGTTTTGATGAGGATAGATATTAGAAGCCTGTACACCAGCCCCAAATGTGTTCACTGGTACAAAGCCTCTTGTGGTACACCAAAGTTTGCTATATACCCATCCATCCTGTATACAGCTACATTAATCCTTAGAAGGACTATTGTTTAGATAGATAGATAGATAGATAGTCAAAGACGGGTCCGTCGAAGCGGTGTACGACCGCGAAACGGTGTACCGTCGTCCGCCTCCTTGCACCTCCCTTCCTAGCTTTGCATAGCCATGTAATGATTTAACCTGGACTATGAATAAAATGAAGATCATCTGTCGGTGAGTGCGGGTTTTTTTGTCTTCTTTGAATATATATGGATTTGTATACCCCGGCACCACAGGACGACACTATTGGCATCGGTCACATAGTGACATAGGGTTAATGCCATATATGCGTTTAGTGCCCAGCGGTTTTCTACTTTTTGAAGATAGATAGATAGATAGATAGATAGATAGATAGATAGATAGATAGATAGATAGTGTACCATAAGTGGCTGTATACCAGTCAGCACATCTGGGGCTGGTGTACAAGCTTCTAATATCTATCTCCATCAAAACAACAGTCCTTCTAAGGATTAATTTAACTGTATGCAGGTAGGAGGGGTATATAGCACACTTTAGTGTACCACAAGAGGGTTTTGATCATTCAACACATCTGGGGCTGGTGTACAGGCTTCTAATATCTATCTATCTATCTATCTATCTATCTATCTATCTATCTATCTATCTATCTATCTATCTATGTATCTATCTATAAAACAGAAAAAACCTGCATAGCACTCAAAGACAAGGTGTGAACTGGTGCCAGCAGGGACGCTGGATCAAACAATCAGAAAAAAAATCAGAAATTTTTTTCTGATTGTTTGATCCAGCGTCCCTGCTGGCACCAGTTCATACTATGTCTTTGAGTGCTGTGCAGTTTTTTTCTGTTTTATGTCTAATATGTGGAGTTGCTGGCTCCATGTCTGCACTTAGCACCCTCATTGCCCACAGGTGGTCTGAGGTTGAGATGGTGTCCACCCACTTAGAAGTTGGACAGGGAGGACAGGGAAGTCAGCGTAGGACTCATCAGACCTGGGATCACCATGCCGTGGTTAATGAGCAAACAGACATTGGCCAATGTATGTACCAAGATCCTCAGAAAATAAAAAAAAAAGAATATTGAGTTTTTTGAAAAAAACGTAAGTTTTTAATTTTTTCCTCATATACCGCTTGTTAGCATGTGTGCATTATTGGTAGTAGCTGAGTTCTGCAGAGAAATTCTTTTCTTGTTGTTTGATCCAGCGTCCCTGCTGGCACCAGTTCACACTATGTCTTTGAGTGCTGTGCAGTTTTTTTCTGTTTAATGTCTAATATGTGGAGTTGCTGGCTCCATGTCTGCACTTAGCACCTTCATCGCCCACAGTTGGTCTGAGGTTGAGATGGTGTCCACCCACTTAGAAGTGGGACAGGGAGGACAGGGATGTCAGCGTAGGACTCATCAGACCTGGGGTCACCGGGTCGTGGTTGATGATCAAACAGACATTGGCCAATGCATGTACCAAGAACCTCAGAAAATAAAAAAATAAGAATATTGACTTTTTTGAAAAAACTTAAGTTTTTATTTTTTTCCTCATATACCGCTTGTTAGCATGTGTGCATTATTGGTAGTAGCTGAGTGCTGCAGAGAAATTTTTTTCTGGTTATCTATCTAAAGAATGCCAACATGCAGGAAGGTGTACGCAAGCATAAGCCCCAGCACCTCGCCAGTACTTGGTGATCGCCGAGCATCATGAGTACCTGGATGCTCAGGCGAGCACCGAGTATCGGCAAACATGCTCACTCATCCCTAATGACTATGCCTTTAAACAATTTGGGACAGCCTAAATGATGATGTCATGTGTTTGGAGGCTTCTCATAGGTTAATTGGCAATATCTGAGTTAACTAGAGAAAAACCTATGGATATATTTTAATGCACACCTAAAACACACTGGTTCTTTGTGTAGCATCATTGGAAAGTCTAAAATCAGCCAAGATATCAGGAAGAGATTTGTGGACTTGCACAAGTCTGGTTCATACTGAAATTTTCAGGTAACTTAAGGTGCCTCATTCATCTGTACGAACAATTATATGCAAGTAAAAACAAGATGGGAATGCCCAACCATCATATCACTCAGGAAGGAGATTATGTGTCCCAGACATAAATGTGCTTTGGTCCAACATGTGCATATCAACCTAAGAACAATAGCAAAAGACCTTATGAAGATGATGGCAGAAGCTGGTAAGATTGTGTAAAATTAGTGCTGTTTCAACATGGGGTGAAAGACCACTCTGCCAGAAAGAATCCATTATGCTAAGGTCATATACTATCAATATGGGCGCGCACCTCTAGTGGTGGGTGCTAGCATGAAAATATATAAAAATACTTACTAAGCGAAGATCTGCTGCATACCAGCACTTCATGCTTTCAAAGGAAAAAACAAAAATGCCTGACATGTACTATTGCATTATGTGAACAGGGACCAAGATCATATTGGAAAGCTACTGAAAGCTATCTAGGATTAACACATTAAACCAATTTTTCACATTTAATCCTAGATAGCTTTCAGTAGCTTTCCAATATGATCTTGGTCCCTGTTCACATAATGCAATAGTACATGTCAGCCATTTTTGGTTTTTCCTTTGAAAGCATGAAGTGCTGGTGTGCATCAGATCTTTGCTTAGTAAGTATTTTTATATATTTTCATGCTAGCACAAACCACTAAAGGTGTGCGCCCATATTGATAGTATATAGTCTTTTTTTTGAATGCAGCAACCTCCCCCACCCAGTAGCTGCTATGAGAATCTACACATAGTCCTGGACATTTCTTTTATAAGCAGGATTTTAATTGCACATAGGGCATTATCCCATACACATATCCAGACTGCAGACATGAGGTTTTAGATAGGACCCAGTAGAGTGAAAAAACCTTGGTAGCGGTTACTGGGCTTACAATGTCATGGCCATCACATTAAACCAATTTTTCACATTTAATCCTAGATAGCTTTCAGTAGCTTTCCAATATGATCTTGGTCCCTGTTCACATAATGCAATAGTACATGTCCGCCATTTTTGTTTTTTTCCTTTGAAAGCATGAAGTGCTGGTATGCAGCAGATCTTCGCTTAGTAAGTATTAGGCTAAGGTCAGACCTGCGTCAGCCCTCAGCCTGCCGAAAAACTTAGGTTTTCTCTGCCTGAGCGCATAGCGTTAACGTCATGTAACGCTATGTGTAGGCTGTCTATTCATCACTATGGATACCTTACGCTTCGCGCAACCTCCGGCTCCACACAGAAGTCCCAGATATGCACTGTTGCAGAGCGCACAGGAAAATGCTGCAAACTGCGGTTCCTGTGCGCTCTGCAAAAGCGCATATCCGGTCCTTGTGTGTGGAGTCAGCGTCTGCGCTAAGTGTCAGGTATCCATAGTATTGAATAGGCATCCGGCGCTTAGCGTTACATGACATCAACGCTATGCATTCAGGCTGAGAAAAACTACGTTTTAAATGGAATTGTCAGCCTGAGGGCTGACGCAGGTCTGACCCTAGCCACACTCCAAAAGAAAAAGAAAAAAACAGATTAATTTGATCAAATGCAGACAGGAACAAAGACCTAAATATTTAAAGACATGTCTTATGAGCTGACGTAACTAAAATTGAACTTCTTGGTCATATAAACCATCGTTACATTTGGAGAGAAAAGGGAGATGCTTGAAAGCGTAAGGCTAGGGTCAGACTTGCGTCATGCATTTGCTAAATGCATGTACTATTTCCATGTGCAAATATGCAAAAACGCACGCGTTAATGCACCCATAGAGTCCAATGCAAAAACACATTGCAAAAGTGCAATGCGTTTGACGCTATGAGTTTTTACAAGTGCATCAAAAAACACGGTATGCAGTGTTTTTTGGTGCTTTTGCAAAACGCATGCATTTTTTTAACATGGGACTCTATGGGCAACACATCCGTTATTGCATGGTACATGTAAGTATGTACCATGAGTTAACAGATGCGTTAACAGATGCTTTAATGCATGGTACATACATGTAAGATTTATTGTGTTGTTTGTTATTTGAATAAACCTACTATAGACTTCCTCCTTTTTTCTTGTTAGACATTCAGAGGAAAAGTATAATTAAAAGACGTCACCACGTCTGTATTTTTCATCCACTCATGGTTTTGACTAAAATGAAAAACTGACCAAAAACTGAATATGTGAACGTAGCCTTAGACAGCATGAATGTCTCCTCTGAATAGGAGCGACCTAGAATGCGCATATGATTATTACACTGATGATGTAACTCTATGGCTCTAATTTCTTCTTCTTGGTTCTACACAATTTAAAGCTGCAAATTATTTCAGATTTTTATACTTCAAGGAAATGTCAACTACTGAGCAAACTATTCCTAATAATTACACTGCATAAAAAATATAAAAACTGTATGTTTTCCAATTTTCCTCCCACCAGCAATGAACACCTGTTCAGACAGATTAGTAGAGGATAAAGCCAATCAGCCTCCTTTGATTCATTTCAGTAGTCATGTGGCATAGTAATGTCATATGACCAACAGTTGACACAGTGCCGATACTGCAGAAATGGCACCGGGGAAAGTAAGAAGGGTTTTTGTTTTATGATAATCTTCTTAAAAGGGATTATCCATTTGTAGACAAACCCATTAGTGGTAAACCCAAAATAATAAGGAGACGCTAAACTTAAAAATGATCAATATACCCTCTTAATTGACATGCCACAAAAAGTAATGGCCGCTTTACACGTCCCAACATCGTTTCGATATTGTATACAATGGCACGGGAGCCTGCACTTTTTTGGCTGAAATCCAAGATCGCATAGGAGCTGTCACACAGGGCAATATCGGCAGGCAACACAACTGCGATGTATACGCCCCCTTGTACGAGTGAACCAGGGAACGACCATTTGACATGGGAGAGAATAGGGGAAGTTGCTCTCCAAGTCGGTGTTGGGCTGTCACACAGCACAATCCTGCCAGATTGTCCATCCAATATCGGGCCATTGGAGAGCCTGCTCATTTCTCCCCTGATATCATTTTGGCATCGTTCTTGCATCGAATTGTATATTCACACCACACAACGCACGAACGATATCGGCGGCAACGGCGAACCACGTGACTTTTTATCGAAGTTGGACGACTATATCGTATTTCATATGTAAAGTGGCCATAAAACACTACAAATTTTAGATGAAGTATTTTAACCCCTAGACGACAGCCTAACGTCTACAGACGTCCAAAAAAAAGGGTACTAAAGCCCAGCCATACGTCTGTAGACGTATGGCTAGAAAATGCCCTGTAGCACAGCCCCTGTAGCAAAAATCTCTAGGGTGTCAGCGTACCGATTGTAGCTGAGACCCTAGAGATTAGTAATTAGCTAGTTTTTTACCGGCACCTGTAATGTGATGGCCGGTAAACACCGTTTACCGATCATCACATTGCACAAAGTGAAAGTGCCGGGAAAAATGCTTTCACTTTGATCCGACATGAAAACACATGTCGGAACAAAGTGAAAGCATTAACCCCCTAGCCCACCAAGACCCCCAGTACTGGGGATCATCATCCCCCCCCCCCACCCCACCCCCTAACCATCTGAAAATGGCGGCGGCCGGCGCCAAACCCGCCGCCTCCGCTGCATCTCTATGCGATCTGTCAGATCGCATAGAGATGCCGCCATTCCTGGGGGCCACTGGTCCCCTCAGTGGCCCCCCATTGCCATCCCCCCTCACCCCTGGTCTCACCCTGATCTCCCCCTGCTCCCTGCGCGGCTCCCCAGCTCCCCCTCTTCCCTGCGCGGCTCCCTGAGTCCCCAGCTCCCCCTCCTCCATGCGCGGCTCCCCTCCGGTCATCAGATCCCCCCCTCCTTCCCCAGGTCTTCCCCATGCTGTCCCCTCGATCCCCGACCCCCTCCTCCGATCTGCAGCCCCCCCGGTTCGCTCCGCTCTCCCCCCGGGCCCCCTTCCCTGCTCCTCTCATACTTACCCGTCCTGCAGCGTCGCCGGCCGTCTTCTCTCTGCCTCTGTCCCGGCGCCGCTGCTCTGCGTGCGCCGGAACAGAGGCAGAGTTAACCCATCAACGACCCACACAGGGGTCTTCTGCAGTTAACCCCCTGTGTGGTCACAAGGGGTTAGCTGCAGATCATTATCCCTGTGTGATCACAGGGGGTTACTGGATCTGCAGTTAACCCCTTGTTACCACACAGGGATGATGACCTGCAGTTAACCCCTTGTGTTTTCACAAGGGGTTAACTGCAGGTCATCATCCCTGTGTGGTCACAAGGGGTTACTGGATCTGCAGGTAACCCCTTGTGACCACAAAGGGATGATGACCTGCAGTTAACCCCTTGTGTTTTCACAAGGGGTTAACTGCAGGTCATCATCCCTGTGTGGTCACAAGGGGTTACTGGATCTGCAGGTAACCCCTTGTGACCACACAGGGATGATGACCTGCAGTTAACCCCTTGTGTTTTCACAAGGGGTTAACTGCAGGTCATCATCCCTGTGTGGTCACAAGGGGTTACTGGATCTGCAGGTAACCCCTTGTGACCACACAGGGATGATGACCTGCAGTTAACCCCTTGTGTGGTCACAACGGGTTAACTGCAGGTCATCATCCCTGTGTGGTCACAAGGGGTTACTGGATCTGCAGGTAACCCCTTGTGACCACACAGGGATGATGACCTGCAGTTAACCCCTTGTGTGGTCACAACGGGTTAACTGCAGGTCATCATCCCTGTGTGGTCACAAGGGGTTACCGGATCTGCAGTTAACCCCTTGTGACCACACAGGGATGATGACCTGCAGTTAACTCCTTGTGACCACACAAGGGGTTAACTTCAGATCATCATCTGAATGAGAATCGTCGCGGGACCTCCCACTGGACTACGTCGGACCTTCCCAATGGACTACGTCGGACCATGCCACTGGACTACGTCGGACTTCACTGTAATAAAGATGGGGTCTAAATATGTGTTTGTGTTTTTTTTCCAATAAAAATATTTTTCTCTGTGTTGTGTTTTCTTTACAATCTATTAGAGATTCCTAATGGTCCGGTCTAATATTGGCCAGACGTTATGAATCTCGGGCTTAGTGCCAGCTGCCAAAAAGCTGGCATTAACCCCTTATTACCCAGTCTGCCACCGCTACACGGCAGCTGGAAGAGCTGGATACAGCGCCAGAAAATGGCGCTTCTATGAATGCGCCATTTTCTGGGGCGGCTGCGGGCTGCAATTCGCAGCGGGGGGGGCCCAGAAAGCTTGGGCCTCCCTACGCTGAGGATTCCAGCCCCCAGCTGCCTAGTTGTACCTGGCTGGCCCAAAAATATGGCGAAGCCCACGCCATTTTTTTTAAAAAATTATTTCATGAAATATAAAAAAAAGGAGCTTCCCTATATTTTTGGTTTCCAGCTAGGTAAAACTAGGCAGAAGGGGTTCGTGGCAGCCCGTAGCTGCCTGTTGTACCTGGCTGGACCAAAAATATGGCGAAGCCCTACGTCATTTTTTTTTAAAATTTAATAAAGTAATACTAAAAAAAAATGCAGGGGAGGAGACAACCAGGACACGGTGTGTCCGTATCTTGTGCACATGCTCTAAGGGCCCTTTCACATCAGCGTTTTTTGAAATTTGCGGCAGATGCGGTGAAAAAACCGCATCTGCCGCAATTACCGCATACCGGCTGCACTTGCGGCGCGGTTGCGGTAAACGCCATGCAAAGTATAGGCGTACTTGCGACAAGTGCGGTTTTACACTTGCGGCAGGTGCGGCCGCGAAAAAAAAACGCGGTCAGCCTCGGTTTTTTCGCGGCCGCACCTGCCGCAAGTGCAAAACCGCACTTGCCGCACCTGCCGCAAGTACGCCTATACTTTGCATGGCGTTTACCGCAACCGCGCCGCAAGTGCAGCCGGTATGCGGTAATTGCGGCAGATGCGTTTTTTTCACCGCATCTGCTGCAAATTTCAAAAAACGCTGATGTGAAAGGGCCCTAAAAGTGAGAAATTGTGTGAAAAAAAGAAAATGTTCATAATGACATTATCAAATTCTGTGAAGTAGCTGTAGATTCCAAATGCTCACTATACCCCTAGATAGAATCCTTGAGGTGTCTAGTTTCCAAAATGGGGTGACTTGTGCGGGAGCTCCAATGTTTAGGCACATAGGGGCTCCCCATATGCGACATGGTGTCCGCTAACTATTAGAGCTAATTTTCCATTCAATTTGTTAGCGGACACCATGTCGCATATGGAGAGCCCCTGTGTGCCTAAACATTGGAGCTCCCCAACAAGTGACCCCATTTTGGAAACTAGACCCCCCAAGGAAAAAATCTAGATGCATAGTGAGCACTTTCAACCCCCAAGTGCTTCACAAATTAGTCTGTAAAAAGGAAAAAAAGAAGATTTTTGTGAAAAAAAGTACTTTTTCATTTTTACGGATCAGTTTGTGAAGCACCTGGGGGTTCAAAGTGCTCACTACGCATCTAAATACGTTCCTTGGGGTGTCTAGTTTCCAAAATGAGGTCACTTGTGGGGGAGCTCCAATATTTAGGCACATAGGAGCTCTCCATACATGACATGGTGTCCACTAGCAATTGGAATTGTAAGTGGATACCATGTCGTGTATGGCGAGCCCCTGTGTGCCTAAACATTAGAACTCCCCCACAAGTGACCCCATTTTGGAAACTAGACACCCCAAGGAATTTATATAGATGCATAGTGAGCACTTTGAACCCTCAGGTACTTCACAAATGGATCCATAAAAATGAAAAAGTACTTTCTTTTCCACAAAAATTTTCTTTTTTCATTTTTACGGATTCATTTGTGAAGCACCTGGGGGTTCAAAGTGCTCACCACCCATCTAGATAAGTTCATTGGGGGGTCTAGTTTTCAAAATGGGGTCACTTGTGGGGGAGCTCCAATGTTTAGGCACACAGGGGCTCTCCATACGCAACATGGTGTCCGCTAGCAATTGGAGCTAATTTTCCATTCAAATTGTTAGCGGACACCATGTTGCATACGGAGAGCCCCTGTGTGCCTAAACATTGGTGCTCCCCCACAAGTGACCCCATTTTGGAAACTAGACACCCCAAGGAATTTATATAGATGCATAGTGAGCACTTTGAACCCTCAGGTACTTCACAAATGGATCCATAAAAATGAAAAAGTACTTTCTTTTCCACAAAAATTTTCTTTTTTCATTTTTACGGATTCATTTGTGAAGCACCTGGGGGTTCAAAGTGCTCACCACCCATCTAGATAAGTTCATTGGGGGGTCTAGTTTTCAAAATGGGGTCACTTGTGGGGGAGCTCCAATGTTTAGGCACACAGGGGCTCTCCATACGCAACATGGTGTCCACTAGCAATTGGAGCTAATTTTCCATTCAAATTGTTAGCGGACACCATGTTGCATACGGAGAGCCCCTGTGTTCCTAAACATTGGAGCTCCCCCACAAGTGACCCCATTTTGGAAACTAGACACCCCAAGGAATTTATATAGATGCATAGTGAGCACTTTGAACCCTCAGGTACTTCACAAATGGATCCATAAAAATGAAAAAGTACTTTCTTTTCCACAAAAATTTTTTTTTTCATTTTTACGGATTCATTTGTGAAGCACCTGGGGGTTCAAAGTGCTCACCACCCATCTAGATAAGTTCATTGGGGGGTCTAGTTTTCAAAATGGGGTCACTTGTGGGGGAGCTCCAATGTTTAGGCACACAGGGGCTCTCCATACGCAACATGGTGTCCGCTAGCAATTGGAGCTAATTTTCCATTCAAATTGTTAGCGGACACCATGTTGCATACGGAGAGCCCCTGTGTGCCTAAACATTGGAGCTCCCCCACAAGTGACCCCATTTTGGAAACTAGACCCCCCAATGAACTTATCTAGATGCATAGTGAGCACTTTGAACCCTCAGGTGCTTTACAAATTGATCCGTAAAAATGAAAAAGTACTTTTTTTTCACAAAAATTTTCTTTTGTCCTCGATTTTTTTCATTTTCACATGGGCAACAGGATAAAACGCATCCTAAAATTTGTTGGCCAATTTCTCCTGAGTACACCGATACCTCATATGTAGTCATAAACCACTGTTTGGGCGCACCGCAGGGCTCGAAAGAGAAGGAGCGCCATTTGACTTTTTGAATGGTAAATTAGCTCCAAAAGTCAAATCGCGCTCCTTCCATTCTGAGCCCTGCCGTGCGCCCAAACAGTGGTCTATGACCACATATGAGGTATTGGTGTACTCAGGAGGAATTGCCCAACAAATTTTAGGATGCATTTTATCCTGTTGCCCATGTGAAAATGAAAAAATCGAGGCTAAAAAACATTTTTGTTGGAAAAATTAAAATGTCCATTTTTTGTTTCCACTTTGCTTTAGTTGCTGTGAAGCACCTGAAGGGTTAATCATTTTCTTGAATGTAGTTTTGAGTAGCTTGAGGGGTGCAGTTTTCGGAATGGAGTCACTTTTGGGTGTTTTCTGTCATGTACACCCTCAAATGGACTTCAAATGTGATGTGGTCACTAAAAAAATGGTTTTGTAAATTTTGCTGGAAAAATGAAAAATTGCTGATGAACTTTGAACCCTTATAACGTCCTAACCAAAAAATTTTTTTTTTCCAAAATTGTGCTGATGTAAAGTAGACATGTGGGAAATGTTATTTATTAACTATTTTGTGTCACATAACGCTCCGGTTCAACAGAATAAAAATGACAAATTTGAAAATTGTCAAATTTTCAAAATTTTTGCCAATTTTTTTTATATTTTCACAAATAAACACAAAAATTATCGACCTAAATTTACCAATAACATGAAGCCCAATATGTCACGAAAAAACAATCTCAGAATCGCTAGGATCCGTTGAAGCGTTCCAGAGATATTACCTCATAAAGGGACACTGGTCAGAATTACAAAAAACAGTCTGGTCATTAAGGTGGAAATTGGCTTCGTCACTAAGGGGTTAAAAAAAAAACCCTTTGTTTTTGGGCCAGGCGGGAAAAATTTCAATTTTTAAACTTCTTTTAAATTTTTCAGGTTAAAACCCTTTAAAAAAAGAAATTGAAAATATGTTAAAATTACGATTTTTTGGAAGGGAATATGTTCCATTTTTGCCATTTTCGGGACGGGTTTTACTTTTTTTTAATTTTTTTTTAAAAAAAAAGTTTACCAAAGGTTAGATTAAAAATTTTTTTAAAGATTGAAAAATGAAAAATTCCCTTCCATTTCTTTCCCTTTTTCTTAAAAAATTGTTAAAAAAGGGGGGTTTTTTTAAACCGGGGAAATTTTTAAATTTTTTAAAAAAGATTTTTCTTTTTTTTATTTAATTAAAAAAAAAATAATTCTTTAAAAAAATTTCCTTTTTGAGCGGGGTTTGGATTTTAAATTTCCCAAACTTAAAAATTTACTTTAAAAAAACTATTACTTAATTTTTTTAATTTTTCCTTTTTAAAAAATTTTAGAAATTAGGGACTTTTTGTAAAAAAGCCCAATTTCACCAATTTTAAAGGGAAAATTTTTTTTTGGGGCAGGGGGTGAAAAAAAATAAAAAGAAATGGAATTTTTTCCCTTTTCCCATTTTACCCCCTTTTATTTCGGGGTTGTTTTTTGGGGGAAACAGACTGATTCCCAGAAACCCGGAAAGTGGGCCCAAATTTTTTTGCGGAGTTTCAAAAAATTTTTAATTGCTTTATCCCAATTTTTTCCCGGAGGACCTTTAATTTTTTTAAAAGTTTTTTTTTTTCAATCTACCCCAAAAACCTTCCAATTTTGGAGAAAAAAAATGTTCTGTCCCCCTGAAAAAGGAAAATAACACGGTAAAAAAAGTGCGTAACTAATTTTTAACCGATTTTCTTTTTTTAAATGTTTTTTAGAATTTTGGAAAAAAAAAAAAAGCCGGCAAAACATTGGAAAAAATTCCCAAAAAGGAATCAAAAATTAAACAAATTTAAAATTCCTTAAAATTTTTCCACTTGGGTTTTAATTTTTAAATTAGAAATTTAAAAGGGTTTTGGGGAAAACCAAAAAATTTTGTCCTAAAAACACCAAAATCCCCCCTCCTTTTCTGGGAATTTACCAAACACTTGGGGCTTTTTTTTTGGGGGTTCATGTTTGGGGGGGTTTCCCCCTTTTAATGGAAGCAAAAGTTTACCCCTGTTTTTAATTTCCCCCCCACGGGCCCCCAAATTTTTCTTTTTTCCTTTTGGTGTTGGACAAAAATCCCTTTTCTTTTTCGGGCCCGTTTTCTTATTTTCGGGGGAAAGGGTATTGGGGGTTTGGGGGTTGGGCCAGTCCCCTTTGTTTGTTTCCTTTTTTAAAAACCGGGGAATTTTTTGGGACCAGGAAACCAACACAGTACAATTTTTAAAATGTGGAAAATGGTCAGGTTTTTTAATTTTTAAAAACTTTTTTAAAAATTGGGGTTTTATCAGAGAAACCTTTTGGTCAACAAGGAATAGCTTCCCAATCCCCCCGATTAAAATTTTATTATGCCAAAAAAATTTCAAAAAACCATTTTCTGTTAACTTTTCCCACTTTTTCCCCTAAAAGGGCCCAAAATTTTCCCCAAATTGTGGGGGTTTTAAAAACATTTTGTTTTTGAATCCCCATAAAGTGGGACCAATATTCCTTTGAAACAAAAGAGAAAAAAAAACCACATTTTTCCCCCAAAATTGGGGGACCAAAATTTTTTAAACTTTAACAGGGGGGTTTGGTTCTTTTTTTTTAAAAAAAAATCTAGGTAAGGGAAAAAATTTTGTGTTTATTTTAAAAAAAAAAAATGATTTAAAGGGGGGCCAAAATTAAGACATGAAAATTTTGAAAAACAAAAACGGGGAAAAAATTTAACAAAAAAATTTTAAAAGGGAAAGGACTTTTTCCCTTGAAAAAAGGTATTAAAATTGGGAATTTTTAATATTTTTCTTTTCCCGGGCCCCCCCCAACAAATTAAAGGTTTTTTTTGGAAATTTTAACTAAAAAAATTTTTTTAAAAACATTAACGGGGAAAGGGGAATGTGTTGTGCCCCTGCCCTTTTAAAAACCAAAACCCGGAGTTTTTTTCCCCCAAAAGAGGGCCCCCTTTGGTAAAATTTTGGAGCCCTTTTTTGGGGAGTCAAGACCTACAAGGGGGGGATTTTATTTTTTTCAGAAAGGTGGAGGTTTTGATTGTACGGTGTTTTCCGGCCCCGGAAAAACCCCAACCGGGGAACCCCAAGGTTTTAAACATTTTAAAAAATTGGGAAACCTTAGGGGGCCCCCAAAATTCCCAGAGACAAATGAAGACCCGTTCGGGGCCCTTTTCCCCTTGCATGGTCCCCGGGGATAAAAGGTCTGGGACCCTTTCTTGTTCGGGGGTGTTAGGGTGAACCTGGTGCTGGAACCCCCAAAAGGGGTGGGGAAACAAAAAAAAACAAAATTTGGGGTTTTTTGGAAAAACTCTTTTTTTTTTTTTCAAAAATTTACTTTTTCCTTTAAAATTTTTTTTAGGGATTTATGGGTTTACACCCCTTAGAATTAGAAGGGTTTTTTAAAAGGGATTTTGGAAGGAAAATTTTTAAACAAGGGAATTTCTTAAATTTTAAAAAAAAAAATTTGGGGGAAAAAGGGATTTTTTTATTTTTTAATTTAAAACCAATAGGCAAAAAAATTTTAAAATTAACCCAAAGTTGCAAAAAAACCTGAAAGGGGCCCTTTGGGGAAGGGGTTTTATTACCCGCTTTTGCAACATTAGAAACCCCCAAAACCCCCAAACCAAAATTTCTTTTGAAATTTTTAAATTTAAAAAGGGTTTTTAAATTGTTAAAAAGGGGTTGTTTTTGGCCCCTTTTTTAAAAATCAAAATTTTTTAAAAAGAAAAAAAATAATTTAAAAACCCAAAAAAAAATATTTTTGATTTTTTTTTTGGGTTTGGGATTAAAACCCCAGGCCTTAACCCATTGGGGGTTTTTTTCCCATTGGGCAAAAATTTTGGGAACCCATTCAAATTTAATTATTTTTCCTCCAAATCTTCTTTATTTAAACTATTTTTTTCCTCCCCTGAAAAAAAAGGGGGGAAAGGCTCCCCTGGTCTTGGGGGTTTTTTGAAAAAGGCTAGGGGGGCAAGGGGAAATTGGGGTGATTTCTTTTTTGGGGGAAAAATTTGGGAAATGAGTGGGAAAAAAGGGGGAAATCTGTTTTTTGGTCTGCTTTTTTTTTGGGTTGGGGGAAAATTTTCCCAAAAAAAAAAAAAATATAAAAATTTTTGAACCCCCTTTGAGATTGCCTTTAAAGTTTTTTTCATTAAAAGGGATTAATAATTTGAAATTTTAAAATTTTAAATTTTTTTTAATTCCCGGTTAAAACGTTCAAAAAATATAAAATTGGTTTTCTTAAATAATAAAAAGGGGAATTTGGAACCGGGGGGGGGACTAATAAGGAGGGAAAGGAAAACGGGGTTAAAGGGGGGAGGATTAAGGGGGGGAAAGGGGTAGCGGGGGGGCCAGGATACCCGGAAAAAGGGGGGGCAACCCAAAAGGGAAAAACCCCCAAATTTGGGGGGGGCCACCCTTTTACATAAAATTGGGGGGACACACCCCAGGCGGGGGGGTTTAATTTGGAGTACAAAAGGGATAAGGCAAAGCTCTTAGGGTTTGGGGGGAAACAAGGGGGGTTTTGGCGGCCCAAACAAATTTTAAAACAGCAGTAGGGGAGGGTTGATTTGGGAGGGGGGAACCGAGACCGGGCCCCAAAAAGGAAAAACCCACAAAAGGGAAAAAACTTGGGGTCTCCCATTTGAATAAAAGGGGCCAAACTTGGGGAGGGACAAAGCAAGGGGGGAACCAAAATGGGGGATCGGGGACAAAGAAGGGGCCCAAAAGGGGGGGGGAGGCCAGGAAAAGTTCCGGGGGGGAGGAGGCGGGAAAAAGGGGGGGGGAAAAGGGGGGCCCTCGGGGGGGGGGGTCCAGGGGGGGGGGGAATTTAATTTGGGGGGGAAACCTTTGGCGGGGGAAAAGGCAATTTTGGAGAGGGAAGACCGGGGGGGGGGCCCCGGAACGAACCAAGGGGGGGGGAAAAAGGGGGACAAAAAGGGTAATTTAGGGAAAAAACAAAAGGGGTTTTTTTTAAGAAGGGAAAAAATTTCCCCAAAGTAAAGGTTTTTTACAAAAAGATTAAAAGGGAAAACACCCTGGGGTTTTCATATTTTTCGGGGGTTTTTTTTGGTTATGTTTGGTCCTACCTTGCCTGCTTTATTTAAAAAAAAATGGGGAATTTGCCCCCCCCTCCCCCCACCCCCCCCCCCCCCCCCAATTCCCCCCCCCCCCCCCCCCAAATCCCCCCCCCCCCCGGGGTCCCCCCCCAAGTTTTTAAATTTTCCCCCCCCCCCCTCCCCTTAAACCACCAACCCCCCGGCCCCCCCCCCCCACCCCCCCCCCCCCCCCCCCCCCCCCCAAAGGTCCCCCCGGGCACACCCCCCCCCCCCCCCCCCCCCAAAAGCCCCCCGGGCCTTTGGCCCCCCCCCCTAAAACCCCTCCCCCTCCCCCCCCCCCCCCCTTTCCCCTAATCCCCCCCCCCAAAATACCCAGAAGGGGAAAAAAAAGGGAATTTTAGGCCCCCCCCCAAAAAAGGCCCCCAAAAAAAAAACCCCCCCAACATCTTTCCCCCCCAGCCCCCCGCCCCCCCCCCCCTTTTTTTTTTTTTAATTTGGAAACCCCCACCCCCCCCTTCCACCCCCCTTGGGTTTTTTCCCCCCCCCCCATTTTTTCCCCCCCCTTTGGAACCCCCCCCCCCCGCCCAACCCCCCCCATTTCCACCCAAACCCCCCCCCCCCCCCCTTTCCCCCACACCCCCCCCAGGGCCCCCCCCCCCAACCCCCCCCCAAAAACCCCCCCCACCCCCCCCTTTGGGATCCCCCCCCCCTTGCCCCCCCCCCCGTTTCCCCCCCCCCTTTACCCACCCCCCCCCCCTCCCCCTCCCCCAAAATTTTTTAAACCCCCCGGGGTAAAGCCCCAAACCCCGCAGGGTTGACCCCCCCCCCCCCCCCCCCAAAAAAACCATAATTTCCCCACCCCCCGAGAACCCCGGGGGGTTTCCCCCGGACTTTTAAATTACCCTTTAAAAACCCGAGGGGCCACCCCCCCCCCCAAAACCCCCCCCCCCCAAAGTGGTTGGTTTCCCCAAACCCCCCCCTTTGGGCCCCCCCCAAAACCCCCCCCCTTCCCCCCACCCCCCCCCCCCCCTTCCCCCCCCCCCCCTAAAAAACCCCCCCCCCCAAAAAACCCCCCCCCCCCCCCGGGGAAACCCCCCCCCCCAAAAGTGCCCGGGGGGAATTTCCCCCCCCCCCAGGTGGGGAACCCCCCCCCCCAAAACCCCGTTCCCCAGGGTTAATTCCCCCCCCGGGTCCCCCCAAAGGGGAAACCCCCCCCCCCCCCCAAACCCCCCCCCCCCCCCCCCCCCCCCCAAAATTCCCCCCCCCACCCCCCCCCCCCCCCCCCCCGGGGTCCCCGGCCCCCGGGGGGGGCCCCCCCCAACCCCGGGGGGTCCCTCCCCCCTGGGGGGCCCCGGGCCCCCCCCCGGGGGGTTCCCCCCCCCTTTGGCCCCCCCCCCGGGGGGGCCCCCCCCCCCCCCCCCCCTTGGGGGGGGTTTCCCCCCCCGGGGGGCCCCCCCGGGGTTCCCCCCGGGCCCCCCCCCCCGGGAAAAATTCCCCCCCCCCCCCCGGGGGGATAGCCCCCCCCCCCCCCCCCGGGGGGTCCCCCCCCCCCTGGTAACCCCCCAAACCCCCCCCAACCCCCCCCCCCCGGACCCCCCCCAAGCCCCCAAAAAACCCCCCCCCCCTCCCCCCCCCCCCCCCCACCAGGCCCACTTGCCCCCCCCCGCCCCAAACCCCCCCCCCCCCCTCCCCCCCCAGCCGGCCCCCCACCCCAACACCCCCCACCCCCCCCCCCAGCCCCCCCCCAAGGGGTTTCCCCCCCCTCCCCCCTATCCCGGCCCCATTCTGGCTCCCCCCCCCCCCCCGGGCCCACCCCCCTTTCCCCCCCCCCCCGGGTAATTAAGGGCCCCCCCCCCCCCCCCTAGGGCGGCGGTGTGCAGGATGACCCCGGGTGTCAGGGGGCCCCCTGTCAGTGCAGCGGGGCCCTGGGGGCCAGGTGCCCCCGTTGTTCCCTGCCCCCGGGACCCCGACCCCAGAAAGCCCCCGGCCTCGGTTTTCAGGGGCGGTCATGGGGGGGGTTAGTGCCCATGGGTGGAGTGGGGCCCTGCGGTGGGAGTCCGCTGTGACGCGTGCAGCCCCCTCTTTTTTTCTGTCTTTTTTGGGGGTACAAAAAATGGGGCTAACGCTGTTTGGGTTTCCCCCCGGACAGGTTCGCCCTTTGAAGAAAGAGAACATTAGACGATTATATAGTAAATGATGGAAAAAGATGGAAGAAAAGAATAAAGTACAGTTAAAGTTTACCCTTGTGAATTCCTCATATCGTGTGGACATTGCATGCACTCTCTCTCCTTCCATGCTCTCTCTCCCCCCTTCCATATGCGCTCTCTCCCTCCGTGCATGCTCTCTCCCTCTGTCCGCACTCTGCCCCTCTTTGCATGCTTTCTAACTCCGTGCATGCTCTTTCCCCCCTGTGCATGCTGTCTACCTCAGTGCGCACTCTCTCCCTCTGTGCACACTCTCTACCTCCATGCGTGCGCTCTCCCCACTCTGTGCGTGATCTCTCCATGCATGCTCTCTACCTCCATGCATGCGCTCTCTCCCCCTCCATGCACAATCCCTCCGTACGCAATATCTCCCCCTCCGTACATGGTCTCTCTCCTCTGTCCGCACTCTCTGCCCCTCTGTGCATGCTTGCTAACTCCGTGAAGCTCTCTCCCCCTGTGCACCCTGTCTACCTCAGTGCGCACTCTCTCCCTCTGTGCACACTTTCTACCTCCGTGCGTGTGCTCTCCCCCCTCTGTGAGTGTTCTCTCCATGCATGCTCTCTACCTCCATGCGTGCGCTCTCTCCCCCTCCATGCACGCTCCCTCTGTGCGCAATATCTCCCCCTCCGTGCACGCTCTCTACCTCTGTGCACGCTCCCTACTTCTGTGAACGCACTCTCTCCCCCTCCATGTGCTTTCTCTCCCTCCGTGTACATCCTCTCCATCTGTGCATGCTCTGCACCTCCGTGCGCGCTCTGTACCTCGTGCTCTCTTCCTAGGTGCATGTGCTCTCTCCACCTCCGTACACGCTCTCTACCTCCGTGTGTGCGTTTTTTTCCCCCTCCATGCATGCGCTCTCCTTCTCTGTGCACACTGTCTACCTCTGTGCTCAATCTCTCCATCCGTGCGCGTTCTCTACCTCCATGCGTGCGCTCTCTCCATCCGTGTGCGCTCTCTCCATCCATACACTTCCTCGCCCTCCAGGCGCTCACTTCCACAGTTTACAGCCCCCCTGTTCTCTCTTTCTGCCTCACTGTGTGTTCTCTGGCTACCCTGTACTCTTTCTGCCTCCCCTGTACTCTTTCTGCCTCCCTATTTACCCTTTTTGCCCCCCCATGTAATCTTCCTGGCCCCCTCCTGTACTTTATCTGCCCCCCCCAGTACTTTTCTGGCCCCCTCTGTACTTTTTCTGGACCCCTTGTACTATTAGTGCCCCCCTGTACTTTTTCTGTCACCTCCATGTACTCTTTGTGCCCCCTGTAGACTTTCTGCCCCATGTTCTTTTTCTGCCCCCCTGTACTCTGTAGACCCCCTGTACTTTTTCAGCCCCCCCCCCAGTACTCTTTCTGGCCCCCCTTTGTTCTTTCTCTGCCCCCTTGTAGACTTTCTGCCTCCTGTACTCTTTGTGGCCCCCCCTGTAGTCATTCTGCCCCACCCATAGTCCTTCTGCCCCCTCCTCTCTGCATTTCATCCTGGCTGCAGTCTGTTGCTGCAGACTCGGAGCTGTGACGTTGTGATGGTCATGTGACTGATCACATGACTGTGGCATCATTGCAGGTCCTGTAACTGCAGAGGCCATCGTTGGAGTGGCAGGCGTGCGAGGTGCTGCGGAGATGGTGGGGGAGGCAGGGTGGTGGCGTGCAGGCTGCTGCGGTCAGCGGGAGGTAGGTGGCGTGTGGGGCGTCGGTGGAGGATGTCGGTACTGCCGCTAACTGGAGCCATATTAGCATACTCATCACTTGGGTATACTAATATGGCGCTAGCGGCCGCCATCTTTTGTTCTGTCTCTTTCTGTGTACAGAGCTTGCGCTGACTGGCTGAGCCCGGCAGAGCGGACCAATCAGCGCTAGCGTGCGATTTCGGTGACAGACAGAGAACATTAGACGATTATATAGTAGATACAGTTTGGAAGGAATATGTGCATTTGCATGGTTTTTTTGCAAGCTATTTTCTGGTGGTGATGGTTTTTTTGCTATTTTTTGCTATTTTGTATATAAAGTGTTATAGCCCAAAGTACAGGTATTAAGGTATTATTAGGGACTTTCTAGTTTGCTTTTGGAGGAGATATTAGTGAGACATCCTTCCTTTGGCCAATAGAGTTGAATCTGACTAAATTCAAATTTACATCTTTTAGAGTAAAACTTGTGGCAAAGTTGAATTGATTGTTCCTTGTTTTGCCCTGCAATCCATGCTGATACCAAGGAAGCACACATCATATTGTCATGACATTACTATGTATGACATCATGGCATTCAGACAACTCTGAGACATAAACCTTTTGGAACATATTTTGGAGGGAATACACTGGAGAGAATGTGATGTCTTTTTTTTTTTAATGTTCTTTTTATTGAAAAGAAGTATAGAAAAACTTACATATCAACATATATAGATATTTGTAATGTTCAGTTAAGAAAAAGAGTATATACAGTATACAGTAGTTGTAATAGTTGTCTTTCTTCTCTACTGGGTAAACAAGTATGAGAAATAAAAGCATGAAGTAGTTGAGACTTAAAGAGCAATTTAAGGCTAGGGTCACACATAAGCCCTTAGTCCGTTTTTGGCTTCATTTTTGTCATTTTTTTTTTCTAAGTCCAAAAACTGACAGAAAAACGGATTGGATGTAATAAACACCCTGTCCGTTTTTTTCTGGACCTCAAAACATTGCTCTGTCCGTTTTTGAGCCAAAAACGTTGCTAGCAACGTTTTTGGCATCAGTTAAAAAACGCATGCGTTTTTTTTAACATGGGGCCCTATGGGAAACGCATGCGTTAACGCATGGCACATATAGGCACCTGCGTTAACGCATGCGTTAACGCATATGTGTTTTTAATGAAAAAATGACTAATTACAAAAATAGTTCAGGGTGCAGGAGGCTCAAAAAGCACCCTATAAAAAACGGATTGGTGATGAAAATCACTTCCAAAAACGGACTTCTATGTGTGACCCCAGCCTAAGTAGGAAACTAGAAGATGAAGGGTAATAAGATATATAGGATAAAGAAGGAATAGATTGGAAAAGGAAGGAGAGCAGGGATAAGAAGGAGGAAGGAGGAGGGGTTGCTAGAGGAGGAATTTAGGGTGCCGTCACTGAAAGGTATCGGAGACTGGAATAAAACTGTGTCCATGACTGCAAAATCTCTTGAAAGTTCACCAGTGAATGGTTAACTGAGGCTGCAAGTTTGGCTACATGGTAGAGTTTTTGTTTAATACTTCTTGTATTGTTATAGCTACTAATTGCCAATAGTTTTGTAGGATTGGGCATGACCACCATATATGCAAGTAACTGCCTTTATTGGCCTTGCATCTCCAACAGACTACTAGTTTGTCAGCTTGCCATCTATGTTTTTGCATTGGGCTTACGTACGGTAGGGGACGGCACAGGCAGATAATACACCTTTACCCCCTTGGTCTTGTTTTGGCACTTGTCAGTTTATGGTAGTTTATTAGAGGTTCATTGTGGGGCCTGTCATATTGTTTTAATAGGCTCAGTGCATGATGCATGTAATAGAAGGATGAACTCTATGTGTATACATGAATTATGATGTACCAAGTGGGGTAATCCTGTCCTGTGTGTTTTTGTATCTCCATTTTTAACCAGTTTTTGATGTAATGAATAAATAAAACTATCATTCTTGATTATATTGGCCTTACTCCTGGGTTGTGATTTTTTGAATTGTCCAACAGACTACTGGTTTGTCAGCTTGCCATCTATGTTTTTGCATCAGGCTTAAGTACCATCTGGTTATTATTTTGAAAGACTGAATTCTTACGCAGTGTGATGGTCTGTGAGAATTACTGTAAATGTGTTGTAAAAGGCTGTCATCTTGTAGTCTAATTCTTTCTCCCAGCAAGTTACGTAAGCTTTCTTTGGGCAGCTATATGCAGTAAGCAAAGCTTGATATATAACAGAAAGCATTTTTGTGGGTCTGGTCTTTTTGACAGAAAGAGTCTTATAGGTTGTGAGTGGACATGAAAGGTCCATGTTATGGGGATGTTGTCTGAGAGTTTCTCTTATTGAGTCATATTGTAGGAAGTTTAGATGTGATAAACCTGGTAGTGTGCGGAGTTCCTGCAGCGGGAGGAGTGCCCCATCCACCAACATCTGATGTGTTTCATATGTAATAGCTTCAAGTTGCCTTATGTTCCGCTTGTTCCTATGTTTAGTTGCTATAGAGTGGGCTAAAATATCTGTTACTTAGAGCAAAGAGAATAAGTTGGGTAATATTGCATTAGAAACTTTTGCCCATACCTTAAGTGTGGCAGCACCATGGAATCAATGGTGAGCACCATGGAATCAATAGTACTCTTTAAGTAAATAAATAATAATAATAATGTGTATATAGGTTAGGGTGATTTTTGTGAGGTTGGTTCGTCACAAGGGCCAGCAAAAGAGACCGGAGGGGAATGGGTGATAGTTTCTCCTCTATCTGGACCCAATGTTTATCTTGGGAGTCTCTAATATAGTCTACTGTCCGAGACAACAAAGCCGCTGGGTAATATTTTTTAATGTCTGGAGCTCCTATCCCCCCTCTTTCTTTAGGTAGTGTCAAGACTCGAGAGGCTATGCAAGGTTTGCTGTTTCGCCAGATATAGCCGAAGAACAAGGAATTTATTTTGGAGAGGAAGGTTGATGGGCTAGATATGGGTAACATTTGAAAAATGTATTGAAATTTAGGCAGTATCAAGCTTTTCAAGAGATTCTTTCTTCCTGTCCACAACAGGTAATGGTCTCTCCATGACTGGATGGAATGGTGTGGACTCTAAGAAGGGGTGTATATTTAAGTGAAATAGATATTTATCTGTTCTACCCAACTTAATGCCTAAATACAGTATTTTATATATGACTGTGGCCAGGTAAAAGGTTATAGGGCCTTTGGTGTGGACACAGTGCTCTCAGGTATTTCAAGTCCAATGCCTCACACTTTGACGGATTCACTTTAAAATTGGACAGGCTGCCGTATTCGCTTAGAATTTTTACTAATGCTGGAATACCCTGAGAAGCCAGGTCATCAGCACTACAAGATCATCTGCAAAAACTGTCAATTTATGGTGTGCACTGCCAAATCAGATACCCTTGATCTCCCGACACTGCTGCATGGCCTGCAACAGGGGCTCCATTACCAGTTCAAAAAGTAAAAGCAACAACAGACAGCTGTGCCTCATGCCATTTTTAATTGTGGAAGAATCCGTCAACAAGCCATTGATTCTGGCATGAGCTGAGGGGTCTGAGTACATTCGCATTATAGCCAACATGAGTTGCAGTGGGAATTTAAATTTAGAGAGTGTTTCTTTTAAGAAGGAACAGTCCACCGTGTCTGATCTTATGTGCATTATCTTTCAACTCTCTCCTTCTCACAAAACCTATCTCGTTTAAAAATATCACATTTGGCAGGACTTCAGCAATCCTGTTTGCTAAAATGCCGGCAAATAATTTCAGCAAATAATCAAGGTATCCAGATGATTGAGCGCTCCCAAGGATATTGAACTTATGATAAGGACTCTGACTCCTTTTTTTTATTCCTTCTTGGAGATTTATTTCAAATGGCTTCACAGTAGTAAAAAGTCATAAAAGTCATAAAAGCATAATTAAAACAACGCGTTTCGGCTATAAATGTCATAAAATAACCTTCCTCAGGTTGTTTTAATTCTGATTTTATGACTTTTATGACTTTTTACTACTGTGAAGCCATTTGAAATAAATCTCCAAGAAGGAATAAAAAAAAGGAGTCAGAGTCCTTATCATAAGGTCAATCTCCTTGGGAGCGCTCAATCATCTGGATACCTTGATTATTTGCTTCATTCCACGGGCTCATAGCTGGGAGTTCGGCTCTCTGGAGGATAGCAGCAGCATACCAAGGAGACAAAGACCCCTGTAAGACCCCCAGTGGGTCGATATGCGAAGAAACAAGACACAATAAAGGTGAGTTCTCTTGCCCAGTGTACTTCTGAGAAATATTGTACTTTTACATTTAGATCTGCGCCTGTTTTCTCTCTCCCCACCCTTCTCTGACCTACAGCCTCGAGGTCTATTGTGGGTAAATAATTTCAGGTCAACATTTAATAATGATATCGGCCTGTAATTACCACATTATTCTGGGTCTTTGTCCTCTTTATAAATTACCGATATCCTTGACTCCAACATTTACTACTGTGAAGCCATTTGAAATAAATCTCCAAGAAGGAATAAAAAAAAGGAGTCAGAGTCCTTATCATAAGGTCAATCTCCTTGGGAGCGCTCAATCATCTGGATACCTTGATTATTTGCTTCATTCCACGGGCTCATAGCTGGGAGTTCCGCTCTCTGGAGGATAGCAGCAGGATACCAAGGAGACAAAGACCCCTGTAAGACCCCCAGTGGGTCGATATGCGAAGAAACAAGACACAATAAAGGTGAGTTCTCTTGCCCAGTGTACTTCTGAGAAATATTGTACTTTTACATTTAGATCTGCGCCAGTTTTCTCGCTCCCCACCCTTCTCTGACCTACAGCCTCGAGGTCTATTGTGGGTAAATAATTTCAGGTCAACATTTAGTAATGATATCGGCCTGTAATTACCACATTATTCTGGGTCTTTGTCCTCTTTATACATTATCGATATCCTTGACTCCAACATTTGCTGCGGGATCGTTTCACTGCACAAAACTGCGTTACATGTGTCAAGCAGGTATGGGAGAAGTATTGAGGGAAAAGATATGTAATAAGAAGCTGGAAACCCATCTGGTCTAGGTGCCTTCCCTTTCGGGCACCTCGACAGGGTAGACTGGAGTTCGCTCAGTGTGAAGGGTTTAGTTAATTGATGTTGCTGGCATTCTGCCAGACCTGGAAGATTCAAGTTCCCTAAAAAAGTTTTAAAGTCGTGCTTCCTCTGTGTTTTTGTCTGATCGGTCTCATTCGGACGTAAATATTATTAGTCTTTGTAGCATTTCAAGAATTCTAATTTTATTTGAGCATAATTTTGGCTGCCAATGCCTTGTGTGGTTTTAATTGAATGTATGAATGTACAGGCCTGGGCCGTAAGTTCCTTAAGTTCAGGTATCGCAACGTCGGCTTATGGTATAAGTCAGTAGGTGCCCAAGTTTATGTTGGGGCAGTAAAAAGGTAACAACTAGTTTAGACTGTTTAAGTAGGTTGAGCAGTTTAGAGAAGCTCTAGGGAGGTAGTTGTGTCACCTAGAGCTCAGGTTACATCACCACTATCTTTAGGGGGGGTCGTTTGCAGCCTTCCTCTTCAACCTCTGTGACTTTGGGGTCATCGGAATTTGCCACAGTGTTGGTTGAGGTACAGGGTGTAGGAGCGATATTGTATGGAAGGTCTCGAGGTCAGGATCATTATGCAGGGTAATGTCAGGAGTTTTACATGTCTTCCACTGAGGTTTTTACCTGAAACCTTTTGTCACCATCAAAAACCTGAATCCCGAAGGGTAAAAGCCAGTGATATTGAAAGATCTTCTGACATAAGGCTTCAATGAAAGGCTTAAGGAATCTGAGTTTTCTCAGAATTATTGCTGATAAATCCTGAAACAGTATCAGGTGTGAATCCTCACAGGTGATCTCTTGCGCCTCACGAGCTTATCTCAGGATCCAATCCTTCATGCAAAAATTGAGGAAGCAGCACATAAAGTCACATGTGGAGTCCCCATGCTTAACCTTGCAACGAAGTGTTCTGTGTACTTTGACCATCTCGATCTCTTGAGGGCCATGTTCCAATACACATTAGTGGAAAATCTCGCTTAATGCTTCAAATGCATCTTTACTCTCCAATACAATTTAACTTAAAATCCAAAGTATTGTTTCAATAAAATAATCAAGTGCTATAATATTTAAAAATTTTTATGCCGTCAAATTTGCTACAGAAACATTATACTTAAAAGAAAATAGTAAAACACATAGATTTTGTTTATACTTATGGATGCATTTGATGGCATCATAGAAAACTTTGAAATTCACCTTTGCAAATGTTGTAAATTATCAAAGTTTCATAATTTACATATTTTTACACATCAGGTTCAACAGAAGGTTTTATGGGTTCTTTTTTAGTTTAACATTTTAATTTGCCTTTATTCCATATTTGGGTTTTATTATTGAAGGCATTAAAAGGAAAAATGTTCAAGGGGTGCCATAGTAAGGATAAAGTCTAACAGCTTTAAATGGATATGCAAAAAAGCTAAGTAGGCATCAGCATGAAGAAAATAAAGATTCTTTGATGTGTGTCGTATTTTCATTTTAGCAATTAAAAAGTCTTTTGAAGCTATTTGGCATATAATTTAAACCCACAGAGTATAAAACCATGCATTTTTTACAGATTGTCCCATATTTAGCACAAACAAGGTCATAGGGATCAAGAGGATATTTTTAAGTAATTTTACTTTTAAATGGCTAAATTGAACATAGTATTTTAGACTGTATCATTGAAAAATACATATAACGTTAAACGATGCTACTTATTTTTCAATACAAATTGTAAATTGTGTTCTAGAATATCTCTAATAAAGTACCGCTATGCTTCTGCAAAAAAAAAATATTATATGCACATAATTAATTTGAAGGTTTTTATAGAGAAATTAGGTTATTAGATATAATTAAGAATAACCACTATAAAAAATTTGAAATATTTCAGCACACATTAGGAAACTTAAAAAACATAATATTCAATAAAAAAATTATATTTATTTAAATGTCTTTTTTTAATGTCAAATTTTAAATATTAGTTGAAGATTTAAATGGTCCATCTTATTTTTATTGCCTACATTAACTCAAATTTTATATATTTCCAACAAAGGTAATTGCATAAATAATATTAATGCTTGCAAAATTGTTTACATAAATATTTGGCTTTGAATATTTTTAGCTCTTTTATTTTGCATGCCAGTATTCTAAGGAATGATGAGCAAACCTGTGAAAGTTTAGATTCGGGCGTGGATCCCAGAATTGTGGAGTAGGACCTCCTCGCGAACAGTCTCTCAATGGGGTCGGGAAGTCAACGACCTGATGTAAATGGAGGTCCTAACCTTCTCTTTACACAACTCCTATACAAGGTTCTGAAGCACTTGGACTGACCGAATGGAATTCCAACAGACGGACCATTATTAATTGATGCTTTGTGGAAACAACGAAGATGGCTCTTGATGGCTTGGTGTGACTTGTGGGGTGATTTTCCCCCGTTTTGGGGACAATAGACCCAGTAGCTGGCTCAGCCTACATTCCTCTCCCCCCCTTCGCCCTTCTTTTTTTTCTACTACTTTAGATCCCTCTCTCTGTTTTACCATATGCTTTTCCTTTTATATTTCTCATCTCTATACCCTTCCCTGTTGGTTCGGTTGGGGGCTGGGTCCTCTGGTAGATGATTATTATTACCTTTCGATATAGGCAGATGTGCCTTATCTGTGTTTCAAGTGAGAGATGTGTTGATGTCTAGCTGTCTGTAATTGTTAAACTTTTCATAAAGAAACAATTATAAAAAAAAGTTCGAGTTCGGGCGGTGCAGCTGAACTTTTCGGCGCTCTGTTCATGACCCTGAACTTGAACCTCAATGGAAGTCATCATTATTGTAATTAGAGAATGTTAGGTGTTAATAACATGGACCCAATCTACTAATAATTTGTCTAAAGGCAAGAGGAGAGGACTTAAGAATATACCCTGAGTAATTCCAACAACAAGATGAAAAGAAGTAGAGAATAGAGATACAAAAAAATTGTACATATAAAGGGTCTTGCAGAAGCATGAAAAAAAGACCAAAAGAAAGAAGAATATGTAACACCAATAAAATAAAGCATACCGGATAGGGGTTGTGGACTAAAATATCAAATGCCTCAAGTAGGTGACATTACAATAATTTGTCAGTGAATCATTTGACTTTGGTAAGGGTAGTTTCTGTAGTTGAGTCTGTATATGCTGTAGTAGCTATATGGTGTAGTTGATGATGTTTTTGATGTGTGTGGTGTCTGCTATGTTATGTTTTTTTCTGCACCTCACCATTAAATGAGAGCCACGTTGTTTCATTGTGTTTCTAGGAGAAACTAACTATCACAAATCTGTTAATGAACAAAAGGGGTGGTCATGCATCCAAAATATGTTTTCTAAATTTATATCTTTACATACTTATCACTTTCGTAACTATCTTTATTACAATTACCTAACCTTTCTCCATCTAGCAAATCTTTAAAGATTTTTATTTGCTATACTTCCTGTGAGGTATTGTTTGAGAGGAGTCCAAAACATGAGGTCACAAGAGGCTTGTGCTGCACTTACTCCTAGCAGCACCCATGGTCCTTCTGGAACTTGATGTCATCAAGGGGCAGTGCTGCAATTATTTACTAGAGATTAGTGCAGAACTGACATGCAAAAACAAAAACATTTTTGATTGAATGTAAGATGCTAGACGTACCCGAAAGCTAACACTGCATATTACTCTAAAGCCCCCATCACACCTGGCGACCGGGCTGAGGATGTCGGCGACGACTGGCGGCTGCGCGCACATTTTTGGCGCCCCGCCAGCGTCGCCATCCCCCGGTTATACGGAGCGACACCTCCAGCCCCTTGCCGGCGAGCTGTCAGGCGGCGTCGCAGCCGGGGTGTCTGGAAACCCCAGCGGCGATGCAGGACAATGGGAGCCTATGGTTACATGGGGCGATATGCACACATCGCCCCATGATGGTCGCCTGGTTGCAGAGCACTGCTTTGAAACCAGGCGACCGCCCTGCACTGCCGACATCGTCCCTTTACATGAGGCGATGTAGGGATGATGTCGCCGCCGATAGGCCACGCCCCTACGTCGCCTCTGGTATCGGCGGCGATGTGGCCCCGTGTGACGGGGGCTTAAAAACACCATCTCTACCGTCAAACCTGGTGGTATCAGCATCATGCTGTGGGAATGCTTTCTTTAGAAGGGACAGGAAAGTAAAACTTTTTCGGCTACATGTTAAATGGTATGTGTGGTTGAAAACTAATACTACACATCACCCTGACAATATCTTCCCCACCGTTAAACGTTTAGGTTGTGGCATCAGGCTGTGGGATACTTTTCCTCAGTAGGGACAGGAAAGCAGGTCAGAGTGGAATGGAAGATGGATAGAGCAGGTCAATTCTAAAGAAAAACCTGTTAGAGGCGGCAAAAGAGTTTGGACTGGGGTGTAAGTTAACCTTCAAGTAGGACATTATGCTGCTCGAGCTATCGGCAATGGAATGGTTTAAGGACAAGTTAGAGTCCAGATCCTTTTGACAATCTTTGGAAGGTCTTGAAAATTTTTGTTCATGTACATTCTCCATCAAATCTCACTGTTCTTGTGTTATTTTTCAGTAAAGACTGGGAAAAACAATTTAGTAGCTAGACGTGTAGAGATGATAATACTATTACCCAAAAAACTTGTTGCAGTTATTGCAGTTAAATGTGATCCTACAAAGTGTTTACTCATTTGTGCTGAACATCAATTCAGGACACAATTTTCAGATTTATGTTTTTTAATACATTTACAAAGCCATGCATCCTTTCTTTTAGACTTCACAAATACTTGATATGTCACATATCTTCCCATAAAATAAGTGGAACATTTCCAGGGTATGAATACTTTATCGAGACTCTTTATTTGGAAATTGTCTTAACTCACAAAACCTGCTACAGTATGTTTTTAATAATTTTATTGTTTCAGAAAATGCGGTTAAGATGAAACATTACACTTGAAATTCCAGATGTTGTATTCCTGTCCCTTTTAAGGAAAACCATTAAAAGCATATTTTATTGACTTGCTTTTGATTTATTCATGAATTTCAGGAAAGGACAAGAGCCAGCTAAATCTGCCATGTAACCAGCAGGCTGTCAGAGACTGACCATCTGCTAGAGACTCTCTACATGTGTATTTGGATGGGCTAAAGACCTTGGGTCCCAGTAGTATATTATGTAAAATGCTTACAGAGAGATGAAATAGTTTACTACCTAGCACATTGTTGAAAAGCTGTCGTTTTTTTTCGGCAAATGAACATAACAAGATATTTGTACAAGGTTGCTATGACACAGAACTTTTGTCTCAACCCCAAACAAGAAAGCAGCAGGGGAGAAAATACCTATGTACAATGCTACTTTACCATATGTGCATTCAAGCTAGTAAATTTTTTTTCCTTTTCCAGCGAAACAATACATATTTACAGAATAGGTATTTATTTTGTCAGTGTAAAGAAATGACTACACTACATAATGACTAGGGTGCTACTTGAAACAGAAAATAACTTTAGCATTTTTAAAGATGTTAAAAAATAGAAAAAGCTCAATTTATTTAAAAATTAAACATTTTTTATGCACTTTACTTTATCTGCACATCATTGGGTGTCCTTAAACACCCTTTCACCACTCAAAGGTTGGCTAAAAAGTTTACAGGTGAGGATGTATTAGGGTCTGTGCTCACAGTCAAAAATTGCAGCATTTTTGATGCTGCATATAGCTGCTGCGTCCAAAACGCTGTGAGGTATAGCAGCAGCATAGCGAATAGGATTTCAAGAAATCCCATGCTCACTATGCTTCCTCCGACCGCAGTGTTATTTTAGTAGTGGTGTGGGTTTCTGGACTTCCACATTTCCGCAGCATGTTAATTTCATGCTGCGGAGTTGGAAGCAGTCAGCATCGCCTACACACAGGGAGAATGTATGAAATTAGTTAGTCTTTTTGGGTAAGTGTATTTAGGGCTGAGCTCTATTCAAAACTATAATATTCTTCTGGGTCAGCCACTTTTTTTATATTTGAATGAATACTTAGCCAAGGGTCACACATAAGCCCTGGATCCATTATTAGCATGAGTTTTTCAACCTTAGAATTCTAAGTCCAAAAATCAATGCTGTTAACGGATCCTGGACTCAAGTGTGACTGCTCTGCTATCCGTTTTTTTACAGGACCCAAAAAATGCTTCAAGCAGCGTTTTTTGGGTGCAGTAAAAAAATGGATCCATTTTTTTAACATGGGGCCCTATGGGAAACTGATCCATTAACAAATTTCACATATAGGCACCATCCGTTAACGGATCCGTTTTTGCTTGCATTTTTTGGCAAAAAATGGCAAAGTCCAAAAAACACATAGCTGCACAGGAGACTCAAAAATCAGCAGATCTATTATTGAAACCAGTGGAAAAAATTGATTGGCATGTATGATCCTAGCCTTAGGGTCACTCTCTTGCTGAAAGGGACTATAGACTTGTTCAATTTAAACATTTAGAATTCCTACTACGAATAGGTAGAGTTTGGCTAGGGTCGCACATGCCAATCAGTTTTTTTCCAATGGTTTCAATAACAGATTGGTTATTTTAAGGCTAGTTTTTTAGCCTCCTGTGCAGCTATGCATTTTTTGGACTTTGCCATTTTTTGCCAAAAAATGCAAACAAAAATGGATCCGTTAACGTATGGTGCCTATATGTGCTATTTGTTAACGGATCCGTATGCCATAGGTCACCATGTTAACAAAACAGATCCGTTTTTTTACTGCACCCAAAAAAGCAGCAGCATTTTGTGGGTCCTGTTAAAAAACGCACAGCAGAGCAGTCACACTTGAGTCCAGGATCCGTTAACAGCATCGATTTTTGGACTTAGAATTCTGAAGTTGAAAAAACTGATGCTAATAACGGATCCAGGGCTTATGTGCGACCCTAGATTTTGCAATGGCAGGCCAGATTAGTGTGTCAGTCTGCACAAGAAGAAAAGCTTTTCCCTTAGACCATGGCCAAAAGGGGAAATTCTTTAACTTCAACTTTTAGGTACTTTAAGACCTGAATGTTTTGTTGTAAAATTGATTGATTGATAGATGGAACTGCTCCTATTTCCCTTCACCTTGATTAAAACCCAAGTTCTAGCAGCCAAAATATATCATAAAACCATAATTCTGCCTTCACCATGCTTCGCTTTGGTAAAACATTAGTTTGTTAATGTGCACTGTTGGCTTTGTGCACAAATTTGTGCATTATTGCCAAAACGTTCATCCTTGGTCTCATCAGAGCATAATATGGTTTTCCAAATGTTTTTGGCTGACTTGTTATAGGTTTTGGCAAAAGATAGCTACACTTGGATGTTTTTCTTTACTACTATACAAAGACACATATGAATATTATGGGAGATAGTTTTCGCATCCAGTACTAAATTATTACTTGGCAGAAATTTCTGCACCATGTTTAATGTTGCTGCAGAGCTCTTGGCAATTTCTGGATTATTTTTATCTCTTTATAAAATTTTTGAGAGATGCCAGTTGACTCTTGGGCCAAATTGAAGTGACTTTTGATGTTCGCCTTCACAGCATGTCAGGCTATATTTAATTTAATTTAATGTGGGTACTCTTTTCATGACTCAGAGCTTTCAACAAGCTCTGCTTTGTTGTAATCTGTTTATGAGCCATGGCTTTTGTTGTAAAATGCAACATGGAAACATTTCTAACATTATTTGTTATGGAAGGCTTTTTAACATAACAAAAAAAAAATGATATTTTAACAGGGGTGTGTAGACTTATATCTACTGTATGGTTAACTTATGAAAGAAGGTCAAGCTCACTACATTGTGATAAGCCTTAGCCAAGCGCTGCCTGGAAACGGGTACCTGTAGAAACCCATTGTGTACCTTAGTTGCAACCACACACAGAGCTGAAGGAGGTGCGCTTTAGCTGAGCGCACAGGAAATGCTGCCTGCAGCTTTTTCCTGTGCGTTGAGGAAAAGCGGCCATCCTGCAGCTCTGTGTGTGGCTGCAACTAAGGTGCACAATGGGTTTCTATGGGGCCCCGTTTCCAGGCAGCGCTTGCCCTTAATGAAGTCTGGTATTAGCGCTGCCTGGAAACGTGAGTCCAAAATAAAGTCTGACCCCAGCCTTAAAGTTAAGAACATGGATCTACTTTGACAGAACATGTAGACATGAAGCGAAAAGGAAAATCCAAGTCTAGCTTCACTAATTGTAGGGTTCTTTATTTTTAAAAATCACAGGACAATGGGCTGTCAAAAAAGATGTTATTCAAAGGTCGTCTGTCACCCCCCAAATGCCAATTAAATGGCACAAATATTTATTTAGGCAACGTAGCCCATACAAGAATCATACCAGGTGTCACGCTTCCGGAGGAAGATGCCCTAGTGTGGACCTTCTGGGCCATGGTAATGAACTCCCCTGGGTGAGCTGGTCCTAGCTGATCCAACCCCTATACAGGGATTGTCAGGGGCAAGCCCAGGGGTTCTAAATACCACAGCTGCCAGAGGGGCGGCTCGTAGGGTTAACGTAACGGAGGTATGGCAGAGGAGGACCGGAGGTACCGGAGCCCGAGGTATGGGCAGGATGTAGGACTGAAAGAACTACTCATGAGTGAGAGAGCACAAGGAGGGCCTGACTAACAGCCAGATATGCAAAAGGCAACTAATACAATAATCAGGCACTTCCCCGCAGTGGAGGCGACCTGATATACTGGAGGACGGACAACTATTGGCCAGGTAGAGCGTCACGCTGAGCCATGCCAGGCCCTAGATTCACAGGGGAGGAGCGCGATGTGCCATCTTGATGGATACTAGGCCATCAATAATGACGAGAGATCAAAGAGAGAGTCTTTTTAACTCCCACGTGACCAGCGATTCTCGATGAGTGTCCCATGCCAGGACCGCCTTCTTCTGATCCTGTGCTACGAAGGTCTTTTCTGATGGAAGTCCAGCTACACGTAAGGGAGCCACGGTAATTATCTTGGTAGGATCGATGATATGGAAGGTCTCCTCTTCCACATCCAACTTCTGGAAGGACCTTGACAGAGCATCAGCCTTGATGTTTTTACTGCCAGGCCGGAACTGCAGTTCAAAGGTGAAATAGGCAAAGAACTGGGACCACCGGAACTGCCGGGGGTTGAGCCTCTGGACGGACTGGAGATAAGCCAGGTTCTTGTGATCCGTGTAGATAATAAACGAATGAACGGCACCCTCGGGAAGGTGTCGCCACTCCTCCAGTGCCATGTTGATGGCAGGAAGAGGCAGTGCACGTCCAGCCAGCAACTGTCTAGATGCTTTGTTTCTAGCGCAAGATGGACATGAGGCAGCAAAATCGTGGATGTCTTGACGGATAGTAGGCCACCAATAGTGACAAGAAATCAAAGGAAGAGTCTTTTTAACTCCAATGTGGCCTTCAAGTCTCGATGAGTGACCCCATGACAGAACCCTCTTCCTCATGTCAGGTGCAACGATGGTTTTTACCAGGCGGGAGTCCAGCAAGATGTAAGGGAGCTACAGCGATTATCTTGGCATGGTCTATTATATGAAAAAGCTCCTTCTTCTCATCTGACGGCTGGAAGGACCTTGACAGGGCATTAGCCTTGAGGTTTTTACTGCTTTGTCAAAAATGCAGTTCAGAGTTGAAATGGGCAAAGAACAGGGACCACCAAAACTGCCGGGGATTGAGTCCCTGGGCGGATTGGAGGTAGGCCAGGATCTTATGATCGGTGACGATTAAGAACTGATGAACAGCACCCTTGAGGAGGTGTTTCCATTCCTCCAATGCCAGTTTTATGGGCAGCAATTCACGGTCTCCGATGGAATAGTTGCGCTCCGATGCTGTAAATGCTTTAGAGAAAAAAACACAGGTGACTAACAGTCCGGTAGAGAATCTCTTTGAAAGGACGGCCCCGATAGAGGAAGCATCTACCTCAAGAATGAACTGTCTGTTGACCTCAGGTCGGTGCAAGGTAAGAGCCTTGGAGAAGGAGTGCTTGAAGGTGGAAAAGGTGCTTTTGGCCTCTGGGGTCCAGATGCCGGAATTTGCTCCCTTACAGATGAGAGTAGTGATGAGTTTGATTAGGGAAGAAAAATGAGGAATGCATTGCATGTAATAATTTGCAAAGCCAAGGAACCGTTGAATAGCCTTGGTTCACACTGGACAGGGCCACTTAAGAACGGCGAAGAGCTTCTCAGGGTCCATCTGTAGTCCGGAATCAGAGATGATGCATCTGAGAAAGGCCAAAGAGGTCTGCTCAATTACACATTTCTCCATCTCGGCGTAGAACCGATTTCCTCCTCAGTTGCTGGAGAAACTTGCCGAATGTTCTGTCTATGGGAGGATAAATCTGGAGAAAAGATGAGGATGTCATCCAGGTATACCACAACGCATGTGTACAACAGGTCGCGGAAGATGTCATTAACAAATTCTTGAAACACAGCGGGGACATTACACAGACCGTAGGGCATGACCAAATACTCATAATGGCCATCCCGAGTGTTGAAAGCAGTCTTCCATTTGTCCCCGGAGCATATGTGAACCAAGTTGTAGGCCCTGCGCAGATCTAATTTCGTGAAAATTCAAGCCCATTTGAGCTGGTCAAAGAGCTCCGGGATCAGAGGCAGTGGATATTTGTTCTTTATGGTGATCAGGTTCAAACCCCTGTAGTCTATACAGGGTCAAAGGGAGATGTCTTTTTACCTAACAAAGAAGAACCCTGCGCCAGCAGGGGAAGTGGATTTTCAAATGAAATCCCTAGCCAAATTGTCCGCGATGTAATTGGACATGGCTTGTGACTCAGCCGGAGACAACAGATAGCTTATTCCCCTGGGAGGCGTGGAACCAGGGACTAGGTCAATGGGGCAATCATATGGCCGATGAGGTGGGAGAACCTCTGCCCCCGTTTTATTGAAGATGTCCGCATATGACCAATATGCAGCTGGTAACCCTGGAGGAGCAGAGGATGGTTGCGATGAACAAGGTGGCAGAATGGACTGAAGACATCGCTATTGGCAGAGAGGGGCCACATCACAGCACATCCCCAGTATGCCAGTCAAGGATAGGTTCATGAGCCCGGAGCCAATGAAGCCAGTGGAGAAAAGCGTGGGAGAGACTGGGTAAGACGTAGAAGGCAGTCTTTTTACAGTGTAGAGCCCCGATCTGCACCTCCACCTCTTCCGTCACCTCAGTGACAAACGTCCTGCAGTGGTCTGTTTTCCACTGACATGGTAAAACAAGAGGCCAACAGAGGTATTACCGGAATCCCAAGCCAGCTCTTGCCTGATGAAGTTTTCAGATGCTCCTGAATCCACGTAGACCAGCTCAGAGAAGCGTCTCTGTGGACGTATCACCTGCACGGGCAGGGTGAGGGGTAGAGACGCATCACTCTCAGCTAGGGTGACCTCTCCGACTTGATCAAGGCGGAGGAGTTTCCCGGTCTCTCAGGACAATTATGGCGCTAATGGGATGCACAAGCTGTGAGCAAGGCTTCCTCCTGGCCTTTCTCCGCCATCCTTACTTGGTACACCTGCACTGGTTCCAAAAAGGAGGCGGCGGCAGGGGCCATAGGTCATGGACTGAGTGATCTGCGAACAGAGGAGGGCAGCCGTATAGGTAGACGGCACTGATTCAGAAAGCCCCGGTACCGCTTGGGGTCACCACTGTACCTAGGCGGTTTTCCAAGGTGAGGTGGAGGGTTTAGGATGCTTCCTGGAGCACCATCATGGGACACGGCCTGAGTCGAGGCTGTTGCTGTGGATTGTAGAGTGAACAGACGGTCATCTACTGAGGACATGTAAGACAGTATGTGAGACTGCATGTCACATTGCATGGAAAGTTCCTGCTGCAAACTTGCTAGCTGAGTGAGTAGAGGATACCGAGTCAGAGGTCTGGAGGGAAGCCAATCGGAAATCCATGGACTGCATGAAGGCCATAATATGGTTCTGATTCTCTCGTAGATAAGCCAATTCCTTTTGTGCCAAGAACGGAGCATCTTCAGCGTCAATGCTATGATTATTCTGTGATGCTTCCGGAGGAAGGCGCCCTAGTATAGACCCACTGGGCTGTGGTACCAAAATCCCCTGGGTGAGCTGGTCCTTGTTGATCCAACCCCTATACAGGGATTGTCAGGGACAAGCTCAGGGGGTCTAAATACCACAGCTGCCGGTACCAGAGGAGTGGCTCGTAGTGTTAACCAAATGGAGGTGTGGCAGAGGAGGACTGGAGGTACCATAGCCCGAGGTATGGGGCAGGATGGAAGACTAGAAGAATTACCCATGAGTGAGAGAGCACAAGGAGGGCCTGACTAACAGCCAGATATGCACAGGGCAACTAACACAATAATCAGGTGCCTACCAGCAGTGGAGGCGCCCTGATATACCGGAGGATGGAGTGCTGTTGGCCAAGGGTAGGCTCAGGGTGAGCCACGCCAGACCCTAGATTCACAGGGGAGGAGCGCAGCCGCATCCAATGCACCGCTCATTACACTGTCCATTGTAGTGTGCTGGTGTGCGAACCCCAGTGACCGGCAGACAGGAAGGGAACCCAGCGACGGCCCCGAGACACCGCATGCTTGGGCGCCAGATGCCCGACCGGCGGAGAGAAATGCAGCATCAGGAAAGGTGAGCAGGGGAGCAGTGCCAGGGGACCTGTGCCAGGGGACCTAACACCAGGCTTGTAAAATTTAACTTAATGATGAAAAATATTTTTTTAGGTGAACAGGCAGCATGTGTACATGACATTGTGCTCTCCTCTGTAATGTTGCTCACTACACTGCCAGGCGCATCAAGCGGCAACCACGAACATGCAGGATTCACATGTCAGAGCCTGCTCATAGCCACATTGTGTGCACATCAGCACTGTCACTGGGAGCACTCCCTGTTTTTAAAGACCACTGTCAATCAAAACAAGGCAAATATTAGGTATAACAGTGCTCTAAGGCAAAGGCCATGCCAAGTGTGAACTGATGTGCCCTCATTTGCATATTAAATAAATGTTAATTTTTCAGCAAATAAGATGTATATACCTGGTATGATTTTTGTATGGGCTATATTCCCTAATAAGAATGTTTATGAAATGTAATTGGCATATTGTGGATGACATTCCCTTTCAAGCTTAAAAATTTCACAATATGAGCAACAGTTTTTCCCATGCATCGGGTGATAGACAGCTTGCATAGGTAGACTTATTATCAGCTGCAATAAAAAATGCACCTTAAAAAGTTACCAAATGTTTGAGAAATTATTTTATATGTTTTGGGGTCCTTAATTTTGAGCAGATCTGTGGGTAACCCGGGACTGATTCCTCCATTTTTCACTCAACAGACCTCTAATCTGTAGCTCATGAAAAAGAAGATGAAGTAGAAAGTCATATGAAGTAGAAATTGGGGTCTCAGGAAGCATTGCTGCACCAATCTGCTAAGAATTATTAGACCTAAAACAAGATAGCCCCTTAAAGTTAATTGCAGGGTCCTAAAGCAAAGTAATTTTCTTTCTAAATCCATATCTGTTAAGTGCAATAATCTAATTTACCGTATTATTTAATATAGACAATGCATATCGCGCAGCGACTAGCTCAGCCCCTGAAATGACTGTCATTAATGAAGATTGAAGTATTAGGGATGTAATGATAATTACTCTGCTTTCAGACCACTCCTTTAAATTACTCTTTAGATATTTACTACTATTGTTACCTGCAACTAATCAGTACTGTGGTTATATGCTTGGACTAACCTGGTTTCATAACTGGTTTAGTGATCGAACCTTTTGAGTGGTCATAAATGGCTGCACATCCAATTGGAAGAATGTCTCAAGTAGCGTACCCTAAAGCTCTGTCCTTGACCCAGTGCTGTTCAACATCTTCATCAGTGATCATTGATGAAGGAAGTGAGGGTAAATTTGCTGATGGCACAAATCTAAGAGGGATAGCTAATACTAGAGAAGAAAAAAGAGTTAAATAAATTAGAACAGCGGGCAGCAACTAACAGAATATTTTTTAACATGGAGAAATGTAAAGTTGTGCATTTTGGCAGGAAAAATAATAAAAAGCATACACAGAATAGTAGCAATAGGGCTAATAACAGCACATGCGGGAAAAGACTTGTGTATACTAATAGATCACAGACTGAACATGAATTAACAGTGTGATGCAGCAGCAAAAGGGCAAACACAAATTCTGGGATATGATAAAAGAAGCATGCAGTCTACAGTAGATCACACATTGTCATTATCCCCCTCTACTCCTCTTTGGTCAGATCTCATATGGGATAATGTGTCAAGTTCTGGGTACCACATTTAAAAAAAAAATCAACAAACTGGAGCAAGTTCATTATCAGAAGCAGATTAAGTGGCTGAAGCAATTTCTGTGAGTTGTGGCACATGGCACATATTTTTTTAGGCAATCCCGTTCACCAGCAGTAAACAGTCCAAATCTCAATTAAGGAAGAGAAGATCATGCATAATATAATGTGTAGACCAAATACGTTTGAAAAATAAAGACGTTATTAGATAGATTTGGCAACAACACAACAAGTTTAAAAACAAAATATATTGGGTCAGGAGAACAGGTCTGCAGAGTAATACAGCAATATTCACAGCAAAAACATAATATGAGGAGCAGTGAGTGATACTGAGATGAAAAATAGTCTACAATACAATAATACAGTACAATTCAATACAATACAATATAGTACAGTCTGCAGTACACTACAATTATATCAGACCTCCCAACTGTCCCGGATCCGCCGGGACTTTCCCGAATTTGATGGTCAGTCCCTCTATCCCGCCCGGGACCATTAAATGTCCCGCGGAGCACTGAGAAGAAGCCGACACATTGTGCCCCGGAGTAATGTCCCTGTCGGCTTTCTTCCTCGCCTCCCAGTGCTTTGCTCTCCTCCTCCCCAGCTTCCAGACTGCGTGGGGTCCATGAATATTCATGAGCCGGCAGATGCCTGTGACGTCAGCTGCGGGGCGGTGCTGTGAAGTCAGTCACGGTGCAGCTCAAGAAGAAGACACAGAGCACATGGGTGAGAAAACAGAGATGGGGGGAGGCCACAAGGGGATGAAATTATAGAGCTTGTGTGTGTTTGTGTGTGTTTTTGTATGTTTGTGTATGTGTGTTTGTGTGTTTATGTGTGTGTATGTGTGTTTTTGTTTGTGTGTTTGTGTGTGTGTGTGTATGTTTGTGTGTGTGTATGTGTGTTTTTTGTTTGTGTGTGTGTGTGTTTTTATGTGTTTGTGTATGTGTGTGTGTGTGTGTGTTTTATGTGTTTGTGTATGTGTATGTGTGTATGTGTGTTTTTCTTTGTGTGTGTTTGTGTGTGTGTGTGTTTGTGTGTGTGTTTGTGTGTGTGTGTGTTTGTGTGTGTTTTTGTATGTTTGTGTATGTGTGTGTGTGTTTGTGTGTGTGTGTGTGTGTGTGTGTGTTTAAGTGTGTGTATGTGTGTTTTTGTTTGTGTGTGTGTGTGTTTGTGTGTGTGTTTTTGTATGTTTGTGTATGTATTTGTGTGTGTGTGTATGTGTATGTGTGTGTTTGTGTGTGTGTTTATGTGTATGTGTGTATATATGTGTGTTTGTGTGTGTGTGTTTGTGTATGTGTGTTTGTGTGTGTATTTGTGTGTGTGCTTGGGGGGTGTATAGAGTTCTTTACATCTCTGTTTCTCCATCCTGTACTTGCCCGGGGAGGGGTGTGTGTGTGACTGCTTGTGAGAGGAGGGCTGGGGCTATTGGGCCGGTTTCACATTTGCGTACAGAACGCAGTGTAACCAAACGCATGCACATTGCATTCCTATGTTTAATATGGGAACGCATAGTACCTGCCTATGGCTGCGTTTGGTTACATTTGCGTTCAGATGCATTTTTTAATAGCACCCTCTGAACGCAACATGTTGCATTTTCTGTGCATTCGCGGGGGCTTATTTTATCAGCAAGTGACCGCAAGTGCACAAAGAATGCATGGAGCTCAATGGATCCGCAGTGTCCTCCGCATGACAACGCAGGCAGATGCTGTAGATTCATTGAAATCTCCATAGAAATCAGAGGCGGCCACCGGGAGTTCAGTAGCGGACACTGCTAATCTCCAGGCCACCGCCGAGACAGCTGATTGGCTGGCTGGGCAGCATACTATGTGAAGGCATGTGGAGAATCCCCACTGCGTTCACATTTGTATGACTACGTTTGCATCTGCATGTCAGACGCATGCAGACATAAACGCTAGTGTGAAATCAGCCTTAAGCCCCTTTCACATCAGCGTTTTTCGCTGATTGCGGCTGATTTACATCATCTACCGCCTAACGGCCGCACTTGCGGGTGCACTTGTGGCAAGCCCCATGCATTGCCTAAGGGGCTTGCGGCAGGTCCGAGAAGTGCGGTATAGCCGTGGTTCCGGCACTTGCGGCAGATGCGGTTTTTGTCCGGATCCACCGGATCTGGACAAAAAAAGCTGATGTGAAAGGGGCCTTACATGACTGGGCCAAAACCTGCTGGCTGTGCTGTAAGTGACACGTCCACCATATAGCCGAAGGAAGAAAGTGATAGCAGCAGAGGATGAGAAAACTGCCAGCTGAGGGGAAGAAGCTCTATTCCTCAGCACCCAGCTTTCCCATGCTTCCTATCCTCTTTTCCTCAGCACCCAGCTTTCCCATGTTCTGATTTCCATCAGCACCCAACTTTCCATGTTCTGCTATCATGAGGAGAGCTGGGTGCTGAGGGAAATCAGAACTTGGGAAAGCTGGGTGCTGATGAAAAGAGGATTAGAAGAGCATGGCAAAGTTGGGGGCTGGGGAAAGAAGGATAGAAGAGTATGGAAAAGCTGGACTGAGGAGAGGGATAGAAGAGCATGGAAAAGTGGATGCTGAGGGAAAAGAGGATAGAGGAGCATGGGAAAGCTGAGTGCTGAGGTTAGAGGAGCATGGAAAAGCTGGGTGCTGGGGAAAGAGGATAGAGGAGATGGGAAAGGTGGGTTTCTGGGGGAAAGGGATAGAAGGGGCCCTGGGAAAAGCTGAGTGCTAAGGGATAGAAGAGATGGGAAAAGTGAGTGTGGGGATAGAAGAGCATGGGAAAGCTGGTGCTGAGGGGATGAAGAGCAGGGATAGCTGAGTGCTGAGGGATAGGGGGATAGAAGATCCTGGGAAAGCTGAGTGCGGAGGGATAGAAGAGCATGGGAAAGCTGGTGCTGAGGGATAGAAAGTATGGGAAAGCTGAGTGCTGAGGGATAGGGGATAGAAGAGCCTGGGAAAGCTGAGTGTAAGGGTTTGAAGAGATGGGAAAGCTTGAGTGCTGGGGGGATAGAAGGCATGGGAAAGCTGAGTGCTGAGGGATAGAAGAGCAGGGATAACTGAGTGCTGAGGGATAGAGGATAGAAGGAGCATGGGAAGGCTGAGTGCTTGGGAAAAGGTGTATAGCGAGCAGGGGGTGGAAAAGGTGGGGGTGCTGAGGGAAAAACAAGCTCTTTCCCTTTCCCCTTCTGTGCTTTTACACCATTTCCTCTGCCCCCGCTTTTCACATTAAATCAGAACAAGTGTCAGAGTCATTGTCCTGTACCAGCATCAGCGTCATTCTCCTGTACCCTCAGGGTCATTGTCCGTACCCCCAGCGTAATTGTCCTGTGCCGTCAGCGTCATTGTCCTGTGCCCCCAGTGCCCGCTTTCATTGTCCTGTGCCCCCGTGTCAGCGTCATTGTCTGTACCCCCAGCGTCATTGTCCTGTGCGTCAGCGTCATTGTCCTGTGCCCCCAGTGGTCGCGTCATTGTCCGTCCCCCCAGCGTCGGCGTCATTGTCCTGTGCCCCCAGGTCAGCGTCATTGTCCTGTTTACCCCCGTGTCATTATCCTGTACCCCTGTGTATCCTGTGTAAAGGGTGTGGCTTGGGCGGGGCAGGGCGGGGCTAAAATTTGCCGGCGTGCGCAGCACGTCGATCTTTTATCCCTCTTCTGCCTTCTAAGTTGGGAGGTATGATTATATTGTACTTCAGTGGTTGCAGTCTATTTTCATCTCAAGACAACTGTCTTGTGCTGTGTGTTTTCCTGTAGAGGAAGGGAAATCAGGCACCAAGCCTTCACCTATTACTTCATTCAAAAATCTTTTGATCAATGTTTAAGCAATAAATGATGGGCCAGGCCTTGTTCCGGATATGCCCATCTATCCTGCTGTGCCATTTCAATATTTGTACCCTGGGCAGTTGTTTTTCCCTTTTTTTCCTTATCTGCCCCTAATTTTAGAAGTATGCTGACTCTGTAGTTGGGTTCCCTCATCTGTGTTTTCCCTGAATTTGTCAGGGCTCTCAGAGCACCAGGCCCATCCCTGTCACTTTATCCACCTGTTAGTGCTTAAATGTTTTGTTAGAAATACTGATCCAAGACCTGTCCCAGGCCTGTCCCATGCATTCATGCTTGCCATTATACTATTTTGTTACTCTGCGGGCAATTCATGCCTCTTACCGCTGTCTGCCCCTAATTTGAGCTGTTTTAGAGTTTTTGGTCCACTAAAAGGAGTGCTTATGTGTTTTCTTTTTCCTTCCCTTTTGTTCAATGTAGATCAAAAAAGTTCGTTGAACACTGGGAAGTTTGGCGGATTAAAACCAAGCCTTGTAAGGTTAAATATCTCTATTTTTTTTAAAATTTTTTTACGGAAATTTTTTCCAAATTTTCAGCCCATAACTCAATGTTAAAAACCACTCCAAAAATTTTTTTTTAATTTCAGCACTGGGGTGGTAAAAATCTAAGTCCCTATGTCGCTGATTATCTCAATTGCTGCCATGTTCATCTTTTTTTTTGTGTTGTTTCAGCAGTCTCTGGCAATTTGTGACCTCCTGGCAAATGGAGTGATTCACTTTAAATTTTGAGAAATTCTGTAAGAATTGTATGGCTCCCATGAAGTTGAATCGGACTTTTTTTTGTAAATTTTGCTTCATTCCAGTCAGAATTTTCGGGCGCAGGTGGCACTACTGGAACGCCCAAGAAAGGTATAAAAATGCCTAAAAGGACCGTCACACGTCGCAAATCTTGCCCGGCGTGTGTGGCGATTCACGTGCGCAGTCACGTTTTTTCGTGGCTGCCTCACATCGCCGATGGCGGGGGTCAATACGCGGCAATAAACGCCTGTGCTAAGGCGATGTGTCGCCGGGAAATTGTCTCACCTACAGAGGAAGCAATTTGCCTCATTCCATCGCAGCTTCACTGCGCAATTCAAAGGCAATGTGGGCTTACATGTTCGCGCGGCGAGGATTAGGGTGCCACAGTGGTTTAACAAACCCGCCCCATACTGGTTATTGGACAACACAAAAATGTGTTACGATTGTCAGCTTGCTCTGGAAGGCTGGCTAATACATAACGCAATTGTCTATGGAGTTTGTGACAAATACACGCTGTGTGTCAATTGTGGTCCTGCAACACAGTTTTGAGGCTCCAAAGTGTCACACAGGAGCGGTCTTGTGCAGTACAGTGGATTACACTAAAGGGGGCCTTGTTCACACATACCATCCGTTTTTGCCTTATATCCGTTTTTGGGAACATTTTGGACAAGTTTTTTCAAAGTCCAAAAAGCATATGCGTTAACGCATGTGCATGTGCGTTTTTTAAAAACACATCGTTTTTAAAAAGCATTCGTTTTTTGCAGCAGACCAAAAAGCTGCTAGCTGCGTTTTTTGGGGTGCTGTAAAAAAAGTATGCGTTTTTTAAAAAAACGCATGCTTTTTTAAATGGGGACCCTATGGGAAATGCATGTGTTAACACATGGCACATTAGGCAACTGCGGTTAATGCATGCGTTAACGCATATATGTTTTTAATGAAAAAATGACTAAGTCCCAAAAGACAAAAACGTTCCAGGACCTCAGGGGACACTATTGGCACCCTTAAAAAAATGGATCCATTTTTCTAAGGGCTTAAAAAAGGCATTAGGATGTGTGAACAAGGCCAATGGCTATGTGTGCGCCTGTAGTTGATGGCGGTAAGCTACAAACAACACTATGGACATTACAGTTGTGGCTAAAAGTACTGACACCCAGCAATTCTGTCAGATAATTCTCAGTTTCTTCTGAAAATGATTGCAATCACAAATTCTTTGGTATTATTATCTTCATTTAATTTGTCTTCAATGAAAAAAACAACGAGAATGAAGCAAAAAGCAAAACATTGATCATGTCACACAAAACTCAAAAAAATGGGCCAGACAAAAGTATTGGCCTAATACTTGGTTGCACAACCTTTAGCCAAAATAACTGCAATCAACCGCTTCCGGTAACCATCAATGAGTTTCTTACAATGCTCTGCTGGAATTTTAGACCATTCTTCTTTGGCAAACTGCTCAGGTCCCTGATATTTGAAGGGTGCCTTCTCCAAACTGCCATTTTTAGATCTCTCCACATGTGTTCTATTGGATTCAGGTCTGGACTCATGGCTGGCTACCTTAGAAGTCTCCAGTGCTTTCTCTCAAACCATTTTCTAGTGCTTTTAAAGTGTGTTTTGGGTCATTGTCCTGCTGGAAGCCCCATGACCTCTGAGGGGGGACCCCAGCTTTCTCACACTGGGCCTTACATTATGCTACAAAATTTGTTGGTAGTCAGAATTTATAATGCACCGGTCAAGCAGTCCAGTGCCACAGGCAGCAAAGCAACCCCAGACCACCAGGGAACCTCCGCCATGTTTGACTGTTGGGACCATGTTCTTTTCTTTGAATGCCTCTTTTTTCTCCTGTAAATCTATATTGATGCCTTTGCCCAAAAAGTTCTACTTTTGTCTCATCTGACCCGAGAACATTCTTCCAAAATGTTTTAGGCTTTCTCAGGTAAGTTTTAGCAAACTCCAGCTGGCTTTTTTTTTGTCTCGGGTTAGAAGTGGGGTCTTCCTGGGTATCCTACCATACAGTCCCTTTTCATTCAGACGCACAACGGATAGTACGGGTTTACACTGCTGTACCCTCGGACTGCAGGGCAGCTTGAACTTGTTTGGATGTTAGTCGAGGTTTTATCCACCATCGCACAATCTTGCGTTGAAATCTCTTGTCAATTTTTCTTTTCCGTCCATATCTAGGGAAGGTTAGCCACAGTGCCATGGGTTTTAAACTTCATGATGACACTGCACATGGTAGACACAGGAACATTCAGGTCTTTGAAGATGGACTTGTAGCCTTGAGATTGCTCATGCTTCCTTACAATTTGGTTTCTCAAGTCCTCAGACAGTTCTTTAGTCTTCTTTCTTTTCTCCATGCTCAATGTGGTACACACAAGGACACAGGACAGAGGTTGAGTCAACTTTAATCCAGGTCAAACTGGCTGCAAGTGTGATTTAGTTATTGCCAACACCTGTTTAGGTGCCACAGGTAAGTTACAGGTGCTGTTAATTACACAAATTAGAGAAGCATACATGATTTTTCTAACCGTGCCAATACTTTTGTCCACCCCCTTTTTTATGTTTGGTGTGGAATTATATCCTGGCTTTAGGACAAATCTTTTTGTGTTTTATTTATTGAAGACAAACTGTTGAAGATTTAATAATACCAAAGAATTTGTGATTGCAATCATTTTCAGGAAGAAAATGAGTATTATCTGACAGAATTGCAGGGGTGTCAATACTTTTGGCCACAACTGTATGTGCCTGCATCGGTCCCGCCATGGCAGAGCTGCCATGGCTGAACTATATGTGTGCACACATGTTTGCGTGTGTGTACTGAAATGCACCTACATCCCCTCAAACACCATTGCATTCTCCATGTGTGTGGACACGTTCCCATGTGGCCAAAACACACATAATGGACATGTACACACAGTCACGGCATACAGTGTGGGCCAAAGGGCTTGATCTGTGTACTGGACATTAGCAGAAATGCTGCACTGACCCATCAATACCATTTAAAATATCACATACCTCTGTGCACAGCATAAAGCTATGTGCAACTGCCCTGTATTGCAAACTAACGACAGACACAGGCCTTGTTCACAATATCAACTTTTTTTGGCATTCTCTGTGGAAAAAAAAACGCACATGCGTTAACGTGTAGCTGTGTTTTTTAAACAAACACATGCATTTTTTTCCACCTTTCCAAAAAAACACTGCATGCAGCTTTTTTGGTGCTGTAAAAAAATCATGGGTTGATGAAAAAAATGATGCATCTTTTTTAACATGGGGCCCTAAGGGAAATGCATGCGTTAACGCATGGCACATATAGGCACCTGGTTAACGCATGCGATAACACATATGCGTTTTTAAATGAAAAAATGATAAGTACAAAAACTTCTCAAAAACAATCAGAACCACACCCTTAAAAAACTGATGGTTTTTAAAAGGGCTAAAAAAACACTTGGTTTATATGTGAACAAGGTCACAGGTAGTTTGGTTCTCTGCCCCAGGGCCATTAAAGTAGGAGCAGTATGCGTATCTATTGATCCTGGCATCCTGCTGACTCAGACCCTGGCTCATTGCTGGAGTGGCGCCACACAATGGTCGGCAGCACGCCAATCCCCAGGACGGGGCTCTCTGTTGTGGGGTGCACTGAATCCTCATAACTTGCCGGCGTTTATGATGACTGATCCCTACGACGCAGGAAGTTATGAAGCACACAGCAAGCCAGCACTACCACATCGATAGATTCCAGTTTCATATGCAAAGGCGTATGAAACATGCAGAATCTATTGGCCAGGATCCTGAACACTTTTTCAACTACCCGGCGCGCCCGGGATGGCCGGTAATTGAAAATGTGCTGCTCAGAAATAACCGTCCTCTGGGGATATGGCCGTAGTAGGTGAGCCTGAAGTGGGAATGCTTTATGCCCCATAAACGCAAAGTCGAGATGACCGGTCATGACATCATTCGAGGGCAAGTTCAGAGCACCTCTCCTTAGGTCTTCCGCCAAGGAGCTGTGTGCAAACACACCCCCATCTGAGATATGGCTGTTCATGCCAACGTTCACGTAGAGGAACTCATAGTGAGCATCCACCAGGGCCATGAGGACCACGCTAAAATATCCTTTATAATTAAAATACAAGGACCCCGTGTTGGGGGGTTGCATGATCCTCATGTGCTTACCATCCAATGCACCTTCGCAGTTTGGAAATTGCCAGCGATCGGCAAAACCTCTGGCAACATCCATCCAGCGGGGGTTTTTGGGAACTGCATGTAGGATGGCAGCAGACAACTCACGATGGCCTCACACATCTCGGGTATCAGGCGGATCAGCAGTGGCCGTGAGACTGCTGCAGAGTATTGCAGGTCTGTCCTCGAACGGCCTGTTGCCAGGAACCTCAAAGTTACAGCCAAACACTCCTCAGGTGGCACAGCTCAACGCATCAAAGTGTCTTGTCGGGCTAGCAATGGCTTTATGCGTTCCAAGAGGAATGTGAAAGAGTCCTCGGACATACAGAGATAGTTCCTGAAATCATGCGGACTCCTATCCTCCAGCTGATGCAGCAGGCACATGTGACTCAGGTTGTCCCTTTGCCGAAGCCAATCCCTAACCCACACACGCCGTGGTCTGCGAGCCCGCAACCTCTCAGCTCTCTCCTCCAGCCACAAGTCCTCTTCCACCAAGGCAAGAGCCACAATAATATCTCCATCAGGGACCATGATGATCTCACGTACCAACCCCTGTAAAACGAACAAAAAAAGCCTATCATCAAAATAACATGTTAACAGGCATCAAAAATAGCCACTACCTCCTTCCTACACATCTCCTAGCCAGTTACCCACATCCTAGCAGACTCTGCTCATATGGCCACCCACATAGATATTTTGCACCATTGAACGTTACAAAACAAAATTACACTGCCTCACAACAACCTCCTGCACAACTATATCTCCATCGTCTAAATTGTGACATCATTACCATACCCCCATATAGCTGCCCATAATGTATATGTACTACCAGAAGGCCTAGGAAAATACAAAGCTCAACCACACAGACAGATGCTTGTGTTACCAATTAAATACCAGAGCCATGTGCTAGTGACAAACCATCATCCCATGCAGCTGTCATTCGCATACTTATCATGTCCAACAGACATCCCTGTTGTGTTAATAAGGCCAGATCATCACAGGCAGACATTCCCAAACCACATGGGCCACTCCACATCTCAGTATCGCCAGAATACTTCCATTCTGTCTGGTAAAAGCCTGTACTATGTGCCCACATTTCATATGTTCAACTAAACTAACCACAGAGGCCTCCTTGGTACATGATCCTGCATGGCGAATGCAAAATGGATTGTCAATGAGGAGGGTGTTTTGTGGCAAGAAAAGCCATCCATCCATTTTGCGGCACACAATAGATCAATTAAACACATCATCATTACAAATTACATACACCAGGACTTGGGTGTCTGCTACAGTACACAAGAATGATCCGTAATACAAAGATGTATCAAATGCTATACACAGCCATATCACAAATCATATGTGAACATCAGCACTTACTTAATGACTGTGGCCAGCAAGCGTGCCGTAGCTCGGTCGTTAGCATCTGCATCATCTAATTCACGTAGCTGCCTGGGCATTGCCATGGGCGACTACTGATTAGGGCGCCTGTGCTGCTTTGTGATTGGTCATGTTGTGCTAAAAATGTGGCCAGCTGGTCCACCACCCATGCTCCTACTTTAATGTGCATTGTTCTAGTAGCGTCTCATCACCAGAACTCTGTTGGACAGACGGTAAGTCGGTGGATATGCTATTGTGCTTCTCATGTGTGGTATATTATTTTCGGCTTCCGAGCCATACTTTGCCAGATGTATGGGCGGGTTATGTACAGCTTTATGTAGCGTCATGAAGATGTGTGATTTACGACACCTACGCCTCGTTAACACCCTCCGTGTCCTGTTTCACACATAATGATCCTTGCCACCAATGACATGACAATGTGTCATACAGTACTACATCGTTCCATAAATATGTGCTGAGGTCCTTCCTGTGTCTAAATTTTGTGTGGTACGCCATGTGTGCCATTTCAACATGATAAAGGTTTATAACTTTGCCTGCCCAGGCCCTAACCACATATGCCCGTGTCATGTGCAGCATGTCACAACTGTGTACACATACAGGCCATTAATGCTTCTGCATACACAAGCTAACTACCAGACCACCTGTCATTGCTAGTGCTGGACATGGATTGCCCACACAGAGTAGGGTGTGACCTGATATGTACATGTGTGTGTTTAGGTAACCCACTATGTTTTTTTTGGCAGATGGCTGAGAGTCCTGATTTTGTGCGTGAACTCCTAGCCATGTACCAGGACCATGAAGGCCTGTGGCCGGTTGCGTCGCCGAACTACAACAACAGGGCAGCTAGGGCTGTTCCCTACGGGCACCTTGTCAAGCTGGCCAACCGGTTCAACCAAAGTAATACCTGGACGGCTGCGCACCGTGTTCACAAAAGAACATAAGAAAGTGATGATGGCTCGGTCCGGGGCTGGAGCTGAGGAGGTCCCTAAGCCACGTCTGTGGTATTATGACCTCCGCACCTTCACCCTGGGCCAGAAGGTTTCTCTCCCAACATGGTGCAGCAGCCGCCTTGGCCAACCATCTTCGGCCACAAGCCAAGAACCTGCCCCGTCACAGGAGGTGCGTAATTGTACTTTTGCTACCTATGTCCACACCTTGGTGGTTGCACTGATGTGTGGGTTGGTGGACATGTAGAAGGCACAATCGTGTTGGACTTTCACCATTCTTCTGTGTGTTCTGCTGTGTGTTGGCTCGTGGCTGTTGGTAGATTGTGCTGTGTTATGTTAAGGCACTTGGCATAACAATATGGAGCCTCAGGTGAGTACAGAGCACCGTCTACTTCTTTCTTCATCTCTGTTTCCAACCCTGCTACTGTTGATTTTGGTGTTTGGTATGCTTAGATATGTGCCATCTGGTGCTGGGTGGTTGGTTGTGGTCATTGATGGCAGTAAATTGGTACTCTTGTTAAATATTGTTTTAAAATGTTTTGTTTACAGGTCCCTCGTGAGTTTGGATCCAGTGAAGAGGACCCACCCGCTGGCCAGGCTCCACCATCATCATCTTTGGGGGAGCAGGTGCCTGATCCCAGTGGTCGGGGGCCGTGCCCAGGGCCCAGCTCAGGCATACAATGGCGTTGAACACCTGCTCCACCCAACACTGAGCTGGGTACCTGGGCAAAAAGGGTCCTATTGTACAGAGAGAGGACCCCCGCCACTTCAATCGGGCACATGGCCAGGGAGTGGGTGTGGCCGCATTCAGCCAGACCAACAAGCTATTGCTGAGAGGGCCATCATTTGGGTCCTGGAAGCAGGCGTGGATGGGGCACTGAGATGGGGTGGTTACATTGCCATCCCAAATAAAACACCCCCAGTGCCCCCTGCGCCCCAACAACACATGGCTAGAGGTTGCCAAAATCAGGATCCTCCACGTCTCCCGCAAAGACTCCACCACAGAAAGGCTCCGATGTGTGGGACTACAGGGATGAGGGGGAGGAGCCATTGTCTGATCCAGCAGAGGACAAAGAAGCAAGACGCTACTCGGCAATGTACTACATTGCGTACTGGCCTCTTTTGTAGATTTTCTAAAAACCAAGTGTGTTGGTTTATTTTTTTGGATTAATAAACCTGACTTTTATTTTCCATACCTACGTCCACATATGTGTCTGGTTCAGCAGTATGGTTGTGTGTTTAGTGTGTTGTGGGTTTAATGATGATGTTTGTGTGGCAGAAGGAGAGGCCTCATGTCGACAATAACATAGTTGTGTCATTGTAGCAGACAAGAGCCTATCCATAGGTGACATGTGTGAGTATTGAAAGGTTACGAGTCTTCTCTGGCTGACATTGGCAAGTATGTTTGTGTCTGTGTGTTTGTTAATGTGCGTGTGATATTGGAGACACTGATGTAAAATAGGGCTTCATCCGTGTTGAAATGGTGCTGTATGGTCAGATCTTTATCATGCCACACTGCACACCTCCGCAAATTCATTAGCCATGTGTTGTGTTTAAAAATTTCACCTCAAAAAGGTGTCCTTGTCTGTGCTGAGACAAGGGATCACACAGTATTTTGGTTAGCACTTACATTTATTGTTTTCAAATCTTGATTTGTAAATTATGTTTTTTTCTGATTAGTTGTAGGCAAACCATACTACCCACTTTCTCAATGTGGGATACTATAAGAAAAAAGGCCAACGGGGCCTAAAAAAGAAGGGTGCCAACATGGCAAAACTAACTAAATACATGTCCAACATGGCCACCTACATACAAGGGCCATTGACCACATTATTGGGGGGGGGGGTATGCAGGAGTAGGGGCAATGGTGGACTGGGCTGCCTGGAGGCACAGTATCATCGCACCCAACCAGTCCAGATGTTGTTGCCCTTCTTGATGGGCACGGTCCATGTGCTGCTGTGCCTCCATGTGTGCACCTGCAGCAGGTTATCAATAGTTGGTACCCCTGTATGGGAAATAAGGACATTAGTCAGTGACATGTATAGGTGTGGGTGGGTGACGTCATTGGTCAGGATTTCACTTACGTAGCATATCCCTATCCAGGTTTCCTTCTTGAGGAAATGGTGATGCGCTGACAGCCCAGCCTGCAGCGCGAGCTCTTGCCCCTTGACAAAGAAAGGAAAAAAAAACATCATGACTCACATACTGATGCCAGGGACACACACCAACATGTATATTACAAAGCTTGTAGCCTATTGCCAACACTTACCACCAATCACTACTCCAGCAGGCTCAATATCACTGTGTGGGGACCACAACACAGCAGGGTTGGCCTGGGAGCTGAAGATGTTTGGTGGGGGGGTTGAGCCTGGGCTTGGGGTATGGAGTTGGTGGTCTAGCAAGAGGAGCAGGCTTCGTGGTCACACGGGTCCTGGGCTGGGTGCTCCCGAGGGTGGGGTCCCATGTGGTGAGGGACTTCCTGGGCCCTCCGGGGAAGGTGAGGGTAGGGTCCCTGGTGGTGAAGGACTTTCTGGGCCCTCCAGGGAGGGGGGCCCTTGTGGTGTAGGGTACCTTCGTCCCTCCTCAGACGGGGAGTCCTCCTCATCTGTAATATCAAAAATGACAAGACACCAATTTTAATAAATGTACACAATATAGGGCAAAAACCTACTGTGTGTGTATCAATGTCATTAGGGCGTGAAGGCTAGCATAAAAAAAGTTTGGGTCTTGAGCGACCCTATGGTTAGGGGCCAGTGTGTTTTTGGACATTACCACAACACCAGTGACCACATATTTGGGAGGTAAAACACCCTTGGATTACCAGAGGATGGATTTTTACACAAAACACAAGAGCAGACAGTGAGCATCTGGTGGTGCCACCATGGGGGCAAACACATAGCAGTCAGCTTCTAGTCACTTTTCCGGATTGTGTTCAATGTCTTGTGAAATGTTATGTGTCAGAGTGTGCACATATGTGCTACCAGGTGTGATGTGGCTCTTCAAATTTGCATTAATTTGTTGTGGTGAACTTTGCTGTCATTACACACCTATGTTCGGCCACACACAGGTCAAGGACCACTATAGCCGTCAGCATTTAAAAAACATATGAGTGTATTCTGTACCTTCATGTTGCAGTGTGACCAACATGCAGATGCACATTGGTGACAGCTCTACATGCTGGTTTATGTCACACTATGTGTCATGGCACAATACGACATGATGGTTGGGTAGTATTTTGAGTAGGATGATTGGCATGTGTGTGTCTGCCATTGCCACATACTCACCACGCAGCCTGGCAATCCGAGCACGAATGTCCACAATCCGCACTGGGGGCTTGTGCTTCAGGTCTGCCACCTTTTTCTGGATTTGCTTGCGGGTCCTCTCCACACCCACTTTCCGGAGCAGAGCCCGCTGGATTTTGCGCAGGATCTTCTGCTTGCTGAGCCGTGGATGGCGGTGACGCTGGTGGCACCAGTAGTCATGCCGGTCACACAGGTCAATGAGGATCCGTAGTTCTGCCGCACCCCATGTGGCAGCGCGCTGTGCGGCCGCCATGACTCTTGTACTATGAGCAGGGGAGGGGCAGGCCCCTGGCAGGCAGGGAACAATGAGCAGAAACGTGATGATGTCACCACGCACACTGGCGCCGCCAATCAAGGTTCAGGGCGCTAACAAGGTAGAGTGGGAGCAGTAGAACGTACCCAGCAGCGTCACTAAATTCACACACATTGGGTGATTGTAGTGCATGGCTCATGGCACCCATCTATGATGTGTAGCCCAACATCTGAGCTGTCATGTGTGGCACTATACTCCACACAGCGCAACTTAATACACGCGACCAACATAGCTTGCGCTATTCAATGGTGCGCGTAATTGCACTGAGTTTGCGGACGATTGTGTAGCAGATGTGTGTGGTGCTGAACAGACAGCTCTTTAAATATGGTGCGGTGTCAACTGACAGCCAATGGGAACACAGTAGCCCACATCTATCATCTCACACAGGGCAAGGACTACAGCACACTGAGGCATGCCTACGGGAAATCACAGAAATTGCTCTTTCCATCACTATCGCCCTGTCACACGCCAAAACACGAAAAAATCACCTTGCCGATGGTGCCTGATTACTGAGCACTGTTGACCAATCAGGCGACGGCCAATGGGTGATTTATCGCCGCAAAATTGCCCAATCACATGCCGCCACCGTGAAGCAATTTCACGGTGATTTCGCCGGGGCGACACATTGCCTTTCAGATCGCCAGGCGAGATTGCGCAATGTGACGGTACCTTTAGTGTCAGTATAAGACAGGATGCAGGGGACTTAAGATTGTAGCACGACTGAAGCACTAAAGAAACACTGAAGTGGGGCTTTAAATGAAGAAAATATACAGATTTTTACAATGATAGATTTCATTGAGTCATTTATAAAGTAATTTTTAACCTTTAGATCTGTTGTAAATTTTAGAATTTCAATACCTGCATTTTCAAATTAGTTAATTATTTTGTAATATGCAGCAGAACAAATTTCACTGCAAAATAATTTTTTTCTTCTTAACACATTTGCTTAAGTGATTATCCGACTCTATAGGGGCCATCTGGTTTAGCATCAATGACATGAATCACCTCCTGTCATTACTAGATGTGCTAAACATGTTGGAATATTGCTATTCAAGTGTGCTGCCAATATTTTTGCAAGGTATCCTTCTGCTTTGCCATTCATTTCATAACTTGTGAAAAGAAACACTAATAATTTTGCAATGTAATATTTAGAAAATACATGTTAAAATAGAGTAATGATTTTAAAATGTTGAGATGTACAAAAATTAAAATGAGTTATACAATTATGTAACATTTTCTAAAAATTAAATATCCCATTAAGCAATAATTAAGCAGAAAAATATAAGTAGCTTGAAAATATTATACATTTGGTTAACAGAAAATATATGATCTAAATGGTCAATTTGTAACCATAAGCATTAAAATAAACCTCTTTAAAATATGACATAAAATATGTCCCTGTATTAATAATAAACTCACAGTGAACACACTAATGCTCAGTAGTCGTCTCACAAAGATATCTTTCAAACATTTAATGCAGGGTTGGGGTTTTATCTGCCAAGGGCCATTTGGATATTTATACCATCACTAGGGTGGAGGGGGTCCAAAATCATCAACACTTAAATAACTCACACCTAATGAAATATCTGAAGCTGCATATCCTATACATTAAATAAGAGATACTGAGACCTCTGTATATACATCAAACAGGAAACTTTGAGTCTGAGTTATATATCACCTATGTTACACTGAGCCTCCTGTATATACATCACATAGGATAAACTGAGCTTGATAAGATAAACAAACAGAAAGCACTGAGTTGAAAAAAATCACCGCGCTGACCTCAAATGATGACAGAGTAATGGAGTATAATCTGTTTATTTAGCCACTTGCCTTCGCGTTTCGTTATGTAAATACAACTTCATCAGGGCATCCCTGATGAGAGAGTCTAACCCTGAACTGTTTGACCGGAGTCACTGAGCTTCTGCAGGAAGCTGTTGCCAAAGTCCCAACGTATACCTCAAAAAGGCACACCGAACTAGTGTCAGGGGACCTAAAGGAAAGTTGTCCACCAAAGACCCGGGGGTGCTGGCTGAAGGCTCTGCGTGCGGAGACACTGCATAGTTGTGAGAAGAAGTTGAGCGCAGTAAAGGGACCGGTAGGGAAAGGCAGGGACACCACTGAGAGTCCTGAGGAAATCATCCCGCTTCCCTGGTGACTGCCTTGGCCAGAAAGACCTGAAAAACTATGCAACCTGTCTTCCTGCCTAAAATGCTGCAAGTAAAACCTGATCAGAGTTAATGACTGGTGTGACGTACTTTATTTCCCTCACCTGAGGAGCCATACACTGCTGCATTGAAGAGACAAGTAAAGGAAAAAGGCGGTGTGATAAGCTGCCTCTCTGTTTAAAAACTTCTTCAACTGTCCCAGGGATCCCGCTCCACCTATGGTTATCTGGCTGTTTTACCATCGCCCTGGAGATCTGACCCGCAGTTCCAGTAACCATACCGGAACCGTAGGTGTCATCACAAACTACATTTTTTTTTAATAGTTTTACTAACTTCTAGTAACTACCAGGGCCATGTAGCAGGACACAGGCCCACGTGACATTCCCCGTGAATTAACAACCGGAAATGGGTACTCCACGGCCCTGGGGTGGGTCAGCTTTTGGCATCCCAAACAGGATCCCATGCTGTAACCAATGGGTACTGTATGCCATGTATTGACTGTGCTAAACTGTAAATTGGGCTGCCATAACTTTGCCACACGGTGAGCAAGAGGAAAAGGGGCGTAACTGCTGAAAGGGCGTGAAGATAAGGCCCACCCCGTGCTCTGACGTCAGCCGACGAAACGCAGAGGCTCAATCCGGAAACACCCAAGAGCTTGATAGATAGAATCAAACATGGCGGAGTCAGAGACTTGACGCTATGTGCAGGCCCAGGGAGTGCCTCAGCCCCCATCATGGGAGGGCCCTGCAAAAGGCATAAAACCCCAGACTTGCCCCAGTTGCCAAGGAAAAACCAAGGGGCGGGCCTGGGAGTGGACTGCCCCTGCCGGAGACTGTAAATAGTGGCAGGAAGGGCGAGGCAGAAGGAGGCGAGAATGACAGTGAGGAGATGGATGTGATCGACGGTTGCAAGAGGATGCATGGGAGGAAAAGGAGAACAATGTCAAGAAAGGGCAGCACAGAAAGGCATACACCTGGCGTCTTAGTGGGGTGAACCTTGTCTGCCTGTGAGCTGACCAAGCGGCAACCTTGGAAGACCCAGTACCTTGGCTGGGTAAAGACTTCTTAAGAACTTAGTAAAACAGCGGGTAAGATCTGCAACTCTGTGTCTGTCACTCTTTCCTGCGCCTCCCTGCACCTATAATTACCACTCTCATCATCCACATCACCATCCATTCAACAACCCAGGGGCCCGCTACATCTGTGGGGAGTGTTCCACCAAGTTGCCTATCTACCTATCGCCTGGGACCATTACAAGCAGCGCTGGTCATCCCTGACCAGATACCACAGATGGTGTCACGAAAAACTCTGTAAACTCTTTCCCCCTTGTAAATAACCTCCTTTTAAGGACCAATCATGGCCGTGATATCCAGGGATTGCCACCGTGACATCCACTGAACTGTTGAGCTCTGGAAGCTGAGTAGCCTAGCCCCATGACTGCTGCATATACAGCACATAAAGTCTGACGAGTACATGACATAGCGTACACTGAGCAGGACCTACACAGCACAAAAGATACACTGGGTCAGAGGTATACTGCACATAGGTTGCACAGAGCCTTATGTATACAGCACATAGGGTGCACTGAGCTAGAGGTTTACAGCCCATAGGTTACACTGTGCCTGATGTATACAGCACATACAGCACATAGGGCACACTGAGCCAGAGGTTTAGAGCACATAGGGTGCACTGAGCATGATGCATATAGCAAATAGGGTACACAGAGCCTGAAGTATACAGTATGTAGGGTACACTGAACCTGAGGTACACAGCAAAAACATTACACTGAGCCTGATTTATACAGCACATAGGATAAATTAAGTCTGATGTATACAACACGTATGGTACACTGAGCCTTATATACAGCATATAGAGTACACTGAGCTTGACGTGTAGCATGTATAGTACACTGCGCCTGAGGTATACAGCATATTCAGGAAACTAAACCAGAGGTATACATCACATGGGGTAAACTAAGCTTTAGTTTTACAACACATATCGAACACTAAGCAAGAGGTATGCAGCACATAAAGTACATTGAGCCTGATGAGTATATCACATAGGGTACACTAAGCATGATCTATACAGCACATAGGATACACTGGGTCTGAGGTATACAGCACATAGGTTGCACAGAGCCAGGGCCGGGTTGACAGCTAGGCGACCTTAGGTGATCGCCTAGGGCGCCATCTTGTGCAGGGCGCATTTTTTCCATCATGAGGGGCCCATTGCCCGCCCCCTGGGGGGCCCCGCACCCCCTGGGGGGCCCCGTGCTGGCCCCGCCGGCTGCGCTGGCCAGAGAGGAGGGAGGACGGGACTTCCTGTCCTGCAGCTCTGCCCGCCCCTCCTCTCCTCCTCCTTACAGCAGACGCACGGTGACGGCGGCCGCGGTGAGTGTGCAAAGGCGCCCCCCCGGTCCGCATACTGGGCCCTGTATACACCACCACTGGGCCCTGTATACACCACCACTGGGCCCTGTATACACCACCACTGGGCCCTGTATACACCACCACTGAGGCCTGTATACACCACCACTGGGGCCTGTGTATACCACCACTGGGGCCTGTATATACCACTGGGGCTGCTGTGTATACTGCTGGGGCCTGTATATACCACTGGGGAGACTGCTGTAATACTGCTGAGTCTTGTATATACCACTGGGGAGGCTGCTGTATACCACTGGGGCTGCTGTATATACTGCTGGGGCCTGTATATACCACTGGGGCTGCTGTATATACTGCTGGGGCCTGTATATACCTCTGGGGCTGCTGTATATACTGCTGGGGCCTGTATGTACCACTGGGGCTGCTGCATATACTGCTGGGGCCTGTATATACCACTGGGCTGCTGTATATACTGCTGGGGCCTGTATATACCACTGGGGAGACTGCTGTAATACTGCTGGGGCCTGTATATACCACTGGGGAGGCTGCTGTATACTACCACTGGGGAGACTGCTGTATACTACCACTGGGGAGGCCTGTATACCCCACTGCTGGGGGCTGTATACCTGTGCTGGGGTCCACCCTCGGCTTATACACGAGTCAATAGGTTTTCCCAGGTTTTGGGGGCAAAAGTAGGGGGTCGGCTTATACACGGGTCGACTTATACACGGGTATATACGGTAAACTGGGTGGCGTCAGACTGTTAACACCAAGTCATATTATGGATCTGTTGTTTATATGCAGTGCTTTATTCTTGCAGATTCAGAATTAGGAACAATTTTGTTACGTTATTTCTAATTTTGGCACTTAATGTGACTCCTGTGTGCATTATCGGTAAGGGTGTGTGTCTTGAAGGGGGTGTGTCATTGGGGGCGTGTCTTGGAGGGGGCCCCGTTCAAAAGTTTGCTATGGGGCCCTGCCAGTTCTAGTTACGCCCCTGGGTCAGAGCGCACTGTTCACCTCAGCAGATCCTGATTCCTGACACTGAGTGAGATGAGGTGAGCTGCTCTCCTCTCCTGACATGATGGAGCTACAGATAACACTAGACAGCAGCACTGGCAGGACAGGGGACAGAGAGATCCCCACATCCAGTGATTTGTGGCTCAGGTGTAGTGTCAGAGAGGTCATAGTCCTGCTCACCTCTGCTCTTCTTGTGTTAACAGAACCTGACCCCCAGGGCTGACTGGCAGATCTTGCCCTGGGGGGCAGCCAAGTGAGAAGCAGGGGGGTGGATCGCTAGCAGTCTGGAGGCCATGTGAGAGGACCGAGGAGAAGAGGACAGAGGCGCATTGGGACCGAAGAGAAGAGGACAGAGAGGCAGAAGGACAGAAACAGGGGCAGAAGGACAGAAACAGGGGGACCGAGGAAAAGAGAACAGAGGCAGGGGACAGAAACAAAGGGACAGGAGAAGAGGAAAGAGGGGCAGAACGAGGGGGACAGAGGAGCAGCAGGAGGGACAGAGGAGAGGAGGACTGGGGTGCAGGAGGACAGAGGAGCAGCAGGAGGGACAAAGGAGAGGAAGACGGGGTGCAAGAGGACAGAGGAGCAGCAGGAGGGACAGAGGAGAGGAGGACGGGGTGCAGCAGGAGGACAGAGGAGAGCAGGACGGGGGTGTGGGAGGACAGAGGAGAGGAGGATGGGGTGCAGGAGGATAGAGGAGCAGCAGGAGGGGCAGAGGAGAGGAGGACAAAGGTGCAGGAAGACAGAGGAGAGGAGGACGGGGGTGCAGGAGGACTGGGGATGTGGCTGGCACTGTGTGTGGTGATATTGGCAGCTGTACCGTGTGTTTGCCTCCATGCAGCTGCCGCCACCTTTCTGTGTTGTCAGGGTGTGGCATGCTGGGAGTTGAGTTCTTCTGCCTGTCCTATATGATTTCTGGGCAGTGTGTTGGGTGCTGGGAGTTGTAGTTCTTCCAGGTGGGCTCAGTGTTGTCCCGCCGCCCGTCTGTGGCCTGTCTGTCTATTCTGGGATGTCCTCAGCTCTGTGCTCTGCACAGACATTGTACCACCATCTCCCTAGCTCTGTGCTGTGCACAGTGTACCACCATGTACCCAGCTCTGTGCTGTGCACAGAGAGTGTACCACCATGTCTCCAGCTCCGTGCTGTGCACACTGTACCACCATTTCACCAGCTCCGTGCTGTGCACAGTGTACCACCATGTCCTCTGCTCCGTGCTGTGCACATACAGTGTACTGTACACTGTGTGCACAGCACAGAGCTGAGACATGGTGGTATACTGTGCACAGCACGGAGCTAAGGACACGGTGGTACACTGTCTCCCGCCGCCTTAAAATTGGTCTGTTTCTCATCCAGGAGAGTTGGATGAGTGTCATCGGTTACTAGGTCCATTTGGCATCCAACTGCTGTGCGAGTGTCCGACATTTCTCTCAGATCACATCCGTGTGCAATATGTTCAGCAGCTATTTACTGTAGAATCATTTACAGGAACATTTTACAGTGTTTTCAGTTACAGAATGATAATGTATCAGTGAAAAAAACTGATGCCTCTCGGATGGTCCGTATGCTGTCAGTGTGCGGTATATGATTTTGTCAGACCCATAGAATTGCATTGGTGAGTCTCGCACGGGAATCACATACTGTCGCAGAATGTTGCGACTTTTTTCTCATCCTGAATCTGGCTGAGAAAAAAGTGTCCGACACTCACCAATCTGCTCTCAGACATTGAATAACATTGGTCCGAGTGCAATGCGATAAAATCACACGTTTCACGCCAGTGTGTCCATACCCTAATAATAAAATCCATATAGTAATCCTAAAATGTCTGCTGGACATAGTATGGGGAGGGTTTATGGCTCAGTCAGTACACACTCCATACTTCATGGTAAGGGGAGGGTTTATGGCTCAGTACACACTCCATACTTCTTGTTATTAACCAGTTAATGCTCTCTTGTCCACCGCACTGCAGTGTCAATAGAGGACGACAGTGAGACAAGCAGCAACATGGCATCAGAGAGTCCCTGACCTCAAAATAGAAGATCCTCAGATCCTTGTATTGTGACATAATATTAAGAATGATACTTTTTACATTTATATTACACTATGAACTCCACAGCACTTTACATACATCATGAACACTGTCCACATTGGGGCTCTCAATGTAAACATCCTATCAGTATGTCTCTGTAGTGTGGTTGGACGAACCTTTTATAGGTCCCCGTTAAATTAAATTTACTTTCAAAGTATGTTGACATTTTTATTCCTAGACATATTTCGAGGGGGGGGGCGCTGTTTGCCTTACCTGCCTAGGGCACCAAAATGCCTTGTCCCGGAACTGCACAGAGCCTTATGTATACAGCACATAAGGATACATGAGCCTGTATAGCACACATTTGGACCTTGAGCCTGAGGTATGCAATACAGAGGATAAACTGAGCCTGTGGTACTAAGCAAGTAGAGTACACTGAGTATGAGTTATAATGCATATAAATTATACTGAGATTGAGATATCCAACACCTGAGATACACTAAGCTTTATTTAAGCAGCACATTATGGTAAACTGAGCATGATGTATCCAGAATATATTGTACACTGAGCCTGAGGTATACAGCACATTGGGTATATTGAGCCTGAGGTATACATCACATAAGGTACATAAAGTCTGAGGCATACATCACATAGGATACACTGAGTCTAATGTATATAGCATATATGGTACACTGATAACTATATGTACAGTGCATAGGGTACACTGAGGCTGATGTATGAAGTACATAGATAAACTGAACCCGATGTGTACAGGACATTGGGTACACTGAGACTGAGGTATACAGCTCATAAGGTGCTCCTAACTTGATGAATATAGTACATTGGATTCACTGAACCTGACGAATAGAGTACATAGGGTACACTGAGTCTGATTTATTCAGCAGATAGGTTATACTGAGCCTGATGTATAGAGAATTTAGGGAACATGGAGTCTGATGTGTAAATCATGTAGGGTTCTCTGAGCCTCTTGAAGGCAGCACATATGGTACTCAGAAGCTGATACTGTATATACATCACATGGGGTACACTGTATCTGATGTATACAGCACATAGGGTACTTCAAAGTCTCTCCTTTCGGTAGAGCTTTCACAAATTTCTTTATCAGTCAAGGCCCAATTTGGAGTAGTGCAAGAGAACTTTAGTGAGATCCACTACACTTTTTGCAACTGTTATTTAGCCCAGGTTATAAAGATTTTCTCATTAGCCATCTAGAGGGCAGGAAGAGTAGCTGCTGCAGAGAGAGTATCCATCGCTCCTGGTCACACGTGAAGCTGGGTACTCACAGCGACTGAAGAGAAGAACGTGCCGAACTTCAGGGATGTTTGGAGCGTGGTCATAGTCTCCAACTGGACAGTGTGCTTAAGGAAAAGCTATGTGATGTAACTCAATTGTGTGGCCGGCCATTATTATTTTTGTAATGGCTTGATTTGTGCGTCAATGCAATACATGTTTTAACCTGTACATTTTAAAAGAAAAAAACAATAATATGCAAATAAAATAATGTATGTAATGAGCTTATTGAAAGAACAATCAGACACCTGCAGTATTTATGAAACAGTTTTGATTTATTTTAAGTAAGAAAAAGAATAAATGTGTTTTTACATGATTTTTTTTCATTGATATGATTAACACTTAGAAGAAAAAATAATAACTCTTGCATGATATCATGGCTGTAATCATCACAGAACATTTTTGCTATTATTCTGCACATAACCTATGTAAACACAATAAAAAGTAAGTACTTTTAAATTCTTTCAATTTACACCACATAGAAACACCTTTCATTTATTAGGTCTGCAAAAATGACAGCAGATTTTTTAAATTTTTATACCAGACTCATTGTTCTAAACTTAAATGGAACCAACCAGCAAGATTTAGGGCTATAAAGTGAAGCCAATGGCTTACAGGTACTGGAATACTAAGTGCAATCATACCTTTACATCAATGATTACGTGTATGATTGCAGAGAAAACTGTTATCAAACACCGGGAAAACAATGCAGCACATTAGCATAAGTGCAGCACAGAATCACTATGTGGGGCTGGGCTTCTTTGTATTACTCACCTGTTTGCTCTAAGGGTACCTTTACACACGTCAACTTTTCTAGGAATTTAACTGGCAACTTACTGGTTGCAGTGAAATCATGGAGACATTGTTCCATTTGTACACAGCAACAAAATAGAACAATGTGTCCATGATTTCACTGCAACCAGTAAGTTGCCAGTGAAATTCCTAGAAAAGTTGCCGCATGTTAAGGTACCCTAAGAGGGAGGGAGAGAAAGAGGGAGAAAGGGAGGGAGGAGTTTTTGGCTTAGACTCTAAGCAAGGTCCATGGGGTTGCTGCCTATAGATGGGTTGCAGTCCAATAAAAGAAAAATCATCCAGCAGGGTCAAGGCTGGGAGGTCAGAAAAGTACAAAATCGTCAGTTTGGAGAAGCATACAAAAACAAGCAGAGGCCAATCCGGAAAATCAATAATATAATGCAGGATATCAACAATTGATGCCCCCCACTGGGTAGCTATATAAACAGATCCACACAGACTGCTCAATCACCAGCCCCACCATCGGAGTGAACACAGGTGTGCCTGGTGGCAGAAGCAGAAGATGCAGCAGACTTTGGAGATGTGACACTTTATATCCAGAGCAATACAATATCTTACGTAACTGTTCCAGCAATGTACTCTATATATCTGAAATCTAAATGACATCAGGTACTGCAAAATGGCCAAAAATGCAGATAACACTGATCCATAAAGATAAATCCCCATGGTGCTGTTCAAAAATATTGCAAAATATAAAATAATAGATTGGTTCTACTGCCAGCATGATAATTTGTAGTAAAACGAATGCTTGTACTTCAAAGTTTCTAAAAATAAAGCAAAGAAGAACAGAGCTGATTTTTTCCCATCCCCTCAGAAAATACATGAAAAGTTAAGCAATAAATTATGGGTCTTCCAACATGGTTCCAATAATAATATTCCATACAGAAAAACAACACCACTATGGCTACTTTAATTGTAAATTTAATATTAATGGTTTCTACATGAAAGAGAAAATATTTTACATATTGACAGAACTAGCACAATTGCACCCAGAATGTTGCATGTCCATAAGTGTTATCTACTATTCATGGTGAAGGATGAAAAGAAATATGAGAAATAAGGCCAAGTATCATCTTGCTGGGAAACTTACCGTCCATCGTATAGTTAGTGATTGCAAAATACCAAATAGTTGATTCTTCTGCAGCCAATTTGGAGGATGATACAAGCAGATTTGTTACCCATAATTAATGTCTGAGGCTAAATAACATGCATTTGAGGAGTATACAGGAACCCTACATGACAAATGATGCTCAATGTAAAATATAATATCAATAATCTATATGTTGCGGTTAACATGTTTCCTGATTATGGTTCTATAGTAAAATATGGCTACTGGGGGTCTTAACAGATAAATAAGGAAGTTAGGCTCCATACTGAAAAAACTGTTATACAACAGGTGTCTCTCTTAGTTTGAGCGATGGTGTAATCCATCTTTGTACCCCCAAAAAGTACCAATAGAGGGGATCCCGATTATCTGAGGGATAGCGGTAACCATGATGAGGCTCCCACCATCTGTGTGGTCCTGGTGCAGGTCCACAGTGGCGGTTATCCACCTTTGTTACTTGGACAAAGATCATAAATATCTGTTTGTGCACTCACTGGTTAATTCACATTTAGACAACTAGACAAATTTTGCTCATTATTGTGTGCTAAATATATTAATATATTTTGTATATATATTATTTTTAAGTATCTTTAAGTAACCCATTCCCTTTAAATGAGCTTGTTTTTATATATTTACCTTCCACTGACACCTAGTGGTCATATTGAAAAACAGTTTTTCTAGTATGGAACCATATGGGCCTTTTCACATCTATGTACCCCTGCGTTTGCCTGCACTGTGTTGTCACATTACGCGTTTCAGGGTGCAGCTGGACAAGCGCATGCGCTGTGACATCGGCCCTGTCACACTCACATTTCCGGGTTTCAGGCTCCTGCAGTCGGCTACGCTTGCCCATAGCAGGTAATGGTGGCATGAGCGTAAGCGAGCGTAAGGGCTCAGCATCTATGCGCCTATGCATTTGCCTGCACTGGGCTGTGAATGTACCTGCGCTTGCACTTGCACCAGCTAGCGCAGGGCAGGCAAACGCAGGGGCACATAGATGTGAACTGGGCCTATCTGTTGACTATTGATGACTCTTGGATCCAGTAATCAGAGGCATGCCCCCTTTTTTAATTGTCAATGCTGCTGTCTTTCCAGTGATACATTTTTTAAACCCGCAACTCGTCCATTTCTCTAGTAGAAAATATAAATAATTTATTTGCAGATTTTCCCTTAGACCGCAATGAGATGAGAAAACTCCACTCGTAAAAAGAGATAAAGGCATGTACAGAAAAGCATTAAATCCACATCTAATTCACACATGACTTGATCAATAAAGTTTTATCAAAGCAAAGTAAAAAGAAGTACCAAAAAAAAAATTGTTTAATTTTAAACATGACGTACCATGAGCAGACACAAAAAATAAGCAGAAATAAAAATCACAAAAATGCATTTAAAGAAACACACTAAAAAAAGCAATAAAAAAATGCAAGTACCGTATATACTCGTGTATAAGCCGACCCGTGTATAAGCCGACCCCCCCTACTTTTGCCCCCAAAACCTGGGAAAACCTATTGACTCGTGTATAAGCAGAGGGTGGACCCCAGCCCAGGTATACAGCCACCAGCAGTGTGGTATACAGGCCTCCCCAGTGGTATACTGGCCTCCCCAGTGGTAGTATACAGCAGCCTCCCCAGTAGTATATACAGGCCCCAGCCATATTACAGCAGCCTCCCCATTGGTATATACAGGCCCCAGCAGTCTTACAGCAGCCTCCCCAGTGGCATATACAGGCCCCAGCAGTATATACAGCAGCCCCAGTGGTATACAGCAGCCTCCCCAGTGGTATATACAGGCCCCAGCAGTATTACAGCAGCCTCCCCAGTGGCATATACAGGCCCCAGCAGTATTACAGAAGCCTCCCCAGTGGCATATACAGGCCCCAGCAGTATTACAGCAGCCTCCCCAGTGGCATATACAGGCCCCAGCAGTATATACAGCAGCCCCAGTGGTATACAGCAGCCTCCCCAGTGGTATATACAGGCCCCAGCAGTATTACAGCAGCCTCCCCAGTGGTATATACAGGCCCCAGCAGTATATACAGCAGCCCCAGTGGTATACAGCAGCCCAAGTGGTATACAGCAGCCCCAGTGGTGTGGTATACAGCAGCCCCAGTGGCATATAGCAGCCCCAGTGGTATATAGCAGCCCCAGTGGTGTGGTATACAGCAGCCCCCGTGGTATATAGCAGCCCCAGTGGTATACAGGCCCCCAAATGCTGGCACTCACCCCCCTCCGTTGTAAGGCCCCCCCCCGCTGCTTAACTTACCATCCCTGGTCTTCTGCACAGCGCCGGTCTTCCGTGCTCCGTCCTCCATGCTCCCGTTCTCACTGCATCTGGGGTCCCCAGCCGTTGCAGTAACGATGACGTCATCATTACTGCGACGACCGGGGACCCCGGATGCAGCTGAGGACGGGAGCATGGAGGACGGAGCACGGAGGACCGGCGCTGTGCAAAAGACCAGGGATGGTAAGTTAAGCAGCAGGGGGGCCTTACAACGGAGGGGGGCGAGTGCCAGCATTTGGGGGCCATATATTTAGATATGCACTGCTTCCCCCTGCCGCTGATTGACAGGGGGAAGCAGTGCATATATAATGAGCGGCCCCACGTGACTGGGCGCTCATACAGCAGCCTCCAACCGCCTCCTCCAGCCTCCCCGGCCCCAGACACAGCCCCCACCACTGTATTGACCCGTGTATAAGCCAAAGGGGGGGACTTTTCAGCCCAATTTTTGGGCTGAAAAACTCGGCTTATACACGAGTATATACGGTAACTTAAATGAGTTAATTGGTGTAGAAATGCTATAGAAAATCTGCATCAAAAACTCACTGTAGGAACATAGCTTAAGAAAATAAACAGAGTTAAAAAATTGGTAACAACAGTACCATAACACCAACTGTACTTAAATACAAACATTTTGTATTATTTATTTGTTGCACTTGTATTCGCGTAGTTTTTAATGGAATAGTTTTACAAAGCAGTTATTAACATAGCTTTAGTCATTTTTGGATTATAAGATGCACTCCCCCCCAAACTGGAGGAGGAAACAGGGTGTGTCTTATATTCGTTTTGTTTAAAACCAAAATAAAATTACTAAGGAAGGTGTTGCGGTGGTGGAGTGTGGGTGCAGGACGCAGCTTTTCAGGGCCCAGGGCCTCTAGTGTCCAGACTTCCATAAAATGGCTTCGGATCTCGATCTATGCATTTTCTGGAAGTCTAGACACTAGAGGCTGAGTTTAAGTTTGGCAATACATGTAGGTATATGGCAAATGGCGGTCCCCACCGCGCACTGCCATGACACCCCCGCAGCTCCGGGCCTTCAGGTGTACTCCCACCCTGCGGTGGTGGACCCTGTATATCGGCCTCCTGTACCCCTGCTCCACCACTTCAACCACCCTTGGTTAGCCATGGTGGGTTCAAAGTGAGGGGGCCATGATCCAGGATGGGGAGGCCATGTACCAGGATGGAGGGCCTTGTACCAGGATGGGGAGCTATGTACCAGGATGGTGGGACCGTGTACCAGGATGGAGGGCATGTACCAGGAGGGTGGGGCCATGTATCAGGATGGGTAGTCATAAACCAGAATGGTGGGGTCATGTACCATGATGGGGGGCCATGTACCAGGATGCGGGGGCCATGTACCAGAATGGGGGCCTTGTACTAGGATGGTAGATATATTCACCAGGATGGTGGGGTCATATATCAGGATGGGGGGACATATATACCGGGAGGGGGTCATATACAAGAATGAGGGACATATATACTGATTGTAAGATGGACACTGGCATTATAAGACCCCATTTAACACTAAAAAAATCTTTTTTCTCTTTCCTTCACCAAATTTGGGATGTGTTTCATAATCTGGTGCGTCTTATAAAGTGAAAAACATGTCTTTTGTTCAACCACACCACAGTTTGTACATGTGGTTATCAGTTTCTAAATGGTTTCCCATTAAAGTCAAGATGGGTAACCCACAGCAAAACCAGGATTATTAGAATTTGCTATACTTTTTTAAAAGTATATGATGTACAATATATGAGAATCCATATAACAGCTGTCAACAATAAATTATACCAGCTGCCAAGACTTAGTAAAATTAGGCATGTTAAAGTTCCCTAAAATGGGTTGTCCCATTTTTATTCAGCTACAGCTAAAATTCTAAACTGACTTTAATATTCAGTGTTAGCGTTTTTTTGTTAGACAATTTGTATGCCCTTAATATTCTCTGCTATATTTTACATTAGAAAATGTTAGAGGTAAATATAAGACAAAGTAGAGACACAAACACTGTAAATATCAATGTGGGCAAATAATCTTAGGTAGCAATAAGATACTAATAAATGGCAAATAAAGGAAGAATTTTATTTTGCAGTAATATATTATTGCTGTCAGACTATTGTGCCAATCACTCAAGCTATAACTTAATAAATATATAGAATTTCAGTCCTTTTTTAATACGTCTGAGCCTTCATTTATAACAAAATCCATTTGGTTTTACCTTCAACATTCACAGCCTGAAACCAATCAGAAGTATTACCACTTATTAATTTTAATGTCATCTCTTTGATGAAAAATGCAACTCCCTGCTTCATTTTAATACAGTACATGCAACGAGAGATATTAAATCTTTTTTTTCCAAAAGAAAATCTAATGTCAGGATAAAACACATTTTTGTTTAAAAAAATCTATATTTACTACAGTATAGGTCGGTATTATAAAGGCTATATTTACAGTTTAAATAAATTAGATTTTTAGTTTTCACTACTAAAGATAAGATTGAAAACTATTTTAGATAAAATATGTATAACAAATATTTGCTAATAATCTCTTGACAAATGCCTTCACATTGTGGTGAAGCCTGACTATAATTGGGAATGGTGGCTTGTAGAGAGCTCCTTATCAAAAAATTAATAATAATAACGTTCCAACCCCTTACATATTGTATGCTTGCACCCTTTTAGTGCCTTTTATGAGGCAGTAAACGGTTGTTTAGCCCCACCCAAAAAAAAGTACCATATTTTTTGGACCATAAAACACACTTTTTTCCCTCCAAATTTTTGAGGAAAGTGTGTTGTGCGCCTCATGATCCTAATATAACTTGGGAGCTTGTTGTGGGGAAGGGGCAGTGGTTGACTGTGAGCACAGGAGGCAGGAAAAGGTCTCTGCTGTAGGAATCCAGCAGCTAGGAGACCACGTGAGCCAACTGATTTGCTACTGTAATATTCACTGCTCTGGCGAGGATCCCCAAGCTCACCTGTCAGCGCTGGCTGATCAATTTCCCAACCTGAAGTGACTTATTGAAGAGGATGGGCTGGAGCATCACATGGCAGCATAGGGCCCTCCCTTTTCATTACATCACCACAGGTCCTGCAGCAGCTATAATAGAAACAAGAATATCTCCTTACAGGACATGCAGTGATATCATAAAGGGAGGGCTCTGCTGTCATACGATGCTCCAGTCCCCACTCTTCAATAAGTCACATCAGGTTGGGATATTGATGAGAGACTGGTTTGTAGCGTGGGAGGACCAGACTGAAAGCTTTTAATGCAAGCAGGCTATGTAAAAGTAAAGAATAAGTTGTTAATAAAGCACTCTGTGATACAAGCACTTCACCACTCTTGTGGTGAACAATAACTCTTAGCATGCCATTAGATCTGCAGGACATGCTGGGAATTATAGTTCTCCCATTGGATCTTAAAGCAGCACTCCAGTGTTTTTTCTTTAGCACTGGAGTGGTGCTTAAAATGTAAGCCCCCTCCCCTGGTTCTTATACTCACCTTCTGGCATTTTCATATAGGACTTTACCAACATCTCTCGTGTCCCGAGGCGCCATCTTCCCCTCGCCGCTTCTGACTGGCCAGAAGTCAGCAATTACGTCACAGGCACTCAATGCATCTCTCTGAGACCCAGAATAAGGCTCTCATAGAATTATATTGAGTTGTTACCTCCAGCTCGCTCCATGAAACGCAGGAGCTGCCGGCCGGTCACAAACTGCCACAAACTGACAGTACCAAAGTTTCGAATATAGCGGGCGAAGCCGCGTGAGGGTGAATATAAGATGGGGGCAGGGGACTTAGAATTAAGACATCACTCCAGTGGAGTAATAAAAAAGATGTTGGAGTGGTGCTTTAAGGACACATTCAAACATGCGTATATAGTAACTCAAGAAAGGTTTCTTCACAGAGCCACAAACTGCCTGTTAGCTCTACTGACCGGTAATTGTCAGCATGTATTTCTGTGCAGCTCACACGCTCAGGTCAGAAGAGTCGCCGGACAGTCTATAGCTTTGTGATGAAATCTTCCTTGAGCCATACATAAGTGTAACTGCACCCCAAAGGGAACCTGTGCTGATAAAGGCTGACCGATCTACAGTGTTCATCAAGAACTTGCTATAAGACTTCGGCAATGTTCGGTATGTTTTTACCTGAAACACTGTAGCATTTCAAAGAAAAAACTACCGTATTTTAAAAACCATCGAGACCAAGCCTCACCGGAGACTAGTTGGACAGACGGTTCCACTGACAAATTTTTACCACATTTTTTGCTTCAAATCTCTTTTTCCCCTATTTTCCACCTCTAAAATCTGGGAGTGTCTTATGGTTCGGTGTGTCTTATAGTCCGAAAAATACGGTAATTAAAAAACCCAGCGTGGGGTCCCCTCAAATTATTACAGCCAGCTATTGCAAAGCAGACAATTGAAACAAAAAAACAGTTCAGACCAAAACAGAAAGTTTTACCTTCAATAGGAATCCAAAACAGAGGTCACCCCATGCTTTTTTTAAATTATAAATAAATAATAATAATTAAAAAATGTTGGACCCCCAAATGTTATCACCAGCCATGGTGAAGCCGACAGCTTGGGTCCGGTATTCTCAGTGTGGAAAGGGCCACGATTAATTAACCTTCCCCAGCCTAAAAATAAAAGGCCGCAGCCATCCTATTACTGGCTCCTCCTTTAGATGTGCCAATTCCGGTGCATCCCTCCAGCTCTTCCCACTGCCCTGGTTCACTGGCAAACAGGGTAATAGAATTTGGCGTTAATGCCAGCTGTGTAATATCAGCTGGAATCAAGCCCAGGTATTAGTAATGTAATAACAAAAAACCCACAGCATAAAATATTTTATTGGAAATAAAACTCCCTGACACATTTCTTCTTTTATCAATTTATAAAAAAAACAATTATTTTTAAATCTGCAGTAATCCACCGAATCCAACGAAGTCCACAAAGTGTGCAAGACATTAAAATAGAGAATTAGTAAATAAATTAGTGCAATATCGCACAGCATTTATTACTTGAGTGTGACCTGAGGTAACCTCAGTGATGTTACTGATCGTCACAGTGTGTTGATCAGTGACGTCACTGCGGTTACCTCAGGTTATACTTGAGGGATATCCGCTGTGTAACAGCGGTAATCTTTGTGAGGTCACTGCTCATTACATTGCCAGGAGTCAGGCAGTGGCTGCTCTCTTAAGGTACCATCACATGCCGCCAATTCCCGATTTCGGCGATGTGGAAACCACATTCCATGTGCATAGTGGTGTGTTACTGGGCGATTCTACGGCGAGAAATCGGTGGTGGACAGTCTCCTGGTTGCCTTGCACTGCAGTGAAATCAGGCGAAATCCACCAGGCGATTTCAGCGGATCGTGCCGTGTCACAGGGCGATAGCGACATACACAGCGATCCTGAAATAAATCCCATAGGTGTGATTGGATGTTGTTTTTTTGGCAGGTGATAGTACGTTCCGATTGGCTAGCCGTGTCCGAGGTGCCTTATTTGATGACCCATGAGTTCACGCAAGGCTAACCAATGGGAACACAGTTCTGTCCACCAATCGCATTGATAGGGGCACGATAAAACACACTCTAGCATGCCCCTATCAAAACAGTATGCCCACATTGCTGCTACGATTGTGGCGTGTGACGCGGCGATGTGTGAAGGGAAGATCGCTTCCAGTCTTCTGCAGGCAATTTCCAGAACGCAGGATCGCTAAAGATCACACACGAGATCGCTATGTGTGACAGTTCCACAGCGATCAGAAAAGAGTGCCGAAATGTGCGTGCTCACATCAAATCACCAGCGATATGGAAGCCATATGGCGGCGTGTGACGGTACCTTTAGGGTTTGAGGGATGTGTGCTGTTAATGTGCCTCCCATATGCTGGGAGAATAAGACTTTGAGGGATCTCCATGGGACAGCGGCAGACTTTCATGGATTTAAATAGGAAATAAATTGGTTAATGAGGGATTGTCTCCTGTCCTTATTTCTTTAATGATTTTTTCTTTTTAGGTCTTGCCGGTTTGCTCTTGTCGACAATGTCAGGCATCTGATAGATGCCTCAACATTACTAACCCTTGAACTTGATGCCAGCTTACATTACAGATCTGACATAAATACCATTACTTGTTTGCCAACACAATAGGGCAGTGGGAGAGCAGGGGCAAAGCGCCAGGATAGGCACATCTAAAGGAGATGCCAGTTTTGAGATGGCCGTTATTTTTAGGCTGGGAGGGCCCATTAACCGTGGCTAGGGATGAGCGAGTATACTTGTAACTATTAAACTATTCGGTACTCACCAAACAGTTCGGTATTCGGGCTACTCGCTACTCTGCGAGTTTCCTTGCGATTACTCGTTAGGAGTAGTGAGTAGTACACTATCTGTCTATCTATATACACTGCGAAAGTGAAATAAAAGTTAATAAAAGGTGTTCTAATACATCTGCTGGCCTGCCAGGACCTTAAGTCTGATGGGCAATCAGATGACCATTAGCGATCAGGTGGTGTGTGATGTCGCACAACACCTGATCGCTACCAGCCATCTGATTGGCCATCAGATGTAAGGTCCTGGCAGGATAGCAGATGTGTTCTTTTCGGGTCCTGGGATAGCCGTTGATCAGGTGAGTATGTTATTTTTTATTTTTAACACCTTTTATTAACTTTTATTTCACTTTCGCAGTGTATATAGATACACTGTGAAAGTACTCACATTTCCCATTGACTTACATTGGCTTGCTACTCGTAAGGGGTACCTGAGTATTAGAACCTACTCATTACGAGTATAGCGAGTCAGAATATTTCACTACTTGCTCATCCCTAACCATGGCCCTTCCCAGTCTGAGATTGCGAGACCCCATCTGTTGGCTTCACCTTGGCTGCTTTTACAATTTGGGGGGCAATGCAAGATTTTTTTAATTTCTTTTTATTTATTTAGTTATAAATAAATAATTTAGAAAACAGTGAGAAGTGATCTCTGTTTTAGATTCCCCATCAAGTTAAAGCTGCCAGCTGTGATTTGCATGCTTCACCTGCCTATTTTACTCTTGCTAACTATCAAAAACAGGTTTGAACTCACATTGTTTTTCGTAATTATTTATTTTTGGGCTAAATAGAAGGCTAAACATCCTTTAGTGCTATATGAAAGGCACTAAAATATGAAAGCTTACAATATGTAAGACATGACATTATGTAGCTATTTGATATCTATCTAATCTATCTATCTGGAATCTATTTACTTCTTAATATGCTTGCTTTCTTCTTCCTGGAAAATAAGTGTACATAGAATAAAGTAGCATGTAAAAGAATATATTAAAAATCTACAGCACATGGATGCCAAAGGATACCACACAGACACTAGGTGAGGGAAAAATCACACTTGCATAGCAGCATGTGCATGATCTATAGAATGACACTTGCCTGTCACTTGCATCTCATTCAGATTAACTTGCTAAATGCTGAGATTAATAACAATTGCAGCACTCAGGTGACAGGAGAAAAGTGAGCTCCTCTCTCACGCGATTGGGACTCTGTGACATGATTACAAAGACCCGATTGCTGCCACAGAAATTTGAGGTCATTTCATGACAACCCAGCTATGCCACTAATAAATTCAAGGCCCTTTACTGACAGCATTTTGGGGCCCAACTGAGACTCCAACCACCTTCCACCCCAGCTCCATCCCAACCCCAGCATTACCATATATATGCAGGGTGGGCCTTTTATATATGGATGCACCTAAATAAAATGGAAATGATTGGTGATATCAACTTCCTGTTTGTGGTACATTAGTATATGGGAGGGGAAAAACTTTTCGAGATGGGTGATGACCATGGTGGCCATTTTGAAGTCGACTAAACAAAATAATGAGAGAGAGAATGTTGTAAGGCATTTTTATTACTTTCTGCAAAGTCACAAGTTTACATACATTTCAATAGTATTTGGTACCCTTGCTCTTAAAATGTATGATTTGGGTCACATGTTTTGGATATCCTTTCACAAGCTTCTCACAATAGTTAGTAGGAATTTGGACACATTTCTCCTAACAGAACTGGTGTAACAAAGCCATGCTTGTAGGTCGCCTTGCTCGCATCAGACTTTGCAGCTTTGCCTATAAATTTTCAATTGGATTGAGATCATGGCTTTGTGATGGCCACTCCAAAACTTTGAATTTGTTATCCTTAAGGCATTTTGTAATTACTTTAGCAGTTTGCTTTGGGTCACTGTCCACTTGGAAGACCCATTTCTGCCCAACCTTTAACTTCCTGGCTGTCTTGAGATATTGCTTCAGTATTGCCACATAATCTTCTTTTCTCAAAATACCATCTATTTTGTGAAGGTGTACCAGTCCCTCCTGCAGCAAAACAACCCAACAACATGATGCTGCCACCAGTTGGGATGGTGTTTTAGGCTTTTAAGCTTCTCCCTTTTCATCCAAACAGTTCAATTTAAGTTTCATCAGACCAGAGGACACGTCTTCAAAATGTAGGTCTTTATTCCTGTGTGCATTTGCCAAAATTAATCTGCCTTTTTTATGTTTCTTTTGGAGTAATGGCTTCTTCCTGGCAGAGTGGCCTTTCATTCCTTTTTGTTACGGTACTTGTTTCTTGAGTGGTATGATGGCTGGACATTCACATTTTATTTGTACCTGTGTATTATTGTTTATACAGATGAATGAGGCATATGCAGGTATCAGGAAATTGCACCCAAAGATAAACCAGACTTGTTCAAGTCCACAATTCTCTTCTTGATATCTTGGCTGATTTCTTTAGATTTTCTCATTACGCTACACAACGAAGCAGTGTGCTTCAGGTGTGCAATAAAATACATGCACAGGTATGTCTTTCATTGCCAGTAAACCTATCAGAATCTTCCAGACACATGACATAATCATATAGACTGTCCCAAATTGTATAACAGTAATCTTAGCTTATGTTAACTTGTGACTTTGCAGAAAGCAATGAAATGCCTTAAAGCATTCTCTGGCTGGGGTTACACATGAGCCCTTGGTCCGTTTTTGGCTTCATTTTTGTTAATTTTTTTTTCTAAGTCCAAAAACTGACAGAAAACGGATTGGATGTAATAAACACCCTGTCCATTTTTTTCTGGACCTCAAAACATTGCTCTGTCCGTTTTTGAGCCAAAAACGCTGCTAGCAACGTTTTTGGCATCAGTTAAAAAACGCATGCATTTTTTTAACATGGGGCCCTATGGGAAAAGCATGCGTTAACGCATGGCATATATAGACACTTGCATTAACGCATGCGTTAACACACATGCGTTTTTAAGGAAAAATAATGAAAAAATTACTAAGTCCAAAAACGTTCAGGGGTGTAGGAGGCTCAAAAAGCACCCTATAAAAAACGGATTGGTGATGAAAATCACTTCCAAAAACGGACTTCTATGTGTAACCCCAGCCTCTCTCTCATTATTCTGGCATATGATATATTTAAATAATTGTGGTAATCCTAATTGACCTGAAATGGGAAAGGTTTATTTTGATTTCATGTCCAATAGTGAGAAAAACATGCATATGTGTCTTTTATATACTGTACTATATTTACATTTCTTGTTTCAACTGTATATAATTACAAACACTATAACAATAATTTATCAAGTGCTGTCTATATAACATGCTATGAATACAGCTGAGTTAAAATTACATCATGGTTGATATAATGCAGACACACTTCCAGCTAAGGAAGGGAAAAGTGCCTAATGATCATATAGAAAATACCCAAAGACATATTAGGAATGAATAGTAGGAATAAATTACCTGGAAAAGATAATACAAAAGCAAAAAAAGGTTCCCTCACATTGTGCCTTCTCCTATGATCGTTTCAGCAGAGCCTTCATCAGGGAACACTGGATACTCTATTCTTAAAAAAGATATGTTTGCTGCATTATTCCACTTGGTAACAATCACACATCATCTGAAATCTGTGACCTACGATGGGAGAGAGTACTTGCCTTTATGCAAAGCCATCAAAATAGCCTCAACTATAGAGCAATGATTGGGATCATAAAAGTCTTAGCTCATGGCTGCCAGGAAGGTCTCCAGATCATAAAGTCGAGCACTGTGAGTTTCAATAAGGCGGCTTGCCCAGGCTAAATTTAAAGGTGTCAGTAAAAAAATTAAACACAGCACTTTCAATCTGTCAGTAGGAAAGTGATCAGGGGTGTGCATCAAAAAACAATCTCCACTGGTTGATGAATCCCCAGTATTTGGCTAGGGTCACACTTAAATCTGGAATTGCATTCACCGCATCCAGATACGGATGCGGTGAACGCAATTGTCTTCTGACATTCAGCAATGTGTAATCCTGAGCAATCCGGTTACCGGATAGTTTACTCATCCCTGCTGCCGCAGGAATGAGGAAAGTGTTCTGTGTTTTGTTAAACTGTAAATTTGCTTAAAGGGATCCTGTCACCTCCAAAACACCTCCTAAGCTAGCAAAACATGTCCCTGCACCATCCTATCATTAATCTCACACTCCTTTTGTCTCCTAAAAGCATCCTGTGAAAGTGCATAAAAACGTTTTAATACTCACTCATTAGTGATTATAATTAGCAGTGACTATTCTTTAGTCTCCAAGGTGGGCTGTTTTGCAGCTCCAGGGATCCACCCTGTCTCTGTGTGTTCTGCTGTGATGTGCAGGCATTGCCCTCCCCTCTCTCTATCACTCACAGAATGCGAATCATTAGTCCGGCCTTCAGTTTCAGTTTCACAGCAGCACAGACAGAGAGAAGGCTGGATCCTGGAGCTGCAAAAGAACAACCCCTGGTGACTAAAGAATATGGCCCCTGCTAATTATAATCACTAATGAGTGAGTATTAAAACGTTTTTATGCACTTTCACAGGATGCTTTTAGGAGACAAAAGGAGTGTGAGATTAGTGAATGGATGCTGCAGGGACATGTTTTGCTAGCTTAGGAGGTGTTTTGGAGGTGACAGGATCCCTTTAATAAGTGTTCCTATAATGTCTCTAGGGGGTGCCCACTCCCCCTAGAGACCTTACACCCACTCAGGTGGGCATATAATGGTATAATCACCTCTGTACAGCAGCTGCCTCCTGACAGCTGCTGTACAGTTTTATCAATGAAGGCGCAGGGCTCCTCAGAGCAGCGCGCATACTATAGCTATTGCTATAGCATGTTCACCGCTGTCTGAGGTCCTGAAGCCACTTACAGTAAGATCTATGGGCAATGCTGAGTGGGTGTAAGGTCTCTAGGGGGAATGGACACCACCTAGAGTCATTATAGCAACATTTAATAATAAAATTAAAAGTTTGAAACACACAGAACACTTTGCTCATCCCTGCGGCAGTAGGGATGAGCAAACTATCCGGTAACTGGATTGCTCAGGATTACACATTCTTCAGCAATCCGGTTCCCATAAGCTGGTTGTCTGAAGCCAATTGCGTTCACCGCATCCGGATCTGGATGCAGTAAATGCAATTCTATATTTAAGTGTGACCCTAGCCTACCAAACCTATAATGTAAAAAGATCTTTGTATTGTCTCCTACATTATATTCAATAACACTCTGATCAGTGCAGTTCAGTACAGTAGAATTACTAAAAGTCAATATATTTATGTTAATTAGATTTTCTTTGTATTATAATCAGGAAATCATTTTCATGTTTTCTTAGCCTATATAGATTGCATACATTAATTTTTATGACCTTTTCAAAATGAATATAACTAAAGTATGTAACGTTACAAAAAAATTCATTTTAAAGCCAATTATTTTAATAAAATGTGATGGGTAAATTGGTATTTAATATTAAAGAAATACCCATGTAAAGCTGTTGGGCATTTGAAGACAAAATATGTCTAATTACAACTTAACCAGGGATGAAAAAAAGTAGTCAGGCTGGAAACTGATTAAGGTTAATATGAATTACGTCAATATGAATTAGCTTAACTTTAAAAGAACGAACAACACCTTTTTGCCAACATGATCAATTATTAGTTCTAACCTAATAAACCAGACTGCAAAGGTTTGATTTATTACTTGCTCAGGATTTCTTTGCTTAAAAATAAAAAAAGAAAAACACACTCACAATAAAACCTTATTTGAAATTTAATAATAGTTTAATTGTGTTAATAAATTGACATACTGTATTCCATTTAAAAGATTGAACAACATATTTAAAAACATTAAAAATATATACAGTTTATTTTTTTATTAACTCCTTGGCAATTCTATCATTCATACACTACCGGTGCAGTAGCATTTAATAAAGTTGGATATACTAGTAGTTGGGACATCTTCGACATATCCATTGCCCTTCCAATACATAACTGCGGGTACCAATGGAGTTGTGATGTCAGTCCTGTGGCTATGCTTTATAGGAGATCAACAAGTTCACTATAGATAGTATTGCATTCTATCATAAGAGCAATCACATGTTAAAGCGAACCTGTCACCCCCTCCAGGCATCTAAAAATACCATAGCCACCTTCTGCAGCACTAAGGCTGCAGTCTGACAAGGTGTCTATAGCATTTATGCTCCCTTGATTCACTGAAATAAAGACTTATATAAAATCTGTTTCAAACCTGACCCAAGACCGGGAGGCGGGTTTTCAAGTGTCTATCTCCTTCCTCTGTGGTGTCAGTCATCCCGCTCTGCTCTCTGTGCACTGCCTCCAGGGCCATCTCCCTGCACTACAGAGCTTTGTCAGCTCTGCTACAACATAGAGCTGCTGTTATAGGAGACCCCACAGTAGTAAATCTAGCAGGAGGACCCTGGGCAGACAAAGCACTGTCTGCTACATAGCAGCCCTTGAGCTGAGCTGTCAGCAGTGCAGCAGAGTTGAGTTTGTGCTTTAGATCAGGGGCTGAGGAGCAATGCTGCTGGGTACAAGAAACTGAAAGTGAAAACTGCTCAGCTCAAGGGCTGCTACGTAGCAGGCAGTATCCTCCTGCTAGATTTACTACTGTGGGGTCTCTTATAACAGCAGCTCTATGTTGTAGCAGAGCTGACAAAGCTCTGTAATGCAGGGAGATGGCCCTGGAGGCGGTGCACAAAGAGCAGAGAGGGATGACTGACACCACAGAGGAGGGAGATAGACACTTGAAAACCCGCCTCCCGGTCTTGGGTCTGGTTTGAAACAGATCTTATAAAAGTCTTTATTTCAGTGAATCAAGGGAGCATAAATGCTATAGACACCTTGTCAGACTGCAGCCTTAGTGCTGCAGAAGGTGGCTATGGTATTTTTAGATGCCTGGAGGGGGTGACAGGTTCGCTTTAAGGATGCTAATGCCTAGTAAAAAAAATAACACAGTTTTTAATTTTTTCTTCCATCTGATTTCTCACTACATTAATGTAATATTATAAGTAGAGATGAGCAAACGTTTTGAAGTTCGCGTTCAATTTGCTTTGCTGAACGGGCATATGTTCATTGAATAGATCGGCAAACAGTTCGCCAAACTTCCAAGCCCCATTAAAATCAATGGCAGGCAAAATCAAGGGCCTAGAAAACACGTTAAAAGGGGCCCAAAAGCTGCCAAACACAGCTCAAACTGCTTTACAGGGGAGTCCTGCTGTTTTGTAGGAGACATTATCTTCCTAAACTTTCTCTTAGTAAGCTTCAGTGCCATTGTCATCATGCTTCCGGGACCGCTCATGAATCTCAGACATCCTCATGACTTCCCTGAGGTTGCCTCAGGTTAAACAGTGGGTATCATGCAGAAGGAAATCCCGCTGTGTGACCTGAGATAACCTCAGTGGCATCATTGCTCGTAATACTAGCTGTCTCATGAGACCTGCCATATCACATGAGACATAGTGAATATATCCCACCTGTATTGTAAGATAGTTCCTGTGAGGAGTGGTATCATCAGGGAGTGCAGTGCAGTTAAAATTTGAGGAATAGCCCCTGTTTGACCCCTTACGTCTGGTCTGCAGTAATGTTTGTAATGGCACCACTTATCACATTCTCACTGGTGCCTGCATGCCTGATCTCACAGCTTATGGGGGATGCTTTCTTTGAATGTGAACCCACTATATTGTTGTAAGGCCACTTGCCCCATAGTACATTGTTTGAAGCTTCTTTGGAGCAGATTTTGAAAATCTGCATCAAAATCTGCATGTCTCTCCTAAAGCCAGCAAAGTCTATGAGAGTTCAGACTTGCTATGCCAACATGTTTTTTTCCTTGCAAATTTGGTGCAATTTTTGAGAGATAGAAAAGAAATCAGAACCAACTGTGCAAGCTAAAAGAAAGAAAATTGGGGACAGCATTTTTGACCTGTCTTAGACTTTGCTGGCCTCAGGATAGACAGAGATTTTGATTCAGAATCTCAAAATCTGCATCAAAAAGCATCAAACAATAAGCCAAGGGGACAAGACCTAAGAGGGTCCAGGTAGAGCCACAGTGGTTGTGAAAGGACTCAAAGATTCCTGTTGCCCCCTGACTATCTCCACAGAGACTTCTAGTGCAGGGGGTGGCCAACTACAGTCCTCAAGGTCTGAATACAGTGCAAGTTTTCAGGAATTCCTTAGCATTGCACAGGTGCTAAATTCATCACCTGTAGAGGTAATGATTCCAGAACCTTGTGCAATACTGCAATACATGAAATGTTTGCAGCCCTTGAAGACTGCACTTGGCCAGCCCTTTTCTATAAGAGTGTGTTTAATATCTTGCATTTCCATACCTGAGACCATCAGGCTAGAGGCCTGAGGCTTGTTTGCCAGTCTCAATAGAGGAATATTAAAGCACCTGTTTAAAGAAACAGTCCAGCACGCAAGAAGTGAAGTAAAAAAAACTTTACTGTATCACAGACTACAGTGTCTCAAAGACACATATATCAATGTACATAGTATAAATGTGGAAAGTCCCACAGGGATCAGCAGACTCCATTACAATGATGCAAAGTTCACTATAGGATTTGAGATGTAGCGCAAAGGCTGCAGTCATGCTAATCCAGTATGGGAAAGCACAACAAAAGCTAAATTTGCGAAGGGAACAATTAAAAATAACAAAAAACATAGGCCTTGATTTTCAATTAACTCAAAAACTATTTAAAAATCCAATCTCCAGACAATATGCCTACTAAGGGATGTGTCAATGACCCAACATGCTGTGGAGACCCGGGGGTCAGGGGGCGCTCTCGTCCGCAGGCCCAGCTGCCTTTACAAAGACAGCGTGGACCAGGGCTCATCCCCAACTGAACGCCCGAGCTCCTTAACCGTGGGCGGAACACTACTCAGACAACACAGGGTGAGGGAATCACAATATCAAGGCTTTATTGGATCCCCAAACAGTTAACAGCATATAACGCATAACCAAGCACAACACATAAATGTAACAGGCAACAGAGTCTCACCCTTCCGCTGGCTCACCAGGGTTTAAAATGTAGCACGGCAAAGTCTGTAGCCAGGTGACTGTATCGTCCCAACCTGGGTTGCTTCCTTGTCCTTATGCAGTCGAATCCGATAATCCGATACTGAAGTCCTTGTGGTTCTTTTAGTCCGTGTTCTGAGCCCCTTGGTCGGCACCGAAATGCCTAGGCCTGGGGTTATGGCTAGCTAATCAGATCCGAAGACCCTAGATTAGCTGCCTGTATCCAATCCAGTGACCTCTAGCCGGGATCGAAACCCCTAGACTGAGGCCACTAGACAGAATCTAACTCCAATCTCCTAAAACTGCTGGTCAAAGTGAACCGTCCTCCTTATATACCCTCAGCCCTCATTGTAGGATATTGGGGACGTCATGATTGGTGCAATAACACAGTCTTTTCATTCGCTGAACTCCAATCCTCGTTTAACATATTTTAGGTACTATTGCAATCCAAATGCTGATTGATATAGCACCTTACAATGGAATGTTAGTCTGAGACAATCAGTCTGCAAACCATGACAATAACACAATAGTGGCTGGGCCTCAATCCACATTCACAGGGTAATAGACAATGGACGATTAGCATAATTAAGTTCTCTGGCCTTCAATGACAAACAGGTTAGATAATTACATTACCAAGCTAAACTTTAACCACAGAAATCTATGACAATACTGTAAGAAATTCTCTTTGACCATTACAAGTTTACAAACCTATATACAATATGATATGTCTGGATGAATAAGAAATCCTCCTACATTATATATTAAAGGGTCCATTTCGTCACACATGCCTTTTTTAGTTCAGTCCTATCTTTACTCAAAGTAGAAAGATGAGCAGCTTTTTGAACACTGCCCGGAATGAATGTTGCTATTCCACACTCTGTTGCCGGATGGTATTGGGGAGGTGCAGGGGCTACTCCTCCAGGGGCATTCTTTGACGCCACCTGCCCCCCAGCACACCCCACCACGGCCACCACTGGAGATGAGGATAAAGGAATAATGGGATGACCTCTCTCTCTAAGAGAGACAGGAGCATTTTGGGAAACATTGACAGGCCCATCAGGATTGATGGCCCATTTGGGCTTGGGAGCAGCTGGCTGGCTCCCCAGCATATAGTGTGCGGTGAGTTTTAGAAAATGACCAGTGCCTTCTTTGGTTATGAAGGCAAATTACTTCTGCAATATGAAAGACACCACCTTGCCTTTACTACCTCCTCTTCTTCCTCATGCGTCCTAGCCTCCTCATCCTCCTCATTATGCCCCTTGTCCTGTATTTGCAGATGTGGCACTGGCTGCAGGTGCAATAATGCCAGGCAAGCAATAAGATCCTCCTGAGTGTGACATCTCTTGCTCCTGTCTAGCATGGGGAATAGCTCACCTCCTAACTGTAAGCTTCTCCTGACCTCCTCTGGCATCCAGACACAACACTGGATTCTGACCTCAGTGCATATGAGGCCCAATGTGGGCAGCGCGTTGGAGTTTCTGGTTACATATATGCCCAGTGCGGGCTGCTCCAGTTCTTGTGCTGAAGCACACCCCGCCCCAGTGTGATGAGGAAGATGATATCCTCAAGAGCTGGCATATCTTGCGGTAGATCCATCATTAATATCACTGCAGTTACATGGTTATAAAGTGTAGCAGAGTGTAACTGCATTGTACTGCACTACTAAGATGGCGCCAGGCTCCGTGGTAATGACTCTTGGCCTTGCCTAGGGGACCACCACTTCCAGTGCCTAGACAATATTGCTTATTTATATAATTGTTTTAAAATCTTTTTCCCTATCTCGTCATTAACCCCTCCATGGGGTGAACTGCAGAAGGCACCTGACTGACTTACATTACACATCCCATTCCTCATGCGAAAGGTAACACCTGAGCTTGTGGTTGGTTGGAGTGATTATTAAAGCCTGACATATTTGGAGGTGAAATAAGAGAAATAAGTTTATTCATCTCACCACCAATTCATCTGAAAGGCTGAATAAGGCTAGTGGGCAGCAATGCATGTACATTTCTAATACTAATGATACATATAACACACTTGTGCACATGACAAAAAATCTGTATTCTAAATTAATGGAATTCAATTAAACTACTAATTAAATTACTAAAGTAAATGTCCATAGTATGGTCTTTCATGAGTGTGAACAGACCTATAAGATCATATATGTGAAGCATATAAAGGCCATATGCTATTTTTATATGAATTGCTATCAAATAAGTGTAGAAGAGATGGCCTCGCATGCTGCTTAGCAATATCAAAAGCTTGTTCTAAAAAAATAAATAAACAATAATAATAATAGTAATAAAAAATATAAATACATTTTTTTAAAATTCCAAAACCCCCAAAAATATTAAGTTCTCTTTAAACGGACATTTTAAGGAGATTGCACGATTCCTGGACTTCACAGGTGCTTCTAGATCAGGCACTCTTTCTAAAATTCACACCCTGGAAATGTCAAAACACCTGCCAACGCCAAAAAGTTTAAAAAATTATTTTAAAGCTCAAAAAAATTCTACAGGTTGAAAGAAAAAGGTAGGCTTGATGGCTCGAAACACTCATAATTGTAAGGCTAGGTGTTGTTCCCAGCAATCAGGTCTTCCAGCGAGCATTTTGACCTCAAACAATCCAGGAAAGTATTAGGGCCATTTGAAACTTTGAACTACTGTCCCAAACAATGCCTCATTAGCTGATCTTTTTGGTAAATTGCTCAGGTTTCTGATCATGAACAGAATCTACAATGTTCGTGCCGAATTAGAAATTGGCGAATCTTGTTTAGAAAAGTTCTCTTATCTCTACTTCTGGGCACTCCGAAGAGTTTGCAGTTCCAGAATTTAACAGTACTGGAGAATAATGGGTTCTTGTTCCTATCAAGTTTGATTCCTCTCAAATCTTTGGCAGTTATTGTGCTTCTTTTTTCTCAACATGATTTTGTGACCTTTTGACTATTTGCAACAAAACTTTCAAGGTTCTGTGATCATAACTTGATATTTTTCAATAGAATAAGTAATAATAATGATATAATAATATTTATTCACATATAAGGTGCCATTAATTCCATAGCACTTTACAATTATTCAAGTCTATACAGCCTGGCATTGCATAATACTCTATGTTTAGAAAAAAGGATATGGTCACAATATTCACTTGCCTAATAATCATGTACACAATGTACCAACACATTCTAATAGAGTGCTACAAAATCAATTAAGTTATTTTATTTTATTTTTTTATGAAAGCTGGCAATCGTACACCATAAATCTTAGGATAAGAAAGCCAAAAGTATGATAAGAAGGACAAATTATAGCCAAATTAATAAAAACAAATTAATATATTCAAATGGCATTTACCGTATTTTTCGCTTTATACGACACACCGGATTATATAAGATGCACTCAGATTTTAGAGGTGGAAAATAGGGAAAAAAAATATATTTGTAGCAAAAAATGACTTTGATATGACACTCAGGCCCTGTGACTAGTCAGCGTTGGCGTCTGTCTCCTTCGGATGCAGGAGCAGCATGTGAGCATCACCAATGACTTCTTGCTCCAGTGTCTGATGGCGGGGAGACAGACGCCAGCACTGACTGGTCGGAGGGCTGAGTCTCATATCAATGTCACATGGGACATGACTATGCAACTTCTGACAATGTTGGAACTGCTGCAGCATCAGGGCTGAGGGTGCGTTCACACGATCAGTATATGAAGTGTTTTTATGCAGCGGCAAGAAGCTGCGTAGTACAGTACAGTAGTACAGTACAAGCAACACAATCTTTACTATGCTTAATCCGACTGCAGCGATCTAACAGCTGCGGTGCAGGTTGCCGGCATTCTGCTCCTCCGCAGCATGTTAATTTCATGCTGCAGAGTTTGAAGCAGCTCCCATCGGGTGACTGCAGGGAGCAGCCACCCTGCACCCGCCGCACACGGTGAGCACAGGGTGACCACCTGAATTCTTCAGCAGGGACCATTCCCTGCCCATTCTGACCCCACTTCACTGCTGTCTCCCCCTCCCAAGCAACCCAGGATGCTAGAATGTTATATTCCTTTTATAAGACACATCCCCACTTTCCTCCAAAATGTGGAGAAAAAAATTGCGTCTTATACTATATCATATACCATATCAGAGAATTCTGGTTTACACTATGTGTGAAGCAGACATATGTTCATTCTCAGTCAGATCTGTCTTCACACTGATTACGGCCATATAACCATATAAGGGAGGGGACATAGCCTACACTGTGTGTGAGCTCCTGATTTCAGCTGATGAGGAAACAATATATCACATTACTGAAGACTACAGCACAGTTGTTAAGCAATGTCAGAATTTTATGATCAGTACAAACTCTTCTTCCTTGGCACAAGCCTCTGATCTGTCATCTGGCTCCTTTTCTGCTCAGCAATGATCTCTATTAACCCCTTCATTGCTGGCTCCCCACACAGCTCAGGATCTCTCTTTCCCTTTCTATCACATTGCACTGCTCCCTATCAGCTGCTGACCACACCCACACAGCCATAAAATTCAGTTTTTAAAAGAACACAGTAAAATGTGAGAAAATAGGTCATATAGTTGAAAAAGCATTATGCTACTTACTTTGTGATCCATCATTAACAACCAGTGCAGTATTGTGTTTTATTTTCAATGAAATGACAATTACTCTTTAGACACGTTTGACCCAAAGGCAATACCATATTATGGAGACTTAACTCAATTCTTTTTTCTATTTCTATAAGTGGTTATAAGATAATATTCACCAATATTATTACTCAATTTCTTCTGAGCACACATATACTCTATATGTGGTTATACATTATTAATTGGACACATGACATGGTGAGGTTTAAAATGGGAGCAGTGACATTTGGAGGACAATATTTGTTAACATTGTTTTCTATCATCGAAATGCATTTTTAGAACCTGTGAGTTATCAAAATGGAGAAATGACTGCAGAACTTACCCTATTTTGGAAGCTACACCCATATAGTAATTTATTAAGGTACAAAATTACTATTTTGACCTCACAAGAAATTTATTTTCACCAGCTTTCAAAAAAGTTAAAACTGCAATTTTTTTTCCAATGTTGACTGTATAGCATAAGAGACATAACTTTAGTGTGTTAGGGCCACTTTACACATATCAACTTCTGTGACCAACTTCTGAACAGATCTCTGGTTGCAGTGAAATGATGGACACATTGTTCCATTTCGTGGCTGTGTACAAATGGAATAATGTGTCCATGATTTCACTGCAACCAGAGATCTGTTCAGAAGTTGGTCACAGAAGTTGTTATGTGCAAAGTGGCCATCAGAGATACCAAATATACATAGATTTATAAAGATTTTGCTGTTTTTGCAAAATACTTGTTAAAGACAAAGACTTTAATTTTCTGTAAATTGCACTATATAAGTTTACATTTGGAACAAATTATAGTTTTTCCGGATATAATTTTGTCATACATGTGACTTTTTAAATACTTTTTATTTCATTTTTTTGGGAAACAATGTACCAAATAAATTATTCTGACTTTATAATTGTGTTATCTAAAAGGAATAAAAAGCATTTTAATTATTTTAAAATAATTGCATAGAAATATGACATGCTAAGTATGCACAGTAAATATTGTGTAAATTTACAATAGTCTACAGCTTTAAAGTGTAACCGCTGTTTAAATTTTTATTTCATAATATTGTAGAGCAAGAGATTTTCATAAACTTTCAAATATAATTCATAAGTGAAATCTGGTGGAAAACCATTCATAAACCTTCCACAAGGTGTCCCCACTTGACTGTGTCTGAAGCAGAAATATATTCATTTTCAGTCAGATCCGTCTTTACACTGAATACGGGCATGTAACCATATAAGGGAGGGGGCGAGTCCTACAATCTGTGCGAGCTCCTGACTGCAGCTGATAAGGAGACAATGTATCAGATTACTTCAAGCTACAGCACAGTGCTGAGCAATGTCAGAATGTCAGAATCAATGCAAACTCCTCTGCTCTTTCCTTGACACAAGCTTCTCTGATATGTTGTCTAGTTCCTTCTCTGATGGCTCCCCACACAACTCAGGATATCTGATATATATTTTGTTCCTTGTCTGTTAGCACACCAAACTCTTCACTGTTATCAGCTGCTGGCCATGCCCACACAGCCCTAAAATGCAATTTTTAAAAGCGCACAAGAAAAGTTGTTGTTTAGCAATGACCCATTGTGCACAGTTATTTTTTTACAAACAGTAGATCTATACAGACTGTTGTAAATATACACATTATTTGTTGTGCGTTCATAGCATGTCATATTTCTACGCAAATATTTTTAGGTGCACTACTTTTCATGAAAAAATTTAACCTGTTTTGCCTTGCAATCCTCAAAGCAGGAAATTTCAAGATAGTTCTAAAGCATTTTCAAAATTTCTAAGGAATAATTATTATTATTAATATTATTTATTTTCTGCGATGCTTGAAATTAATTAGCATAGGAATGATGTACATAGGTTTTTATCCCTACACAAAACAAAGTTGATTATTATATTATATTTATAAATCAAAAACATTTTTACATTGAGCCTATAGTAATAATAATTTTATGGTATATTCAGAAACAGTGTTAAGATTTAGAAAGATGATAATATAATTTCATTTCCATATATCACTTATGCTTCTTCCTGTAATCTGTTTAAAATTATATCTCTTAGGTTCAGGTCATTCAAATAATATGCTTTTATGGGAAAAGTACAAATGATGTGGCCAAGGTGCTTTCATGTAATTATACTAAAACAACAGGAGAAAAGAAATGATTAAATGGAGTCATAACCGATGGCATTAGAAAAAATAAGTTTTCCATGTAATCAGTGAAAAAAATGTTCATTTGTCTTAGATGCTTAAATTAATAGAAATGTATACTATATATATATATATATATATATATATATATACTAGATGGCGGCCCGATTCTAAAGAATCGGGTATTCTAGCCTATGGTTATTAGGGTACACGGGGGCTCAGTGGTTAGCAGACTATACAGCGGCTGAGTGGTTAGCAGAGTATGCGGAGGCTCAGTGGCTCATAGTCTGCTATAGGGCAGAGTGCAGTGGTCCGGGCCAGAGTGCAGTGGTCAGGGGCCCGATGCAATTGCATCGGGAGCACGGTGAAATGAATTGTGTGTATACAGGCAGGTTAGTGGGTAGCAGAGTATACAGGAGGCTCTGAGGGTAGCAGATTATACAGGCAGCTCTGTGGGTAGCAGAGTATACAGGCGGCTCTGTGGATAGCAGAGTATGATGTCGCGGGAGGCTGGAGGGGTGAGGGGAGGTGGCGTTGGAGGGGTGAGGAGAGGTGAGGCAGGAGGGGTGAGGAGAGATGCGGATGGAGGGGTGAGGAGAGAGGAGGCTGGAGCGGCAACATGACCGTTCGGCACACCTCTGCTCCTCCAGGCTGTACACATCACGGCGGTCGTTTCCCGCCCATGATGTGTGTTTTAGGCAGTGTAGGAGCGGCCGTAAGTGTGGCGGAGCTGCATGAGTCCCGCTTGGCTTAGGGCCGGCATGTTGGTCCACCCTGGACGGGTGTAGCGCTGTGGTGACGTCACTTTGGCGATGACAAAGTGACGGAAGTGCTGGCTAAAGTGACGGAAGTGAGCCTTCAGGTTTTATATATTAGATATAGCAGCACTATGGTATATGGCGGTACAGTATAGCAGATGTATAGCAGCACTATAGTATATGGCAATATATTACAGTATATGTACAGGTGTACTATAGTATATGGGGGTATTTTATAGCACATGTATAGCAGCGCTATGATATATGGAGGTACATTACAGTACATGTATAGCAGCACTATAGTATATGACAGTATATTACAGGAAATGTAGAGTTTCACAATAGTATATGGTGGAATTTTATAGCACATGTATAGCAGCACTATAGTATATGGCGATACATTAGAGTAGATGTATAGCAGCACTATGGTATATGGCCATACTCAGCTCTCCCCCGCTCCTCCCTCCAAAAAATAAAAAAATCCTCAGTGAGGATACTCACCTGTCCGCCGGCTTACTCCACCTTCGTCTTGTAGGTCCTACAGGGGTTTAGGAGCCATCGTTGGCTGGGAAACCGTTCAACTGATCGGACACATGACCGCTAACTGCCAGGGAGGCAGGATGGATTAGGGGGGCAGGATGGTGAGGGGGGGTGCAGTGGTGGCAGGATGGAGCGACCGGGGCAGGATGGAGCGGGGGTGGGGGTGCAGGATGGACCCAGGGGGGTGGGGGGTCAGGATGGAGTCGGAGGAGCAGGATGGAACTGGAGGAGCAGGATGGTGGTGGAGGTGGGGACAGGATGAAGGCTATGGGGCAGGATGGAGGGGAGGTGGAGACAGGATGGAGCCAGCGGGGGGCAGGATGGAGGGGAGGGGGGGGCAGGATGGAGCAGACGGGGGGGGCAGGATGGAGTTGGCAGGGGGGTGTGCTATGGAGCGTAGGGGGGGCAGGTTGGAGCTGGTGGGGGGTAGGGGCAGGATGGAGGTGGCAGGGGGAGGGGCAGGATGGATGGGAGGATATTAATTCGTGTGCCGGCTCGCAGGACTTGTGGTTGCCTGGGAAACTGATCAGCTGATCGGTTTCCCAGGCAACCACAGGTCCTCAAGCCATGGAGCTAGAGGAGGTAGATGGAGGGCGGCGGTGGACGGGTGAGTATCCTCTATGAGGTTTTTTTTTTTCTTAGTAGAAGCAAGCGGGGGGGGGGGAGGGGCCGCAGGAGCTGCAGGGGGGCAGGACGACCCACAGGAGGGCCGCAGGAGTCGGGGCGGGCAGGACGACCCGCAGGGGGGTAAGACGACCCGTGAGGGGTAAGACGACCCGCGGGGGGGCAAGACGACCCGCGGGGAGGCCGCAGGAGCCGCGGGGAGGGCAGGACGACCCGTGCGGCACCCGCACAGGGACGAAAGCCGGAACTTCCGAGAGCGGAACGCTCCTGCGTCGATCCCTGTAGCCGGGCGGCGCCCGGCTACCCCGCACTGGTGACGTCACCACCATGGTCCGGAGGCGATGACGGAAGTAACCTTCGGGTTTTATATTATAGATACACATATATCAAAGAGGATTAGTTTCTAAAATGTAACTTTTATTTGATTTTGTTAAAAAGGAAACTATAGTTCCTGTGATACGGTTTATGCAATCCAAACCTTACCAAGGGGATCTAGGGGGGTGGGAACGCTGTCCCTATACTCTCCCTATCTCACCCTGCCTTGCAATGGAGTTTTAGACACGTAAAAAATTCTTGCTGGTGTCCCCATACCACGGCAACTGCCCTCCTAACCCTGATTGCACACTAGGGTGAGGGGTTGTGGGTCTCACAATTTTAAACTAACCTAAAAACCTGTTTGTCTCATATATGTGTCATGGAAGTGCAAAAAGAGGTCCTACTAGCAAAGTCCAGGTCAGTCCCCGTTGCTCAGTGGAAAAAGCCACATAGGACGTGTTTGTACAGAAAATCTGTTTCTTGTGATAGGGGACCCCTCTATCACAGGGTGTGTGTATGGGGGCGTGTTAGTGTGGTGACCTATTTTCCAATACCAGCAATAGTTGGCAATAAATCAAATCTCAGATGAGATATATGTCACACTTTACCTATACACAACACACACCCATAAGATATGTTCATAAAAACACTGTCAGAGACCAATTCTGGCCCAGACCATTGCATGTAGGACCTATAAGACACACAACCGTGCCACTGAGGGCACCTGTAAGGCAGGGGTATAGTACCCAAAGTAGCTAGCCAGTAGTCACTTAGCTTAGCATGATGATGCCGCGTCCTTCACTCTACACGTTTCCCCCACCGTAGTTCTCGTCGGCGGGTTCCTCAGGAGTGATCCTCCGCTGCACCGGGCACCGGTCTGTGCCCTGGGTCGCCCAGGTTAAAGGAGGTGATGATCCTCCTTCTCCCCTTCAGTATGGTAAATGGCGGCCCACACGTGCCTGAATCCCTGCCTTTTATACACTCCTTAGCTGTAATGTTTAATTAGGGGGTGGAGTCAGCGGTCACCAAGCCGACCCCTCATCATAGATACACACACACACATATACAGTATACACACACACAGTATACACACACATATACAGTATACAGACACACAGTATACACACACACATATACAGTACTAACAGTATACATGCATATATAGTAGATAGACACATATACAGTATACAGACACACACAGTATACAGACACACACAGTATACACACACACATAGTATACACACACAGACAGTATACACACACATACAGTATACACACACATATTCAGTATACACACACATAGAGTATACAGACACATACAGTATACACACACATACACAGTATACACATACAGTATACACACACATACAGTATAGAGACACATATACAGTATACACAAACATAGAGTACACACACACATAGAGTATACACACACATAGAGTATACACATATACAGTATACACACACACATACAGTATACACACACACACATACAGTATACACACACAAAGTATACACACACACATATACAGTATACACACACATATAGTATACACACACATATATACAGTATACACACATATACAGTATACTCACACACACATACAGTATACACACATATACTGTATACTCACACACACATACAGTATACACACACATACAGAATACACACATATATAGTATATACACACAAATACAGTATACACACACACAGTATGCAGACACATTCAGTATACACACACATATTTAGTATACACACACATACAGTATACACACATACAGTATACACACACATACAGTATACACACACATACAGTATACACACATATACAGTATACACACACATACAGTATACACACACACATACAGTATACACAGACACATATACAGTATACACACATATACAGTATACACACACAGTATAGACACACACACATATATACAATATACACAGACATATAGAGTATAGACAAACATACAGTATACACACATATACAGTATACACACACATACAGTATACACACACATATACAGTATGCACACAGTATACACACACACATACAGTATATACACACAGACGTATACAGTATACACATATATACAGTATACAGACACACATACAGTATACACACACATATACAGTACAAACACACATATACAGTATACACACATACAGTATACTCACACACATACATACAGTATACACACACATACAGAATACACACATATAGTATATACAGACATATACAGTATACACACAGTATACACACACAGTATACACACACATACAGTATACACACACATATTCAGAATACACACACACATATTCAGTATACACACATATACAGTATACACACACAGACAGTATACACACACAGACAGTATACACATACAGTATACACAGACATATAGAGTATACAGACACATACAGTATACACACACACATACAGTATAGACACACACATACAGTATACACACACATATACAGTATACAGACACATACAGTATACACACACAGCATACACACACATACAGTATACACATATATACAGTATACACACAGATATACAGTATACACTCACATACAGTATACACACATACAGTATACACACACACATATACAGTATACATACACATACAGTATACACACACATATACAGTATACACACAGTATAACACACACCATACAGTATAAACACACACATATACAGTATACACACACATATACAGTATACACATATATACAGTATACACACACATATACAGTATACACACATATACAGCATACACACATACAGTATACACACACACATATACAGTATACACACACATACAGTATACACACAAATACAGTATACACACACACATACAGTGTACGCACACACATATGCAGTATACACATACATACAGTATACACACACACATATACAGTATACACACATATACAGAATACACACACATACAGTATACACACAGACATACAGTATACACACACACACATACAGTATACACATATACAGTATACACACATACAGTATAGACACACACATACAGTATACACACACATATACAGTATACACATATATACAGTATACACACACATACAGTATACACACACATATACAGTATACACATATATACAGTATACACACACATATACAGTATACACTCACATACAGTATACACACATACAGTATACACACACACAGTATACACACACATATACAGTATACACACACATATACAGTATACACATATATACAGTATACACACACATATATACAGTATACACACACATATACAGTATACACATATATACAGTATACACACACATACAGTATACACACACATATATAGTATACACATATACAGTATACACACATACAGTATACACACACACAGTATACACACACATATACAGTATACACACACATATACAGTATACACATATAAACAGTATACACACACATATACAGTATACACACACATATATACAGTATACACATATATACAGTATACACACACACATATACAGTATACACACAGACATATACAGTATACACACACATACAGTATACACACACACACATATAATCTCACTCTTCAGTGCAGGAGACTGTGTATGAAGAAGCCGCAGATCTCCTCTATCTCTGTGTGATCAGAGCTGTCTCCTCAGCTCTGCAGCATTTCCGGTCCCCTGAGGAATACATCTCCCATCATGCACCGCAGTTCCTCCCCTGTGACGCCATGATCCTGGAAGCAGTGAGGAATCTAAGGGGGAGGTGGCATCCAGCCTATTATTGTGTGATTGGGGTGGTCCCTTGGGTTTGTTCCGCCCACCCCTGGGATCAGCAGACACCTTAATGGTTGCGGCTGGGGCCGGGTGTGTGGTGCGGACACGCCCCTTAGTTACCCGTCCGCGGCCTTGGTTACCAAGCTCTCCGGGGAGCGTGGAGGGGAGACCGGGGAGCGTGGAGGGGAGCCCGGAGAGTGTGGAGGAGAGACCGGGGAGGATGAAGGGGAGACCGGGGAGGATGAGGAGGAGCCGCGGGGGGGCAGGACGTCCGAGAGTGGAACGTTCCTCGCCAGTCCCTGTAGCCGGGCGCCGCCTGGTGACGTCACCACCATGGTCGGAGGCCATCACGGAAGTAACCTTCGGGTTTTTCGGAAGTGGCCTTCGGCTTTTATATTATATATATATATATATATATATATATATATATATATATAAAGCTGAGTGCATATGTGTGTTCATGTATGTCCACACATAGCCCCACCCCCTTCATAGCCCGCCCCTTTATTATGCGCTAGATGCATATGGATTCTTCTCCTTTGATTAGCCCTGTCCCCCTAAAAGGTGTCCCCCTTCATAGCACCACCCCTTCATAGTGCACCAGATGCATATGGTTCCAACCCCTTTATTGCTATACCCTTTCATAATGCATATGGCTCTGTCCCCTCCAGTTAGTCTCGTACCCTTCATAATTCCCTGGATGCATATGGCTCCACCCCTACAGAATATGTTTTGCTGCGTTTACACAATAAAAACTGTTTTTTGCATTGCTGTATTCTGAATCTATGTTTTTTGCAGTATTCTGCTGATTCTTTTTTTTGTGGCATAACTATACCATTTTTATTCAAATATGACTTTTTGATCCCTTTTTTATACTTTTTTTGTCAGCTGTATTGTTAAAAGAAAAGTTTTTTTCTTATGGTGTTCACTAAAGGGGTTAATTAGTGTGTTAGCTTTATAGATATAGGTGTTTCGGACATGGCAAAACCAAATATATGCACTTTTTATAAACTAAATTTGTTTTTACAAAAATATGCATATTTATTTATTACTATCATGTATTATCTACAAAAAGAGCAGAAAGCCAGAAGCCAGAAAAAAGCAATGGAAAACATAAATGTGACCACACAAGCAAAGAAAATAAAATTGTTATTATTTTATTATTTATTTATTAAAATCTATTTTTATGCTGCCGAAGGAAGAACTCACAGAGAATCATTCATCAGGTATTAAAAGGTAATGTACAGTAAATAATACTCTTGCTAATATTTGAGAATTTCATCAGGGTCTATGTCATCAAATGCTATTTGCCTCTTAGGACATCTACTAGTAATTCATTATCCTTATTAACTAGCACTATGCACATATGATGTTTGGAATGTATGTGCATGTTTTATTGTGCAGAAGCCATGACTCTTTGTAGTTCTTACAGAAAAATATATGTGCTTATATTTTTTGAACCAAAACACATAGCAGACTTACCGTATATACTCGTGTATAAGCCGAGTTTTTCAGCCCAAAAATTGGGCTGAAAAGTCACCCCCTCGGCTTATACACGAGTCAATACGGTATGTGTGGTGTGTGGGGACTGTGTCCGGGTGCTGGGGAGGCTGGAGGAGGCGGGGGGAGGCTGCTGACAGAGCGGCCCGTCACATGGGGCCGCTCATTAGATATGCACGGCTCCCCCCGCCCATCACAGCGGCAGGGGGAGCCGTGCAATACTGTGCAGCCCTCAGATGTATACAGGCCCCCAGCGGGGTATATAGCAGGCCCCCAGCGGGGTATATTGCAGGCCCCCATCGGGGTATATTGCAGGCCCCCAGCGGGGTATATAGCAGGCCCCCAGCGGGGCATATTGCAGGCCCCCAGCGGGGCATATTGCAGGCCCCCAGCGGGGTATATAGCAGGCCCCCAGCGGGGTATATAGCAGGCCCCCAGCGGGGTATATTGCAGGCCCCCAGCGGGGTATATAGCAGGCCCCCAGCGGGGCATATTGCAGGCCCCCAGCGGGGTATATAGCAGGCCCCCAGCGGGGTATATTGCAGGCCCCCAGCGGGGTATATAGCAGGCCCCCAGCGGGGTATATAGCAGGCCCCCAGTGCAGAGCCCCCCCCCCCTCCGGCTGCATTATCTTACCATCCAGCCGCGTCTTCATCACCGCCCGGTCCTCCCGTCCATCCTCTCGCGCTGTGTTCAGGTCTCATGTGACCCGGCGCGATGACATCATCCGACTGCGACCGCCGGGTCACATGAGACCGGGAACGCAGCGCGCGAGGATGGACGCGAGGACCGGCGGTGATGAAGACGCGGCTGGATGGTAAGATAATGCAGCCGGAGGGGGGGGCTCTGCACTGCGGGCCTGCTATATACCCCGCTGGGGGCCTGCTATATACCCCGCTGGGGGCCTGCTATATACCCTGCTGGGGGCCTGCTATATACCCCGCTGGGGGCCTGCTATATACCCCGCTGGGGGCCTGCTTTATACCCCGCTGGGGGCCTGCTATATACCCCGCTGGGGGCCTGCTATATACCCCGCTGGGGGCCTGCTATATACCCCGCTGGGGGCCTGCTATATACCCCACTGGGGGCCTGTATATATCTGGGGGCTGCACAGTGTGGGGGGGCTCTGCACTGGGGGCCTGCTATATACCCCACTGGGGGCCTGTATATATCTGGGGGCTGCACAGTGTGGGGGGGCTCTGCACTGGGGGCCTGCTATATACCCCACTGGGGGCCTGTATATATCTGGGGGCTGCACAGTGTGGGGGGGGGCTCTGCACTGGGGGCCTGCTATATACCCCACTGGGGGCCTGTATACATCTGGGGGCTGCACAGTGTGGGGGGCCTGTATACCTCTGGGGGCCTGTATACCTCTGGGGGCCTCCTGTATACCTCTGGGGGCCGCCTGTATACTATACTGCTGGGGCCTGTATACCACTGGGGGGGCCTGTATACTTCACTCCTGGGGGCTGTATACCACTGGGGGACCTGTATACCTTACTGCTGGTGGCTGTATACCTGTCCTGGTGGCTGTATACCATACTCCTGGTGGCTGTATACCACACTGCTGGGGGTTGTATACCTGTGCTGGGGTCCACCCTCGGCTTATACGCGAGTCAATAAGTTTTCCCAGTTTTTGGGGGCAAAAGTAGGGGGGTCGGCTTATACACGGGTCGGCTTATACACGAGTATATACGGTAGATGTCTTTTTGTATGTTTCTGTGCTATGTGTGTGCTACATTATATACTCCTTTATTTGTGATGTTTGAAACTATTATATAAAAATATAAATCAATACGTATTCATCTGGATTAAAATAAAAATGTGATTTTATTTATCTTTGTGGTAGGTTACACATATTTATTGGTATGATATATTTTTTTTTTTATTTTCTAGTTTTTTTTATATATTTTACCAATTTTTTTCATAACTGTTAAAGGTTATACCTTGTCCCTATATGGAAATTAATTTGTATAATTATGATTGCTGGTATATTGTATTTCAATGCACATACATTAGCCATAGAATGGAGATAAAGGTAAATATACTGCGCTCCCAAGATAGACAAAGAAGTCAATGATTTGTGCTGAAGAAGATGCCTGTTGGCTCTGAAATGCATAGACAATGAATCATCTCTTCCCATCATTCGGACTTCTTTATCTACAGCAGCACGGAATAATTACCCATTCATCCTACTATTGATATGCCATTTCCACATGAGTCTACTGCATTTGACGCTATGTCCAGTGGTTGGCTCTTTCACAACTTCCAAAGGTGAGCCTTCCTCAGAAAATTTCTGATCATCCTTTATTTGCGCTTATTTGTCTTTCCAGCACTGTTTGAATTAATGCACAAGCATTGCAATATATCACACCTGTCAGTGTGACATTAAAAAAAAGTCACTAAAGCCCCTTTCACATAAGTGTTTTTGCTGATTTGCGGCAGATCCGGCAGATTTGGGGACTCTAGGTTTCTTATGATATGCGCCACTCCCCGACTAACTTAACCAAAAATAACCACACAACAACTGTGACTTGGGTACAATGGCCACATACTTTATTAACCATATATATATATATATATGTATACAGTCTATATATCTACTATATAATTGTCTAAGGCGTCTGTCGGTCACAGAAATCAGACGCCGGACAGAGGCCGCTCATTGGTGCCCGCCGGAGGCCCCGCTGGCTCCATCCTGCCCCACCCACCAACCTGCTCTTCCAGCTCCATCCTGCCCCGCTCGCTCTATCCTGCCCCGCTCGCTCTATCCTGCCTCGCTCGCTCCATCCTGCCCCGCCACCATCCTGCTACCCCACCACCATCCTGCTTCCTCGTCACCATCCTGCTCCCCCGCCACCATCCTGCCCCGCTGACTCCATCCTGCCCCGTTGGCTTCACCCTGCCCCGCTCGCTCTATCCTGCCCCGCTCACCACCATCCTGCCCCGCTCACTCCATCCTGTCCCCCCATTCTGCCCCCCACACCGCCACCATCCTGCTCTTCTGGCTCCATCCTGCCCCACCGGCTCCATCCTGCCCTGCTCGCTCTATCCTGCCCCGCTTGCTCCATCCTGCCCTGCTCACCACCATCCTGCCCCGCTCAACACCATCCTGCGACGCTCACTCCATCTTGCCACCATCATGCCACCCCCATCCTGCCCCCCCACCCGCCACCATCCTGCCCAGCCAGCTCCATCCTGCCCCGCCGGCTCCATCCTGCCCCCCCACCACCATCCTGCCCTGCTCACTCCATCCTGCCCCGCTCTAACCATCCTGCCCCCCGCCACCATCCTGCCCTGCTCACTCCATCCTGCCCCGCTCTAATCATCCTGCCCCCGCCACCATCCTGCCCCCTGCCACCATTCTGCCCCGCTCGCTCCATCATGCCCCGCTCCCACCATCCTGCCCCACTCCCACCATCCTGCCCCGCAACCATCATCCAGCCCTACCACAACCATCCTGCCATGCTAACTCCATCCTGCCCCGCTCCCACCATCCTGCCCCCCTCGCCACCACCCTGCTCCTCCGGCTCCACCCTGCCCTACTCGCTCCATCCTGCCCCACTTGCCACCTCCTGCCCCGCTCGCCACCATCCTGCCCCGCTCGCTCCATCCTGCCCCCCGCCACAATCCTGCCCCTCGCCACCATCCTGCCCTCGCCACCATCCTGCCCCGCTTGCTCCATCCTGCCCCGCTCGCCACCATCCTGTCCTTCCCCCATCCAGCCCCCTCCCGCCACCATCCTGCTCCTCCGGCTCCATCCTGCTCCTCCAACTCCATCCTGCCTTGCTCGCTCCCTCCTGCCCCGCTGGCTCCCTCCTGACCCAACCGGCTCCATCCTGCCCCCCCCACCACCATCCTGCCCTGCTCGCTCCATCCTGCCCTGCTCGCCACCATCCTGCCCCCGCCACCATCCTGCTCCGCTTGTTCCATCCTGCCCCGATCGGCACCATCCTGCCCTTAACCCATTCTGCCCCCCGCCACTATCCTGCTCCTCCGGCTCCATCCTGCTCCTCCGACTCACTCGCTCCCTCCTGCCCCGCCGGCTCCCTCCTGTCCTGCCGGCTCCATCCTCCCCCGCCAGCTCCACCCTGCCCCGCCGGCTCCATCCTGCCCCGCTCCCACCATCCTGCCCCCCCACCACCATCCTGCTCCTCCGGCTCCACCCTGCCCCACTCACTCCATCCTGCCCCGCTCGCCACCATCAAGCCCCCGCCACCATCCTGCTCCGCTTGTTCCATCCTGCCCCGATCAGCACCATCCTGCCCTTAACCCATTCTGCCCCCCCGCCACCATCCTGCTCCTCCGGCTCCATCCTGCTCCTCCGACTCACTTGCTCCCTCCTGCCCCGCCGGCTCCCTCCTGTCCCGCCGGCTCAATCCTGCCCCGCAAGCTCCACCCTGCTCCGCCGGCTCCATCCTGCCCTGCTCCCATCATCCAGTCCTCCGCCACTATCCTGCCCTGCTCGCTCCATCTTGGCACGCTCCCACCATCCTGCCCCCCGCCACCATCCTGCTCCTCCGGCTCCACCCTGCCCCACTCGCTCCATCCTGCCCCGCTCGCCACCATCCTGCCCCCGCCACCATCCTGCTCCGCTTGTTCCATCCTGCCCCGATCAGCACCATCCTGCCCTTAACCCATTCTGCCCCCCCGCCACCATCCTGCTCCTCCGGCTCCATCCTGCTCCTTCGACTCACTTGCTCCCTCCTGCCCCGCCGGCTCCCTCCTGTCCCGCCGGCTCCATCCTGCCCCGCAAGCTCCACCCTGCTCCGCCGGCTCCATCCTGCCCTGCTCCCATCATCCAGTCCTCCGCCACTATCCTGCCCTGCTCGCTCCATCCTGCCACGCTCCCACCATCCTGCCCCCCGCCACCATGCTGCTCCTCCGGCTCCACCATGTCCCGCTCGCTCCATCCTGCCCCGCTCACCACCATCCTGCCCCGCTCGCTCCATCCTGCCTCCGCCACCATCCTGCCCCTGCTACCATCCTGCCCCCACCACCATCCTGTCCCGCTTGCTCCATCTTGCCCCGCTCGCCACCATCCTGCCCTTCCCCCATTCTGCCCCCCCCCCGACACCATCCTGCTCCTCCGGCTCCATCCTGCTCCTCCGACTCCATCCTGACTCGCTTGCTCCCACCTGCCCCGCCGGCTCCCTCCTGTCCCGCCGGCTCCATCCTGCCCCGCCAGCTCCATCCTGTCCCGACGGCTCCATCCTGCCCTGCTCGCCACCATCCTCCCCCGATCGCCACCATCCTGCTCCCCCACCTCCATCCTGCCCTGCTCCCACCATCGTGCCCCCCCCACCACCATCCTGCTCCTCCGGCTCCACCCTGCCCCGCTCGCTCCATCCTGCCCCGCTCGCCACCATCCTGCCCCGCTCGCTCCATCCTGCCCCCGCCACCATCCTGACCCCGCCACCATCCTGCCCCCGCCACCATCCTGACCCCGCCACCATCCTGCCTCGCTCGCTCCTTCCTGCCCCGCCGACTCCCTCCTGTCCCGTCAGTTCCATCCTGCCCCGCAAGCTCCATCCTGCCCTGCCAGCTCCATCCTGCCCTGCTCGCCACCATCCTGCCCCGCTCGCCACCATCCTGCTCCCCCACCACCATCCTGCCCCGCTTGCTCCATCCTGCCCCCCCGCCACCATCCTGCCCCGCTCACTCCATACTGCCCCGCTTGCTCCATCCTGCCCCCCGCCAACATCCTGACCCACTTGCTCCATCCTGCCCCATTCGCCACCATCACCCTGCCCTCCCCCCCATCCTGCCCCTTCCCCCACCACCATCCAGCTCCTCCGGCTCCATCCTGCCTCGCTCGCACCATCCTGCCCTGCCGGCTCCATCCTGCCACGCCGGCTCCATCCTGCCCCGCCGGATCCATCCTGCCCCGCCATCACCATCCTGCCCCGCTCGCTCCATCCTGCCCCGCTCCCACGATCCTGCCCCCCCACCACCATCCTGCTCCTACGGCACCACACTGCCCCACTCGCTCCATCTTGCCCCACTTGCCACCATCTTGCCCCGCTTTCTCCATCCTGCCCCGCCACTATCCTACCCCCCGCAACCATCCTGCCCCCGCCACCACCCCTGCCCCCGCCACCATCTTGCCTCGCTTGCTCCATCCAGCCCCGCTTGCCACCATCCTGCCCTTCCCCCATTCTGCCCCCCCACCACCATCCTGCTCCTCCGGCTCCATCCTGCTCCTCCGACTCCATCCTGCCTCGCTCGCTCCCTCCTGCCCCGCCGGCTCCCTCCTTTTTCGCCGGCACCATCCTTCCCCGCCAGCTCCATACTGCCCCGCTGGCTCCATCCTGCCCTGCTCGCCACCATCCTGCTCCACTCGCCACCATCCTGCTCCCCCGCAACCATCCTGCCCTGCTGGCTCCATCCTGCCCTGCTCGCCACCATCCTGCCCCGCTCGCCACCATCCTCCTCCCCCACCACCATCATACCCCGCTCGCTACATCCTGCCCCCCGCCACCATCCTGCCCCGCTTGCTCCATACTGCCCCGCTCGCTCTATCCTGCCCCCCGCCACCATCCTGCCCCGTTCGCCACCATCCTGCCCTCCCCCCCATCCTGCCCCTTCCCCCGCCACCATCCTGCTCCTCCGGCTCCATCCTGCTCCACTCGCACATCCTGCTCTGCCGGCTCCATCCTGACCTGCCGGCTCCATCCTGCCCTGCCGGATCCATCCTGCCCCACCGTCACCATCCTGCCCACACTCGATCCATCCTGCCCCGTTCGCTTCATCCTGCCCCACTTGCCACCATCCTGCCCCGCTCCCACCATCCTGCCCCCCACCACCATCCTGCCCCCCGCCACATCCTGCCCCTCTCGCTCCATCATGCCCCACTCCCACCATACTGCCCTGCTCCGTCCATCCAGCCCCCCCGCCACTATCCTGCCCCACTCGCACCATCCTGCCCCGCCGGCTCCATCCTGCCCCGCCGGCTCCATCCTGCCCCGCCGGATCCATCCTGCCCCGCCGTCACCATCCTACCCCGCTCGCTCCATCCTGCCCGCTCGCTCCATCCTGCCCCGCTCACCACCTTCCTGCCCTGCTCGCTCCATCTTGCCCTGCTCGCTCCATCTTGCCCCCGCCACCATTCTGCCTCGCTTGCTCCATCTTGCCCTGCTCGCCAACATCCTGCCCTTCCCCCATTCTGCTGTCCCCCCGCCACCATCCTGCTCCTCCGGCTCCATCCTGCTCCTCCGACTCCATCCTGCCTCGCTCGCTCCCTCCTGCCCCGCCAGCTCCCTCCTGTTCCGCCGGCTCCATCCTGCCCCGCCGGCTCCATCCTGCCCCGCCGGCTCCATCCTGCCCTGCTCGCCACCATCTTGCCCTGCTCGCCACCATCCTGCTCCCCCGCAACCATCCTGCCCCGCTGGCTCCATCCTGCCCTGCTCGCCACCATCCTGCCCCCCCACCACCATCCTGCCCCACTCGCTACATCCTGCCCCGCTCGCTCCATCCTGCCCCCCGCCACCATCCTGCCCGGCTCGCTCCATACCGCCCCGCTCGCTCCATCCTGCCCCCCCCGCCACCATCCTGCCCCCCAGCCACCATCCTCCCCCGTTCGCCACCATCCTGTCCTCCCCCCCATCCTGCCCCACTCGCACCATCCTGCCCTGCCGGCTCCATCCTGCCCCGTCGGCTCCATCCTGTCCCGCCGGATCCATCCTGCCCTACCGTCACCATCCTGCCCCGCTCGATCCATCCTGCCCCGCTCGCTCCATCCTGCCCCTCTCGCCACCATCCTGCCCCGCTCCCACCATCCTTCCCCCCGCCACCATCCTGCCCCCGCTTGCTCCATCATGCCCCGCTCCCACCATACTGCCCTGCTTCCACCATCCAGCCCCCCCGCCACTATCCTGCCCCACTCGCACCATCCTGCCCTGCCGGCTCCATCCTGCCCCGCCGGCTCCATCCTGCACCGCTCGCTACCATCCTGCCCCGCTCGCTCCATCTTGCCCCACTCGCCACCTTCCTGCCCCGCTCGCTCCATCTTGCCCTGCTCGCTCCATCCTGCCCCCCGCCATTATTCTGCCCCGCTCACCACCATCGTGTGCCTTCGGCTCCATCCTGCTCCTCCGGCTCCATCCTGCTCCCCTGGCTCCATCCATCCTGCCCCGCTTGCTTCATCCTGCCCCCCGCCTCCATCCTGCCCCCCACTGTTCTTGCTCCCCTGCCTCCATCCTGCCCCCCCTCCCCTCCATCCTGCCCCTCCTCTGCCTCCATCATGCCCCGCCCCTTAATTAATCTGCCCCGCCCCCCATCTCCATCCTGCCCCCCTGGCTTCATCCTGCCCCCCCAGGCTCCATCCTGCCCTGCTCACTCCATCCTGCCCCCCCGCCACCATTCTGCCCCGCTCGCCGCCATCGTGCGCCTCCGGCTACATCCTGCTCCTCCAGCTCCATCCTGCTCCTCCGGCTCCATCCATCCTGCCCCACTTTCTCCATCCTGCCCCCCGCCTCCATCATGCCCCCCTGCTGTTCTTGCTCCCCCGCCTCCATCCTGCCCCCCCTCCGCCTCCATCTTGCCCCCCCACCTCCATCCTGCCCCACCCCCCGGCTCCATCCTGCCCCCCTGGCTTCATCCTGCCCCCCTGGCTCCATCCTGTCCCGCTCACTCCATCCTGCCCCCCTGCCACCATTCTGCCCCGCTCGCCACCATCGTGCACCTCCGGCTCCATCCTGCTTCTCCGGCTCCATCCATTCTGCCCCGCTTGCTCCATCATGCCCCCCGCCTCCATCTTGCCCCCCGCTGTTCTTGCTCCCCCGCCTCCATCCTGTCCCCCCGGCTTCATCCTCCCCCCCGTCACCATCCTTCCTCCTTGCTCCATTCCGCCCCCCCCGGCAGTTAGCGGTCATGTGACCGATCAGCTGCTCGGTTTCCCAGGCAACGACAGGACCTAAAGGCCTGTAGGACCTAGAAGACGGAGATGGAGCGAGCCGGCGGACAGGTGAGTATCCTCACTGAGGATTTTTTTATACTTTTACTGTGGAGGAGTGTGGGGCCACGGGGTGCGGAGTATCGCCATATACCATAGTGCTGCTATACATGTACTGTAATGTACCGCCATATACTATAGCGCTGCTATACATGTACTGTAATGTACCGCCATATACTATAGCGCTGCTATACATGTACTGTAATGTACCGCCATATACCATAGCGCTGCTATACATGTACTGCAATGTACCACCATATACCACAGTGCTGCTATACATGTACTGTACAGTCATGGCCAAAAGTTTTGAGAATGACACCAAAATTATATTTTCACATGATCTGCTGCCCTCTGGTTTTTATTTGTGTTTGTCTGATGTTTATATCACATACAGAAATATAATTGCAATCATGTTATGAGTACCAAAAGGTTATATTGACAGTTAGAATGAGTTAATGCAGCAAGTCAATATTTGCAATGTTGACCCTTCTTCTTCAGGACCTCTGCAATTCTCCCTGGCATGCTCGCAATCAACTTCTGGACCAAATCCTGACTGATAGCAGTCCATTCTTGCATAATCAATGCTTGCATTTTGCCAGAATTTGTTGGTCTTTGTTTGTCCACCCGTCTCTTGATGATTGACCACAAGTTCTCAATGGGATTAAGATCTGGGGAGTTTCCAGGCCATGGACCCAAAATCTCTATGTTTTGTTCCCTGAGCCATTTAGTTATCACCTTTGCTTTATGTCAAGGTGCTCCATCATGCTGGAAAAGGCATTTTTGGGCGCCAAACTGCTCTTGGACGGTTGGGAGAAGTTGCTCTTGGAGGACGTTCTGGTACCATTCTTTATTCATGGCTGTGTTTTTAGGCAAGACTGTGAGTGAGCTGATTCCCTTGGCTGAGAAGCAACCCCACACATGAATGGTTTCAGGATGCTTTACAGTTGGCATGAGACAAGACTGGTGGTAGCGCTCACCTCTTCTTCTCCGAATAAGCTGTTTTCCAGATGTCCCAAACAATCGAAAAGGGGATTCATCAGAGAAAATGACTTTACCCCAGTCCTCAGCAGTCCACTCCCTGTACCTTTTGCAGAATATCAGTCGGTCCCTGATGTTTTTTCTGGAAAGAAGTGGCTTCTTTGCTGCCCTCACTTTAGTCAGATAAGAATCTTTGTCATGGGCTGTCTGGCCCCCCCTCCTTGACAATGTAGTGGGGATTCTAGGTTTCTTATGATACCCGCCACCCCCAACTTACTTAACCAAAAATAACTACACAACAACTGTGACTTGGGTACAATGGACGCAGCCTTTATTATCTATATATATTTATATATCACCCGACAGCTGTACAATACTGCCCCCCAATAAACGAACATAACAGATATATATATACCGTATATATATATATATATATATGTGTATATCCCCTTATGACCTCTGATATGTCCATCCCAGAAGCAAACCTACCATATTACCTACATCCCCCCGGCCGTCTTGCAACTGGCCCGGGGATCCCCCCTGGCCACAAAAACAGCCAGCCCAATAGGGGTGGAGGATGTTAACTTCCCATCCTTAACATCCCCCCAACTTGCAGGACCACATCCACGAGTTCCCCCTGACTTGTACCATAAATCACTACACCCCAATAGTGACGTCTTACCACCAGCCAACACCTCTGATACCAGCCTCTGGAATGCACCTATCCCCCGCCATAGACCGGGCACATGACACCATACGTGGCCCGGGCCTGCCACACACCCAACGTTTGCTCAATTCCTTCCCTCGAGCCCAGCATCCACATACCCGTAGCAATTGCATTAAGGTCCCCTCTCATGTACTGGCTGCCCGGTGCCTCCAACTCTTGATGCCTCTCCACTTATCCCCCATTCCTCGCTACAAATCTGCCCACTACTTTGTCAACTTTTATCCTCACTTTATTAAGTCACTCCACAGATCTAGCGAATCTCCCGCTTAACCTCACCACTATATCCAACCATACAATTATTATCCCCAGATGAGCCAACAACAGTCTCAGGAGGTCAAACTTGATACTTGATATCCCTGAACAGGATGCACGAAACCCTAAGTCATTTCCTCCCGCATGTAGTACCACCTCATTAGGTGCCTGATCCACCCTCATGCAATATGCTATTTCAGGAAGTAATCTCCCTCAATTCAGCCCTTGAATCCTGATCCATTTTATAATTGCCTTCAATCCAGCCCAGTGATGGCGAACCTATGGCATGCGTGCCAGGGAGGGCACGCTGAGCCGTCTCCGCTGGCACGCGGCCTCGCCTTTGCACTGACACTTTGAATTGCCGGCGCTATGGTGTCGGCAGTTCAAAGCTGTCTCGGATCAGAGTGGGGAGACATTTGTCCTCCGTCTGATACTCCCTCCTTGCAGCATCGCACACCCGGTGTCATGTGACTGTGGTCATGTGACACGCTCAGTGCGGGAGAAGACAGAAGATGTGAGAAGAGGAACCTTCAGTGGTGAAAGAAGGAGCAGGAAGGTGAGTATGACTTTTTTTTAACATATTTAACAACCAGAATGGCGCAATACTATTACTACCCGAGCACTAAAATTCGAGCCCTGGACCATCAGTGCACTGCCCTGAATGACTAGTTCACGTTTTTTTTCTTTTTATTGAATAACGTTTTGGCCGCTCACACACATGCAGGGATTGCTGACACTGCTCTGCACTGCACAGCTCTGTGACCTCGGCAGCTCCTCCAGCACACTGGTTCTCCCTGACCCCAGCTTTGGCCAAGGATTCTTCCATCCTTCTGCAGAGACTGCACTGAATCAGTGAGGGGAGCGGCACTTCATTCTGTAGCTGAAGGTGGGCATGACCAAGGGGGAAATATGGAACGCAAGGCAGTCGGCCCAGAGGAAAGAGCAGAGAATTGCCTGCCCTCCTCATTTGTTGCCACTGCTACTCTTACAGGAGCCCCCTCCTTCTGTAATGTCACCACCACCTCAGCAGTCAGGAGCAGGAGGAGGGAGAGAGAAGGGGTCTGACAGGAGACTCCTGTGCTTGCAGCCATCCTCTACTGAAGACTCCAACTTCAGGCCTCCCCCTCTCCTGCCACTGGGTACCTTGAAATGATGAGGAAAGTGAGTATATATGTGTTCATACCTATATTATGTATGTATGATGGTATGTGTGTGATGTGCTTGTGTGTGAGGGTGATGCGTGTGGTGTGAGGGTGATACATGTGATGTATGAAAGTGATGCATGTGGTGTGTGAGGATGATGCATGTGGTGTGTGAGGGTGATGCGTGTGGTGTGTGAGAGTGATGCGTGTGGTGTGTGAGGGTGATGCATGTGTGGGTTATGCGTGTGGTGTTTGAGGGTGATGTGTGTTAGGGTGATGCAAGTGTGAGGGTGATGTGTGTGGTGTGTGAGGTTGGTGAGGGTGATGTTTGTGAAGGTGATATGTGTGGAGGTGATGCGTGTGTGAGAGTGATGCATGTGGTGTGTGAGGGTGAGGCATGTGTGAGACTTATGCGTGTGGTGTTTGAGGGTGATGTGTATTAGGGTGATGCAAGTGTGAGGGTGATGTGTGAGGGTGATGTGTGTGGTGTGTGAGGGTGATGCATGTGTAAAGTTGATGTGTGTGAGGGTGATGCTTGTGGTGTGTGTGTTGATGATCTTAAGCCTGGATGTGTCTGGATGTATATATATCATGGTATACTTGAGTGAGTGTGATGTATCATGGTTCGCCTGGGTTTGTGCGTAATGTATGTGTATTGGTATGCATGATTCTGTGTGTGCTTTATGTGTGACGGTCGCCAGGATGTTTCTGTGCGATGGTGCTTTTATGACCCTAGCAACGCCCCTGCTGAGGACAGAATGGGGCAATAATACCTGAGGACAATGAGGGTGATGCATGTGGTGTTTGAGGGTGTTGCATGTGGGAGTTATGCGTGTGGTGTGTGGGGATGATGCATGTGGTGTGTGAGGGTAATGCGTGTGGTGTGTGTGTTGATGCATGTGGTGTGTGTTTTGATGATCTTAAGCCTGGATGTGTCTGTGTGTGTATATATGATGGTGTACTTGAGTGAGTGTGATGTAGAATGGTTCGCCTGGGTTTGTGCATGATGTATGTGTGATAATATGCATGATTCTGTGTGTGCTTTATGTGTGACGGTCACCTGGATGTTATTATAAATAAAAGGAGACACAAGAGGCGCAGATGGTGCCTTATCAAAAAGGACACTTAATTCGTTGTAGTTCATAATAAGGGTACACTCACCTTTTCAGGTTGTATCACCCACAACCAGCTTAACCGCTTTAGCAGCTGCAGCAGAATCTCAACCGTCTCACCAAAACCACGGGAAAATCTGAAGTTCAAACAGAAATGGTTTCAACGGTCCGCACTGCTGCTTCAATAAATGTACTCCAAAAGCATTGTTTCCTCCATCTCCTTCTTTATTCCACGACATAAACCAACGCGTTTCGGTGCAATCCTCACACCTTCCCTGAGGAAGGTGCGAGGATTCCACCGAAACGCGTTGGTTTGTGTGGGGCAATAAAAAAAGAGATGGAGGAAACAATGCTTTTGGAGTACATTTATTGAAGTAGCAGCGCGGACCATTGAAATCATTCCTGTTTGAACTTCAGATTTTCCTGCGGTTTTGGCGAGATGGTGGAGGTTCTGCAGCAGCTGCTAAAGCGCTTAAGCTGATTGTGGGTGAAACAACCTGAAAATGTGAGTGTACCCTTATTGTGAAAAACGTTAGCTTTTAGCGGATCCATGGCGCTAATGTGACCCTAGCCTTAGACTGCCAGGAGTGATTCATGCACCACTTCTAGAAGTAAGTGTTGAGTTTTAGCATTTACAAAAGTCATGCTGTGTCAGGATGTACCCAATGCGTCCTCAGTCAGAACGCACCAGAAACCGTCCGTTTATTATCCATTTTTGATTAGTTTTTGCTTCATTTTTTCTGGTGATTTTTTTAAGCCCATACAGAATGGTTTCAATGGGAAAAGCAGATTACACTGGGGAACAATTTGAAAAAAATTTTCTGTTGAGTTAGGTTTTTGAGCTGATTTATACTAAAATTGGCATGCTGATTCCAAAAATGTAGTCAGTTTTTTTCTAGCACGTCAAGTTTTTCCTCCACATCTTACCTGCCAGAGAAGCACAATTGCACTGATATCTGTAATAAGACTTGTTATCTGATTACAATTCGACTCATATAGAGCTACGTGGCAACTTGTAAGAGTAGTCACAACTGAGACAGTGTGGTGAGAGGTGTGTGCAGCTCCCAATACGTCATAATTATCAATATCTTTACACAAAAAATTTATCATAGTAGGAATAAATAGGATTTGTGATAGCTTTTCTCTTTACATTGGGCGCTTAGTTGTAATTTATATATCTTTAATGATTATTTTCTCTGTTAGTTTTCAAAGCTTGTAACTTTCCATCTCAGTGTTTTATTTACATATGTACATATTTCCTTTGTTTCAGATCATGTCTGATCCTTCTTCCTCTCGTCGTAAATGCCTAAACAACCCTGACTCCTTCTGCTATATTTGTGGTGTTTTCACCATTCCAGTTCAAAGGGCAAACATCAGTGCATTTGTCAAGATAAGCCATGGGCCCCTCACATAGTGTGCAAGCAATGCGTCGAGAGTTTACAGATGTGGACCAAAGGAACACGTGAAAAGTTGGCATTTGGTATCCCCATGGTGTGGAGAGAGCAAAAAAGTCATTCCACAGACTGTTACTTCTGTTTAGTGAAAACATCAGGATTTAACAGGAAAAATAAAAGTAAATTAGAATATCCAAATCTACCGTCAGCTATCAGACCAATGCCTCATTCGGCTGAAATTCCAGTACCAGTTTTCGAACAGCTACCATCTCTAGAAGTTCTGAGTGATGTTGACGAACACAGTGACAGCAATGATGCAGAATTTGAAATTCACAAGGATTCAGTTCGTAAGGGATTTGATCAGCACGAGTTAAATGATTTAGCACGTGAATTGGGCTTATCAAAAAAAGCTTCAGAATTACTAGCATCAATGCTGAATGAGAAACAGTTACTTGAACAAGGAGCGAAGGTATCATACTTTCGTACTAGAGAAAGTACATTTTTGCAGTACTTTCGGTGTGACAGCGCTTTTGTGTTTTGCCATAATATTCCTGGTTTACTACAAGAATTAGGGCTTTCAATGTACAATCCAAATGAATGGTGACTGTTTATTGATAGCTCAAAGAGGAGTCTTAAGTGTGTCCTTCTACACAATGGCAATTTATTTGGTGCAGCCCCTATTGGGCATTCTGTCTCTCTTCGTGAAGAACATGGAGATGTAAAGAGAGTTATTGAGTTATTGAAATATGACACACACAATTGGATCATCTGTGTTGACCTTAAAATGGTTTGCTTCCTTCTTGGTCAGCAACGTGGGTACACAAAGTATTCCTCCTTTCTCTGTATGTGGGATAGCAGAGCTCGAGAAAAGGATTGGGTTGAGTCGAATTGGCCTCCAAGATCTGGTCTTAAACCTGGAGATCCTAACATTCTACATCAGCCACTTGTTGACAGGAAGAATATACTATTCCCACCTCTGCACATAAAACTAGGTCTCATGAAGCAATTTGTAAAAGCATTGCCAACTGACGGCGACTGTTTTAAGTACATCATGTTGGCACTTCCTGGACTGTCCATTGAAAAAAATCAAGGCTGGTGTGTTTGATGGTCCACAAATTCGACAGCTTATCAAAGATGAACATTTCACCGGAGCTATGTCAGATCTTGAGAAGAATGCTTGGTTATCATTCAAAGACGTCGTCAAGAACTTTCTTGGAAATACACGCGCAAGTAATTACAAAGAAATTGTTCAGAAACTATTGGAGAGCTACAAAGCGCTTGGTTGCAACATGAGTATTAAACTACATTTTCTGCATTGCCATCTTGCCAACTTTCCGGAAAATCTTGGTGCTGTTAGCGATGAGCAAGGTGAATGATTTCACCAAGATTTGAAGGTTATGGAAGACCGTTACCAGGGTAGATGGGATGTACATATGATGGCTGACTATTGCTGGAGCATCAAACATGATTGTCCTCAAGTTAAACACTCCAGAAAAAGCTATAATTGTATATTTTTACCTTAAATACTTGCATATATATATATCCTTTGTAAAAATCATGATAGTGTTAAAAAACATATTTCTCATGCCTATTTCTTATATATTTCATTTTTTGTTCATATTTTTACTATTTTTAAAAAAAAAACACTTTTTAGGTACAGTAGTTTGAATATTTTTGAGAAGAAAAAAATCCTATAGTTCAAAAACTTGACGTGATAGAGAAAAACTGAGATCATTTCTGGATTCAGCATCCAAAAATTAATTAAGAACAGTTGTCTGACCTAACTCCTAAAAAATTGTGTTCCCCAGTGTTATTTAACCCCTTCCCGACCTATGACGTCATGAGACGTCATAGAAATCGATGCGTTCCCGACCTGTGACGTCCCACGACGTCATGGCGGGATCCTCATCTTGTAGCCCCGGTGAGCGGCGCCGGTAAAATCTCATCGGGGCTACAGGAAGCCAGGGACCTTAGGGTGACGTCAGGGGGGGTGGCTTTCCCACCCCTCGTCTGCCATACCTGTGATTGGCTGTTGAATCCTCCAACAGCCAATCACAGTAATTGTGCGAGTCAGCTATGGAAGGGGCTGGCACCGCCCCTTCCATAGCATGGAGTGCTGGAGGGGGCGGATATCTCCCCCTCCAGTGATGATGGGAGTGATCTGATGGGATTTTTCACTCCCATATCACTCCTATCATCCTGCGCCTGCTCTTCCCGGTCCTCTGAGCTATATGGCTCACGGCCGATCATCTGGCTCCAGTGCGCGCTCTCCCCGGTCCTCCGCTCCTATGCCGTGCTCTGCCCGCTCTCCTCTGGGAGTGGGAAGACCAGAGGAGACAGCAGAGTGGGCGTAGTGTGAAGCGGCGATGATGGGAGTGATAATTCCTATCTGATCACCCCCATCATCACTGCTTCACACTATACCTCTGCAGTCCTGTGCCCTTCAGCTCAGCCCTGCAACCTTGCGCCCATGACCCCTTTGCCCCACACCCCTGCACCTGCAGCCCTGTGCCCCACACCCCACAGCCTGCACCCCTGTAGCCTGCAGCCCTGCACCCCTGCACCTGCAGGCCTGTGCCCCACACCCCACAGCCTGCACCCCTGTAGCCTGCAGCCCTGCACCCCTGTGCCCTGCGCTCCGGACCCCTGTGCCCCACAACCCGGCAACCCTTGCGCCCCAGACCCCTGTGCCCCACAACCCGGCACCCTTGCGCCCCGCACCCCTGTGCCCTGCAGCCCACAGTCCTGCATGCCTGCACCCCTGCGCCCCGCACCTTTGTGTCCCGGACCCCTGTGTCCCACAGCCCAGCACCCTTGCGCCCGCACCCCTGTGCCTGCAGCCCTGCACCCCTGTGCCCCGGACCCCTGTGCCCCACAACCTGGCACCCTTGCACCCCGCACTCCTGTGCCTGCAGCCCTGTGCCCCACACCCCCGTGTCCTGCACCTCTGTGCTCTGCAGCCCACAGTTCTGCATCCCTGCACCCTTGCGCCCCGGACCCCTGTGCCCCACAGCCTGGCACCCTTGCGCCCTGCAGCCCTGTGCCCCACACCTCTGTGCCCTGCTCCCCTGTAGCCTGCGCCCCTGTGCCTTGCAGCCCAGCACCCTTGCGCCCTGAACCCCTGTGCCCCACAACCTGGGACCCTTGCGCCCCACACCCCTGTGCCCTGCAACCCACAGCCATGCATGCCTGCACCCTGCAGCCTAGCACCCCTACGCCCCGCACTCTTGTGTCCCAGACCTCTCTGCCCCACAGCCTAGCACCCTTGCGCCCCGCACCCCTGTGCCTGCAGCCCTGCACCCCGCACCTCTGTGCCCTGCAGCCCACACCCCACAGCCTGCACCCCTGTAGCCTGCGGCCCTGCACCCCTTTGCCCTGCGCTCCGGACCCCTGTGCCCCACAACCCGGCAATTCTTGCGCCCCGGACCCCTGTGCCCTACAACCCGGCACCCTTGCGCCCCGGACCCCTGTGCCCCACAACCTGGCACCCTTGCTCCCCACACCCCTGTGCCCTGCAGCCCACAGCCGTGCTTGCCTGCGCCCCGCACCCTTGTGTCCCGGACCCCTCTGCCCCACAGCCCAGCACCTTTGCGCCCCGCACCCCTGTGCCTGCAGCCCGCACCCCTGTAGCCTGCACCCCTGCGCCCTGCGCCCCGGACCTCTGTTCCCCACAACCTGGCACCCTTGCACCCCACACTCCTGTGCCTGCAGCCCTGTGCCCCACACCCCTGTGTCCTGCACCTCTGTGCTCTGCAGCCCACAGTTCTGCACCCCTGCGTCCCTGCACCCTTGTGCCCCGGACCTCTGTGCCCCACAGCCCGGCACCCTTGCGCCCTGCAGCCCTGTGCCCCACACTTCTGTGCCCTGCTCCCCTGTAGCCTGTGCCCCTGTGCCTGCAGCCCTGCACCCTGCAGCCTGCACCCCTGCAGCCTGCACCCCTGTAGCCTGCACCCCTGTGCCCTGCGCCCTGGACCCCTGTGCCCCACAACCTGGCACCCTTGCACCCCGCACTCCTGTGCCTGCAGCCCTGTGCCCCACACCCTTGTGCCCTGCACCTCTTTGCCCTGCAGCCCACAGTTCTGCACCCCTGCGTCCCTGCACCCTTGCGCCCTGCAACCCTGCAGCCCACAGCCCTGCATCCCTGTAGCCTGCGCCCCTGTACCCTGCAACCCCACACCCTTGCGCCCCGGACCCCTGTGCCCCACAGCCCGGCACCCTTGCGCCCACGCACCCCTGTGCCCCACACCCCTGTGCCCTTCAGCCCACACCCCGCAGTCCTGCATCCCTATGCCCTGCACCCCTGTGCCATTCATCCCTGTGCCCTGCAGCCCGCACCCTTTGTGCCCAGCATGTGCCCCGCAGCCCTGTTCCCAGCAGCCCGCACCCCTGCATCTCTGCACCAATGCCCTGCTCCCCTGCAGCCTACACCCCTGCAGCTCGCAGCCATGTGCACTGCACCCCTGTGCCCTGAAGCCTGCATCCCTGCACCCCTATGTTTCTGCAGCCCACACGCCTGTGCCCTGCATTCTTGTGTCCCTGTGCCCCTTGCCCTGCGCTCCTACACCCTTGCGTTTCTATGCCCTGCAACCTTGTGCCCCTGTTCCCTGCATCCTTGTGTCCCTGCGCCCCTTGCCCTGCACCCCTGCAACCTTGTGTCCCGATGCTCCTGCACCCGTTTTCCTGCGCTTCAATGAATGTGCCATTTTCTGGGGTGGCTGCGGGCTGCAATTCGCAGCATAGGGGGCCCAGAACGCTTGGGCCTCTCCATGCAGAGGATTCCAGCCCCCAGCTACTTAGTTGTACCTGGCTGGACCAAAAATATGGCGGAGCCCCATGTCATTTTTTTTCTATAATTAGTTCTAGAAAAAAAAAAGGGCTTTGCTGTATTTTTGGTTGCCAGCCAGGTACAACGAGGCAGCTGGGGGTTGGTGGCCGTCCGTAGCTGCCAAGTTGTACCTGGCTGGACCAAAAATATGGCGAAGCCCCACATCATTTTTTTTTTTTATTCTACCAATAAAATGACAAGAAGCTTTGCCTTATTTTTGGTTGCCAGCCAGGTACAACTTGGCAGTTGGGGGCTGCAATCCTCATTGTGGAGAGACCCAAATGTTGTGGCCCCCCCCATGCTGCAAATTGCAACCCAGAGCCACCCCAGAAAATAGCACATTAGAGGTGCCATTCTCTGGTGCTGTACCCCAACTCTTCCAGTTGCCCTTGTGCTGGTGGCACACAGGAGCACTCCATACACGACGTGGTGCCCGCTAACAAGTTGAATGGAAAATTAGCTCCAATTATTAGCGGACACCATGTCGCGGATGGAAAGCCCCTGTGTGCCTAAACATTGAAGTTCCCTCACAAGTGACCCCATTTTGGAAACTAGACCCCCAGGGAACTTATCTAGATGGGTAGTGAGCATACTGAACCCCCAGGTGCTTCACAAATTAATGAAAAAAAAACATTTTGTGGAAAAAGAGTACTTTTTCATTTTTACGGATCAATTTGTGAAGCACCTGGGGGTTCAAAGTGCACACTATGCATCTAGATACATTCTTTGGGGGGTTTAGTTTCCAAAATGGGGTCACTTGTGGGGGAGCTAGCTCTAATGTTTAGTCACACAGCGGCTCTCCATACGCAACATGGTGTCCGCTAACAATTCCAATTGTTAGCGGACAGCATGTCGCGTATGGAGAGCCCCTGTGTGCCTAAGCATTGGAGCTCCCCCACAAGTGACCCCATTTTGGAAACTAGACCCCCATGGAACTTATCTAGATGCATAGTGAGCACTTTGAACCCCCAGGTGCTTCACAAATTGATCCATAAAAATAAAAAAGTACTTTTTTTTCCACAAAAAAATTATTTTTTCATTTTACAGATCAATTTGTGAAGCACCTGGGGGTTCATAGTGCTCACTATGCATCTAGATACATTCCTTGGGGGGTCTAGTTTCCAAAATGGGGTCACTTGTGGGGCAGCTCCAATGTTTAGGCACACAGGGGCTCTACAAACGCGACATGGTGTCCGCTAACAATTTGAATGGAAAATCAGCTCAAATTGTTAGCGGACACCATGTCGCGTTTGGAGAGCCCCTGTGTGCCTAAACATTAGAGCTCCCCCACAAGTGACCCCATTTTGTAAACTAGAGCCCCCAGGGAACGTATCTAGATGGGTGGTGAGCATTTTTAATCCCAGTTGCTTCACAAATTCATCCGTAAAAATGAAAAAGTACTTTTATTTCCCCCAAAATTTTCTTTTTCATTTTTACAGGTTAATTTGTGAAGCACTGGGGCTTCAAAATGCTCACCACCCATCTAGATAGGTTCCCTGGGGGGTCTAGTTTCCAAAATGGGGTCACTTGTGGGGGAGCTCCAATGTTTAGGCACACAGGGGCTCTACAAACGCGACATGGTGTCCGCTAACAATTTGAATGGAAATCAGCTCAAATTGTTAGCGGACACCATGTCGCCTTTGGTGAGCTCCTGTGTGCCTAAACATTGGAGCTCCCCTACAAGTGACCCCATTTTGGAAACTAGACCCCGCAGGGAACTTATCTATATGGGTAGTGAGCATATTGAACCCCCAGGTGCTTCACAAATTAATGAAAAAAAAACATTTTGTGGAAAAAAAGTACTTTTTCACTTTTACGGATCAATTTGTGAAGCAACTGGGGTTCAAAGTGCTCACTATACATCTAGATACGTTCCCTGGGGGGTCTAGTTTCCAAAATGGGGTCACTTGTGGGAGAGCTCTAATGTTTAGGCACACAGGGGCCCTCCAAACGCGACATGTTGTCCGCTAACAATTTGAATGGAAATCAGCTCAAATTGTTAGCGGACACCATGTTGCATTTGGAGAGCCCCTGTGTGCCTAAACATTGGAGCTCCCTCACAAGTGACCCCATTTTTGAAACTAGACCCCCCAGGGAACTTATCTAGATAGGTGGTGAGCATTTTGAACCCCCAGTTGCTTCACAAATTCATCCGTAAAAATGAAAAAGTACTTTTATTTCCCCCAAAATTTTCTTTTTTCATTTTTTCAGATTCATTTGTGAAGCACTGGGGCGTTCAAAATGCTCACCACCCATCTGGATAGGTTCCCGGGGGGTCTAGTTTCCAAAATGGTGTCACTTGTGGGGGAGCTCCAATGTTTAGGCACACAGGGGCCCTCCAAACGCTACATGTTGTCCGCTAACAATTTGAATGGAAATCAGCTCAAATTGTTAGCAGACACCATGTTGTATTTGGTGAGCTCCTGAGTGCCTAAACATTGGAGCTCCCCTACAAGTGACCCCATTTTGGAAACTAGACCCCGCAGGGAACTTATCTAGATGGGTGATGAGCATATTGAACCCCCAAGTGCTTCACAAATTGATCTGTGAAAATGAAAAAGTACTTTTTTTAACCACAAATTTTCTTTTAGCCTAATTTTTTTCGTTTTCACATGGGCAACAGGATAAAATTCATCCTAAAATTTGTTGGGCAATTTCTCCTGAGTACACCAATACCTCATATGCGGTCATAAGCCACTGATTGGGCGCACGGCAGGGCTCAGAAAGGAAGGAGCGCAATTTCACTTTTTGAATGTAAAATTAGCTCCAAAATTCAAATTGCGCTCCTTCCCTTCTGAGCCCTGCCGTGTGCCCAAACAGTGGTTTATGATAACATATGAGGTATCGATATACTCAGGAGAAATTGCACAACACATTTTATGATCCATTTTATCATGTTGCTCATGTGAAAATGAAAACATTGAGGCTAAAATAAAATTTTTGATAAAAAAAATTTAAATATCCATTTTTTGTTTCCACTTTGCTTTAGTTCCTGTGAAGCACCTGAAGGATTAATAATCTCCTTGAATATAGTTTTGAGTAGCTTGAGGGGTGCAGTTTTTGGAATGATGTCACTTTTGGGTGTTTTCTGTCATGTACACCCCTCAGAGGGACTTCAAATATGACGTGGTCACTAAAATAATGGTTTTGTAAATTTTGGTTGAGAAATGAAAAATTGCTCATGAACTTTGAACCCTTATAACTTCCTAACAAAATTGTTTTTTTTTTCCCAAAATTGTGCTGATGTGAAGTAGACATGTGGGAAATATTATTTAATAACTATTTTGTGTCACATAACTCTCTGGTTTAGCAGAAAAAAAATTCAAAATTTGAAAATTGCAAAATTTTCAAAATGTTTGCCAAATTCTTGATTTTTTCACAAATAAACGCAAAAATTATCGACCTAAATTTACTACTAACATGAAGCCCAATATGTCACGAAAAAACAATCTCAGAATCGCTAGGATCCGTTGAAGCGTTCCAGAGATATTACCTCATAAAGGGACACTGGGCAGAATTGCAAAAAATGGCCAGGTCAGGAAGGCCAAAATAGGCTGGGTCATGAAGGGGTTAAACGCACCCATAATTGACAGCTCTTTCTTTTTGAGGATGAGGGGAAAAACGCACCAGGTCATTAAAGCATAGACTGAGTAGAAAAACTTGAAAACCCATTGAGACTCCATTTGAATGATGTGTTCACTGCATTTTCACTGTAAAAGCAGATAAAAAAGGATCAAAAATGCACAGTGTGAACATAGCCTTTGGGTGATTTTTCTGCAGTATATCATAGATAAATCAATGCACCCATGTCTGGTATTATTAACTATTCCTTGGCTACTGCAGTCTTTAGCATTGTGTGAAATGACACCAGGTATTTTTTATTTTTTTTTGATCTTCATGAATAGAATTGCAAATATTTGAATTCAAATTGACCTGCAAATTTTTATGGAAAATATCACTGAAAGTCAACTTGCAGTTGAATGATCCGCTCATCCCTACCTGAAAGGGGCACAATCCATTCTTAAGAGACTTCTGAGTGTTACACGTTTGCTAAGGGCACTTACAAGTTTTGCAGTTTTAAGATTTGCACAGGGTCATTTGACTACAAATCTGTAAAAATGTGTTGAAAAATTTCATATTTTAAATTTCAAAAGATTTGATCATCTACAGTATGAATTTTTTATCTCTTACTTTCCATAGCTTTTTCTCTTAAAAAATTTTAATCTTACACAAAAATATTGTTAAGACAAAACTCCTGGATCCTTAGAGATTTTCAATGTGAGCTTAATTTCTTCTCTTGCAATTGTGTATGCATGATAAAGAAAGTAATACTTCAACCAACTCTTCCATTTATTCTATCAATGATATGGACAACTTTACATATAGTACTAGCGGAGTTAATATTTTTTAATTTGAACTCACTATGACCCACATACACTATATCTGTTTCCTCTTCAGTAGTTGAACTAACAATTATACTATTTTGATGAAGTGCTGGAAAAAAAATTGTACTTGCCGTCAAGATACTGTGTCATATTAATTCAGAAGCCTAAAGGAAAATATGTCACATTTAAATATAGTTCTTTAAAATGAATTGCTGATTAGCTATTCTTCATTACTGTGAGATAGAAAATCTTTGTAGTTTCCTATTATTCCTTAATTCCTAATCACCAGAAAATGATATATACTATTATGTAGAAGTTATATGGTAGTTCTAGCTTCACATGATCTATAATTGCAATGACAAATCAACCTGTTTTAGAATATTGCTCTACATAGCTTATTTTTGCACAATAATTCACGATCTTGGTGCTTGAAACATGTAGGCAGATTTTTTTCCTGTGCTCAATAGGATTTAAAAGCTGATATAAAAATATCATAACATAAAGAAATCATACAAATATTTTTTATTACAAAAAATATTTATTTTTATTGTCTTACAGAATGCAATTACCTGTACTTTCATTCAGGAAAAAAACATTTTTTTAGATTTTGATTGATTTATTTTTAGATGCATGGCTAGCATGTATAAAGGGCACCTGCTCCTTCAACACATCACTAAGGGCTGACAATAACAGGTTTAAAGACACCCGACCCTAAAAAGAGTCACAGGCCAAATAAGTGTAAACAGTTCTATAAATGATGTGTGGCAGTTAGGGTACCTTGACACGTCGCAACATTGCATACAATTTCACTTGCAACTTACTGGTTGCAGTGAAATCATGGACACATTGTTCCATTTTGTTGCCGTGTACAAATGTAACAATGTGTCCATGATTTCACTGCAACCAGTAAGTTGCAAGTGAAATTGCATGCAATGTTGCGACGTGTAAAGGTACCCTTAGTTTGTCCTCTTGCATAATTTGCAATAAGAGCTAGGGGTTTTAAAGATCTATGTGTTGCAATTTGAAAGGTTTGTGTTAGTATCCTCTCTCACCTTGAATTTGTAACCCAATATTGTGTTTTTACACACTGGCACATCCAATCAGCATGATGTGTACAGATAATAGAAATATAGATGAGCAAATAGAATTATAACTTATTGAATTAATTAGAAAAATTCACAAATTGGTCTATTAAATTCTGACAAAATGGTGGCCAAATTGATTTTTCATATCTCTAATGGGCAAGAGGAGATTGAAGAAAATGATATAGTAGCCTTTCCTTGGCACTGCCCATACTATTTTTGCCACTGCTCGTTCTCTGATCAGCTCCGCTATGATTTCATTTTTATCTTTTACCTTCCTTTAATGTCTCTAGCCTCTTGAAGAAAGAGCAACAGTGTTTCCCTTTATGCGTGCTGACATATAAGGCTGGTTTTACATATGCATTCACGTTTTCAGGTTTCAGTTGGTGAACAGGTATCCCTGCATCCAGCTTTGTTTTTGCAACTGTATGGAGTGAGAGAGACATTGAGAGTCATAGACTTCGAGAAAGAGAACTTTGATATGCCAAGGACTTCCATAACCCCTACCCTGGATCTGCCACCCATAAATCGTTCTTACAGTTCCTACCCACCATCCCCACAGTCACTATCCCTATTGTATACTTGCTTTTACAATACTAAGGTGTATTTAGTCCTGTATGTGATGACACAGCCTTTTTTTAATGTGTCTCGTGGGCAATATTCTGAATTTGGCCAGATGCACTGTTCTGTTGTTTGTTAACTCATGTTTGTTAAGTAATTGTTTCTTATCAGACTACCCAGAGCCTCCATTGTACTAGTGTGTGAATTGCTAATTAAATATAAATTCCATCTGCCCCATTTGTCTACATCTCTCAGAGGAGAATTAGGCAGTCAAACTGAAATGCCAACCAATAACAGGGCACCCTATTCCACCAATCCTGTAAGAACACAATATACCCTGAGGTGAAAGCTCCGGATATAAAAAGGACTTCTTAAGTCACCAGTGGTTGATATGCTGTGTGGTCTCAGCATAGGGACCTCAGTCCTGGCTAAATGATCTCATCACGTCTTCATGACTTTTACCATGGAATTTTAATTTTGGAAGCCAGGATAACATTGTGTCTTCATACTCGGCGTAGCCTCAAGAACTTTAGTACCAACTAGAAAAGCACCAAAACTGGTTTATATTCTGCAGGAGTTCAACCTAGGACACTAGGATTCAGCTGGAAGATCAGAGACTACTTAAGGAACCAAGGTTGGGAGAATTCAGTCACTTGGCTACATACTTTTTACTGTGCTTGATAACCTTCAAAGTCCTAAAGCACAAATATTGAAGTCTCCTGTGGGCTAGTGGAAAGGTGATAATTTGTTGGCTGTTACATTTTGTGTTCTTGTTGATTATGTGTTATATGCCTTTAATATTGGGGATCCAATAAAGTTTTACCATTGTGTGGTTTCCTCACCATGTGTTGGTTGAGTAGTGTTCCACCCATGGCTAAGGAATTCAGGCATTCAGTGGCATAAGCCCTGGTTCATGTCATCTTAACAAATGTGGACGGGTGAACGGATAAGACCACCCACTGACCCCGTGTCACCACACTTACATTAAAGCTGCTTTGAAGGGAGAGAGAGAAAACTTGATCCATTTTTTGAAAACATGACTAAAATACACATTCTATTTTTAATCCTTCTTTTGCCATTCTACTCTAAAATGACAGTCAAGAAAAATATTTTTAAAAAATTTAAAAAAAAGGTTCCTTGATGTAATTTCCTTCTTCTTCATTTAACACAGAGAGGTTCAATGATTGATTTAGCATTATGGAGACTACAGAAGCACCAATGCACCTGAGTAGAAATCGTAACCTTATGGGGCTGATTGTGCTGTCAGCAGTTCACCGTTGCAGAGAGGTATGTACTATGTATGCTAATAAATTAACATATATGTTTATGAAGTCTTCCCATGAGTTGTTCACTAAGCAATTTTATATGTTTTGACCCAGAAAAATGCAAAGAGGATGTACTTAGAAATTGTATTATGTTTGGTGATTTATTTCATTGATTTCTTTTGCAGATAGCAGTATGTATTTTATGCAATTATGCGTGTATTTTAACAAAATAGTTTTTTTTACAGCTTTCAAGAGAAATTCCAAGCGTTTTTCAAACTTATGGCTGGAGTAGTTTGATTGTCTACTAGAGCTTATGGCATAGCATTGACTTGATGAGGGAGTGTAATCGTTACTATTCGCTACTCGCACGAATAGTACGGTATTTGTGATACCCGTTACTTGGCGAGTTTTGCTGGTGCTTGCAAGTGATGTGTCGATCATTATCGATCTGACACAAATTGACGGCTCCCTTCAGTACACAAAATGAGCTGGCAACTCAGTAAAAGTAGATTCAATGTTAGGGTCTCTCTGGGGGAGGTGTTTTATGCAGTAAAAATGCAAAAAGAATGTCCTGTAAATATTTGTTTTATAGCCAGATGTGTGTGGGCAGAGCCAACCACTAATTGACTAACATTGGACTTGCTATTCAGCTGAATATGCGAGTATTAAAAAGTACTTGCTACGAGTATAGCAATTACGAATATTACGACACTCACTCATTACTATAATTGACTGTTCAGGAGACATCTATGAGGCAATCAATTTCTGCTGAAGAATGGCTGCTCATCACCCCAAAATGTATCTTCCCAAAAATGTATAAAATGGAAGGTGGTTTGCTGTGTGTGTAGCTGTATGTCTGCGTATATCTATATTTACATATTATACCTTATTTTTCAGATTATAAAATGCACTTTTATTCCCCTAAATTTTGGGGGTAAGTGGGTTGGTCTCATATAATATTCACTGCATCCCCCGTCTATCACCGTTGGGGAGAGAGGCACATATGATAAGAGTCTAATGAGCTGGCTCCTAGGTTTAGCAGCTGCATCTGCAGCCGTGTGTTATCCTGTGTGGATAGTCACCACCTCCCATGTTTTCATTGCGTGGAAAGCAGTGACTATCCCTGTTGTTTATGATTTTTTAACTGTGCGCCAGTGTGGGGGGCTATAAGCAGGATTGGGGCTATAACCAGGATGAGGGCTATATGCCATCAAGGGGGCCATAACCAGAATAGGAATTTTAACCAGAATGAGGTCCATAACTAGGATGGGAGCTAAAACCAGGATGGGGGCCATAACCAAGATTGGGGCTATATACCATCATGACGGCCGTAACCAGGATGGGAGCTATAACCAGCATGGGGTCTATGTACAATCATGAGGTATATGTACTATCATGGGGGCCATATGATGTGATATGATGTTATATATAAAATGTTTAACCTAGTGGCTTATGCCAGACATACAACAGTGGAAAGAGTTAGGAAACTGAAATTAGTTTTGCCTATCACTGTTGTTTTTCTTTCTCTCTAAAATTGTTTCCTAAATAAGTCTTTCGCATCACTACACTTCCAATTCCGGTTTGGTATATGCACCATCTCTGGAATTGTGAGGAGCACATGTCACGTGAATTGGCAGAAGTTGCAGCTCATAGTTTTGCCTTCGCCAACTGAGGAGACTTGTGAATCATTGCAGCAGGCTTTCAAACTGTAGCCAATATCCCAAACTGCATAGGTGCAGTGGAGAGCAAACATGTAAGGGTTCAGAATTCACCACGATCAGGATCACTCTTCTTAAATTTTAAAATGTTTTGCACCTTGGTCCTTATGGCAGTAGCTGATGCCCATTACATATTTGTTGCCATTGACGTAGTTTACTGTGGCAGTTGAGGGGATTCTGGGGTGCTGGGATGATCAAAGATTGGGTAGCAAATTCTTCCAAATTACACAACGTTCCCAACCCCATGACATCTGCCGAGTTCCACACTTGCATTACACTGTGATGGTATCAGATGAGGCTTTTCCTCTAAACTTAAACCTGCTGTGTCCATACCCACGGGGAAGGGAGGGGGGAAGCTGAGTACCCAACAGAGGTTATTTAATTATCATCTAAGCCAGGCACATAGATATGTGGAGTGCACCTTCGCAATGATGACTAGTCAGAAGAGGATCTTTCACACAGCCATCCAGTTGGATGACCAAACAGTTAACATTGTGATTAAGGCCTGCTGTGTTCTACACAACTTTGCTCATAAGCATAGCACTGAGCCCATGGAAGAAACACAGCAGACAGTACTTTATCCAATCCTGAACATGCCAACTGGTCGGCTACCCAACTCCATTGTCTGGGTGAGGGAAACCTTTGCTATTTAATGAGTCCAGAAGGTGTCACGCCCCGGCAAAATGTCTGTGTTGGTCATGTGCAGCTGGACTGGAAGAGATACCTGGAAGAAAATTCATAAGAAAATCTATTAAATTTGATGGCCCAGCTTCCATGAATTTGTTTCCCAAGGTTTCACATGGTGGAACATTAAAAAAAGAAAGAATTTTTTTTTTTAAATAAAAATGTTAAACTATTTGAATTGTCCTTTTTTCAGTAATGAAATCTATTTATTTAATTGCACACATTTTTTTTTTTACAAAAGTAATAAAACACCAAAAACGGGGTGACTGAATTAAATGAGATATGATTTCAAAATCCAGTCATCAATGGGCGCAAGCAAGATACGCTTACACCTTACGTTAACATTCCACAAGGTCTTTTTATCGTCACCTGGCAAGGTGATTCATGTGTCACTTGGGCAATACTAATGAGAGCCAGAAACATGCACTGTTGGTGGACATTGAGGACCAGAGTTTGACATCCATAATCATGGGAATCTAAATCCAAACCTTAAAATTACACTTGAAATAAGTCTTGGGAAAAAGAATGTTACCCAAATTCCCTTGAATATGCCCATATTGGACATTCTGCGCAGAAGGTTTGGGGTGCCAAAAAACTTCTAGAGATTGCTCAATTTGAGAGTTTGTTGGATTATTATGTTCATTTCTAGTATAGTATGCCAACATCATTGAAACAAATGTCACGCAACAGTTTTGTTGCTCCTTTTTCAGTTGACGAACCCCAGCTGCAAAAGATCCTCCAAACTTTGAAACTTTTCAAAGGTATCCTCCTACTGGGATGATTTTTGACTGAAGCATAGAGCTTCATGTATGATTTGACAATCACCCTACATATTATTCGGAGCACTTTTGCTTTTCTTGGCTACCTTTGCTGTCGGAAATGTGGAGAAGAGAGAAGAGAACGCACGTGAATAACACCTGGTGGTGTAGTGGGAAGATGTTTATAGTGGTAGGTGGATTAGCCGCTCACCTGCCGTTGTTGTGCACCCTTGCACAACGCTGGTATAGAGCTCCGCTGTGTGGACGTCGCTCTGGGTCTGCAACAACATACTACTATGCGTTTCTACAGCAGAACGCTGTAAAACCTACCTGGGGAAGACAGCAGTCTGCTGTTGAAATGCGTAGTGGTATGTTGCTTTAATAAAATTGAGAGTTTAACCACTTCAATGCATTCCCCTTTGCCTCGTTGCCTATAAGCTCTCCCTATTAACCACAATTATATTCTTTAAACTTTGCTGTCGGAAAGACAGGCTGCGTAGACAATGAGGTTGCAATTGTTTTGGGCAAAATTAGCGGAACAGTGGCTGAAGCAGATGGGCCAGCCTCAAAAGAGTCATCCAATGTGAGGCTAGACATCAACTCATGTGGTGAAGAGATCGGGCTCAGACTATTTTTCTTCTTCTCTTCGACCTTCTGTTCCTGACACTGTTTGCTCCACAGTGTTATCACAAATGTCAAGCTGGTCAGGCTGTAACTGTACATTCCCATCTGTCCTGTAAATTGAAAACAAAAAAATAAAGAAGTACTTGTGCATTTTGAAGGTCTAACATTTTGTGCATCTAAAAATTGATAATGATAATTACAGCCTGAAAGTTTTGCTGGTGAGCAGAAACATGAGATCCTTCTCAAAGATTAACATTTTTTTTTTCTGTGACGGCGAATCCAGTCCTCGTATAAAAAAAAAATTCTGAAAAGACAATTTAACAATCTTCCACTGGAGCTCAGGCATGGAAATCGAAATGCAGAGTCTTGCAAATGTTTTGCCACCCTGTATCACGATGGTTCTGATTAGTGTATTCCTTCAGCGAATGGTTCCACAGAGCTGACATCCCATGCACCTAAATAATTACAACCCAAACAAAGAAACATACTTGTTATCACAGAACTATACTTGCAAATATGAAAAAACATGCATAGGTAAATATGATGTAGATTGCAGATAGATACCGCATACATATGCTATAGATACAGTCATATATACTGTATGTATATATATATATATATATATATATATATATATATATATATAATATGGATGCACCTGAATAAAATGGGAATGGTTGGTGATATCAACTTCCTGTTTGTGGCGCATTAGTATATGCGAGGGGAAAAACTTTTCCAGATAGGTGGTGATTATGGCGGCTATTTTGAAGTCGGCCATTTTGGATCCAACTTTTTTTTCAATGGGAAAAGGGTCATATGACACATCAAACATATTGAGAATTTTATAAGAAAAACAATGGTGTCCATTGTTTTAACATAGCTTTATTCTTTCATGAGTTATTTACAATTTTATGACCACTTATAAAATGTTTTCAAAGTTCTGCCCATTGTGTTGGATTGTCAATACAACCCTCTTCTCCAACTCGGGACACACTGATAGCAACACCACAGAAGAAATGCTAGCACAGGCTTCCAGTATCCGTTGCTTCAGATGCTGCACATCTCGTATCTTATTGGTCCTAAGTGACGATCTGTGTGTGTGTCAGTTTTCTAATGGATCTGTTGGTGTCAGCTTTTTTCATATACCCAAAAATGAAAACTTCTCGACTTCCTTGAAAACTGACAGATACGGATCTATTGGTGTCAGTAAAAAAGTTATAAAGGAGCTCTGTGGAGGATGGATACGTACGGATCCGTGAAACAGATCCTTTTTGCTATACTGAGCATGCTCAGAAACAAAAGTACAACTCCTCCCACTCCTATCTCTGCTAATTAACTGTGGATCTGTTAAAAAAAACAGTCCGTGGATATCCGTTGACATCCTAACGTGAGGCCATAATGGATAAGTGGCCATCTGTTTCAAAACTGATGGGCATGCATTTGCAAATTTTCCAGTGTGAAAGCAGCCTAAAGGCACCATTACACCGTATGAGTTCGTGAACGATATCGCTCAAACATCACGGGATTGGAGTAGTTTAAATTACATCATTAGGACGTTGTTGCGTGTTACACCGAGATACAACTCGATAAATTGTTGAATCGTTGATTGCAGATTTGAGAACATGTTCTTAAATCAAACAATCCTCGATCAGGCAACCTGCTGCATTGTTGTGTGTGACACCGCGGTAACAACGTCGTTAACGATTTCCCCTATTCACAACAGTGCAAACGATAGCTGCTCGCCACATTGTTGATGCATCATTCATGATATCAAGACATGTGACATCTCACCAAGGATGTCAAAAAGATGTCCTAACGACCGAGATCGTTGGTGATATCTTAACGACCTTGAAGCGTGTAACGTTACCTTAAGCCTAACAGCTTAATGTAAAAGCAGCCTGATATTGGGCCCTCAACTTTAAATTAATTTTTCTAAAGCTTTGCATCTGGAAAACAATAGTAATTCTATGCAAATATTCATACCTCAATACTGAATTAATTTTCATTCTATGGTTGCATTTCATTTGATCTCATATTGTTTACTACATTGCTTTCCTATTGTTATTTCTATCGCATGATGTACTGTTGCTATATTTTCCCTTTTTTTTTCAATAATGCAATTCTAATCACAGTGTGGATTGAGCGCCTTACTATCTGCTTGTAGTAATACTTGGCACATGGCAATGATGTGGAAAGTTATTGAACTTAAATTGTGCTCATATGTTGTATAGCTGACATTTCTTCTAAGTATATCTGTCAGTCTATTTGTAGTACCCTGTTTTTCTGCAAGAAAAAGACTTTAGCAACATACTTCATGATAAAATGGATTTCAGAAACAAATAAATAGACTGAAATGTAAAAATATTTTAAATAATGTCTTACAAATGCATTCAAAAAGCTCCATAATTGCTTTCGACTAAATGCGTTCAGTTTGCATTTTAATGAGGAAAGATTTTTTTTTTTTGGCAGCAAAAAAAGTGAAAACAAACTACTAAGATGATGAGATAATAAGTTTCTTATGAGTAGGAAAAATTGGTATATATAATATAATTCAGCATTTTATTAGAGCAGTAGAAGAATGGGATTTATTAATTGAATTTTCATTTTTTTAAGTTATCAATTACTTTGGCAGTTGTAAAATAAGTGTGATACATTTACTTATTGATTTATTTTACTTGTGTATACATAATATAACTGCTGCTGATTCTGTGCCCCACATTTATGAAAAATATACTTCTTTGACACCAGTTTTGACTTTTAAGAAACTTTTAGATTTTTTTATATTTTCATTGCATATCCACATGAGCAATTGATTCAGGATTAATTTTAGTGAAATTTTAAAACACACTTGTAAACCAATCCAAGTAAAAGCTTGCCTATACCACAAAAACGGATCTTACAGATCTGATGATACTTTTGTATTCACATTTAAAAATCATCTTAAAATCATGTCCAATTCATGTGAGGATTAATGTACATGACAATTTATTCATTGACAAAAAATAAACTGCCATATAATCTCGCATATAAGCTGAGTTTTTCAGCACAATTTTTGTGCTGAAAAGTGCCTCCCACGGCTTATACTCGAGTCAGTGTTCTGTGTCAGTGGGGAGGGCGTTGTCTGGGGGCTGGAGGAGGTGGGGGCAGAGCTAAAGGTCACATGGTCCCGCTCATTAGTGTAATGTAATATGCACTGCATCCCCCTGTCTGACACTGGCGGGCGATGCGATGCATATTACAATACACTATGTATACTTGCCCCACATCGCTGGTACATGGGACCCATGCTGGCGGTCACAATAAAATAACTGTTTTAACTCACCCTACTGATGATTTTTTGCTGGCTCCATGCATCCTTTGATCTTCCTGCTTCTAATCATGTGACCGGCAACACAGTGACATCATTGCTGCACCAGTCAAATGATTAGAAGCATGAAAACCGGAGGATTCATGGAGCCTGCAGAGAATAATCGGAAGGGTGAATTAAAATGGTTATTTTATTGTGACTGCCAGCATGAAGCCCATATACTAGCAATGGGTGCCCTATACCTGTGATGGAGGTCCATATGCCAGCATTGGGGGCTGTATACCAGCAAAAGGGGCCCTATAATGGCAAAGGGGGCCTGATACCAGCAATGGGGGCCCTATAGCAGTGATGGGGACCCTATACTAGTGATGGGGGCCCATATACCAGTGATGGGGGCACTATATCAGCAATAGAGGCCCATATACCAGCGATGGGTGCCCATATACCAGCAATGGGGGTCTCTACCAGTGATGGGGCCCATATGCCAGCAATGGGGCCCATATACCAGTGATGGGGCCCATATGCCAGCAATGGGGCCCATATACCAGCGATGGGGCCCATATGCCAGCAATGGAGCCCTTATGCCAGCGATAGGGCCCATATACCAGCGATGGGGGCTATATAGAGTGATGGGGTGAAATACCAGTGATGGGGGCTATACACAATGATAAGGGTTATATGCCAGTGATGAGGACTATGTACAATGATGGGGCCATATACCAATGATGGGGACTATATACAGTAATGAGGAGTTATAAACCAGTGATAATGAGCTATATACCAGTGATGAGAGGCTATATAACAATGATAGGGGGCCATATACCAGCAATGGAGGCTATATAAACTGATGGGGCGCAATACCAGTGATGGTGGCTATGCACAATGATGGAGGCCATATGCCTGTCATGGAGACTATATACAATGATGGGGGCCATATACCAATAATGGGGACTTTATATAGTACTGAGGAGTTATAAACCAGTGATGAGGGGCTATATACCAATGATTGGGGGCTATATACCAGTGATGGAGGGGCTGTATCCTGGTGATAGAGGGCTATATACCAGTGAGGGGTGGCACTATATACCAGGATGAGCGGTTTTATACCAGGATGGGGGGCTTCTGCATTTCCCACCCTAAGCTTATACTTGAGTCAATAGGTTTCCCCAGTTATTGGGGGTAAAGCTAGGGTCTTGGCTTATACTTGGGTCGATTTATAGTCAAGTATATATAGTATTTAAAGTATTAGTAGCTATTAGTGATGAGCTATTAGAAATTCAGCAGTTCCCTTGAAATGGGCCAGAGAATTCAATTTAAATAAGAAACTGTATACCCTGTTTCCCCTGAAAATCAAACAATGCATTTGGTCTTATTTTCAAAGGATGTCTTATTTTTCCATGATCCTCATCAGCCCCTTGCAGCCCCCAATGTCCCCATTATCACCTAGCAGCCTCCATCAACACATTGAAGCCTCCAATATCCCCTCCTTTCCCTTGCCGCCCCTATTATCCCCATCATCCCCTTGCAGGACCTGTGATTCCCTTACAGTCCTCAATATGCCCATCAGCCCCATGCAATCACCATCGTCCCCTTGCAACCCCATCATCTCCATGCAGCCCCCAATATCCCCATCATTCCCTTGGAGCCCCCATCAGCCCCTTGCAGCGCCCAATATCCTCATATTTCCTATGCAGCCCCCAATATCCCCATGTGCCACCCATATCCCCATTTCAGTACCTGCAAAAATACACACACACACACACACCGTTTCTCAACAGTCCTCCAGTCTGAACTGTTTAGTACCGTCTTCTGGCACTGTGCTGAGCTCTCTAGCTCAGTTACAATAGATGTACGGTAAGTTGCCAGCCAATCAGAGTCCACCAGTCTCAGTCCAGCAGCTGACAGACAGTCAGAGGAAAACATGTAACGTCATGCACTGACGTTAGCTTCTGGCCTCTGATTCACAGGACACTGCTAGTCTCTGATTGGCCGGCCGCTTACCGTACATCTATGGCAGCTAAATTAAACACCTTCATCTTCATCTAGTATACTTTAGGGATGGGCGAATCAACTCGCTAGGACTCGTTACTCGGCGAGTAGTAAGGGACTCGCAGGACTCGGTACTCTGCGAGTTTCCCAGCGTTTACTCGCACGAGTCCAATGCAAATCAATGGCAAACGCTGACAAAACTAGGATTGCCATTGTCTTGCATTAGACTCGGCTACTGTGCCAGTGATAGCAGGGAAACTCTCAAAGTAACTGCTGTTTCTTTGCGAGCCGAGTCCTGCTGTCTTCTCTGTGCAGCTCCAGGGTCCTAGAGCCCGCCTGCTCACAGAGATGATGTAGCAGTGCTGAGATTGTTCTCAGTCTGCTCATTCCCTGTGATTAGACATCTATATCTATGCACAGGGGATGTAGCAGAGAGGACATCGTGTTTTGGACTGCGTCGGACAGAAGAGGATTATTTTAATTAAAGATGGAGTCCCTAATGGCTTTTTTTTTTAGTTCAAATAAAAATTTTTCTCTGTGTTGTGTTTTTTTAACCCTTTATTGGAGATTCTTAGTGGCTGGGTCAAACGTGGCCTGACATTAAGAATCTCGGGCTTAATACCAGCTTGTATAACAAAGCTGGTATTAACCCCTTTATTACCCAGCGTGCCATCGCCACCAGGGCCGCTGGAAGAGCGGGGTTCAGCGCCAGAGGATGGCACTTCAATGAATGCGCCATCTTCTGGGGCGGCTGCGGGCTGCAATTTGCAGCAGGGGGTGCCCAGAAAGCTTGGGCATCCCTGCGCTGCAGATTCCAGCCCCCAGCTGCTTAGCTGTACCTGGCTAGACATAGAAATTGCTCATTGCCCCACGCATTTTTTTTTATTATTTCATGAAATTCATGAAATAATTAAAAAAAAGGGCTCCCCTATATTCTTGTATCTGGCCAGGTACAAATAGGCACCTGGGGGTTGGGGGCAGCCCGTCGCTGCCTGCTAGATCCGGCTGGTTCCAGAAATACGGCGAAGCCCACGTGAAATTTTTTTCTGACAAATCCATAAAACAATGTAAATAAAAGGGACTGCATCTTTATTAACCATGGGCTAGGGGTTAATTAAGAAGCAGTCCCTTTTTTAGGATTGTTTTATTGATTTTTCAGAAAAAAAATTACATGGTCTTCGCCGTATTTCTGAAACCAGCCGGATCCAGCAGGCAGCGACGGGCTGCCCCCAACTCCCAGGTGCCTATTTGTACCTGGCCAGACACAAGAATATAGGGGAGCCCTTTTTATTTATTATTTCATGAATTTCATGAAATAATTTAAAAAAAATGCGTGGGGCTCTGCGCAATTTCTATGTCTAGCCAGGTATAGCTAAGCAGTTGGGGGCTGGAATCCGCAGCGCAGGGATGCCCAAGCTTTCTGGGCACCCCCCGTTGCAAATTGCAGCCCGCAGCCTCCCCAGAAGATGGCGCGTTCATTGAAGCGCCATCCTCTGGCGCTGAACCCCGCTCTTCCAGCAGCCCTGGTGGCGGTGGCACGCTGGGTAATAAACAGGTTAGGGCCAGCTTTGTATTATCAGCTGGCCCTAAGCCCGAAATTTATGGCGGTCACGCCAGTATTAGACATGACCGCCATGAATTTCTATTAAATTGTTTTAAAAAAAACACAACACAGAGAAAATTTTTTATTAGTATTAAAAAAAAAAGCCATTAGGGACTCCATCTTTAATTAAAAAAATCCTCTTCCGTCCGACGCAGTCCAAAACGCGATGTCCTCTCTGCTCATCCCTGTGCATAGATATAGATGTCTATGCACAGGGAATGAGCAGATTGAGAACAATCTCAGCTCTGCTACATCAGGCAGCAGGCGGGCTCTAGCACCCTGGAGCTGTGGCAGCCAGCACACAGAGCAGACAGGACTCTTATCTGTGCGAGTTTCCCAGCGATTACTTGCAAAGTAAACGAGTCCAATGCAAATCAATGGCAAAACTAGGATTGCTTCAGGCTGACGCTTCCGAGACACATCTGTGATTTGTAAATCGCACACTACTCGCTATTACTCGCTTCCCCATTCATTAACATTGGACTCGCTAGACTCGCAACGAGTAGCGAGTCCCGGGCTCGGAGTCACTAGAGTCAAGCGATTCCGAGTAATTTAGGATTCGCCCATCACTAGTATACTTTCTTTACATATAATTGTAACCTATCAAGGACATGGATAGGAATCGTGCCTTAGGCATAAAATCAAAACATAAAAACGACAATAACTCCTCCAATAAAGTGCATAAGTGATTTATTGTAGTAAGATACCAAAAAGACTGGAAAGGGGGCATACCCAGGACCAGTAGCACAATGCGGTTGGCATACACCTGAGGGTCACAATGGCTTATGCAGTGCAAATATGCTTACAAAAGGTTCATTAAAAACCATAACATACAGAACATAGATTTGCACGTATAAGTCAGTAACCTTAATACCGATATCGCACTTGAACAGACCATATAATCGGTCAGCAGTCTATATTAGACCAAAAGTTATAAGTATCTGGTGTAGAGACATGTATAGTAATCCACATTTTATCCACATGTACACAATAATATTCAATTGATTAAAACACCAGGACCTATAACTGCTCAAATAAGCATAAAATGCAAAATCAAAGCATATCCAAGATTTTTACCTATAGTGGTCAGTATAATGGACCCAGCGCCGTCGACCCCTACGGCCGTTTCGGCTATACCTTCATCAGGGAGCAACCTTCTGGGGTGAGTGCAGGGATTAAAAAGGCTGGCCAACCTGTGAGATTCACAGTGCCAGCACACCAGTCGCGCCAACGGGAACCCGGAAACAGGGAGGCGGAGCGGCCACTGCGTCATCGCTATCCCGGTCACATGAGTGTCACATGACCGGGACCGGCGAATGAGACTCGGATGTCGCCCCCGACATTACTGTTCCCCTGGCAACAAGGGCTCGTCATAGCTGGAGCTGTAAACAAAGCTCCTAACTCCGGAATATCTATTATAATCCGCATAATTAAAGCAGCAACCAAGGTCTCTCATAGAGCGCTATTGGTGAGCAGCGTCAGGAGTATGCACAGTGCATCTTAATATTATATATCTTAATACCATGCATCATATATCACACATGGTTTCCTGATGCCGCCATCACCCTAGCAACCAGGATACAGACAACAAGACAGCATTATAAATACATGCTGTGTGTGCCATAATATAAGACAATTCAATAGGCACATCACAACCATAATAATATTTCATGCTTGCCAAAGTGTCCATTTGATGTTAATAAACGTAGTTCAAATCACAAATATGTATCCCAGTAGTCCATATGAGTAAAAACATCAGGAGATACAGGAGATAAATCCATTTTCAAACTTTAATTTCTTGTTCCAAGTAAATACAAACAACATGAATCCAAGGTGGCCAACCTATTAAAATCAATAACAAAAGAACCTGATTAGGCTGGGGTCACACATAGAAATCCGTTTTTTTAAGTGATTTCCATGACCAATCCGTTTTTTTTTGGGTGCTTTTTGAGCCTCCTGCACCTCTGAACATTTTTGGACTTAGTCATTTTTTTTCATTAAAAATGCACATGCGTTAACGCATGTGTTTCCCATAGGGCCCCATGTTAAAAAAACGCATGCATTTTTAACTGATGCCAAAAACGTTGCTAGCAACGTTTTTGGCTCAAAAACGGACAGAGCAATGTTTTGAGGTCCAGAAGAAAACGGACAGGGTGTTTATTACATCCAATCCGTTTTTCTGTCAGTTTTTGGTCTTAGAAAAAAAAAATGACAAAAATGAAGCCAAAAACGGACCAAGGGCTTATGTGTGACCCTAGCCTCAGGGTTACAGCGTATGATTACAACCCACATCACAAATCACAAAAATGGGATGAAACTTAAATTTTCATTTAACCCGTTGGGCTGCACAGTACCAAGAGTCCAAATCCATCTAGATTCCAACACACCTAATTTTTGACTAATAGCTCCACCACGTACTCCAAGGATTGCTCAGATGGGTCATCACTAAAAACGTTATCTAGACATTTTTGGGAGCATCATCAGTCTCGGGGGGGATCTCCTTGAAGTTAGGGGGATTGATACAGTGGATCTAGAAGTACGTGGTGGAGCTATTAGTCAAAAATATTTTTTGAGAACCAAATGTGTCCAAGAGCATTATCGACAAGGTAAATAGATAAAAATTATTTTACAATAAACCTTTCAATGCCAAAGCACACATTTGATCCTCTGTGCGTCATCCTCTGTAATTGTCTTTACTTCTCCACAAACAAAACATTCTATTACTACATTTTCACTTTGGATTGAAACTTCATGCACAGGGTAGACCTCTTAAAACATGACATATCCTAATTTAACAGCACTGCAACATGCTTCACTCAATGCATTAAGCAGGCTTTGAACATCATAATTTCTGAAATCTACACAACACTTGAAGCCTCAGTGCTAAATAAAAACAGAGGAATAGAATGTTATGTGAGGTGGAGAGGTGAAGAATAGGTTGGAGATTGTTGCATGGAGGGCCAGATTGCTGTGATAAAACAATTGAGCCGTGAGGTGAGAATTCTTTTTTTCACAACACTAACAGATCTCTATATGTTAGCAAGATAAGGTCCAGCCCGCTACCATTCTGTTAAGCTAAATTTGCACAAAAATATTATTTTTATTTTTCTGAAATTCAATAGAAATTAAATTTTCCTCCAATAAATTTCCTCTTCTGTAGTATAAAAGTATCTAAGAAATCCTTTCAATTACATTATTATCTGCAAAAAGTCATTTCATGCTGACAAAATCCATATATCTGATAATAAAGACATCTGCTGAAGTTGATTAGATTTTTTAAAGATGCCATAATATATATTTTGGAAAAAGTGTTGCAGCGGTCTGGTAGAAGCGCTAATGGGACACATATAAGGCACAATTAAATGGTTAGCAAACCTTTATTTGATCCCCTCTACAGCTGCTCCACAGTGGAGCTGTAGAGGGGATCAAATAAAGGTTTGCCAACCATTTAAGTGTGCCTTGTATGTGTCCCATAACCACTTCTACCAGACTGCTGCAACACTTTTTCCATACACCTCAATTCCCTTGCTGAGGGAGTAGCGGCAGGAGCAGCTCCGGGACTATACAAGTGTGCTTTAAGGACCTGGAGCCACCCAGCAATGAGCTACAACGCTGGAGGACCTGCGGTGACATGTTTCCGGCCAGCCACACCACGTGACTGGACTCGGAAGCAAGGCGGGAGTGGTGGCTCCATGGAGCTGAGCGCTGTACACGGTCTCTGACATGACATAACAACTAAGAGCCCATACACCAGGTTGTGCAGGCGTGCACAACCCTATCAGGTTAGTGGCCCTCCAACCCCAGCCAAAATAATAATTTGATAAATGATTCTTCACATTGCGCTCCTGTTTCTTTTCTAAAATATAAATTTTTTCAGTAGTCAAGTAAATTATGGACAATTTTACTAATGTGTAACTTTCTGACCATTAATTCACTATATTGAAATTGCGACACCAAGAAGGAAGAGTCATGAAATCATAGAAATCAAAGGATCTATAGTCATGTTTATGAAATGCAAATGATAAAAAACTAGAAACACATTTTTCAAAAGATCTTAATGTATTCAAAATCAAGTACAAGTGAAAAAATGCCAAGTCTAAGTCATCAAGAATGGATAAAAGATTCTAACCAAATTGGCATATACAAGAAAATTAGATTATTAAAATCTAAAAATGTCAAGACTCTAAACGCTTGGATATCCTGGCTGAATGCATCAGAAGATCACCAAGTAAGCACATGCGGTAGTTCTTAAATTTTTGTCTCATTACAATTTCTTTTTTCTTTCTATATGGTTTGATGTTAAATGTTTATGCCTTGATCTGAAGTTTGATCCTCCAAATCGCTTAGTTATTATTCTAAGCAGGACCCCCTGACACTCTACCCTGCCCTTTCTACCCCATTGTTCCCCCCTATTATCACCTTACTCTTAAACTCACACCCTGACTTCTGCTTTACCCCATTCGACTCACAAATCTGTATCCTTGTAGTGTTATCACTGCTGTTTTTTGTGATTGTTATTCTGGAAAATGTTAGATCTTTTCCTTTCCATTCCTGTTATATTGTTGAAATGTTCTAAATAAAGATTATATTAAAAAAAGTCAACACAACCAATAGAACAATAAGGTAATATATGTACCGTGTTAGCCCGTAGATAGAAAAATATAAAAACTGGAGAGTCCTCAGTGGTTGATACCTTTTAATTGCCAACAGAAAATATGGAACAAATTGCACGTTTTCGAGACTCTAAGGCCCCTTCATCAGGCCATAGAGTCTAAAAAGCTTGCTATTTGTTATCAACTTTTCAGTTAGCTATTAAAAAGTATCAACCACTGAGGACTCTCAGATTTTTATATTGTTCAACCAACAGAAGGCATTTTCAATTTGTACATTACTAGGTGATGAGCAGTTGTGTAACTTCAGGCCCAGAGGCCCCAATGTGAAAGCTCCAATGGAACTCCAATTTTTGCAAATCTTTAATAGCATTAGTCTTTTTCTATAGGCCAAAGGGACTTTTGAGGCCCCACTAGGCTGCAGGGCCCGGGTGCGATCGCAACCCCTGCACCTATTGTAGTTATGCCCTGGTGATGAGCCCAACTTCCAGCTGCAGCTGTTTGCTTGAGCTTTGCTCTTTAAGGCTACCATGATGTAAAGGTAGATGGGAATTGAGTTTTGAAAGTAGGTTTAATTCTTGAATGGTGTGTCTTCATTTTGTCTTAGATGCAATGATTGCCACATTTTGGTTTGGAGACAATGAGACTATTTTGTCAACAAAAGGAAGAGGACTTTTCCAGGCACCATCCCACTGGTTCTGGTGCATTTTGGTATGGTGTGACATGGTGAACAGGAGAAGGACCACTTCAGTCTTCATTTTATCTACAATATCAGCTCAGCTTGCCTCCCATTGGTGAAATCATTGGTCATCAATCGCAAAAACAAATGCCTACATCACATCTCAATGTTGTGTGTGCACAAGTCTGCATGGCAGAATATTCTAGACTGCCATTATTAACCTTGTTAATAGCATGTCAAGATGTGTAAGTGTGTGTATTTCTACAGATGGAGTTTATTCTCAATACTGAATAAATAGACATGTTTTGAAAAATGAGTTTTCTATTATTGATATCATCAACATATGTATTGTTCCTATGGTCTCCAATGTTTAAAGTGTAAATTAACAGAAAACTTTACTGGTTGTTAATGATGGGTCACATAGCAGCTAACATAATGTTTTTTGTGCCATATCACTTATTTTCACACTATTTTGTGCTCTTGTAAAAACTGCATCTTATGGCTTTGTCGGCGTTGCCAGCAGTTAATAGAGAGCAGTGCAATGTGACAGTGACAACAGAAAAAGGATTAACAGATATTCTGACTGAGCTGTATGCCGTGAGATGACAGATCAGAAGCTTGTGGCAAGGAAAGATGAGTTTGCAGTGATCCTGACATTCTGTAATTGCTAAGTAACCGTGCTGTAGACCGAAGTAATCTCATACATTGCTTCCTCACCAGCGGCAGTAAGAAGCTGGCAGACAGTGAGTAGGCCCCACCCCTTTTACCCTTATATGGTCACATGTCTCGTATTCAGTGTGAAGATTATCTGACTGATAATGAACATATGTCTGCTTCACAAATAGTGTAATGGGGACTCCATAGGTTTCCTTACAGATTTTAATAATGTAAATTTGAAAGTTTATTAAAATCTCTTGCTCTACATTATTATTAAATAAAAATGTAAACAGCGATTACGCTTTAAACAAGTTAACTAGTACTACAAATTTGAATAAACCTTTTATGATAAAGCCTGAATTGTCAAACCACATCGGCTTTCTTGGGGACTGTTTAGTTCTATCTATAACTTGTCTGTTTTAGTCAGCAAAAATGAAAGAAATCTTAAAACCTTACTATGTGAAAAAAATTAAATTTATTCCAGTGGTCCTTCAACAGCAACGGATGCATTTTATTGCACCATACATGTAAATAAATGCAATTAAAAAATTAGTCATTTGGAATGTAATAGAAGTATAAGTACCTAAAGAATATTTTCATAATCTATACAACAGCAAATCTGCGCTGTAAAAAATTTCAGACTATAAAACATGAAACAATAGGATGCAATAGATACACAACATGAATTTATATGTATTTGGACACATTCCTAGAAAATTTCTCACATGAGGTGATAAAAGCAGGGAAGTGATCTTAATGCCATTTAAGGCTCAAGTAAACTTCTTTCCCTTCTCTGAGCTTTTTCAGAATCAAAACAGAAAGAAAAAAAGGTTGAATTCTAGTATGACAATCTCCGGCTAACATTATATTACATCAAATTATGTTAATAGGTAACAATGAACATAAAGTAAAATTGCTCTTATAATTATTATTATTAGTAGTAGTCTTATTATTTTAAACGGTCTTTAAAAAATATTGTTTTACACATAGAATTTTTGAATAAAATAATAGCAATGAAAAAAATCTATTACTATGATTGTATCATAAGTTTGCGCCTTTTTGACAGTATAACTGTTGTGTGCTTGAAAACAGATAGGAGATAAATTATTTAGGGTACAATAGCTTCCCATAGGTCTTCTGATGACAATAACATTTTCGATATACATTTTCAGGGCATAAGGGAATAATACAATATGGTATATGTTTTGGACTAAGCTGGTCTTTGCATGTAATTGTCAAGTGATTGATTGGCATGCGATGTTGCATTTTGACCTTAGTGTACTTTAAGATATGTAACAACTTCCTTTGATGATATCAGCTGATTGTCAGGAGATTCTGCTAGTAGACCATCCGCTAAGATGCATACACACAAGGGACACAGCACCAGTGGATAAAATGTGGTTTTATCTTCTTACCCGCTCTGTAAGGTGCAAGTTACTCCAGGGAGATTCACCTGGACCATAACTCCAAAGAAAATAAAGGACAGCACCTCACAAGTTGATGAATTTCAATCCTCTTTATTGTCCATCCATATCAGCGACGTTTCGACCTACAGTGAGGTCTTTATCAAGCTCACAATACCCTTTACAAAAATCCCTTTTATAGTGGTAACCCCTCCCATATGATTAGCATAACCAATCAAAGTACATAGCAAATCCTTAATCTAATACATAGATACACCTAACTCTAAAAAACACCCAGTTGGTCTTAATACATACATCAGCTTATAGGAAGTCCTCAGGATCAGAGATCCCCCTCATCGATATAATATATACTCCAGGATTGTGTTTGTTAAGTTCCCAGTCAGGGGATATAAACAAACCCCTTATCCAATCATCATTAGGCATTTCGGTTTCCATGACATCCAGTCCTGACATCATACACCAGGAAGACTATGTGTCAGCACTCCACCAATCATCTCTCCATCTCAACTGAGCATGCTCCAAGATTCCACAGTTGATTGGCCCATGTCAGTGCTCTTCTTCGCAGGCTCCGGCGTCCTGTGGTGTCAATCACAGCGTTACTATGACGCCGTCACTTCCACACCTTCTGCACACAGTGTGCCAGCCCTCAGTGTGTCCGGACTATAGTTAACTCTTCATTACCCTGCAAAGCCTCCTGTGTTAAATGTCTGGGAAAATATTATTATGTCACCCAATCCTTTATGATATATATAGTGGGGTTACCACTATAAAAGGGATTTTTGTAAAGGGTATTGTGAGCTTGATAAATACCTCACTGTAGGTCGAAACGTCGCTCATATGGACGGACAATAAAGAGGATTGAAATTCATCAACTGGTGAGGTGCTGTCCTTTATTTTCTTTGGCATCCGCTAAGATGATCTCTGGACAGATTTTAAACTTATTAGCATTTTTTTAATACAAACCCTTCAAACTAATTGTAAGGAGATGGATATAGTTTATGGAGGATAAAATGTAACAGAGACTTAATATAACAGATACCTAGGATATGTAAAAAAAGAAAAATATTGATGGTTGCAGAAAAACTATTTAATCCCTTCACCCCAGAGCCTGTTTTGACCATATGACCAGGCCATTTTTTGCAATTCTGAGCAGTGTCACTTTATGAGATTATATCTGTAGAATACTTCGACAGATCCCAGTGATTCTGAGATTGTTTTTTTGTGACATATTGGACTTCATGCTAGTGGTAAATTTAGGTCAGTAACTTTTTTGTTTATTTTCTATTAAAATGGAATTTTGGTGAAAATTTTATAAATTGAGCAATTTTCAAATTTTGACATTTTATACTGTTAAACCAGAGTACTATGTCAAACAAAATAGTTAAAAAATATCATTTTCCACATGTCTACTTTACATTAGCACAATCTTGAAAACAAATCATTTTTTGTTAGGAAGTTAAAAGGGTTCAATATTTATCAGCAATTTCTCATTTTTCCAACAAAATTTACAATGGCACTTTTTTCAGGGACCACATCACATTTTAAGTAACTTTGAGGGGCCTGTATGACAGAAAAAAAGCAAAAGTGAAACCATTCTAAAAAATGCACCCCTCAAGCTACTCAAAACCACATTCAAGAAATTTATTAACCCTTCGGGTGCTTCACAGCTACTAAAGCAGTATGGAAGGAAAAATAAAAAATTTACTTTTTCCAACAAAAATGTTACTCTAACTTCAAATATTGCATTTGCACAAGGGTAATAACAGAAAATGGGCAATAAAATGTGTTGAGCAATTTCCCCCAAGTACGCAGATACCCTACATTTGGTCAAAAACCAATGTTTGGGTGCATGCCATGGCTTGAAAGGGAGGGAGCCCCATTTGACTTCCTGAATGGAAAATGAGCTGGAATCGTTTACTGTTGCCATGTTGTGTTTAGAGAACTCCTGATGTACCTGATGTGCCCATGTTCTAAAGGAGTTTTTCTCCATGGCTGGTGAGCATTTTAAACCACCAGGTTCTTCATACATTGAGCCATGAAATAGAAAAGTACTTTTTTCACTAAAATGTTCTTTTATAAATAATATTAATTTATTCAGCAATATTAATTGCATAGCACTTTACATACATGAGTAATGCTGTCTCTCTTGGAGCTCACAATCTAAACATCCTATCAGTATGTCTTTACAATGTGGGAGGAAACCAGAGTGCCCAGAGGAAACCCACGCAAACACAGGGAGAACATACAAACTCCTTGCAGATTTGTCCTTAGTGTCCGTGGTGGGAATTGAACCCAGGACTTCAAGACCCCAGTACTGCAAAGGCTGCAGTGCTAACCATTTGAGCCACCATGCTGCTCAATGGTTTCATTTTTACAAATGCAACAGGATAAAATTGACTCCACAATTTGTTGGGCAATTTCTCCTGAGTATGCTGATACCCAATATGTGATTGAAAACCACTGTTTGGTCACATAAGAGAAGGAGTGTCAATTAACTTTTTGAATGGAAAATTGTCTGGACTCATTAGCGGACACCATGCGCATTTGGAGAGCCTCTGATGTGCCTAAACAGTAGAAATCCCCCATAAGTCACCCCATTTTGTAAACTAGACCTCCCAAGGAATTTATCTAGACAGGTGGTGAGTACTTTGAACCCCCAGTTGCTTCACAGAAATGTATAACATTGAGCTGTGAAAATGAAAAAATACGTTTTTTCCCACAAAAAAATTATTTTAGGTTTAATTTTTTTCATTTTCACAGGGCAAGAGGATAAAATGGATACTAAACTTTGTTGAGCAGTTTACACTGAATACACGGATGCCTCATATGTAGTGGAAAACCACTGTTTGAGCACCTGGCAAGGTTCTGAAGGGAAGGAATGACATTTTGGAACACTGATTTTGATGGAATGGTCTGTGGATGTCATGTCAAATTAGAGAGCCCCTGATGTGCCTGAACAGTGGAAACACCTCCACAAGTGACCCCATTTTGAAAACTAGATTTACAATGAATTTATTTGGATATGTGTTGAGCACCTTGAATCCCTAGGTGCTTCACAGATTTTTATAACATTGAGCCGTTAGAATTAAAACATAGAGGCTAAAAGAACATTTTTGTGGTAAAACAAAGGATTTTTTCATTTTCACCCAGGCAACATTATAAAATGGACTCCAAAATATGTTGGGCAATTACTCCTGAGGATTCTGATACTCCATATATGGTGGGAAAAAAAGTGTGTGCACCGCCGGGCTCAGAAGGGAAGAAGTGACGTTTTTAAGCGAGTACTTGGTATATGAATTTGACGCTGTGGATTTTCACCCATAGAACACAGCACTGTTCACACAGTTAATAGTTGTTGTGCATTTAGTGGGGACTTTACGCTGATAACGTGGGGCTTCGCTGCATTTTTGGTCACCAGCACAGGTACGGGCTGCAACCCACCCCCTACGGAACTCTTTTTTTTAAATTATTTCTATTAATTATTTATAAGAAAAATTTGGGGTTTTGCCATATTTTTAGTTGCCAGCTAGGTACAACTTGGCAGCTACAGGCTGCCACCTACTCAAAGCTGATAAGCTGTACCTGGATGGCAACAAAAAAATACAGCAAAGCCTAACAGCTTTTTTAATTTTTACTAGAAATTATGTAAAAAAAAACATGTGGAGTTTTGCCATATTTTTGCTTGCTAGGCAGCTGGGGTCCGGAAACCTTAGCATGGAGAAGCCCAAACTGTCTGGACCTCCCACACTGTGAATTGCAGCCAGCAGCCACCCCAGAAAATGATGCATTAAGGTGCCATTTTCTGGCACTAAAGCTAGACTCTTCCAGTTGCCCTGGTGCTCATGGCAAACTGGGTAATAAAGGGGTTAATGCCATCTTTGTATTGAGAGTTGGCACTAAGCCCGAGATTTATAATGTCATGCCAATGTTAGTCCAGGTCTTTATGAATCTCTAGAAAATGATGTGAGGGAACAGTTTAGTAAGCTGGTCATTGGTAAAGCAGCAGGGCCTGATGGTATCTGTCCACGTGTTCTGAGAGTGTGTGCAAATCAGTTGTGCACTGTCTTCCAGCACCTGTTTAACTGGAGCTTACAATCACAGAGAGTACCAGTTCTATGGAAGACTTCTTGCCTGGTGTCGGTTCCCAAGACTACCTTCCCAAGCTCCCATAACGACTATAGACCGGTGGCCTTAACATCGCATGCGATGAAGTCCTTGGCGAGAATTGTACTTGCCTACTTGTGTCCGAGGGTGTCTGCTTTTACGGACCCCCTTCAGTTTGCGTATCGGCAGAGTCTGGAGGTGGACGATGCTGTAGCGTATCTGCTACAAACAGTACATTCCTTTTTGGACAATGATGGAATCACTGTGCGTGCCATGTTCTTCGATTTCTCCAGTGCATTCAATACCTTATAGCCACTATTATTACGTAAAAAGCTGGTTGAAATGGCGGTTGATGAGGGATTAGTGAATTGGATCATTGATTACCTGTCGGACAGGCCACAGTTCGTAAGGTTGGGGGCGGCCGTATCGGATAGTGTTCGGAGCAGTGTTGGAGCCCCTCTGGGAACGGTGCTGTCGCCATTCCTTTTTACGTTATACACAGCTGATTTTCAGTATAAATCAGACCTTTGTCACCTTCAGAAGTACTCTGATGACTCAGTGATAGTCGGAGGTATTGAGAGAGGCTGGGGGGAGGAGGAATACAGATGGGTGGTTTTTGACTTTGTTGACTGGTGCCAGGCTAACCATTTAGAACTCAACGTAAAGAAAACCAGGGAGTTGGTGTTGAGTTATGGAAGGTGCATGAAGGATTGCTTACCTATCATTATTGATGGTCAGGATGTGGAGATGGTGGAGAATTTCAAACATTTGGGGGTTCACCTGGACAGCAAGCTTGATTGGAGGTGCCATATGGAGAAGGTTTGCAAGAAAGGGATGAGTAGACTTTACCTCCTAAGGAAGTTATGGTCGTTTTAAATGCTTGAAATGTTCTACCAATCTATTGTGGCGAATGCAATCTTTGCTGCAATAATATGCTGGGGTAGTAGTGTGCGCAAAGCTGACGCTAATAAGCTGAATAAACTTATCAAGAAGGCTAGTGCAGCGGTGGGTCTACAACTTAGCACTTTCGAGGAGGTATTAGAGGATAGAATTAATAAGAAATGCAAGGCTATAATGAGCAACAATACACACCCGCTCTCTGAACTGTTTGCGAAGCAGAAGAGCACATTCAGCAAGCGTCTAATCCAACTAATGTGTAAAAGAGAAGATACAGAAAATCGTTTGTTCTGACAGCTGTGGGGATGTTTAACAAATGTATAAGTGTAAAGCATCCCAAGACTAAGTGAAGTTCTAAGGGTATGGGGGGAATAGGTGAGGTACTTGTACCAGTCTACCCGCATCTGCTGTCCATATAGACTTATTTTGTAAAGTGTGTAATGTTCTTGATCTTTGTTCTGCTGCTGTAATACTGTAATTTCCTCCAGGATCAATAAAGTTTATCTTATCTTATCTTAGTAAATAGTAAACCACACACAACACAAAGAAAAATAATTTTATTGGAACAAAGAACACAAACACATATTGAGACGCAATCTTTATTATTCCATAAACCCTCTGATGTAATCCACAATGAAGGTCCCATGTTGCTCAATCGCCCCCAGACACTTCATACAGTGCAGCATCAGGGTGACCTCAGAGACTGCAACAAGACAAGAGGACACTTGATCCCTTGCTTAGGTCTCTGGGCATACACTGTTTGTAGGGGCACGGTATGACAAAATCCAAACAGTGCACCTGTCTGTAATGCAGACTGAAGTGCTTTAGATCACATGATCTCTGAAGCTTGGGTTTGGTGACCAGATATCACCATGGCAGCATAAGGTTGCCATGGAAATGTTGGGGTCACCTTGGCGATGATCAACCCATCGCAATTACATTACGGTGAACTGATCAGCGTGGGGAGAGGTGAGAGAGTGCATGCTCCCTCTTCCAAGACCCTACCTGCTGTGATCAGTAAGATTGCAGCAGCTAGCGGATGAGAGAGTCAAGGACTGTGAGCACATCCCTGGCTGTCACAATTCTCTTCCTCAACCTGATATCCTCCATGCAGGAGAGGAGATGAGTCGGGGAGGAACAGGCACAGGTGGGGGCTATAGGTAGTGGGTACAGCCAGGAGCAAAGACTGTAGGCACAAGTGGGGGGAACACGAGGTGGGCACAGGTGGGGGACACAGGTGGGAGGCACAAGTGGCAGTTGTGGTGAATCGGCTGTGCGAAGGCCCTGCCGCCTTTACAAAGACAACGTGGACCAGGGCTCATTCCCAACTGAACGCCCGAGCTCCTTAACCGTGGGCGGAACACTACTCAGACGACACAGGTGAGGGAATCACAATATTAAGGCTTTATTGGATCCCCAAACAGTTTACATCATATAACACATAACCAGCAAAACAAAACAATGTAACAGGCAACAGAGTCTCACCCTTCCGCTGGCTCACCAAGGATTAGAATATAGCACAGCAAAGTCTGTAGCCAGGTGACTGAATTGTCCGAACCTGTGTGGCTTCCTTAAGAAGTCTTTGTCATCACAGCCGAATCCCATAATTCGATGCTGAAGTCTTTGTGGTCTTATAGTCCAGGTTCTGATCCCCTTGGTCGGCACCGAAATGCCTAGGCCAGGGTTATGGCTGGCCAATTGGATCCGAAGATCCTAGATTAGCCGCCGTATCCAATCTGCTGGTCAAAGTGAACCATCCTCCTTATATACCCTCAGCCCTCAAGGAAGGATATTGGAGACTTCACGATTGGTGGAATAACACTGTCTTTTCATTGGCTGGACCTCAAGCCTCATTTAACATATTTTTAGTAGTATTGCAGTCCTGGCAAGGTAGAGTGACATACTGATTGATATAGCCCTTACAATGGAATGTTAGTAGGAGACATTCAGTCTGCAAACCATGATATTAATTTACATAAAGTCAACATCCACAGGGTAATATACAATGGACGATTAGCATAATTAAGTTCTCTGGCCTTCTATGACAAACAAGTTAGATAATTACATAACCATGCTAAAATAAACACCAACAGTCATCTACAAGACTTTAGTAACATCAAGTTGGCCATCACAAGTTTGCAAACCAAAATACAATACTGTCTGGGTTAGATAAGAAATCATGATATGTTCTACATTGAAGGAGTCCATTTCGTCACATACCTCTTCCTTCTTATGTAACCAGACAGGGCAGTCAAATGTGATAAATCTCTGGTCATCCTTCTCCTCTTGGCGGCATTGTCTTTTTTAATGGTGAAGTCAGCAATGGAGGCTTACATCTATACACCTCCCCCAGATTACCTCCCCCAGGATGGGCAGACATATTGTAGACAAGCACTAAAATGGGATTCCAGAGTAGGACACCCATAAACGCCTTGTAATCAATTGCCCCCCAATCAATGGCCATAGTCTGTGTAGGTTTACTCACTGTTGATGGCTTAGAAGAGAATGGTGAGGGCAGGGAACATGGATTATCATCTGAAGGTGTGGTAGCAAGATCCACATCAGGGTGCTGCTTGGCTTCCTGGATGTGGGTGATGGCTGTGACAAACTGGCTGGATAGTCCTTGTCCTGAGTCAGCACACAAAACAACAGATGTGGGGGGCCATCCATGAGCCTCAATTCAGCCTCCTTAAAGTTAGTCCCTGAAACAAAAGATGTGGGAAGGCTGTCCACAAATCCCACATCAACCTCTTCCTGGGCAGTCTCCACAATAGCAGGCATGGGGACATAGTCTGAAAATTCCACATCGACCTCTTCTGGGTCAGTTTCCACAATAGCAGGTGTAGGGACACTGTCTCCAAGCTCCACATCAACCTCTTCCTGGTCAGTTCCCAAAGCAACAGGAATAAGGACGTTGTCCATAAACTCCAACTTGTCCTCTCCCTGCTCAGGCTCCAAAATAACAGCGGTGGGGATGCTGTCCATATTCTTCAACTCGCCCTCTCCTTGGTCGTTCGCCCTGGCTAGCTGCACACCTTCCAAAGGGATGTCTGAGCACTGACCCTCAACCAAGATGATGGTTAATTGGGAACATGGTACATGGTCTGGAGAAACAAAAGCTGGGCTTACCTGGGTATTGACAGAATCAGTTTGTTGTAGTCCCGGGCATTGGCGGTCACTGACCTGGACTGGCTTTGCTGGCAGATGATCTCCAGGCATGGGTCCCCAGCGTTGGGGACAATCTTTGTCCATATGTGCAAGACATCCTCACGTATACCAGCGCCGTGGATTGTACAAGTCACTGATCCTGTCTGTGTTCTTTTGTCCTGGTGGGGCTTCTTTTGGGTAGCGGAACCATCCTGCTTGATTGGTTGCTGCTAGCAATCGGGCAGCTGGAATTCCATAAAGATATCCTATCACAGCAGGCCACTCTTCTCTTGAGGAGTTGGGTCCCAATGCAACAAACCACTGCTCGACTTGGGCTGCTAGAGACAAGGTTGATTCACGATTGTCACTGGATACATGATGTGACACATAATTTAACTCCTGTGGTTCAATATCGGAGGGGTCCTCATCATCCTCAGCATCATTCTGGGCCCTCCAATGGACCAACTTCTGGATCAAAGCTGACCGAGTGTCAGCGTTCCTGTATTCAATATTTCGCCTCTGGCACAATTCGTGTAGCATCCATTTACTGCTGCGGCCGTATCTCCTCTCCGGTTCTCGTCCCATGGCTGAGCTGGTGGGGTTGGACATGGCAACATCCAAAACCTGAATGCCTCACTATGGCCTGCTGGGTATGCTTATATGAATCCCTGGTTGTTGAGCCTTTGCACCGTGTCCACGAACTCCAGTCCCCTACAGCTTCCTGGATAAACCAGGCTGAGTAGTATCCCACCGCTGCCACCAATTGTGGAGAACTGGGGTTCAGTGGGTGCTCTTGTCCGCAGGCCCTGCCGCCTTTACAAAGGCAACGTGGACCAGGGCTCATCCCCAACTGAACGAATGAGCTCCTTAACCGTGGGTGAAACACTACTCAGACAACACAGGGTGAGGGAATCACAATATTAAGGCTTTATTGAATCCCCAAACAGTTTACACCATATAACACATAACCAGCAAAACAAAACAATGTAACAGGCTCACCCTTCCGCTGGCTCACCAGGGATTAGAATATAGCACAGCAAAGTCTGTAGCCAGGTGACGGGATTGTCCCAACCTGTGTGGCTTCCTTATGTAGTCTTTGTCATTACAACCGAATCCCATAATTCTATGCTGAAGTCCTTGTGGTCTTATAGTCCAGGTTCTGATCGCCATGGTCGGCACCGAAATGCCTAGGCCGGGGTTATGGCCGGCCAATCGGATCTGAAGATCCTAGATTAGCCGCCATATCCAATCTGCTGGTCCCCTCCTTCCAATAGGTCCAATCACTTTTCAGCAATCCCGGTCACCAAAGCTATGAGGCTGCGATCCCACCAATACACACACATGCATCCTTGGTCGGGAAGTACCACTGACCCAGATACACTGGTGTGTCTGATGTCAGAAAGGGGTCAAGAATTAAAGAATTAATTTGTGCATTATCATTTATCATCATCAAAGGCTGCTGTCAATCTATAAACATTCCACACCTGCATTCTTTTTATTGCAGCGGTTGTGTGATGCTTTAAATGCAAATCCCCTGTCTCCAGTATTATACCCATTTGCCACATCTACATATTTTCTAGTGGGGCTTCAGTAGGTATCTGGCAGTTTATCACCTGCCAGCTGCTGTAGTGTTTCATGGAGCATGCTGGACGTTACATATCAATACATCTCTATGAAATCCATGTCTTGCACTTGTTCCTGCTCTCACTGAGTTTAATTGGGACCTTGATGTAACTTCAGACTTCTGGCCAGTCAGAGGTTTGTGGGCACAAGACAGTACCATAAGACCGGTGCGTCTCTGAGAAAAGGTGAAGTCACTGTATGGTAGGTTTGTAAACAGAGCAGTGGGCTTAAATTTAAAGTACCCCTCCAAAGCTGGAAGCAAAATACTGGAATGGTGTTTTAAAGAATAATATCTAGTTTTGTTTAAGTTCTTTTTTACTTATTTACTATAAGTTTTGTTTTATCTCTATATCATAAATAGTATTACATTATTATACTTCAGTGGACTGCATTAATGTTGATAAAATACCGTGTATCACTTTCATATATTGGTCTTTTGTGATTAAGCTAATTGCTTAGTATACAGTATCCTTGGAGAACTTGTAAATGAAGAACTTCAAAGAATTTTATTGCCAGTAACTGTTAAAGGTAATGAAAATTATTTACTTAAAGAGAAAAGAGAATTTTTTCCCACGTGCAATTACTGTAAGTGGATTCATTAGCCACAACAAAAGCTCCATCAGTTTAATATGGCTTGAGTTATAATTTACAATTTGTTAAACAATGTGTTATCCCGTGGGTCAAGAATTCATTAAAAAAAAGATAAAAAAGAATAGATGAAATAAAATTGTATCCAAATCATAACCAACATTATATCATTATATGGATTGCTATATTATGTTGTTTTATTTTCTACAACTTACTATAATGTACCTTGAAAGCAGAAATATGGTTTTCTACTATTCTTGAATAATTGCTTTACAAACATTATTACTAAAAAAATCTGAATTATGTAAGCGTGCATTAAATTTTTTTTTATTGTTCTTGTCTTCAAGTAAGAGTTAAAGGGGTTATCCACTACTCGAAGAAATCCTTGTCTAACAGTATTTTTCGCGCAAGTGAAATGATAACACCTATACTCGTATTCAGTGTGAGTGCCATTCCAGCTCTCCCAGGGCTTGCATGACTTTGCTATGTCCTGCAATCCTCATGGCCAAACAGCAGCTACTTCAATCTCTCTTTAATATGTCAAATGAGACATTGGGGAGCCAGTGCTGACACCGCTGGAACAGTCCTAGCACCAGAGGTGAGTATAGCTGTTTTTATTTAACTTTGGGGAAGATACTGATTGACAAGGGGATGTCTAAGTTGTGGACAACTACTTTAATGTTTTCATACATGACACTAGAATGCCTTTAGATTAAAAATAATAGATATTTAAAAGTCAAACTTACATCCATCCATTATGTTTAATTATGGGAAAAAACTCACTCTATGTTTACAAGGTATGGTATATTCACCTTCATAGTACAGCATGCTATTTTATCTGAAAATGCTAAAACAGTTCAGAGTTAATCTCTGGTCTACAAAGCTGGTTGTCATTATTTATGCTCCTGCATTATAGATAGGAGATTCCTGCTACAGACAGTTGTCTTATATCTAGCCATAGGACATTGAGGAGAAGTGGGATATGGCTGAACTCTTGCAACAGAAAGAGAAAATGTAAAAATGAATTTCTATGTTTTACTTAAAATAAAAGACAGACTATGATCAAAGTAAAAGAAGAAATTGGGGGCAGAGTTACTGAAATGTTTTTGCTTTTTGATGTTCATTTATTGTTTCATTTCATGAAACCAAATAACTTAAAGGGAACCTGTCACCTCAATCTTCCCCCCTAACCTATAACTAGCTGTCCCTGCACCTTCCTAGCTGATCCCTAACCATCCCTGTCTCACCAAAAAGGACCTATAAAGATCAAGAAAAAGAGTTATATACTTTGTAGTCTGGATCCATAGACTGCGGTGGGCGGGTTCCAGAGCTCCATTCCTCCTCCTCGCTTGCTTGCAGCATGGCCCGCTGGGCGTCATTGATCCATCCCTTGATCACCTCCTCATTTGAAAATTCCTGCCACTTCTGATGTATATGCACATCCGGCACGGTGCATTGTGGGGCTGATCATGTGGTACAGCCCTACTCTGGCGCATGCGCAGTGCGCATATTGAAGCTCAGGCGTACCACTTGACAACCCACAATGCACTGCGCCGGATGTGACGTTCCGGCTGGTGCATGTACATCAGAAGTGCAAGTGAAAAACAGAATTTTTTTTTGCCGGGACAATACCAAATAACTATGCCACAGACCTTATTAAACACATCACATTAATTTGTACATGTGTTACCTCTCAGAGGAGCCAGCAGCCTCCTGGTAGGTGCAATGGATATGAAAAGTGGCGTAATCTTGGTGAGTGTTTTTATTATGTACCAATCAAGATGAACAGCAGGAATTAAGGAATGATGTAGATGAAAAAACTATACTGTGTTATAAATTAATAAATAAACATGGTATCTATACTATTGGTCATACCTTGTTATTGTTTTATGTCTAATTTAATGACTTAAAATTCTTCTCTCATGACCTATTCTTCTCTTTTTCCAATTACCTCCCCTTTTAGGTGGTTTGACTTTTTCAAATACATAAAAAATCAGCTTACCAATGGAACTATTAAGCTGTTCTAAAAAGTGTTTAGTGACTCCAGAGTAACATGCAATTTTTATGTTAATACTAGCTGTACTACTTGGCTACGCCCGGGTTAATAAATAACTGATGTTAGCTATAACAAAATAGAATTTGAATATGTCATATTAATGACCTGTAAGAAAATAGAAGCTGAGCTGTGATTGGTTGCTATAGGCAGCCTAATAAATCTCCAGCCAACAGTGAACCCTCCCCTGGCCGGGCAGTATATGTTACCTCACACATACACATAATAGACAGCTCATGTGATTGACATCTGCCTTAATTCCCTATATGGCACATGAGTTGCACATTGGCTGTTTTTAATCAGATGTTTATATTTGGAAATTAAAGATAGCAGACGTATGAGGCGAGTTGTGTGAGGTGATTTGTGCATATCTGTGTCTGTCTGTGTGGTGTGTGTGTCCTGGGGTGTGTGTATGTGTGTGTCCCTGTGGGGTGAGTGCATGTGTCCCTATAGGGTGTGTATGTCCCTGTGGGGAGGTGTCTGTGTGGGGTGTGTGTGCCTCTGTGTTGTGTGTCTCTCTTTGTGGTGTGTGTGTGTGTCCCTGTGGGGTGAGTGCATGTGTCCCTATAGGGTGTGTATGTGTATGTGTCCCTGTGGGGGGGGGTCTGTGTGGTGTGTGTGTCTGTGTTGTGTGTGTGTGTCCCTGTGGGGTGAGTGCATGTGTCGCTATAGGGTGTGTGTGTCCCCGTGGGGGTGTCTCTGTGTTGTGTGTGTCTCTTTGTGGTGTGTGTGTGTTTGTTCGGGTGCGTGGTGAGTATCCAATATTGGGGCTGCACCTTAGCGACTATACACTTGCTGTTACTCTTTGTGTGCGTGTGGTGTGTATACATGTCCCCGTGCGTGGTGAATATCTCATGTTGGGGCCCCACCTTAGTGACTATATGCTGGTATGTGCTGTTAGTCTTTGGCGCTATCATTAAGCCCCTCTCATTCACAACTGTCAACTGGTAACTGTAACTTTTTCCCCATTATGTAGATAGGGGCAAAATAGTTTGGTGAATTGGAATGCGCGGGGTTAAAATTTTGCCTCACAACATAGCCTATGACGCTCCCGGGGTCCAGATGTGTGATTGTGCAAAATTTTGTGGCTATAGCTGACAGCTGTCAATTTTCCTCAACACTTTTCCATTCACTGTTTCCCCATTATGTAGATAGGGGCAAAATTGTTTGGTGAACTGGAACACGCGGGGTTAAAATTTCGCCTCACAACATAGCCTATGACGCTCTCGGGGTCCAGACGTGTGACTGTGCAAAATTTTGTGGCTTTAGTTGCGACGGTGTATATGCCAATCCCGGACATACATACACACATACATACACACACACATTCAGCTTTATATATTAGATTATACAAATGCTCAGCAATCCTTTTATTTTCTACTTGTACATCCAATATATTTTATTTCACATGAAGTACATTCAACACAGTATGGTACACGCATGCCATAACAGTTCATGAAACAATAATTGCTGTATGTTTCATTTATTTTTTTTGTATTTTTTTAGTGAGATGACAGACATTGCATTTCCTGCCTGAACATTTAAATAAAAATGAGAGCATGTGTATGTTCACCAATAAAGTGATTCTCAAGGGTAAAAATTAAGTTGGCACCTGATTCCATACGATGTGTTTTACTTTATTTCATGAAGATCAGTGCAATGAATAAAAGCATCTTTATAGGCAGGAACGCCTCGTCAGACGCTTTTCGAATAAAACATTTTTTATTCGAAACGCGCCTGATGAGGCGTTCCTGCCTATAAAGATGCTTTTATTCATTGCATTGATCTTCATGAAATAAAGTAAAACACATCGTATGGAATCAGGTGCCAGCCTACTTTCTTCTTATGTCTGGACTTCATGTGGTGGCCGGCCGTCGCTCTTCACCTGACTATATCCACTGATTGGAAGGAGGGGTGAGCTTCCCATTCCCATTCCCTATCCCATTGCATTAAAAATCAAGTTGCAAAATTATGTAGAGAACCCTGGCACACACGACAAGGGAAACAAAAACATCAGTTTATTGTATGAAGATCTTCATACAATAAATGGATCTTTTTGCATTAACTCTTGTTTCCCTGGTCATGTGTGCCAGGGTTCAATACATAATTTTGAACATTTAAATAAACTTTTGATATCAAGCCATAGCCTTTGTGACTATAAAAGGCACAGTGAGATATCATAAACCCAATGGTTTTGCCTCTCTTTGAAAACACATCTTTGTCCCTTTTTCAAAATGTTATGAAAAACCTCTTCTTGGAAGAAAATGGGAATATATTTATTGATGATATTTTTTACATAATTAAAGGGGAACTCCGGGGAGATGAAAAAAAAAATTGTACTGTTTCTGTCCTCCTACATGATGAAGCGGAGCTGTGCACTACAGTTCTAGGATATTTAGATTGCTTATAAATTAATACAATTATATCTGCTCCTCAGCTTTCACCCCTCCCTTCAGGGACAGAGAATTCAGTCATGCATAGTGCTAAAGTTTAAGGGGACAGGAAGCTAACAAGTTGATATGGGGGAGGGGAGATCATAGCAGTGCTGAATTAATCAATGCAGTGCTTTGCCACTGCTCGTAGCCTGACAATGACAGTACACATTATGCACTATCATTTGATTTTACAGCAAAAGAGCACAGAATGTATTTATATTTGCTAGGTGACATGATTGTTATTTGAAGGGAGAGCACCCTAGTTCTTCCACTTACATAGGATGTTTTATCAGGTGAAGGATTGCAGTGTGACCATGGCTCTGGCAGCCATGCCCCGCACCCCTAGAGAAGTGTGAGGCAGCAGGAATGTAAGATGGTCATGGAGCCCCGAGGTTCCCCACCCCTGACACAAATCCTGTCACTACTGCAGCATAAGGCTGAATTTCCATGTCTCCGAATGGATTTTTGAGGGGCTGAGGAGCAGATATGATTTTATTGATTTATAATTAATCTATAGATCCTAGAATTGTAGGGCTCAACTCTGCTTCATCATGTAGGAGGGCAGGGACAGGAGTTCCCCTTTGAAAACTAAATGGGGTGATGAAAGTCACTAAATTATTTTTCTACAATATTCTTAGAAAATCTGTTAGATTTTACATTGAAAATTTCGCACCTCTTGAGACCAAGTATTTTATCATACGCTATTCTAATGACCTGTTACCATAGTCTGTCCCTTCAAGTCTAAAACTAATATTAGTACAATAGTTACCAAATATGGTATCATTAGAATATATACGTTTTGCTCTTGTGAACTCACTGTACTGGATCAAAGGTATAGCATGAGCGGGAATTCAGCTATCAGCAAGTAGAATGATATTTCTGCAGGTGGGTTGCCTAAATAGTGAATATTCTATTTTCTTAGTCACATTATTGCTCTGTAAAATAAAATTCAAAAACTCAATATTTTGTGTGGGGCCCTTTACAGTGAGACATAAATTAACCTGGTTAGTATTCAGATAATCGACAATGTCTGGTAAGGCCACCATGTGCCTGGATCACACAAGCAAAATATCGTCCAGCTAACAGCCATCCCAGACAATGGAATAAAAAAAAGAATTACGAGATGAAAAACTATATATCTCCTCCCACCAAACAGCCAGGAGGATGGGAGAAACAGGACCCCATTAGGGCTCCTCTAGTCTGGAGAATAAATGAATAAACATAAAACAAATTGTGCTTTAACAGAAAATTAATTGCTGTAATGATAAATTCCTTAAACTCAGGCTTATAGGTACTATACTGATTTAGATTAAATGATGTAGCCTTTAAATCAGCATCATGTAGGATGGAGGAATAAAGATCTATTTTTACATATGATACAAAGTTGTAAGTCATATCCTATAACAAGTTATCAAATACTTGTAGTATATATGTACTCTTTTTGAGATATCTAGGAATATGAGGGAAAAATGGTTACACACGTTGCTCAACAGACATACTAAGGCCTTCACTTAAGGAGCCAATTCAAACAATAATTGGTCATTGGAAGGTGGAAAACCTCTTTATGAAATTTTGAAAATCCATGACAATGGCTACTTGCTGTTATCATCAACAAACGATTTGTGTTCAAAACTCCTTCCTGAACCAGGGAACACAATATTTCTTTAAAAAAAATGTGTTTGATCAAAAGATAATTTTCTGTATTTGTTATGCTAATGTAAATGGTAAGTACTGTATATACTCGTGTATAAGCTGATACGTGTATAAACCGACCCCCCTACTTTTGCCCCCAAAAACTGGGAAAACTTATTGACTCGCGTATAAGCCGAGGGTGGACTCCAGCACAGTGTATACGGCTGCCCCCAGCAGCAGCAGCAGCGCCGCAGGGCGTACACAGGCTGCCCCCAGCAGCAGCAGCGCCGCAGGGGGTACACAGGCTGCCCCCAGCAGCAGCAGCAGCGCCGCAGGGGGTACACAGGCTGCCCCCAGCAGCAGCAGCGCCATAGGGGGTACACAGGCTGCCCCCAGCAGCAGCAGCACAGGGGGTACACAGGCTACCCCCAGCAGCAGCACAGGGGGTACACAGGCTGCCCCCAGCAGCAGCAGCACTGAGGGTACACAGTCTGCCCCCAGCAGCAGCAGCAGTGCCGCAGGGGGTACACAGGCTACCCCCAGCAGCAGCACAGGGGGTACACAGGCTGCCCCCAGCAGCAGCTGCACAGGGGGTACACAGGCTGCCCCCAGCAGCAGCAGCAGCGCCGCAGGGGGTACACAGGCTGCCCCCAGCAGCAGCAGCGCCGCAGGGGGTACACAGGCTGCCCCCAGCAGCAGCACAGGGGGTACACAGGCTGCCCCCAGCAGCAGCACAGGGGGTACACAGGCTGCCCCCAGCAGCAGCGCCGCAGGGGGTACACAGGCTGCCCCAGCAGCAGCAGCGCCGCAGGGGGTACACAGGCTGCCCCCAGCAGCAGCAGCGCCGCAGGGGGTACACAGGCTGCCCCCAGCAGCAGCAGCACAGGGGGTACACAGGCTGACCTCAGCAGCAGCAGCACAGGGGGTACACAGGCTGCCCCCAGCAGCAGCACAGGGGGTACACAGGCTGCCCCCCAGAAGCACAGGGGGTACACAGGCTGCCCCCAGCAGCAGCACAGGGGGTACACAGGCTGCCCCCAGCAGCAGCAGCACAGGGGGTACACAGGCTGCCCCCAGCAGCAGCAGCACAGGGGGTACACAGGCTGCCCCCAGCAGCAGCAGCACAGGGGGTACACAGGCTGCCCCCAGCAGCAGCAGCACAGGGGGTACACAGGCTGCCCCCAGCAGCACAGGGGGTATACAGGCTCCCCCCCCTCACAGTAAAGCCTCCCCATGCTGCCGCTGCTCACTGTAAAATAAATAGTGTTATTAGCTCTCACCCCTGGCTGTGCATCTTCCCTCCTTCCTGCTTGTCCTGTGACCGGGGCTCACCGTGATGATGTCACCGGCCGGTCACATGACACGCAGGGAGGAGGGAGGAGGGAGGAGGGAGGATGCACACTGAGCCCTGAGAGAGGGTGAGAGCTAATAACACTATTTATTGTACACTGACCAGCGACAGCATGGGGAGGCTTTACTGTGGTGGGGGCGCCATACTGTTATGGGGAGCCTGTAATGGGATATGCACTGCTCCCCCCGCAGATGGGCGGGGGATGCAGTGCATATCATGAATAAGCTATGAGCAGCTCCACGTCACGAGCCGCTCATATTATACCCTTCCCCCACCTCCTCCAGCTTCGTTCTGCTCCCGGACACAGCCCCCACCTAGTACAAAAGTATATGACTCGTGTATAAGCCGAGGGGGGGACTTTTCAGCCCAATTTTTGGGCTGAAAAAGTCGTCTTATACACGAGTATATACGGTACTTGTTTTTCATACAGAGCCACATCTAATACCGCAATGCAGCCACCTTTATCGAACTATCTAATTATTACATTGTGAGCTTTTTATAATTGTTGGATTACACAGAATTCAGATTTAAGAAGGTTACTCCAGTGATGTATAGATTTGATAATAGAATTAAGATATTTGGGCTCTTGTTCGACAAGTGTTTTAAAAGCATTAAGTACCTTCACTTTATTCTTTTTTACATTATTTTCAAAATTATTTTTCTTAATATCGTTAGCATCTACATATTAATGATGAAGTCCATCAAGAGTAGCAACAACAATCTACCCTGGAAATAGAAAATCATTAGTTCAAGAATTAAGTAGTACATAGTCAGGAAGAGAATAATCAGTATTCAATATAGCTTGTGGCACTAAAAACACCTTTATCAAAAAAATGTTGCTACGATTTTCTCCGATTCAGGTATCACTTGGATTTGGTTCAGTTTTTTCCTTCCTCTTTTCTCCCTCCATTTTTTTTATCTATTTCTCTTGCTAGCACTTGTTTCAAATGACGAATCAAAAGTATTCATGGTATCATTATGACCACCCAAAGTATCCATCTCGGAAGAAAAATAAATACCATATTTTTCGCTTTATAAGACGCACTTTTAGTCCCCCAACATTTGGGGGAAAGTGGGGGATGCGTCTTATAAAGCAAAAGTACAATCTGTTGTGCTGTAGGTGAGGGGAGGGGTACCGGCTCAGGAACGGTGTCTGGGGCTGGGTGGGGCAAGGAGCAGGCTACAGCTGTGGGCCATGGTCACATGGGCCTGTTCATTATGTCCCGTAATATGCACTTCATCCCGCTGTCAATCACCAACAGGAGAGCAGCACATATTACAGGAGCGGGTCCGCAGCTCAGCGGCTGCAGTCTGTGTGAATAGTTAGTGCTTTCCTCCCTTTAATTGCATGGAAAGAACTGACTATCCCCGGGATTTGATACTCACCTTGCTCCACTGCTGCCTGTTGACTGTGCTGTCCCTGCTGTTGGTGCTGCATAGGCATCCGAGTCCTGTGAGCAGAGTGATGTCATCACTGCACACTGCTCTTAAGACCAGGATGCTGGAACAGCAGACAGCAATGATAGCATGGTCAGCAGGCAGTGGTGGAGCGTATCACATCATTTATTTTTTTAACTATGTGCAAGGGTGGGGGCTCTATGTGCCAACATGGGGGACTTTGGCAGCATGGATGGAGTGGGATAGTGCCAGCATGGATGGAGTGGGAGAGTGCCAGCATGGATGGAGAGTGACAGTGCCAGCAGGAATAGTGGTTGACAGTGTCAGTGTGGATGAAGGTGGACATTGCCAGCATGGATGGAGGGGGACAGTGCCATCATGGATGAAGGGGGACAGTGCCAGCTTGGATGGAGGGGGACAGCACCAGAAAGGATGGAGTAGGACAGTGCCAGCATGGATGGAGGAGGACAGTGCCAGCATGGATGGAGGGGGCAGTGTGCCAGCATGGGGGGCAGTGTGCCCACATTGAGAGGACTGTGCCAGCATTGGAGGACAGTGTGTTAGCTTGGGGGCTATATGTAACAGCATGGGGGATATATAAATATATATACCAGGATGGACATATATATGATTTGTAAGACGGACAGTGGCATAATAAGATGGACCCCATTTAACATTAAAAAATTATTTTTTTTCTTTTCCTTCACCAAATTTGGGGGTGCGTCTTATAAAGCAAAAAATATGGTATGTCTGTGAGAACTCAATTCACCCAGCCAAAAGGTATTTTTTTTTGCCATCAATTTAGGTTTATAAACTTTTGATTTTCTCCAGGAATACACTTGGTTATGGTAATATTCAGCAGAATTCCTAAGGAATTTCTTATTTTATTAGTCATAATTGCATTTTCCAATTTATTAATGTTTTCTTGAATGTTGAGATTTGTTTTAGTATATTCAAGTGGCATAACAAATGGTTCAACAAATTATCTGAAATCATTCATTTCCTTATAGAGTGAATATAGATGTGTTTCCTCCTTCTCGACAATATGTCATAGCTACAGAGCATTATGGGGAAGCCTGTATGGCTACACAAAAATACATTTGTTCAACTGTGATGCTTCAACAATTTGGGAAATGGTGCCAAGCAAGTTTATTTAGTGTACAATCCGAATCTCAAAATGTTCATATTTCACAAAAAAAATACATTTCAACTGAATCCTCTTCAGATCCAATCACTTGTTGCTTTAATCAAAAAACATCCAATACTTCATTTGCTACACTATTTGCTAATTTATTGAGAATTTGCCTAATTACCTTTATATCACAAACAATTAATATCCAGTTACTTGAAATAATAACTGAAACACTAAAGTGCATAACATTTTCTCAGGCTTGAATTAAGTACCCATAACTAAAATCCACTTGATAATATAGGTGCCAGAGCCTTTTTTCATGCAGCTTGCCCTCCCTGCTCCTCATTATTTGGATGATTCAGAGACATATAATTTTGAAAACATTTTAACTAAGGCTGAAAAAACCTCTGTTCGATACTTTATTTCAAATAGGACTGGCTCTCACTATATGATATTATAAGAAACTAATCAGTTTACTCCTATACTGCATGTCGAGTCGCTTATGAGAATAGCATATTACAAGTGTTTGTTGTTGTAAATGGTGGTGATTCTTTATTATTTTTAGCACACTTGTTTATGACAGTTATAATCATGTACTTTAAAAATACTCAAAGCTACATTTTTACAATTATTTTTAAAAGATTAAAGATGACCTGTCACCAAAGCAGGCATGGTGATCTAATTACAGCACTGGATGCAGCATGTCTGCAGCATGCAGACAAGGGGTCCCCCAGCACTTGAGCAGCCCTGTACCCCGAGATAATACACTTAGAAAACTTACATGCTACAGCCACTAAGGAGGTGGCTAGGGGCTGCAGCCAAGTGCAGATTCACACCCCCTGCCTGTGTAATCTGCCCACCGCTGCCAATCATCCTCTCCCTGTCTGCAGCATTTAAACTGAGGGTTTTTTCTCTCCCGTGTAGCCCCGCCCCTCAGGGGGTGTGAATCTGCTGTATCCAGTGCTGTAATTAGATCACCATGCCTGCTTTGGTGACAGGTCCTCTTTAACCCCTTCCCGACATAGGACGTTGTGCAACGTCCTGTGTTTCTGCCCGTTCCCGACGCAGGACGTTGCACAACGTCCTGGCAGATTTGAGCTGCTGCAGCTCCTGTGAGTGGGGTCGGTCAGGTGTCACAGATGCTGCTGCTCTGTGACAACCTGTAGATGACCCCACAGGGGGTGGATTAACCCCCCCATGCCCAGGACCCCTCCGATTGGCAGTTTAAAAGTGAAACTGCCGATCGGAGGGAATCACAGGGATTCACCCCTCCAGATCTGATTGGAGCTCTCCAATCAGATCTGGAGGGGCGGATCGGCATGTGTCCACCCCTCCTCACCCCCCTCCCGCTCCATGACTCACTGGGGGCCCCCCACCGTCCCCCCAAACCGCCCGCCCCCCTCTATTATTATGCATATGCCGGCGGGCTGCACCCGCGGGTGTGCCCGCCGGCAACGCTGTCCGATCCCCTCCTACATACCCCCCCAGGCAGCCCCCAGCTCTGCCCTGTGTGCTGCCCCCCTCACCTCCTGCGGCGGGCTGCACACCTCGGTGCACCCGCCGCTGCAGCCGACCCGGCTCTGCCTCCAGCTGTGCGGCTCCTCTGCCGGCCGGTCGGTGGCCCCGCCTCCTCTCACCGCCTCCTCTTCCGGCCTCCTGCTCATCGGTGGATCCAGAGGGTAAGTATGTATGTATGTATGTATGTTTGTATGTATGTATGTATGTATGTTTGTATGTTTGTATGTATGTTTGTATGTTTGTATGTATGTATGTATGAATGAATGAATGAATGAATGAATGAATGAATTGATGGATGGATGGATGGATGGATGGGTGCATGCGTGGACGTGTGCGTTCGTGGACGTGAGCGTTGATGGATGGATGGATGGGGGGTGCATGCGTGGACGTGTGCGTTCGTGGACGTGAGCGTACATGAGTGTGCGTGAACGTGAGGGAGCGTAGACGTGAGTGAGCGTAGACGTGTGTGGACATGTGCGTGCATAGACGTGTGCGTTCATAGACGTGTGTTCGCATAGACATGTGCGTGCGTGGACGTGTGTGTGGATGTGCGTGCATGTGTGGATGTGTGCATGCATGGATGTCAGCGTGCGTGCGTGGATGTCAGCGTGTGTGCGTGGATGTGCGTGTGTTGATGTGGATGTGCGTGCGTGGATGATGGGTGCATAGGTGGATGGATGGGTGCAACAAGGGATCAAGTGTCCTCTTGTTGTAGTCTCTGAGATCATAGTCATGGTGCACTGTATGACAGATCATTGTCATACAGTGCACCATAACTCTGACCCCAGAGGCTGTAGGAAGAGGACACTTGATTCCTTGCTGCAGTCTCTGGATTGAGCAGAGGCGTTCGAGCGTCGTGGGACCTTCGTTGTGGACTACGTCGGAGGCGATCGAGCGTCGTGGGACCTTCGTTGTGGACTACGTCGGATCTTTATAATAAAGATGGAGTCCGAATTTTGTTTGTGTTTTTTTTTCAAATAAAAAGATTTTTCTCTGTGTGTATTTTCTGACTATTTACCAGAGATTCCTAATGGCGGGTCTAACATTGGCCCTATATTATGAATCTCGGGCTTAGTGCCAGCTGCCAATAAAAAGCTGGCATTAACCCCTTTATTACCCAGTTTGCCACCGCCACCAGGGCAACTGGAAGAGTCTGGGTACAGCGCCAGAAAATGGCGCTTCAATGAATGCACCATTTTCTGGGGTGGCTGCGGGCTGCAATTCGCAGCATGGGGGGCCCAGAATGCTTGGGCCTCTCCATGCTGTGGATTCCAGCCCCCAGCTGCCTAGTTGTACCTGGCTGGACCAAAAATATGGCGGAGCCCCACGTCATTTTTTTTCTAGAATTAGTTCTAGAAGAAAAAAAGGGCTTTGCTGTATTTTTGGTTGCCAGCCAGGTACAACAAGGCAGCTGGGGGTTGGTGGCAATCCGTAGCTGCCAAGTTGTACCTGGCTGGACCAAAAATATGGCGGAGCCCCATGCCATTTTTTTTTCTAGAATTAGGCCTAGAAAAAAAATAAAAATGGGCTTCGCTGTATTTTTGGTTGACAGACAGGTACAATGAGGCAGCTGGGGGTTGCTAGCAGTCCGTAGCTGCCAAGTTGTACCTGGCTGGACCAAAAATATGGCGGAGCCCCATGCCATTTTTTTTTCTAGAATTAGTCCTAGAAAAAAAATAAAAAAGGGCTTCGCTGTATTTAGATGCATAGTGAACACTTTGAACCCCCAGATGCTTCACAAATTGATCCGTAAAAATGAAAAAAGAAAATTTGTGTGAAAAAAAAAAAAGTACTTTTTCCTTATTACGGATCAATTTGTGAAGCACCTGGGGGTTCAAAGTGCTCACTATGCATCTAGATGCATTCCTTGGGGGGTCTAGTTTCCAAAATGGGTCACTTGTGGGGGAGCTCCAATGTTTAGGCACACATGGGCTCTCCATACGCGACATGGTGTCCGCTAACAATTCCAATAGTTAGCGGACACCATGTCGCGTATGGAGAGCCCCTGTGTGCCTAAACATTGGAGCTCCCCCACAAGTGACCCCATTTTGGAAACTAGACCCCCCAAGGAATGCATCTAGATGCATAGTGAGCACTTTGAACCCCCAGGTGCTTCACTAATTGATCCGTAAGAAGGAAAAAGTACTTTTTTTTCCACACAAATTTTCTTTTTTCATTTTTACGGATCAATTTGTGAAGCACCGGGGGGTTCAAAGTGCTCACTATTCATCTAGATGCATTCCTTGGGGGGTCTAGTTTCCAAAATGAGGTCACTTGTGGGGGAGCTCCAATGTTTAGGCACACATGGGCTCTCCATACGCGACATGGTGTCCGCTAACAATTCCAATAGTTAGCGGACACCATGTCGCGTATGGAGAGCCCCTGTGTGCCTAAACATTGGAGCTCCCCCACAAGTGACCCCATTTTGGAAACTAGACCCCCCAAGGAATGCATCTAGATGCATAGTGAGCACTTTGAACCCCCAGGTGCTTCACTAATTGATCCGTAAGAAGGAAAAAGTACTTTTTTTTCCACACAAATTTTCTTTTTTCATTTTTACGGATCAATTTGTGAAGCACCGGGGGGTTCAAAGTGCTCACTATTCATCTAGATGCATTCCTTGGGGGGTCTAGTTTCCAAAATGAGGTCACTTGTGGGGGAGCTCCAATGTTTAGGCACACATGGGCTCTCCATACGCGACATGGTGTCCGCTAACAATTCCAATAGTTAGCGGACACCATGTCGCGTATGGAGAGCCCCTGTGTGCCTAAACATTGGAGCTCCCCCACAAGTGACCCCATTTTGGAAACTAGACCTCCCAGGGAACTTCTCGATGAATTGTTAGCATTTTGAACCCCCAGGTGCTTCACAAATTCATCTGTAAAATTGAATAAGTACTTTTTCTTCCACAAAAATTTTCTTTTTTCATTGTTACAGATTATTTTGTGAAGCACCGGGGTGTTCAAAATGCTCACCACCCATCTAGATAAGTTCCCTGGGGGGTCTAGTTTCCAAAATGGGGTCACTTGTGGGGGAGCTCCAATGTTTTGGCACACAGGGGCTCTCCAAACGCGACATGGTGTCCGCTAACAATTGGAGCTAATTTTTCAGTCAAATTGTTAGCGGACACCATGTCGTGTTTGGAGAGCCCCTGTGTGCCTAAACATTAGAGCTCCCTCACAAGTGACCCCATTTTGGAAACTAGACCCCCCAGGGAACTTACCTAAATGGGTGATGAGCATTTTGAACCCCCAGGTGCTTCAGAAATTCATCCGTAAAAATGAAAAAGTACTTTTTTTTCCATAAACATTTTCTTTTTTCATTTTTACAGATTAATTTGTGAAGCACTAGGGCGTTCAAAATACTCACTACCCATCTAGATAAGTTCCCTGGAGGGTCTAGTTTCCAAAATGGGGACACTTGTGGGGGAGCTCCAATGTTTAAGCACACAGGGGCTCTCCAAATTCAACATGGTGTATGCTAACAATTTGACTGAAAAATCAGCTCAAATTGTTAGCGGACACCATGTCGCGTTTGGAGAGCCCCTGTGTGCCTACACATTGGAGCTCCCCCACAAGTGACCCCATTTTGGAAACTAGACCCCCCAGGGAACTTATCTAGATGGGTGGTGAGCATTTTGAACCCCAAGGTGCTTCAGAAATTTATCCGTAAAAATGAAAACGTACTTTTTTTTCCATAAAAATTTTCTTTTTTCATTTTTACAGTTTAATTTGTGAAGCACTGGGGCATTCAAAATGCTCACCACCCATCTAGATAAGTTCCCTGGGGGGTCTAGTTTAAAAAATGGGGTCACTTGTGGGGGAGCTCCAATGTTTAGGCACACAGGGGCTCTCCAAATGCAACATGGTGTCCGCTAACAATTTGACTGAAAAATCAGCTAAAATTTTTAGCGACACCATGTCGCATTTGGAGAGCCCCTGTGTGCCTACACATTGGAGCTCCCCCACAAGTGACCCCATTTTGGAAACTAGACCCCCCAAGGAACTTATCTAGATGGGTGGTGAGCATTTTGAACCCCCAGGTGCTTCACAAATTCATCTGTAAAAATGAAAAAGTTCTTTTTTTTCCACAAAAATCTTCTTTTAGCCTAAATTTTTTCATTTTCACATGGGGAACAGGATAAAATGGATCCTAAAAATTGTTGGGCAATTTCTCCTGAGTACACCAATACCTCATATGTGGTCATAAACCACTGTTTGGGCACACAGCAGGGCTCAGAAGTGAAGGAGCGCCATTTGACTTTTTGAATGGATAATTAGCTCCAAAATTCAAATTGCGCTCCTTCCCTTCTGACCCCTGCCGTGCCCCCAAACAGTGATTTATGACCACATATGAGATATCGATGTACTCAGGAGAAATTGCCCAACAATTTTTAGGATCCATTTTATCCTGTTGCTCAAGTGAAAATGAAAGAATTGAGGCTAAAAGAACATTTTTCTTGGAAAAATTAAAATGACCATTTTTTCCTTCCACTTTGCTTTAGTTCCCGTGAAGCACCTGAAGGGTTAATAATCTTCTTGAATGTAGTTTTGAGTAGCTTGAGGGGTGCAGTTTTTGGAATGGTGTCACTTTTGGGTGTTTTCTGTCATGTACATCCCTCAAAAAGACTTCAAATGTGATGTGGTCACTAAAAAAATGGCTTTGTAAATTTTGCTGGAAAAATGAAAAATTGCTGATGAACTTTGAACCCTTATAACTTCCGAACAAAAAAAATTTTTTTTTTCCAAAATTGTGCTGATGTAAAGTAGACATGTGGGAAATGATATTTATTAACTATTTTGTGTCACATACCTCTCTGGTTTAGCAGAATAAAAATTCATAATTTGAAAATTGCTAAATTTTCAAAGTTTTTGCCAAATTTTTGATTTTTTCACAAATAATTGCAAAAATTATCGACCTAAATTTAATACTAACATGAAGCCCAATATGTCACGAAAAAACAATCTCAGAATCGCTCGGATCCAATGAAGCGTTCCAGAGATATTACCTCATAAAGGGACACTGGTCAGAATTGACAAAAATGGCCTGGTCATTAGGGTCAAAATAGGCCTGGGGGTGAAGGGGTTAAAGTGTTTGTAAGTACTATATACTCTGTGTAGGACCTCAGTACAGCCTGTCTGTTATTTATTACCAACATTAAATTTTTCTCGTGCACACCTTCTCTCTTTATACTCCTCATTGTCTACTATATATGGATGTAAGAAGTAAAAAATACAGGGGACTCCTATGGAATTTTTTAAAAATGTATTTAAACCCTTATAATGGCAGGTTAATTGCCAACGGCAAACAATCAAATTCGCCGGGACAATAGGTGGGGGGGGCAACAACCAATCACAGATTCTGTCAAAGATAGTGGGCATCTCTGATTTGCTGTTTGGTGCAGAGTCTAGTGAATAAATTGGAGGTTAATAAGTGTATTCAGAATTGGTGTTACAAGCGAGCAATCCTTTGTAGGTATATGCTGCTGATGCTGCTGCATTACTCACTGTTTTTGTTTCTTTTACAGTCCCCAAGCCTCCAGGCAACATATTATAACTATAAAGTCTGGGTTTGGGTTTCTGGCTCAAGTTTGTCTCAAGTCCGGTCCCGAAACCAGACTTTAGAAAATGTCAGGCCGAATCCACCAAACCCAAACATATGCGGAATTGCCCATCTCTAGTTAGAAGTTATTTTAAAATCTGAGAGTCCTCAGAGGTTGATTCCTTTTAATGACTAACTGAAAAGATGGTAAAAGAAAGCAAAGCAAACATTCGAGACTGTAAGGTCTCTTCATCAGGCTATAATTCATGAAGATACTTTAGAGTCTCGAAAGCTTGCTATGATTACCATCTTTTCAGTAAGCCATTAAAAGTTATCAACCACTGAGGACTCTCAGATTCTAATATTCTTCTATCTATAGGCTAACAGGGTACAAATATTTTTTACCTTAGAAGTTAACAGACATTTTATATTTATCATACAATTATTTTATGTAATAATTCATACACAAATATTTATTGTATGCAGCTTTTTAATGCTATGACCCATAAAAAAAGCAAATAAAAAATGCATTTGCCTTGATATTTAGCAGTACTATATGAAATGTTCTACCAAATTCAAGTAACAGAATAAATGAAAATGTTTGTCAAAAGAGTTAAATATATTTGCTATTGGCTGAAATTTGTAATAAAATAAAGGAAATGTAATATTTAAAAAAAGATTAAACTTTCTTCTTTCTAAAGTTTTTTTTTTCTACTTTTGAAATATGACTTCAATTTTAAATGTCACTGGAAATTACAGTTTCTAGCTATTTAAATATTTATATGAAAACCTTAATTACTTGGATATAATTGCTTAATCTTCTGATTTCCTCAAATATATCAATTTATTGAGAGATATTGAGGAGAGCTATGCTATAGTTTTGTGTTCTTAAATATAAATTAAGTGCATTAAGTTTTGCTTATATGAGGCGTGTGGCAAAAAATTAAAAATACATTCTAGTCTATTTACAATATGGGTCAGAAGAATTTTTCCAACATATAGTACTGTCTTTTCAAGGTAACAGTTTCTTTGTAATACTCATAGCACAATTTATTGAATAATCATATTTCACTCTCAGCCATACCTTCAACCAGTTTGATTTTTATAATCACTATTCCGTGATACAGTAGATGAACAAAAGGTCAAAGTTTGACATTAACATTTAGATGACCAGAACAAAAAACAGATAACTCTTAAATATGTTCAGAGAATATTGGAAGAATAATATAATGTGTTCACTCTATCAATTTCTTTTAACTTGATTTTGTTACAGTACGTTTTTTTATTCTACACAAGACTGAACATCATTCTATATTTGCATCATTCATGTGAGAAAGATATTTGAAATACAAATGCCAAATTGAAATTTATCAATCTATACAACTAAATATTGATGTGTTGATTACTTATTTTGTAACACATACAGACGATATAAAATGATTACGCCCTTCTTAAAAATTTTTTTAGGATTTTGTGATATGAAAAAAATTGTACCAAGAAGAATAATTTCAGTACTTTAAACATACAAGGAGAAAAAAAATCTTTGGCACTTACTCTGTAGCACATGACTTATCATCAGCAGGTGGCTCGGACTATACAGTCGCTTGTTAGACTTCAGGTGTCAGCTGACAAAGAGGAAGAGAAATCCAGTATTCAGCAAACAAGATTAAAAGGTGGCACTACTGTCTTTTTCACATCCAAACTTTTATTGTGGCTTAAAAATCACATAGTTAGGGAGGCAATGGGTGTAGGGAGCGACAGACTGTTTTGTGCCTCCTAGGGCTTCAACCTGCCCCAACCGGTGGGACAACAAGAGTATAAAATCTAAAATAATGTATTTGAGTAAGTGTGAACATGTTTCTTTATTTGCAAGGTAATTGTGTTCAGAATTAGTCAATCATATTTAGGCTACATTCACACTGTGCATTTTTGGTCTTTTTTTGCTTATCAGTTTTTGTAGCCAAAACCAGGAGTGGGCGATAAGTATAGAAGTGGTGGCATGTTTCTATTATACAGGATGGGCCATTTATATGGATGCACCTAAATAAAATGGAAATGGTTGGTGATATCAACTTCCTGTTTGTGGCATATGGGAGGGGAAATACTTTTCCAGATGGGTGGTGACCATGGTGGCCATTTTGAAGTCTGCCATTTTGGATCCAACTTTATTTTTTCATTTGGAAGAGGGTCAAGTGACACGTCAAACTAATTGAGAATTTTATAAGAAAAACATGGGTGTGCTTGGTATTAGCGTAACTTTATTCTTTCATGAGTTATTTACAAGTTTATGACCACTTAAAAAATGTGTTCAAAGTGCTGCCCATTGTGTTGGATGGACAATGCAACTCTCTTCTCCCACTCTTGACACACTGATAGCAACACCTCAGAAGAAATGCTAGCACAGGCTTCCAGTATCCGTTGTTTCAGGTGCTGCACATCTCGTATCTTCACAGCATAGACAATTGTCTTCAGATGAGTGATTAGGCAAACTTTTTTGTGAATTGTGAAGTTAACAAACAAAACCACCGCTATTGGTCTGACACTAACCCATAGTGGATAGATCCCGCCAAGACTGTTGGAACACAAAAAATGATGGTATGGTGTGGTATATGGGGTACAAAGATAGTGGGGCCATTCTTTATCAATTGAAACCTCAGTGACACTGGATATCTGAAATTGCTTCATGATTCAGATATCCAGTGGCATTGAGGTTTCCATTGATGAAAAAAGATAGCTAAGGGGGAAGGTAAGGGGTAAGGTCAGAAGGTAAAAAGGAGGAGGACTGGGGAAGAAGAGAGCCAGCACAAAAAGTAAGGAAATTGATAATGAAAAGAGAGTAGATTAGGGGATATAAGTAGTTAAATTGATCTGTAGGGCAACTGTGAGGTGGAAACTGAAAATAGAGAAACAAACCACTGATTGTTAATAGAGGGCAGAAGAGAAAAAGATCTGCTATACAGTGCATCATCACTGTGACCCCACAGACTACAACAAGAGGACACTTGATCCCCTGTTGTAGTCTGTGGGGCCACAGTGATGGTGCACTGTATGGCAGATCAATGCCATACAGTGCACCATCACTGACTCCAGAGACTATAGGGTCATTCCATGTCAAGTGAACCAATGATTATTACCTCTATATTTTTAATTCTTTTGAGATTTTGTTATTTGATAATAGCATGTCAGACCATGCAAAATGTGAAGAGAAAAATGTTTTAAAAAATTTATTTTTTTTAAAAATGATTTTCAAAGTTTGGAAAAAGTGTGAATTTCGCAGTTGCCTGCCTTTACGTTTCTCCTCATAACTAAGGCTATGAATAAGATAGAGAGACAAAATAAACACCATTCTACTCAGAACTATACAGGCTTTCACCATATATGTCACAAGAGGATCTTTGTTAATATTTTACCCATGTGATCGCAAGCGCAAAACTTTAAAATGCATTTCCGAAAAATCGGCGCGCTTTAAATATTTCAAAAACTGCCCATGTGTCTGCTTTGCTCTTAGCCACAGCTGTACCAAATTTCAAGTTGGGATCGCGATGGGATCATATTTTAAAATATTTTACTATTAATAGCGTCAATGGGTCATTCCATATCAAGTGATCTAAATTAGAATATTTTTTTTTACCTGACGTCTTTAGATTTTTTTAATTTTTTTTCCTTTATGAAGTACTACTTTAGTTAATTACAAATTAAAACTTTAGAATTTTTTTCTTCATCAGTTAATTTTTTACAGATTTTTAAAGTTTAAAAAAAGTGTGAATTTTGGCCTGGTATGACTTTACATTTTTTTATCTTGGGCTAGAAATAATATAGAGAAACAAAATAAACACCATTCTACTCAGAACTGTCCAGGCTTTCACCAGATATGTCACAAGAGTATATTTGTTAATTTAAATTTTTACCCATGCGAACGCAAACGCAACATTTTGAAACGCATTTCCGAAAAAACGTTTTAATAAAAATTTTCCAAAACTGCCCATGTGTCTTTTATGCTCTTAGCCACATCTGTGCCAAATTTCAAGTTGGGATCGTGATGGGATCATATTTTAAAATATTTAACTATTATAGTGTCAATTCAAAAATCTTGAATTCAGATCTGTTCAACCTGTGGTCTAAAAGTGTGGGGTCTATATTTATCAAATCCATTATTTTTAGACATTACTGTATTATTTTGATATGTTACAGCTTAGAAGCATGAGAGGACATATAGGAAAAAGCTTTGTTAGGGCTCAACCTGAGAAAGCACAGGGATAGACAGTGAATGCAGAGCAGATGATAGGCCAGCAGCTCTGTCAATCATGTTAAGTGTCTACCCACTGCATTCAGGAAGTAAGACAGCTCGTTCAGACCTTTCATGTCCTGACATGTCTGGACATCTTCACTCCTGAACAAACAATAGTCTGTACAAAGCCATCAAGGCTGTGTACTAAAGTATGGGTGAGTAAATCTATTAATAGTTTAATGCTTTTATTATTAAGGGCCAATACACACAGTGCTATTCTTAGGGATCATCATTCAGAAAAACAGCCCCATTGATTTCTATGGGGTTCACCACATGCAGTGTTTTTGGAAACACTCAAGAGTGAGTAAATCACTGCTTGAACTACTTTTTAATCGCTGCAATAAACGCAGCATTTATCATTTATATAAAAAAAGCTGCCATTTTTTTCACTAGCGATTAAAAAAACTAACGCATATGTGGTAAAAACTTGGTAGAAAAACAAGCTGCCAAAACTGCAGCGTGTATCTGCAGACAGAAAAAACTGCGCTAGCCCTAAAACTCACTTTATAGTAATACAGTTCTATCTCAAGTGTACTGTAAATCTTTATTTTTATTACCTATCTTCCTTACTTGATATTAACTGTATTTTTCCCACACAGCAATGGCTGCTACTTCTCAAGAAACAGCATTTTATCATAGACACTGTTGCAATCCTTTTGAAAAAATATGAATATGATTGGCGCTGGTGGCTGGCTACTGTACTCTCCAAAGATTGTGAAAATGAAGAAGTAGAATTGACTTTATTGCATCCTTCTGATCCAGTGCCATCCTTTGTGTATCCAAGAAAGCCAGACATTTTAAAAGTGCACAAAAATCAGATATTAACTCAGGCGGAGCCTAACACCGTGACAGGCCGGACATACTCTTTGACACACAAGGAAATGGCGATTGCTAGTAAGCGTTTATGGACAAGATTACATTTCACCCACTAGAAGGGACAAATTGATAAAATGCCACTTTAAAAACATACTATTAATTGTTTGATTAGTTCATAATTTATAGAACGATGATTTAACTACTGTACTATTCTTATTAAACACTTCATAAATCACATGTTTAGTGATAGAATAGAAAACAAATTTATATGTATAAATAGGGGTTAACATTTTTGGTTCTTTTAATCTTGTTTAATCAAACTTGAGGATATGATCACCTTTCTTCTTTTGGTTTGTTCAATACATTCAAGTTGAAAATGCTGAGCGTTGTGTTCTGATGATTAAGATGTATTTATCCTGGCACTTATGGGATTTGTTTTTTGTGTTTCTTTTTTGTTGCATATAAATGTTTTATTCAATAAGTTGTGATAACTCATACAACCATAAAATAAAAAATATATAAATTTGACAGGTCCCAAGTTGAATCTCTGCACAAATACAACCAAGAACACAATCAGTCATTTTTTCACAATTGCCCGTCAAAACATAGTCTTGTAACATATCAAATGAAAGCTGTTACCGTTCTGAGTAAAATGATGCCTCTCCCGCTTCATTATCTTATTTCTAGCCTGAGATAAAAAAAATGTAAAGTCATACCAGGCCAAAATTCACCCTTTTTTTAAACTTTAAAAATCTGTAAAAAATTAACTGATGAAGAAAAAAATTCTAAACTTTTAATTTGTAATTAACTAAAGTTGTACTTCATAAAGAAAAAGAATAAAAAAAATCTAAAGACGTCAGGTAAAAAAAAAATTCATATTTAGATTACTTGATATAGAATGACCCATTGACGCTATTAATATTAAAATATTTTAAAATATGATCCCATCGCGATCCCAACTTGAAATTTGGTACAGATGTGGCTAAGAGCAAAGCAGACACATGGGCAGTTTTTGAAATATTTAAAGCGCGCCAATTTTTCGGAAATACGTTTTAAAGTTTTGCGCTTGCGATCACATGGGTAAAATATTAACAAAGATCCTCTTGTGATATATCTGGACAGTTCTGAGTAGATTGGTGTTTATTTTGTTTCTCTATCTTATTTCTAGCCCGAGATATGATAGAAAATGTAAAGCCATACCAGGCCAAAATTCGCACTTTTTTAAAACTTTAAAAATCTGTAAAAAATTAACTGATAAAGAAAAAAATTCAAAACTTTTTTTGTAATTAACTAAAGTTGTTCTTCATATAGAAAAAAAATGTAAAAAATCTGAGGACGTCAGGGAAAAAAAATATTCATTTTTGGATCACTTGACATGGAATGACCCTATAGCAAGGGATCAAATGTCAAATGTCCTCTTGTTGTAATATGGAGTCATAGTGATGGTGCACTGTATGTCAATGATCTGCCATACAGTTCACTATCACTGTGATCCCAGAGACTACAACAAAGGATCAAGTTTTCTCTTGTTGTAATCTCTAGGGTCACGGTGATGATGCACTGTATGGCAGATGGACACTTGATCCCTTGTTGTAGTCTTTAGGGTCAGAGTAATGGTGCCCTGTATGGAAATGATCTGCCATACCGTGCACCATGATTCCAACCATCCATCCAACCATGCAGGCTCTCTCTCTTCATCCACCCATCCATGCAGGCTCTCTCTCCATCCACCCATCCACCCACCCATCCATCTATACACCCATCTACCCATCCAGCCACCCATCCATACGCGCATCCATCCATTCATACACCCACCCACTTATCCATCCACCCATCCATGCAGACTCTCTCTCCATCCAACCATCCATCCATGTACCCATGCACCCATCCATCCATCCATCCACCCACCCACCCTCCCATCCACCCTCCCATCCATCCATCCACCCATCCATCCGTACTCACCTCACCAATCCTCCTGGCAGCCTGGTGTCCTGTAGCTCCTCAGCTGCTGTATACTACCACTGGGGAGGCCTGCATACCACACTGCTGGGGGCTGTATACCTGTGCTGGGGTCCACCCTCGGCTTATACACGAGTCAATAGGTTTTCCCAGGTTTTGGGGGCAAAAGTAGGGGGGTCGACTTATACACGGGTCGGCTTATACACGAGTATATACGGTGCATCATCTATAAATCTTTTCCAAAAAATATCACTTATTTGAAATTTTTCATTTTCATAAATATAATCATTTTCAAATTTCAATATATATGCATTTGCGTATTGAGGTGAGACATTCGAGCCCCTCGCGGTCCCACTCCACTGTCGATAGAATGTGTCTTGGAACAGAAAGTAATTTTCATGTAAGATGATATTTAATAAATCCAGAAAAAATTGTTTTTGTGCATTAGTATAATTACTGTTGTCTAGCAACCAATTCAGGGTGCATAATCCTTTCCTATGTGTAATTTAGGTATATAGATTTACCACATCAAGTGTTGCCATCAAGTAATCATGATCAGTTTTAACTTTATGAATTTCAGTGAGGAAATGTGTCCAAGATAAAGGATTGAGCCTATTTCATTAAAGTGGTAAGATTTTTCTATCTTACTGGATGTTCGTAGTTAAGAAAACTACTTGTTTTTTCAGCTATACTCACCCCATTTACATTTTTATTTACTAGTACAAGTACCCATTTTGGGATCACAAATTGTGGGTCCCAATACAAATTTCATAGGTTCGAGACACAGAAAGCTTTCCCAGTGTTTCACTTAGATAGTCTGCTCTGTTCAGAATGACAAGGCCACTGCCTTTGTCTGTAGGCTTTATAATTATTGATTTATCTTCAATAATTCTGTCCTAAGACCCAGATAGAGATACTCAATTTATAAACATCATCTTTGACAGGGGTAAAAATAGGAGTTTTAGAAAAATGTACTTTTAATCTTAAATTGCAATAAAACTTTTCTAAGTCAATTTTAAAATTAAATATAAACCACTGAAAACATACCATCCTGTAGAAATGTATATAGATTGGGTCAAAAGGGATATAGATAAAACTGTTAACAAAATGACAAGGGGACAATTGCTTGTGAACTAATATCTAACTACTGCCGATAGATCAGCTCTGGATGGAATTAATGATGATAAATCAATAATTATAAAGCCTGTAGACAAAGGCAGTGTCCTATCTAAAGGCCAAGTTACACGCAGCGACATCGCTACCAATGTCGCTGCAATGTCACAAGTTTTGTGACGTTGCAGCGACCTCGCCAGTGATGTCGCTGCGTGTGACATGCCGCAATGACCAGTGATCAGCTCGCTGATCGTTGCGGAATGGCCGGGAACATTTTTCAATCGTTGGTCTGCTGCTGTCACGCATGCATCGGCATGTGTGATGGGGCAACGACCAGCGACACCCAGTGTGCGCCCGACACCCTGACCGATCCCAGTGACCGTCGGGTATTGGCGCATCGCTGGGTGATCGCTGGTGAGATCTACCTGTCTAGCATCTCACCAGCGATCATATACGGATGTTCCAACGATCCTGGTTCGGTCGGATCGTTGATTGGGTCGCTAGAACATCGGTATGTGCCTTTAGTGAAGCATTGAAACAGCTTTCTGTCTTTGAAACCTTTATTTGGTTAACTTAACTCTACCTAGGTTGAAAAGCCTAGAAGACCAAAAATATTGCTTTAAGACATGCAGCACAGGACAAATGAAAATCTGAACAGCTAACTGGAAAAAAAATCAGATCCAACCAGTGCAAATGTTTGTGCAGCTATGCATAGTGATAATCTGATACTTCAAATAGAAAAGACCACTCTCCGTCATGGTACCTTTGTGACAGGTCTATTATATCCAGTTATAGTATTTGTATTGTCCTTATTTTTGCTCACAAAATCTCTATATAAAGCCCACTCTTTTGTTACTTTGCAGTCCTATCCACTTACTCTTTGTATTTTTATAGCCCAGTGTCTTTGAATTGGTCTACAGTTCTGTCCAAATGTTAAACCATTGTCACAATCTGGTGTTTTCTCAATGGTTCACATTTTTGTCAAACTGCTAAAATCCCTATTACAGTATGGCTTTTCCCATTGATTTACAGTTCTGTTAGTCTGTTAAAATCCCTTTTACCACCTATTTCTTTCCTATTGATTGACATCACTGTCAATGTGCTTAAACCCTTGTTTCCACCTGGTATTTTTGCATTGATTCTAGGCCCATTCGCAATTTTCCACACCTTGGTGTTAAAGGGATTTTCTCATGTTATGCCAATGCTATAGTTTTGAAATTGTTATTTGTGGAAATTTAGCCTGAGCCACATATGTCATATCTGGGTGGTGACTAATTACCCGGATCGGGATTACACCACCGATATACACGCCCCTGAGTATAGTCCTCTTGATCTCTCTGAAATTTCTTCCTCTTACGTTCCTCTATCGTCTTCTTAAATTCTGTTATGTTCTTCTTGACTTTATTTTTAATGCTGGTAAATTGAGAATTAGACAAAGAGTCCTTCAATTGCTCCTCGATACCTAAGGTGACAAGTTCAGACTGAAGATAATGGTGAGAGTAACATTTGTTTAAAATGCTTTCAAAATGGTCCCAGTAGTCTGTATTATCAATGAATAATAATGTAGGTCGTAGGTGGACCCTTAGGCCACGAGGAATCCACTTCTCCTGTAGTACTCAGACAGAGTGGTTAAATGTAAGTCCAATGCAGTTCGTCTGCGCAATTATTTTTCAAATTCCTTTTGTTGGGTCTCTTCCATCGACGTAGTTAAAAATTGATTGGAAGAGGTAACCCTGTCTACTATATTGGATGACATATCTTCGGCGTAGGAGAATGTAGAAATAGACGACATACACGGTGTATATCCGGAGCTCAATCTGAAAAATTGCATATTATTTAAAGAAGGAGCCATCCTTCTTTAAATAATCCTGCACAACTAGACTGACATTCACGATCGCACAGAGGGAGAGATGCAGCATGTCAGGGAGGGTGGGGATATTGAGAACACACTCTGTGGGAAGGGGAAAAGGGGGGCTGATCAGTAAGTCTGCAGGGAAGGGAGAAGGGGGGTTGGAGACATTTGGACAGCCACACCCCTGGAACCAGCATCACAGTGATGCTTTTGTTCAGGGAGGGGCTGAGGAAGTGCTTGGAGCCTGTCAGCTTGATGATGCTTCATGTAAGGATCCCAGGATACATTGGGACAGTCACATGAGATGTCATCCAGCAGATAATAGAAAATACCCAATAGCTGTTAAAACAGTATAGAGAGGGATAGATTGGGAATTAATAATGGAAGAATATTAGAAAATAGCTTAGATAATAGGAATAAATTGGATAGAGATTTAAGAGGAATGTTGCTGGTCTCGGACTGACTCTTTAGTGTATTTTTGAAACATAAAAAGATAATATTTATCTTGCATATTGTATATGTATTGCAATTAATGATATGCAATGTTTGTACTTGTAAAATTAAATTCAAAGTAAAGCAGAAGGGTCAGCTCACCGTATGAATGGAGACGTCTGTCCAGGAATGAGATTTGTGTACTCCAATTAGATCCAAAAACCATAAAGTAAGTTATTCTAGCATTCAAAATCCATTTAAAATTTCTTACATCTTTATTCCATTATTAAAAATGTCATTGGAAAAAATAAATAAGGTTGATGCTCTAACCTTTTCTATTTTTGTCCAATGACGTTTTTAATAATGGAATAAAGATGTGAGAAATTTTTAATGGAGTTTGAATGCTAGAATAACTTACTTAATGGTTTTTACATATTTAATGTTACTTTTTTTAACTTTTGTTTTTTTAATGAAGGAAATTAGGTGGTCATTTATTCTTTTATCTTTTTTATATATATTTTTAAACTATTTTTTACATTTTTGGTTTCAGACCCCAAGGGAATTTGAATGATTGAGCATACTATATACTGTAATACCACAGCTTGTTGCCGAGTTTGACCTGAGAACTAACTTGGTAGTTACCACTTGATTGCATTGTAGGAGACCCATGGCAGCTGTTGTATGCATACATTTGCAAGGAAGTCATTTACTATTGTTAGAGATTGACAGAGGCATGTAAATAGTTATACCACAGTGATAGAACATGGTTAGGTCTCTGCAGTTGCAGGCAGATGTCAGTTGAGTATCTCATCTGGCTTCTACTGGGTATGAAGGCTCAGCGCTTTAGTGGACGTCATACTTTCCGTAGTGATCTGTAATGAAAATGTACAAAAGAAGTTGTTAAAGAGCTAATTTCACATTAAACAAAGAGGCAGTATTTACAGGTCCATAATCATCACCATTAACAGAAATAAACACTTGAAATAGATTGTTCTGTTTGTAATGACTATATAATACAGTGGGAAAAAAGTATTTAGTCAGCCACCAATTATGCAAGTTCTCCCACTTAAAAAGGTGAGAGAGGCCTGTAATTGACATCATAGGTTAGACCTCAACTATGAGAGACAAAATAAGAAAGCAAATCCTGAAACTCACATTGTCTAATTTGGAAAGAATATTTTTTCAAATTTTGGTGGAAAATAAGTATTTGGTCACCTACAAACAAGCAAGATTTCTGTCTCTCATAGACCTGTAACTTCTTTAAGAGGTTCCTCTGTCCTCCACTCATTACCTGTAGTACTGGCACCTGTTTGAACTTGTTATCAGTATAAAAGACACCTGTCCACAACCTTACACAGTCACACTCCACTATGGTGAAAGAGCTATCGAAGGACACGAGAAACTAAATTGTAGCCCAGCTTGGTGTAAAGAAATCAACTGTGGGAGCAATGATTAGAAAATGGAATATATACACTGTTAATCTCTCTGAATCTGGGGCTCCACACAAGATCTCACCCCGTGGAGTCAAAATGATCTCAAGAATAGTGAACAAAAATCCCAGAACCACATGGGGGGACCTGTTGAATGACCTGCAGACAGCTGGGGCCAGCGTTACACAGGCTACCATTAGTAATACACTATGCCACCAGGGACTCTGATCCTTTTCTACCAGATGTGTCCACCTGCTTAAGCCATTACATGCCTCGGCCTGTCTGAAGTTTGCTAGAGAGCATTTGGATGATACAGAAGAGTATTTGGATAATGTAATATGGTCAGATGAAACCAAAGTAGAAATGTTTGGTAGATACACAACTTATCATGTTTGGAGGAGAAAGAATGCTGAGTTGAATCCAAACAACACTATAACTACTGCGAAGCATGGGAGTGGCAACATCATGCTTTAGGGCTCTTTCTCTGCCAAGGGACCAGGACGACTGATCCGTGTACATGAAAAAACGAATGGGGCCATGTATCATGAGATTTTGAGTGCAAACCTCCTTCCATCGGCAAAGGTATTGAAGATGAAATGTGGCTGGATCTTTCAGCATGACAATGATTCCAAGCACACCACAAGAGCAATGAAGGAGTGGCTTCGCAAGAAGCAATTCAAGGTTCTGGAGTGACCTAGCCAGTCTCCAGATCTAACTCTATAGAAAACCTTTGGAGGGAGTTGAAAGTCCCTTGTTGCCCAGTGACAGACCTAAAACATCACTGCTCTAGAGGAGATCTGCATGGAGGAATGGGCCACCATACCAGCAACAGTGTGTGCCATCCTTGTGAAGACTTACAGAAAACATTTGACCTCTCTCATTGCCCACAAAGGATATGTAACAAAGTATTGAGATGATCTTTTGTTATTGACCAAATACTTATTTTCCACCAGAATTTGCAAAAAAATCTTTCCAAATCAGACAATGTGATTTTCGGGATTTGTTTTCTCATTTTGTCTGTCATAGTTCAGGTCTACCTATGATGTCCATTACAGGCCGACCTCATCTTTTTAAGTGGGAGAACTTGCACAATTCGTGGTTGAATAAATACATTTTTCCCCACTGTATTAGTATTTTACTTTATGCATTGAATTACTTTCAAAAATTAAGTTTTTGATGATATTCTAATTCATTGAGATGCACCTGAAGGGTCACCGGTTAGACCAACTGAACATCTGTTTATCATCCCATTTCTTTCATAAACTAGAAAGGTTATTTTATTCCTATCTAAGTTATTTTCAATTTTAAGAACTCACTCTGTCATTTTTATCAGACAATAGGACCTATTTCTGGCTAAACCTTTGATGACATTTCAATTGTAATTTCTAACCATTTTGATCTCTGTAAACCTAAAGTTATTAAGTAATAATCTACGGCAAACTCAGGAGTATAAATGGGTTTCCGTAAGCAGAAAATCTAAAAAAAAAAGCTCTTCTGCCTGGTGAGCCCTATTACCATCCTAAATAATGTCATCTTATATGGTGCTGTCATCTGCTCAGGCACCATGAGGAGGTCATCATTCTCGAAGCCTGACATTAGTAGTGACTAAATTATTGGAAACTGTGTTAAAAGAACTATGCAATATCTGGAGACTGACATTTGAAAGTGATCCAAGACTGCATGAAATGTCTCAAGAGGGAACAAGTAAAAATGCGTGCATTTTATTATAGGAAAAGTAAGATCAGTATACATTTAGAGGCTGAAAAGTAATTAATCTTTGCTTTTGTATTATTGAACTGTGTTATTTATATTGTTAGTACAAGATAAACTACATTTCAGTAATATTTTAATATACTAAAATTATTTACTAGTTAGTATGTTGTAGTCTAAAAATGATTTCCTATTTTTTGTTGTATCCTCATGATTGCATAAAAATTTATTTTAATTAGTAATTCTGTAAATGCTTAATGAATCAAGGTGTTCTGCTGCTATAATAATAATAATAAATCTTTATTTGTATAGCGCCAACATATTCCACAGCGCTTTACAGTTCAATGGTTCGTATAAGAAACATATACAATACAGAATGGTAAGTAATACAGAACAGTAGTTACATGCAATAAGCATAGAATCAATGTAGGAAAGGCAATAAATAAGGCAAAAAATAAAGGTGACCCTGCTCGAAGGAGCTTACAATCTACGACGGGATGGGGTGACACAAAGTACATGGGCTTATAACAATGAATATCTTATGTCTAAATGACTACTATTAGGGAGAATGATAGGCCGCCCTGAAAAGATGTGTTTTTAGGGAGCGTCTGAAGCTATGCAAGTTGTGGATGGTCCTAATTTTTTGGGGTAGAGCATTACAGAGGATTGGTGCAGCTCGAGAGAAGTCTTAAAGTCGGGAATGGGAGGTTCGAATTAATGCCGATGTTAGTCTTCCAGAGTGAAGGGGACAGGTGGGGTGGTAGACAGAGATGAGGGTAGAGAGGTAAGGAGGTGCCGCACCATGAATAGCTTTCTGGGTGACAACAAGCAATTTGAATAGGATCCTATAGTGTATGGGCAGCCAGTGCAGTGACTGGCGCAGAGCGGAAAAATCTGAGTAACAGTTAGCTAGATAGGTGATCCTGGCTGCTGCATTGAGGATAGACTGGAGAGGGGAACGCTTACTGTGGGGGAGGCCAGCTAATAAAGAATTACAGTAGTCAAGGCGGGAATGGATCAGGGCCATGGTGAGAGTTTTAGTTGTTTCCATAGAGAGGAAAGGGCGAATTCTGGAGATATTTTTCAGGTGCAAGCAACAGAAGCGGGTGAGAGATTGTATATATGGGGTGAAGGAGAGATCAGCGTCAAACATAACACCCAGACAGTGAGCCTGCTGCCTGGGCATTATCGTGGTGCCACACACCGAGAGGGAAATGTCAGGTTTAAGGAGGTTGCAAATAGAGTCTGTGGAGCCTCAGAAGGAGTCTCAAACACAGGACTAGCTAGATATCCTCCAGGGAAGGACCCAGCCAAGGCGTGGCTCCTTGCGGAGAACACCATATCCACCATATTAAGTGGCCCTTTTAGTCAATATTCAGTTCTTTTACGAGTTTAGAGATATGACAAGGGAATACCAAGGCCAGGTATCCATCCACAGACAGCTGTTTCGGGGTGTTGCCCCTCATCAGTGTGGAGTAGGATTCTGGCTAGGGGAGCAAGGCCTAGTAGACCAACATCACAAAGCATTTACTGATCTCAGGGAGACCAGTCCAAGAAAACACTGCGGGCAGCTGACTAAAGCACTCAACACAGTGAATTCCTAGGCGCATTGCCCCCTTGGAATTATGAATATGCACATAGAGTCTGTGGAGCCTCGGTTAGGAGTCTCAAACACAGGACTAGCCAGATATCCCTCCAGGGAAGGACCCAGCCAAGGGGTGTCTCCTTGCGGAGAACACCATAACCACCATATTAAGTGGCCCTTTTAGTCAATATCCAGCTCTTTTATGAGTTTAGAGATATGACAAGGGAATACCAAGGCCAGGTATCCATCCACAGACAGCTGTTTCGGTATGTTGACCCTCATCAGTGTGGAGTAGGATTCTGACTAGGTGGGAGCAAGGCCTAGTAGACGAAGATCACAACGCATTTACTGATCTCAGGGAGACCAGTCCAAGAAAACACTGCATGCAGCTGGCTAAAGCGCTCAACATTGTGAACTCCTAGGCACATTTCCCCCTGGGAATTATGAATATGCACATAGAGTGTGTGGAGCCTCGGTTTAGAGTCTCAAGCACAGGGCTAGCCAGATATCCCTCCAGGGAAGGACCCAGCCAAGGGGTGGCTCCTTGCGGAGAACACCATAACCACCATATTAAGTGGCCCTTTTAGTCAATATCCAGCTCTTTTACGAGTTTAGATATAGGTGGGAGCAAGGCCTAGTAAACCAACATTGCAAAGCATTCACTGATCTCAGGGAGACCAGTCCAAGAAAACTCTGCGGGCAGCTGGCTGAAGCGTTTAGGGAGGTTGGTAGAGGGCGGGATCAGAAGAAGTTCAGTTTTGGAAAGGTTAAGTTTCAGATTGAGAGCGGACATGATAGTGGAAAATGCGGTTAGACAGTCATTGGTGTTCTGTAATACAGTGTGGGTAAGGTCAGGGGATGAAGTGTATAGTTGTGTGTCATCAGCATAAAGATGGTACTGGAAACCAAATCTGCTGATGGTGTGTCCTATTGGGGCAGTATAGAGAGAGAGAGAAGGAGAAGGCCAAGGACTGAACTCTGAGGGACCACAATAGTGAGAGGAAGAGGGGAGGAAGTGGAGCCAGCAAATGATACACTGAAAGAGCGATCAGAGCGATAGGAAGAGAACCAGGAGAGAGCCGTGTCCTTGATGCTAATGGAGTCCAGCATAGAGAGTAGGAGGTGGTGGTCAACTGTGTCAAAAGCTGCAGAAAGGTCAAGAAGGATAAGCAGAGAGTGGTCACCATTATGTTTTGCTGTCAGAAGGTCATTGGTCACTTTGATAAGGGCAGTTTCTGTAGAGTGTAAGGGGCGGAAACCAGACTGCAATAGATCTAAAAGAGAGTGAGTGGAGAGGTAATGGGTGAGGCGAGTGTAGACCAGGCGATTGGAGACTGGTCTGTAATTATTTGTGCAGGATGGGTCAAGGGACATTTTCTTTAGTAATGGAGTAATAATAGAGTGTTTGAAGGAGGAGGGGAAGATTCCAAAAGAGATGTAAAGATTAAAGATTGTGGTTAAGTGAGTGCTGACCACTGGAGAGAGAGACTGGAGTAGGTGTGAGGGAATGGGGTCAGTGATGCATGTAGTGGGACGTGAGGAAGAGAGGAGCCTGGAGACTTTTTCTTCTGTGACTTGGTCAAAAGTAGATAGTGAGCCAGAGGGGATGTGTGGACGGATGTGAGTAGCAGGGCTTGAAGGTTGGGAGCTGATTTCCTGACGGATGTTTTCTATTTTCTCTGTGAAGTAAGAAGCTAGATCATCAGAACAGAGGTCAGTGATGGGGACCTGCACTTTAGGACTGAGGAGAGAGTGAAAGGCGTCAAAGAGTTTCTTTGAGTTGTTGGATAGTGAGGAGATCAGGGTGATGAAGTAGGTCTGTTTGGCGAGGTGAAGGGCAGAGTTGTAGGTTTTCAGCATGAGTTTGTAATGGATAAAGTTTTCTGGTGTGCGGGTTTTCTTCCATAGACGTTCGGCACTCCTGGAGCATCGCTGCAGAAGTCGAGTTTGCGGTGTGAGCCAGGGCTGTTTTATTCTATGATTGGAGGTTCTGCGGGTGAGGGGCGCTACTTGATCCAGGGTGCTTCTGAGTGTATCACTGTAGTGATTTACTGCCAGATTGAGGCAGGAGAAGGAGGGGATTGGGGACAGTGATGAGAGAAGAGAGTCTGTGAATGTATGAGGGTTAATGGCCTGTAGATTTCTGGATGTGTGATAGGTCGGACTGTGCTGTGATGGGCGAGGGTTTGTGAGTGAGAAGGAGAGAATGTTGTGGTCAGAGAGAAGAAGAGATGAGTTGTCTAAGGAGGAGATAGAGCAGAGTCGGGTAAAGACCAGGTCAAGGGTCTTACCATCTTTGTATGTCTCAGAGATTGAGAGCTGCGAGAGGCCAAGAGATCTGGTTAGAGATAGGAGCTGGGATGCAGATGGGGAGATGGGGCTGTTTATGGGAATGTTAAAGTCTCCCAAGATGAGAGTTGGTAATTTTGAGGACATGAAGTGCGGCAGCCATGCAGAGAAGTGGTCGAGGAAGTGGGTGGGTGAACCTGGGGGGTGGTAAACCACCACTACTCCGAGGAGGAGGGGACGGAACAGATTAATTGTGTGAACCTCAAAAGAAGGGAATGAGAGTGATGGAGCGGGGGGGGGGGGGGAATGACCTGGAAAGTACATTGTGTGGACAGGAGTAAGCCAACTCCACCACCATGTCTGTTCCCAGGTCTCGGGGAATGGGAGAGGTGTAAACCGCCGTAGGAAATAGCAGCATAGCAGTGTCTGAATCCTGGATCCAGGTTTCAATGAGGGCCAAAAGGTTAAGAGGGTTAGTGAGAAAGTAGTTGTGGATAAAGAGAAGTTTGTTGCATGCAGACGTGGATTCCAGAGGGCATATTTACAAGAGGGTGTGCAGGTAATGCTAATGAGGTTAGTGGGATTTCTATGTGAGGTGGGGTGGGGGTTGAAGTTAGAAGAGGGTGGCCCAGGATTTGGAGAAATAATGCCTGACATGAGTAGTAGTAGAAAGAGAGGAGGGAGTAATTTTTGGCTCTGTGACATGGTTTTTGATGATGCAATACCCTGGAATATGATGGGTTTATATTATTGAATAGGGTAGAGTATGGGAGCAGGACATAGTAAAGGGAATTAGAGAGGGGCTGATATGGATAATGGATGATGGAGGGGGAATGGGGCAGTAAAAGTGGATGACTAACACACATAGATATAAAGGCATTGAAGTGAAGGACATTTGTATGTGTAGGCCAAAGTAAAATTAAGACAGGTAGCAGACGGGTTGAGTTGTTACCTTCTGGTTACCTCTGGCTTATCTCTGGAATATCTCTACAGCCCACTTTTGAAATCCCACTTTGGCAAATCACACAGGCCAAGGCACAGAGGCCTTAGACCTTGCAGTTTATAGCTCTTGTGGTCAGCAGACAATATGCCAGGTATATAGAACGGAGGGGTCAGAGGAGAAAGAAGGATACAACACACCAGAGTACAATTAACAAATTGCTGCTAAGACAAACATTTGGGGCCGGGTCAGCAGGAGGGAGAGACACAGGATGAAAGAATATGTTTATTTCTAAGGTACAAAGCAGATGGGAGAATATTTTGTATCATACATTATATGAGAGGCACACAGTGATTGGATACAGCAGAAGTTAGATACGCCAGTAGTAAGTCAATGTATCCATACCTGGGAATAAAGAAGAAGACATATTGTCAGATCAGGACATCACAGCATTGGGAAGTGTAAGGTTATGCATCTCTGGAATATCTCTACAGCCCACTTTTTCACCCAGACACTAAAACAGGTGTGTTTTTACGATTATGTCTCTTTTAAACTTATTTCCCCATGACCACATGCTGCCACATGATATAGCAAACTGAGCCAAATTGCATTAGTAAGAAAGGAAGCACTCCAGTATACAAAAATAAATAGGGGTTTAATGCCACTTGTGTATGCAGTTAGAGACACATTTCATGTGAGACAAATTCCAATAATAAAGAACCTAGGTTTTATTAATATATTGATGGTAGTTCTGTTGATGTATTCAAGTACTGATGTTGGTTCTATGTTTCATTCAAGTATTGATGGTCATTTTGGTAATGTATTTATGTAAAAATGATAGAAATGGTGTTGCATTCTTGTTACTAGTGCTGAATTTATGCACTGATTGTAGTTCTGGTGCTGTATTCATGTACTTAAAGTGGGTTTGATTCTGTATTCACATTCTGGTGATTTTTTTGTTTCTGTTTTCACATATTGCTGTTGGTTCTGAGCTTTATTCTTATTCTGATAATGCTTCTGGGTCTACATTCATGTAATGATTATGATCCTGGGGGGTGTTTATGTAGTGATGGTGATGCTGATCATGTAGTAATATAAATGTCGTTTTTATTGATTTGTTATATGAAGTAATATTTGACTGTGTTGAAAAAAAACTCGTATATATACAGTTGTGGCCAAAAGTATTGACACCCCTGCAATTCTGTCAGATAATACCCAGTTTCTTCCTGAAAATGATTGCAATCACAAATTCTTTGGTATTATTATCTTCATTTAATTTCTCTTTAATGAAAAAAACACAAAGAGAATGAAACAAAAAGCAAAACATTGATCATTTCACACAAAACTCCAAAAATGGGCCAGACAAAAGTATTGGCACCCTCAGCCTAATACTTGGTTGCACAACCTTTAGCCAAAATAACTGCGATCAACCGCTTCCGGTAACCATCAATGAGTTTCTTACAATGCTCTGCTGGAATTTTAGACCATTCTTCTTTGGCAAACTGCTCCAGGTCCCTGATATTTGAAGGGTGCCTTCTCCAAACTGCCATTTTTAGATCTCTCCACAGGTGTTCTATGGGATTCAGGTTTGGACTCATTGCTGGCCACCTTAGAAGTCTCCAGTGCTCTCTCTCAAACCATTTTCTAGTGCTTTTTGAAGTGTGTTTTGGGTCATTGTCCTGCTGTTAGACCCATGACCTCTGAGGGAGACCCAGCTTATGTTGGGTTTCTATTTAGGAAGGCTCTTTTAGCTCCTAACTCCATGAACATCATGCGCAGACTTGAACTCCGTGAGGCTGTACTAGCTGTAGAGATTGCAGATTTCAACCGTTCACGTGGATGACACAAAATTCTACCCAGATAGCAAAATTGTTTAGAGACACATATATAACCAAACAAAATGCTTCTATGTCTAAAAGGATCAGGGAGTCCTTTAAATATGAACAATGTATGTATGTCCCATCATAATTTAACCCTGCTGACCTTGTTACTAGGCCAGTTAAAGCTGGTACCCTTATAAATTCTTCTTGGTTGAAATGAATGAAGTTCCTACTGGAACAGTTTAAGGAAACTACCAATGAAGATGTGTTTAGTCTTCAGGATCCAGACATTGATCCAGAGATTTGTCTTGATGGCAGCAACCTCTTCACCAAATCTGAAGAGAAGCCTGGCTTGGGCTATTAGCTATTTTATTGCTTCTCTAAATGGACAAATCTTATTCACTATTGGGAGTTGAGAAATAATTCTCCGTCCATTTGGAGGGAACTTTCAGACCACTTACGAGGCTCATTTGCTTTCACAGGAACTTGCACCATTGCATTACAATGGGTTGGAGGCAGTTTGGCCTAGTGTGGCTTCACTGACCTGAAGATGGGCTATTCTTTGGATTTTTCCAGGAACTTACTTAAAAACATTCATCTACCTAATTGATTAGTTAATGTTATTGTTGTGTTGCATACATATTTGTTTTATCTTTTAGGTTGAAGTTTCCTTCAATAAACATCAGGAAAACACCTCCAGTTAAAGATAATTAATATAGAGAAATCGAAGAATTCCAAATGGGGAGTGTACTGTCCAGCCATTCTCTCCATTAAACAGCATTTTATATGGATAGTATAGTGCACTGTGTTGTTGTAGTTGTTGCTGCTCTCTGCTGTTTATAATATGTGTTTCAATGTATTATATTGTATTTTTCTCATAATGCATTTTTCTCTCTTTTACTCCTCTTATCTTGTTTCATTCCATTCTTTCTTCTAGTAATTGCCATCTAAGCAGCGTGTGCATCAAGACTGAATAGAAGATTCCCCTCTAATCTCTATTCTCTATCTTCCATTTTGTATTCCTCATCCATCATCCATCTCTTCATCTCCCTGATATTTTAGCCTCATCATATCAAGGTACTGTTAATAAAATGTATTAAAGATCCACCACTGCAACTTGGCTCCTGAGTTTACAAGGTGAGGCTGGTCAGACATGGGAGGAGAGGGTAGTAAATAACTTATATACCACATCCCTGAAACACATCTCATATATGTGCATCAGTGGCAGAATAGGGGTTATGTATGCCAGGATGAGGGCCTTATGTACAAGAATGATGGGACATATGTACCAGTATGGGGATCATATATACTAGGATAGAGAATATATATACTAGGAAGAAGGGCATATATGCCGGGAAGGAGAACATATACACCAGGATGAAGGACAGATTTTCTTTTTGCAGATGCGCTTTGCAGCACAAAGCGCATCCACAACATTATGGACCATGTGAACGGATATCAGCAATAGCCATAGCTTTTGCTGGGATGCGCTATGGCGCTGCCTTTCACTGCATTTACACAGTGCTAAATAGCGCTGCACAAATGCAGAACTATGCTACGTAGCCTTATTTTTCTAAATATTTAGAAAACCTTGTATCATTTCATTAACACTTCACAGATACTTGCTACTTTGTTATATAGAATAAAATCCCTATAAAATACATTTACTTTTGTGGGTGTAAAGTGAACAAATTTGTAAAACTTCACGGGGTAAAAATATGTTTTCTTTGCACTGTACCTGTGCTTAGCCTCTTTTGTAAATATGATTTATTCAATTGTGTGATTTATCTGATTATGAAATACAGAATATACAAATCATAGCACTAAATAGATCATATCATAAAGTATTTAGAATATTGGCAATAATGTTACAGTGAAGAAAAAAGTTCACTCACCTTGACCTATCCTCTTTTAACCTCAACCTTGTTTAGAAGACATTAAAGTGATTTATTGTCCAATTTCACTTGGATACTGGAAAGTACAGATTTCAATGAAGCTATAACCAGTGATACAGGTTTGTTTCCTGTATTGTAGGATATACATTACTCAGGCCTGATTAATAAGAGTACAAAAAACAATTTCCATGAATGCACTTTCAGCTTGAAAAGAAATATCTCATAAATCCTGAAACCAATATTAAAGATGTTTTTTAATTCATTAAATATTTTTTAGCTTTTTCTTTCACGTAAGTATACACAATGAACATTGGGGACTGGTCTACATTTATTTGGGTGAATAAATCTACCTAATAGCTACTAAATTAAAATGAAATGCAAAAATTAACATTGTACGTAAACTACACTGGCAGTATCCTTATCAATTTTTGCATGTCACAACTGCTTTCAAAGCTTTACAGTACAAAGAGATAAGCATACCCAGAACATGGGAAAGGTGAATACTGCATATAACACACATGAAAAAATTGGGCAAGAAAAAATAAGAATGCCAAATAACACGTATTACATCTATAGTTATATTTTCAAAAGACATCTATAGAATTCCCACAGTTCATCCTAAAACACAGTGTACATTTATGTTAAACGTATTATTAATTTAGGGATATACTAAGTTACAAAAAAATAAATAGATTATTATGTATTGTACTAATGATAATTTGTAAAAAAAAAAGTAAGGTACTGCATTTTTCAAACTATAAGACACACAGGATATGACACTTTGGTTTAGGTGTATCTCCTTGCACAAAGGATGATGTAGTGGTTCTGCTGCTAGGCCATTGCCATCCTACAGCCCCCTGCACGCCTCCTGGTGTACTGGCCTGTCTCCTGATATCTGCTCCATGCTGTGCTGACAGACACGGATAACATTCTTGGCACATCTCACACTGGTGGGCAATTATGGATAAGCTGCAGTACCAGAACAATGTATGTGTGTTGAAGACACCACCTCATGTTACCTCTAGTGGTGAGAGCAATGACAAAAGTTAAAAGTGACCAAAACAACAGTCAAAAAAAATATGATAACAGAGGAATGGTCTTTGGTCAGCACCTGCAGAACCACACCTTCAAATGGGGTGTCTTGCTAATTGTCTTTCATTTCTACCTGTTGTCTGCTCCATTTGCCAAACAGCAGGAGAAATTGATTCACAATCGGTGTTGCTTGCTTCATAACTGGTCAAGTTAATTCACAGAATAGTGATTGACTTGGAGTGACATTGTGTTGTTTAAGTGTTCCCTTTATTTTTTTGAGCAGTGTATTATAGACAATTATAGTAAACTATGTTAGACAGAAAAGTGCCAGGTGCAGGGCTTTCTCAACAGAGGGATAGGCTAATAGATATATCAATACAAAACCCTGTTGTATTCCTAATATACAGGATGAGCTATTTACCGTATTTTTCGCTTTATAAGACGCTCCGGATTATAAGACGCACTCAGATTTTAGAGGTGGAAAATAGGGAAAAAAATATTTGTAGCAAAAAATGACTTTGATATGACACTCAGGCCCTGCGACCAGTCAGCGCTGGTGTCTGTTTCCTTAGGATGCAGGTGCAGCATGTGAGCAACACCAATGACTTCTGCTCCAGTGTCTGATGGCGGGGAGACAGACGCCAGCACTGATTTGTCAGAGGGCTGAGTCTCATATTAATGGGACATGAATATGCAACTTCTGACAATGTTGGAACCGCTGCAGCATGGGGGGAAGGGTGCGTGCACACGATCAGTATACGCAGCGTTTTGGACGCAGCGTCTTGCTGCTGTGTCCAAAATGCTGCGTAGTACAGTACAAGCATAGTGGATGGGATATGTAGAAATCCCATCCTCACTATGCTTAACCCGCCCACAGTGATCTGACAGCTGCGGTGCGGGTTGCCGGTTCCCCCTCCGCATGTTTATTTCATGCTGCGGAGTCGGAAGGGGCTTCCATCGGGTGACTGCAGGGAGAAGCCGCCCTGCACCCGCTGCACATTGTGAGTACAGGACGGCTGCGGTCTCCCTGTGGCCACCCGTGGCTTCACTCAGGTCCGGAGGAGCCGCGTCTAACATGCAGCTACTCCCGACCATGAGCACACAGCCTTAGTATGGTCCTTATTACTTTTACAAGGGCCAACAAGGTGAATGAGAAGGGATTTGTTCATGTAGTAGCAACCCCTTTAAGAACTATAAATCCCAGCATGTACTGTAGATCGTATAGCATACTTGGAGTTCTAGTTAAGCACAGTATTGTTGTGTTAACTTTACTTTATTAGTGGTTATGTTACACATCCATGTGCACTCACTTTAATGTGTCCTGCTTTGTGGCCAGTCTGCATATAAAGTTCTGATGTGATGTACTGTAAAGAGGGAGAGCCAGGGAGGGGGTCTGTACACTGCGCTGAAATACAATGCTCCAGCCTCTGTCTCCTAATTACTGTTCACCACTACAGAGCTTGACCTATAGATGCAGGATGTAGATACAGGAGCTGTACACTGGTGTTATGCAGGCTCCAGCCCTGCTCTAATAGACTGAAGCTCCTGAACTGCAGACCCGACTGACCTTCCTTGATTTCTGCACAGGGCAGGGCTCAGCAGGAGGACACATTACAGAGAGCAGAGGGAGTGAGGCCAGGACACTGTGACAAGGTACCTGTGACAAGGTACCTGTGATAAGGTGCCTGTGATAAGGTGCCTGTGACAAGGTGCCTGTGACAAGGTGCCTGTGACAAGGTGCCGATCTGCTCTGCCCCTGTCTCCATGGCAGCACAAAGCACAAAGCTCAGTGCTCCTTCACTTGCTGCAGCTGCACCCCCGGCTCCTGCATTCTCACTTTCTCCAGCACACAATACCCCCAGCCACTGCAAGAAGCTGGGGAGAGACCATGTGTGCCAGCTAGGAGCTTCTCCTGCTCCCCGTGCTCTCACCTCTCGTGCCGTCTTCAGTGCAGAGAGGTGGGTGGAGACTAGGAGCAAGTGAAGTAAATATCTAAGTAGTTAATGAGCCGGGACACGTGGTGCTCCTGCCGCCCTGGATTCTTCAGCAAGGACCATTCCCTGTCACTTCTGTCCCCACTTCACTGCTGTCTCCCCCTCACCAGCAACTGTGGATGCTAGAATGTTATATTCCTTTTATAAGACGCACCCCCACTTTCCTCCAAAACTTGGAGGAAAAAAAGTGCGTCTTATAAAAGGAAAAATACGGTATATGAATGCACCTAAATAAAATGGGAGTGGTTGTTGATATAAACTTCCTGTTTGTGGCACATTAGTTTATGGTAGGGGGAAAACTTTTCCAGATGGGAGGAGACCATGGTGGTCATTTTGAAGTCAGCCATTTTGGATCCAACTTTATTTTTTTCAATGGGAAGAGTGTCATCTGAATTTTGGTCAGTGTGGCTTGCGAGTGCTGTCCGAGTGCAATCTGTTTTTTCTCAGCAGCTATTTACAGTATAACCATGTACAGGAACATTTTGTACAGTTGTCTGAGCTACAGAATGAGAATGTATCAATTAAAACTCGCATTAGACTCGGATGGTCCGAGTGCAGTACATCTTTTTTGTCGGACCCATAGTCTTGCATTGTCGAGTCTCGTCCGTAACTCGCATAGAATCGCAGCATGTTGCAATAGACTCGCAATCCGAGAATCAGATCAGAGAAAATGCGCTCTCGGACATTAGTTAACATTGGTCCAAGAGCAATGTGATTTTTCCCCACAGTAAACTCGGACGAGTTTTACTGATGTGTGTCCAAGCCCTAAGTGATTTTTCCACGCCTATTCAGATATAAGGGATGAATGTTTTTATCAGACAAATTTTCCACTGTGTGAATGTATTCAATATTCCATAGAAATGGAGCTCTAAAGCTAGGGCCACAGTTGGGAACATGAATCCATTTGCAGAATGCAGTAATGGATCCAGTTTTTCCCCATGTCAATTCTGATGCATTTTTAGTGCTAGCAAAAACGCATGCGTTAACGTACGGTACCTATATGTACCATGTGTTAACGCATGCGTTTCCCATAGACCCCCATGTTAAAAAAACGAATGCGTTTTTGAAAAAGTACCAAAAAATGTTGCAGACCCTATTAAAAACAGATTTCTCAAAAATGCAATGCGATAAATGGATTGCACGTTAGCACACTTTTGCAATGCGTTTTTTGCATTGGAGTCTAACGCATGCGTTTTTCAACATCTCAAAATGAAAAAACTGGATTCAGTAACTGGATTGCAGACACAAGTGTGGCCCTACCCTAAGACCTAGTTCATATCTAATGCAGGTCTGCGTTTTGCTGCATTTGCGTTTGGATGCACTTTTACAGCTAAAAACGCATCCAAATGCATGCGTTTTTGGCCCCATTGATTTCAATTGAAAATGCATAGAAAACACATGTAAAAGCGCATATGTGTTTGCAAAAACGCAACACGCATGCATTTTTACAAAGGCAGCCAAACACGTGGGCTGTTGCATCCATGGCTGCATTTGCAAGCACACATGCATTTTGCATTTTTGCAAACACACATGCATTTTTGCATGCAATTTCTATGCATTTTCCATTGAATGGGGCCAAAAACGCATGCGTTTGGATGCGTTTTTAGTGGTAAAAATGCATAAAAACGCAAATGCAGCATAACGCACACCTGCATCAGATGTCAAAAGGTACTAAGGTTATGGTCACACATAAGCCAAGGATCCGATTTTGGAATCAGTTTTTTAAAATTTTTTCTAAGTCTAAAAACTGATGCTAAAAACGCTTCCTGGACTTAAGTGTGACTGTACTTTTCAAAAACGCTATGCGTTTTTTTACTGTTTTACTGAAAATCGAATATGCAAATGGAGTCCGTGGAGCCTCGATTAAGAGTCTCAAACACAGGACTAGCCAGATATCCCTCCAGGGAAGGACCTACTGGACCGGATAAATTGAAAGGTTATGCAAGCGCCATCAATGTTATGCCCTGCCACACACACATGGGACAAGTATACGTTTTGTGGAACATTACTGTAAAAACTAGTCAGGTGGGTCAGTGACCTGTTTAGGCCTAGTAGGCCGAATAAACTCAAAGCTGTTTTTCAAAGATGGAAGGAGTAATAACTAAGACCGAATATGACTATCTAAACGTAAAAAATCCCACCACAGCCACCTTTTACTCTCTCCCCAAGGTACATAAGGGGTTAAACCCCCTAAAGGGGAGACCCATTGTATCAGGGGTAGGGTGTATGACCCAAAATGTGGGAGTCTATGTAGATGAGATCCTTAAACCGTTTGTCTATGCACTGAATTCGCATTTGAGAGACACAACTGACTTAATAAAAAAACTTGATGGGGTTATACTTGAACCTGATATGTTCTGGGCCAGTATCGATGTGAAGTCATTGTACTCCTCAATACCCCATGAGAAAGGGTTGGCAGCGGTGCAATCATTTTTGAGAAGTTAAGGTTGCCAATTCGAGAAACATAGTGAATTTGTCATGAGGTGTCTCGAGTTTTGTTTAACACACAACTTTCTCTTTAATGGTATCTACTTCCACCAGCTGAGGGGCACAGCGATGGGGAGCCCCTGTATCCCCTCGTATGCTAATCTGCACCTCGGCTGGTGGGAGGAGAATATCATCTTTGGTGACCTGCCCATAGTGGAATCTGATAACATCGCCCAATGGGCAAGGTATATTGACGATGTGTTTCCTGATTTGGCGGGGTAGTGAGCAAGTATTCAGGAGGTTCGTAGAATCCCTGAACCAAAATTACTTAGGGTTATGATTTACATCCGAGATTAACCAAAATGAACTACCATTCCTAGATGTACTGTTGAGTAGAGGTGTAGATGGTAGCATTCAAACACGTACATACAGAAAACCAACAGCTACCAATTCATTATTAAGGTGGGAGAGTGGACACCCCAAAAATCTAAAAAAAGGGATTCCAAAGGGACAATTTGCGAGGCTCAAATGCAATTGTTCTACTGAATCTACCTTTCAAACCCAATCTTGCGAACTAAGAGGTTTGAAGATAGGGGGTACAAGGGAGATCCAAGATGGCCGCGGATGAAGGAGGCTGCATCTCACAGCTCTCCTAACAATCTACCCACATCTGCGCCATCCGAACGTTGGAGGGACCCCCAGACGCCTGGAAGAGCTGGCGACCAGCTCCCCTACACCCAGGGGCTTATATTAACTTGCCCGTGCCGTGGGATCCCCGCTTTCTGGACCTCGGGGCCAGCCACGAGGGAGATGCACGAGCCGCGACGGCGCCAGCACCAGACGGTGCTTTAGGACGGGTGATCCCTGCCCTGCAGATACCCGGGTGACTGTGCTCGCACCTCGGCTGAGCCCGCACCGCGGTGCTGCGACTGACTACCTCGCAGACACCGTCGGATGAAAGGGGGCACCCGGAGCTGGGCTGCGGGGGAGGCCTAGAGGTGGACGCCATAAACCGGAGGCAGCCCTGCAGCACAAGCCCTCGGCACATGGAGCGGAGAACCGCGGGACACAGGGGAGACCAGAGGAATCGGAGGCACTGAATTTAAAGGTGAGAGGGACACAAGGGAGCGCACACACAAGCAGCCTTTGGCCCCAGCAAGAGTGACCCAGCGTCAAAGGGCCGGGGGCCACAACACATTGGTGCCCCTGAAGCACATCCATTGAATCAGAGGCAACACAGTGGGCTCTGTATTATTACCATCTACTGCCTAGAAACACAGCAGCAAGACCCACTTATCTACAGGCAAACATCACTAGCTGCAGTGATAAACTCTGTTACATTTACTAAGACTCTGTACACTGCTATCTATAATCCTGCTATCCAATAAGACTAAAGTGATCTTATAAGACTGACATACCCTACCACCTACTCCCACCTATGTAACAGAAACCTTGCTGTGATCAGAGAGAAATAGACGGATTTTCAGCAAACCCATACACCTTGCTGCATTGACCCCTTGCTTCGTCTGTTTTCCACCCTATGTGCCTCCCTCCCTAACTCGTGCCCTGTTGTTTCACCCTGAATATAAACCTCGTACCCTCCTTAACTGGAGTCTAATACCAAAACCCAGTAGGATCTCCAAAGACATTTGCTTCCTATATTTAACAACAAGTCACTTAGCAGCTTGTGACATGTAAACTCCCTAAGCAAGCAACAGGGGGCGCGAACAGACCACATCAGTGTGATCCAGAACACTTATCTCTTTTTGTCTTCCATTTTTCAATTTTTTACTTGTAATATCTAACTCTCCGAAACATGGGGAAGTCAACCATAAAAACCCCCAAATTAGCAACAAAGACTTCAAAATCTATAACCCAAGCAGACGTAGACCACTTCTTGAGGAAGCAAACCGACTCCTCAGACTCTCTTAACCCTTTCAAGCACTCTGTCCTCCAACCTGATGACGATTCGGACTCGGACATGGAGGGCGAGCCAGATACTAGTATTAAAAAGAAAGACTCTATGGTGACGAGATCTTTTTGAAACGTATATTGACAAAGGCCTTGGAACCCATAGGGCGTGACCTAGCTGACATCAAACAAGATATCGCCCAACAAGGCCATAGACTCGAGACGTTGGAAACGACACAAAGTACGATACTCCGCCAGACGAATACACAACTAGAGTGTCTGATGTCGCAGGAACAGCAACTGCACCAAATACACGCCACTCTCGAAGATCACGAGAACAGGGAGCGCCGCAATAACATCCGCATTAAGGGCCTCCCTGAATCAGTGGCGTTTGAAGCTCTGGGCAAAACAGTCTTAGAGATGTTTGCGGCATTGCTGAGAAACGGTGATCCACAAGAAATTGAATTGGTCCGGGTTCACCATGTCCTCCGCCCTAAACCAGCCCCTGGGGAAACCCCCCGGGATGTCTTGTGCAGGTTCCTGGACTACCGTGCAAAAGAATTAGTACTGCGGAGAGCCAGGGAGGCAAAGAAGGTCGCCTATGGGGACTCCAAAGTCCTTCTATACCAACACCTCTCGGCTATAACACTGAGGAAACGACGCTTGCTGAAGCCGTTCACGGGGGCGGTTCTCGAGAAGGGCTTCAGGTTCCGCTGGCTATTCCCCTTCGGGATATCCGTTACAGCCGGGGAAAGAATCATCACCGCCAGGACCTCTGCCGACATAAAAAAGGCATGCATTTCCCTGGAGATAGTGCTCGACCAATACCCGGACCTGGAGTCTTTTCACTCGGCCTCTCTCTACCATCCACTACCGACCCCGACACCCTGGCAACAGACGCTAACACCAAAATTCCAGCGAGCAAAAAAGAAACTGTCTAAATCACCATCGCTGAAGGGCCCAGACGACGCTACCTGAGGGGCGAACACACGGATTTCATTTTTTTTTTTTCTTACCTTTTTGCTCTAAATCGCCTTGCGCTCGGCGCTATTGAACCTGGTGATTAGGCCTACTGTTTATGGTATATGTTCTTCCATACTCTGAATAAGGGCCACAATAACGCCCTCATGTTTATTATATAAGCTCGTTACACTTGTTAAGAATATAAATGTATAGTTGAAATTGTTGTACTTTCATATCTGAACCTTACCAACAGCACCCAACTCGTCGTACACCCACGCCCTAACAATCAGATCAGGCTTCGTAAGAGGTAGGGAGGGGAGGGACAATGCACACAAAGTTTTACATTTAATTCAATATGTAAAAGCACACAAATTACCATTAGTTCTCCTAGGCATGGACGCGGAGAAAGCGTTCGACAGGGTGGACTGGACCTTCTTGAGACTGACATTACTTAGATTTAATCTCCCTGCCGCACTAGTTACATCTATTATGACGCTGTATCAACGACCCTCAGCACGCATCAAAATCAATGACTCACTGACAACACCCTTCACAATAGGGAATGGAACCAGACAGGGATGCCCACTCTCCCCGTTACTGTTTGTGTTGACGATGGAGCCCCTCCTAATGGCAATACAGGGAAAACAGGAAATAGAGGGCGTCAGAATAGCAGGAGTTCACTATAAAACAGCAGTTTTTGCAGACGACCTCTTAATATTTTTAACAAAACCCATGGGGGGACTCCCGCCTCTCATGAATGTGATGGAGAGATATGGCGACCTGTCGGGCTTCAAAATAAACATGTCAAAATCTGAAGCTCTAGGAATACAGATCAAACCGAATGCCCTTAAAAAACTACGAATATTATACCCACTTTCCTGGCCCACACACTACATTACATACCTGGGAGTGAAACTAAACGGAAACTACCGGGACGTATTTAAATTGAATGTTCTTCCTCTCTTGACATCCACGACATCAAATATACGCACCTGGAGAGATACCTATCTCTCGTGGATGGGGAGGAAGAATATATTAAAAAGCTTAATCCTACCTAAATTTAATTATTTATTCCAAATGCTACCCATTACTATCCCACTGAGCTTTCTCTCTAAAATTAATACGCTCCTCACTAATTACATGTGGCAAAACAAGAGACCCCGAATATCATTACGCACTTTGGCCCTACCTAAACACCTAGGCGGGATGGGAGCCCCTGACATTAAATTATATTATAAAGCAGCGCAAATCACCCGCCTTGTTGACATTCTGAGACGAAACAATGAGAAACACTGGTTGAATATCGAGGAATCGCTAGCACCTTGCAGCCTTAGATCTCTTTTCCTTATACACTCCAATTTGAAACAACACATACCTCTCCCAAACCTGCATACCAGAGCTACTTTACAGATATGGCATACCCATGCGAAATACTTATCACCACCCCTCTCACCCCTAATTGATCTTTATGACATATTAGCCCATCTAGAGACTGCACACAACACCGCCCTGGGACCAAGTCGAAATCTCTCTACCTATTCCATTGACCAACTATTACAAGACGGCACTATTCTACCGTATACGGATCTAACAACACTACCTGGCCTCTCCAACTTGAATTACTTACACTACAAAGTAATATACAGTGTCCTCCGCCCACTGCTGAGGGGCTCAGATCTTTCTAGGGAGTTAACTAGCTTTGAACACCTATGTGCCACTGTGACAAAGCCGAAACAAATCTTTTCCAAAATCTACCAGGCTTTACTGGAGGCAGAAACTAGCCCCAAGAGAGCGTATATTGCGCTTTGGGAGAATGACTTGAGATACAAATTTACGGCTACATAGGTGAAACATATCTACAGGCACTCACACGGCCCTACTCAATGTGTGAAAGCTCAGGAAACTGCCTAGAAAATCATGACGAGGTGGTACCACACACTGGACCATATCCGGATACTACATGTTGGAGATGTGATGCACCCGATGCTGACTACTTCCACATGTGGTGGAAATGCCCGACTATTGCTCAGTTTTGGAAATGAGTGGAACGACTTATACAGATCATCACATCCAAACCCCTCCGACTTAGCCCCGAAATGACCTTTCTACACTTCCCAATCTGGCCTGACTGTGCTAATATCTCACTCCTTGCTCAACACATCCTAACAGCGGCTAAACTGTTAATTCTCCTTGTTTTGGAAATCCTCAGATTTGCCTTCTCATTCCCAACTGGAGGAGAAGATACATTCTTTATACCATGTGGCCGAAGTAGTGGCCGCGGTGAACAATACGACCCCGAAATTCCTTACCATCTGGACCCCTTGGCTTACGTACGTTCACTCAACACAGGCAGGGTAATACCCACGAAAACAATCGACAACTAATAGCCTCTAGGGACTGGCTGTGCCTGCCTCTCCCCCCCTCCCTTCCTGCCCCACCCCTCCCCTCCCCTCTACTCTCACATCTCTCTATACCTTCTACCCCCTCTCGAACTGCCCTGATATTCTATTCTACCCTCATTTCTAATCTTCCTCTTCTTCTCCTCTTTACTTTACCACTATTTAGACCGCATAGTTTTTTTTTTATATGTTATGTTCAATACATTGAAGAAATAAGCCAATGCACCAAGATGTATGTAAAGCCTACCAGAGGGGAACCCATTCTGACTGGCTTGATCTTTGGCCAACCTATGATGGGAGCCACTGCTATTCTTACGTCAAGCCTGACTAGGAGAACTTTTTTTGACAGACTCATAGTTCTGACGTATGTACAACGCTTTGAGATTTAAAGCTCCTCTATCCCTGATTGGACATTAGCCTGCTAATAGGCCACAAGGAACATTATACTTACTGTTGGTTTGTATTGAGCTTTTGTTATCGTGAAGATTACCTTGCAAAAAATACTCCGTTTCTGTTTTATTCTCACAAAATAATTCAATAAAAAGAATTTTGAAAAGAAAAGAAGATAGGGGGTACCCAAACAATGTGGTAAAAACTGCGTGGTTAGAGGTTAATAAGACTGAAAGATCTAAGTACTTAAACCCCGTAAAAAGAAACAACAAGCAGGAACAAAACGACACGGTCAGGCTTTTCACCACCTTTAGTAAAGGTGCAGGATGGTTGAGACGCACTATCCAAAAATATTTGAATATTTTGCGCATGGATGAGGACATAGGTGATATACTACCAGAGTACCCCTTGATCACTTATAGAAGATCCAGATCATTAAAAGACAGATTAGTGCACAGTCATTTTACCAACTCTAATGACAAGATGTGGCTAAAGAACACCGTCAAAGGCTGTTACAAATGTAGTGGATGCGTGGCATGTAAAGTCATGGGAACAGGTAAAACATTCACAAGTAACGTGACGGATAGGACATACGAAATCAGAACGTTTATCAATTGTAAATCTAAAGGAGTCATTTACAAGGCAACATGTAAATGTGGTCTGGAATATGTAGGTAAGACAAGGAATGAATTTAGAAGGAGACCAGGGCCTTTAGGCTTTTTGAGAATGAGTGTCCTTCCTTTTCCTTTTTCCTTAATCTCTTGTCCCTAATAAGATCCGTCACACCCATAGTCCTCATTCATTCTGTATATATCCAATAATCATAAATGCGTTGGACCAGGCTAATGACATCTTTGGTGAACTATTATTACTATTGCCATTTATAAAACCAAGCTATCTCTGCTGAGGGGAAGATTTTGGAATCCCTGATCCAAAACCTTACTAAAGGGCCTGGGCCCATAAACATTTAGTCTTAGCAATCTTAGCATTAAATATTTGCTCAAAATTTGGCACATATGACTTTCTAAAATGTGCCAGATAACTGAGCCCAAATCTGTCCTGTCAAAATGCTGGTGGAAAGTCATTATGAGGGGCGGTTTACACTTGCGGTCACGTGATGATGACGCCCAAGCGTAATTACTCCGGAGCGTCAGCGCGGAGTCCGGAAGTGACGTACTTGTGTTCCAGATACCGGAAGCGTCGCTTTTGTGACGCGGAAAACCTGGGACGCACACGTGCAGCACAAAATCGCGGGCTGCAAACAGAACGCACACATGGCGAGGAACTAAGTGCCAGTGTCGCGTGGTGAGTAGCCCAAAGGAGTTTTTTATCAGACACTGGGTGGGAAATATGGGTATCAGTAAAGGTACTTAGCCACTTTTCTGACATTTATTCCTCTAGCATCAGCAGGGTTATATGGCGTGCAACCACACATATGTGTGCAGCCATTGATGCCCATCTCCCCTGAAGACATACATGCTGTGTATAGAAACGCGTCGGGAGGCACGCATACTTCACGGTGGTGACTTCCTTGGACCAATGGAAAACTGAGTGTCATACAGAAGGAGGTTCAGAGCGAATGTCAGGCACCTAGGAACATCCACAGAACGGGTGAGATTGTTCCTATTTCTACTGCTAGATAGGGGTTATTGCCACCAGAACACTGTACCTCAGGCAGAGGGTGGGGTTTGGTAAGGTGATACCCTAGCAATTTTTTAAGGGCAGCAACCGGTTGATCTTATGGGATTAGATTCAACCAGGGTTGGCCCTCACTGATTTGTGCACCTGTTTTTACTAGGTTTTCAAGCCTTTTTAAGTCAGTACTGAGTAAAAGTTAAGTTTTATGTCTTTTTTATTCAATACTATTACCATTTATTGCTGTATTACTTTGTGTTCCTTTACAACTTTGCAAGCTACTATAGACTTTGCTCTATTTATTATTTGACTATTCTAGAAGAAGAGTTCAATGGTTTTAGGTTTCCCCTCATTTGTACATAATCTGTCTGATTCTTACTGTTCCCCTCAGGGAAGAGAACAAAAAACGATTCTACATAATCTGTCTGATTCTTACTGTTCCCCTCAGGGAAGAGAACAAAAAATTATTCTAAAGTCCACAAGTTATACCAACATAGTGCAAAATTTATTAATAATTAAGTGCAGTACAAGGGGTGGGAGTCAAGTGATATTCCCGTAGCACAATATATTAACAGGTTTACAAAAGGATTTTTGGTATCTCAATTTACTTACAACATATAATAACTATACATACCAAGCTGACATATCTTATTATCTGATTGTAGATGGATGGAGTCTAAACGCTTTAGAGATGGTTTTGGAATCATAATTTTAATATATATATATATATATACAGTACAGACCAAAAGTTTGGAGGAGGTGTGATGGTGATGGTGTGCTACGCCAGATGACCTGACCTCCACAGTCACCAGACCTGAGCCCAATCGAGATGGTTTGGGGTGAGCTGGACCGCAGAGTGAAGGAAGAAGAGCCAACAAAAGCTAAGCATCTCTGCGAACTCCTTCAAGACTGTTGGAAGCTCATCAAGAGAATGCCAAGGGTGTGGCAAAGCAGTAATCACAGCAAAAGGTGGCTACTTTGAAGAACCTAGAATATAAGACATATTTTCAGTTGTTTCACCCTTTTTTTTTGAGTACATAATATAATTCCACATGTGTTAATTCATAGATTTGATGCCTTTAGTGTGAATCTACAATTTTCATAGTCATGAAAATAAAGAAAACTTTTTGAATGAGAACGTGTGTCCAAACTTTTGGTCTGTACTGTATATATACATCGTCTACAGGGCTGCCTTATTCTCTGTCTGGCTTTCTGTCAGGTGACCTCTGAGCTCAGAAACGTCTACCTCCAGCTTATCATTTTGGCTCTCAGCAGCGTGTCTCAGGAGTTTTTCATACTTTAGATGGATTTGCACCATCTCATTGAGCCTCCTCACCTTGGCTCCTCCATCCTCTGAATCAGGCGAAGTCTCATCACTCAAGGAGGCATCTGCTTCAGACTTCACTTCTTTGATGGCTTCATCCTCCACTGCACCCTTGGTCTTCACCTGTGTCTCAGCAGTGGCACCTTCAGCCCTCTCATGGGTCTTCACTGTGTCACCTTCAGAGATATTCTCACCCTCCATCCCTTTATCCACCTCTGTCATGGTGCTGTTTGTATTTCCAGTCACCCCAGAGGTGGATCTATTACACTGGTCAACAGCATTTTTGGTGCCAAAGATATTTCATTGAATTTAGGGTAACTTTGGGGTGCTGATTCTGAATATGTCATCAGTTTTGCCAGATTGGCTCAAGTTTTTGAGATTTTTCGTAAAATGTGTAAAAAAAAAGACGTAATTTGCTACACGCGCATTAACTTTATTGATATTGTCATGAATACAATAAATTTAACAAAGTAAATGTTGATTTTAGTTTATTTTAACTAGTTTTAGAAAGTAATCTTCAAAAATGAACAAGACATGAAAGATAGACATTTAATCGCTGGAAAAGCGCTTTTTATATGATTTCCTTCTATGTGAGCTATTGGGGCAGTCACGCTGTAGATTCCAGCAGTAATCAGCCATCATATGTCTGTCCCATCTGCCTTGGTACCTTTCCTCCATCACCATAATATCCTGATGAAATCTCTCCCCTTGTTCTTCGCTAAAATCTCCAAGGTTTTCTGGAAATCTGTCCAAGTGACTGTGAAGATAATGCAATTTAATGCTCATGTGTACACCCAGATTTCTAAATCTCAATAGCATGTTTTGTACCAGTTCTTCATAATTGTCTGCCTTTTGATTTCCCAAGAAGTTCTTCACTACCAACACAAAACTACACCATGCAGCAGCTTCAATGTCATTCATTTCCTTAGGAAAATTTGAATCTTTAATGAGTTTCCGAATTTGAGGACCATCAAAGATTCCTGCCTTCAGTTTTTCGCTACTAAGACCAGGGAAAGATCTGCAGATGTACATGAAGCAATTACCATCTTTGTCTAATGCCTTGACGAACTGCTTCATTAATCCTAACTTTATGTGAAGTGGTGGTAGAATGATTTTTTCCCTGTCCACCAAAGGTTCGTGCACTATGTTTGATGCTCCTACTGTCAAGGTGTCCCTTGGAGGCCAATTCAGTTTCTCCCAGTGCTGATGTTTTGCTCTACTATCCCACATGCAGATGAAGCAAGGATACTTTGTGTATCCACTTTGCTGTCCAAGTAAAAAGTTGACCATTTTTAAATCAACACATATCAGCCACGAATGTTCATGGTAGCACAGTTTCTCCAAGACCATTTTGACATTTTGGTATTGTTCTGCAAGTTTAGTTGAGTGAGCTACTGGAAGAGATGCACACTGATTGCCATTGTTCAACAAAACACATTTCAAACTCCTTTTAGAACTATCTATGAAAAGCCTCCAGTCTACAGGACGATATACTTGTAAACCCATTTGCAGCATCAGGCCAGGAATATCCTTACAATATACAAGTAGGTCATCTTCACAGAAAAATGGAAGAAGTGCTTCTTCTCTGGTCCTGTAAGATGTAATTTTAGTTCCAGGCGTCAGACAATTTTTTTCACTTAGCCTTGAAGCTAAAAGTTCGGATGCACTTTTTGAGAGGTTGAGGTCTCTTATTAGATCGTTGAGCTCTCCTTGGGTAAATTGCGTAGGTGTTCTGAAACTTCCTTCATATTCTAGTTCACTTCCAGAACTAATGCTTAGCTCCATACCCTGCATTTCATCATCATCATCAGGTGGGGGAAGGTCAGGTAACATGGTAAACACAGGTACAGGCACATCTTCACAATGAGGGACAGGCCTTCTTGCAGATTCCATGTTAGGATACTCCCATTTTCGTTTCTTATGCTTATTGAATCCTTGTACTTGCACTGCACAGAAATAACAGTCATCATGATGATTTTTTTGCTCTCTCCACACCATTGGAACACCAAATTTGAAGCTTGTTCTTTGTCCTTTGCTCCATTTTCGTAATAATTCGATACATGCTTTGCACACTATGTGTGGTGCCCAAAACTTGTCTTGGTCCCCAAGCATAACCCCAAAATAGGCAAAATACACTTTTTTAACGAAGTCTGTTATGTTTCTTCTATGTTTTGTCAGTGTATATTCACCACAAATGTAACAGAATGAGTCTGGATCGTTAAGACAACTTCTTCTTGATGAGTTCATGCTTTTCACTGGAAAACAGACAACAACATAAAGTTAGTGCAAAAATCAAGCTATGAACAAACTTTTAGAACACTAATTAACACAAAACTATATTGAGAACTGCTCAGTTCAAGTACTAATCCAAAGAAATTAATGAGATGATGCGTCGCATTTACCAACAAGTGCTATAAATAAGATACCAAAAATCTCAAAAACTTGAGCCAATCTGGCAAAACTGATAGCATATTCAGAATCAGCACCCCAAAAATACCCCAAATTCATTAAAATATTTTGGACACCAGAAAAAAATTTTTTTTTTGTTGACCTGTGTTATTGGTCTGCTGTCCATGACCGTCGTCGACTCTTTCTCCACTAGCACTTCTCAGAATTCCTGCTCCTACATCACCACCAACTGACCGACCATCAACTGTTTGTTCAGATACTGGAGAGGACACCCACACAACCTTCTTGGCTGGCTCCTTCTCCCTGATTTCATCTTGTGGACCACTGTCGTCACAATGTATTAGTTTCTCTGGCATCAGAGTCATGTTTGCCACTTCACCAGTGGTTGCTACCAGCAATGTCACTTCTTCTTCCCCGAATATCTGAGCCTCTGGAAGAAGATCCACATTTGGAATAGAAGCAAATAACACAACATTCCTTTTATTATCAGAGGGTGCAACTTGTTCAGCCTCTTTGCACCCCTTAGATTTCAGGCAACAGGAGGATTTAGTACTTGGTCCTTCATTACTGTACTCACTATCTATCATCTTAAGATACCTTTACGTGCGGCAACTATTCTAGGAATTTCACTGGCAACTTACTGTTTGCAGCAAAATCATGGACACATTGTTCTATCTTGTTGCTGTGTACAAATGGAACAATGTCTCCATGATTTCACTGCAACCAGTAAGTTGCCAGTAAAATTCCTAGAAAAGTTGCCGCGTGTAAAGATACCTTTAGAGTTACAGTTACCCTTGGAGTCCTGGTCACTCTCTCAAGCTTTCGACTCAACTGAGACTTCCTCAGGCTTTACTGCTGCCTTAACAATTTTGGTTTTACATAAAAGAAACAGAAAGAACACTAATGAGTAAAGTATAAACAATCAAATTATACAAATAACAACATCAAGAGGTTGTCTTTAAAAACAATATTGAGATTCTGTGTGTGGGTAATAACAAGAAAACGAAAGACAATGAACATAAAGATGCATAATATGCTTCAAACAGAAAATAAGGCCATCCTTATCATATGTTGGGGGTTCACCCTTGACATGCATATTACCTCATATAACGTCAGAAAGAAAATTCTTATATTACAACATACCTCTGCCTGTGAGATACATACTTGCTATCTAAAACGGAGCAATTCACTACATCACTATATATATATATATATATATATATATATATATAATAAGGTCCAGTTTTCTTCACCTGTTTACTGAAGCATGTTCAAGTTACAGTTATCTAATGGACATGGACATAAACTCGAGACTTAAAGCTTTCATTTGACGGCATCTACATTAAAGGATTTATGAGTTTAAGCTCCCTTGCATGTGCCGCCCTGTTTGTAAAGGGACCAAAAGTAATTGGACAATTAACTCAAAGGCTATTTCATGGGCAGGTGTGGGCAATTCCTTTGTTATTTCATTCACAATTAAGCACATAAAAGACCTGGAGTTCATTTGAGGTGTGGCGCTTGAATTTTGAAGCTCTTGAAGAGAAGTAAGCATAAATACATATGATCCATATGGTAAATGTTTGTCACCAGGGGCAAATGTCAGCCAAATCCCAGCTACTGCAGCTCAACACCCAATACAATGTAAAGCAAAAAGAAAACTGTGGAGCTATATTGCTTGAAAAAGATCAGTGGCGTAACTACCACGGTCGCCCTGCTGCCTGTGCCCCCAGCCGCCCGCCGCGACCGCGATAGCGCCGGAAGTGGAGCTGAGGGAGGACTGGAAGTGACAATGATCACTTCCTGCAGCCGTGCAGCAGTGCCCGCCCCTCCAAAAGCCGGGAGAGGCAAAGCAGGTAATCGCGCGCTCCTCACCTGGCCAGCACCACTAGCGAAATCCCCCCCCCCCGCTTCTCACCCGGCCGGCAGGCACTACTAGCACTTTCCCCTCATCGCTTCTCACCCGGCCGGCACCACTAGCACCCCCCCCGCTTCTCACCCGTGGGACACTTGTTGCGCCACTGAAAAAGATTATAACAATTTTATTATACAATTACACCAACAGGATGTTGACACAAAATATTGCAGGATTAAAAAGTGGTGGTGCACAGTCTGCAGATTTTATGCAAAGAACACTGGATTTACATTCTTCTATGTAAATCCAGTGTTCCTTGCATAATTTATATATATATATATATATATATATATATATATATATATATATAAATTAATATATATATGGCTGCATTTGCCATCTAGGCTCTGATTCATACTACGGTACTTATGTTTCATGTTGCATGAATCTAATGACAGGTTCCCTTTAAAGAGAATACATTATAACTATTTAACTGGAGCACACTTCAAAAATGTGGTCTTTATATTCCATTTTTATTTAAAAAAAAACTTGATAGTTCTGCAACATTCTTGAAAATAAGTGTTCTGCTTAATTCTTTAAATGGCATTTAACAGACATCTAGTTTATGCCAAGATTTTAACATATATTAACATTTTATATCCATTATGTTTATTTATTGAGCAGCAAAGTCAATAAAACTAATTGCCCTGTTACTGTAAAAGTTCAAAACATTTGGTTTAAACTTAATCTTGCAGCTTTAAGTGGTGTATAATAGGATCTCTCTGCTTGAACTGTTACATTTGTACTCCTGATCATTAAGAGCTTCCACTTTTAACATAAGACACCCTATTACATGCGCAGCAGTGACTTTTCTCATTGATTGAGCAATGTAATGTTTTAAAATGTACCAAAAGGCAGACACTTTGTAGACATACAATGGTAGCATACAACAAAGGAGAAAAGATGGCATCATATATATATATATATATATATATATATATATATATATCTTTGACACGGTGCTGATTTTAGTCACCAACAGAGATTGAAGAGGTCTGTAATTTTTATTGTTTATAGTTCACTTCAACTGTGAGAGGCTGAATCTAAAAAAACATCCAGAAAATCACATTGTATGATTTTAAAATAACTACATGCAATTTTATTGCGTGAAAAAGTATTTAATCACCTGCAATCATTACCTATATTAATTGCACTTGTTTGAACTTTTTACCTGTATAAAAGACACCTGTTTACACATTCAATCAATGTCTGATGGTGGGTTTACACACACCAATTTATCTGTTCAATATCTGAACCAATCTCTGGTTGCAGTGAAATCATGGATACATTGCTCCATTTTGTGGCTGTGTACAACATGGAGCAATGTATCCATGATTTCACTGTAACCAGAGATCTGTTCAGATATTGGACTCAGATATCTGTGTGTGTGAAGTGGCCTTAAGGCCGGCTTCAGACTGCGTCTGAGATACGATCCGTAGCTGTCCGCTTGAAGCAGACAGCCGCGGACCGGATCTGCACACAGGACTGGGGGCTATTATGCCCTCCGATCCTGTGTGCAGCCGCACACATCTGCAGGCGTTGACAGGTTAGGACCGCGGCGCCCGCGGTCCTCACCTATCATCAGCAGGAACTGCGTGCGGCTGCACACAGGATCGGAGGGCATAATAGCCCCCCAGTCCTGTGTGCAGATCCAGTCCGCGGCTGTCTGCTTCAAGTGGACAGCTACGGATCGGATCTCAGACGCAGTCTGAAGCCGGCCTAAGGAGAGCAAGGGCAAAATTGTATACCTGCCAAAGGCTGTGATGGGCTGCAGGACAACATGCAAGCAACTTGATGAGAAAGCAAAAACTATTGGCGCATTTATTACAAAACTGACAAAAAAACAGAAGATGACTGGTAATCTTCCTCAGTCTAGTTCTTCATGCAAGATCTTGCCTCATGTGGAAAGGGTGATTCTGAGGAAGGTCAAAAATCAGCCGAGAACTACATGGGTGGACTTGGTCAATGATCTGAAGAGAGCTGGGACCACAATCTCCAAGATTACTATTAGTAACACACTAAACCGTCATGGAATAAAATCTTGCAGGACACGCAAGGTCCTCCTGCTCACACCAGCACATGTCCATGCTTGTTTGAACTTTGCCAATGACCATCTGGATGATCAAGATGAGGCATGGGAGAAAGTCATGTGGTCAGGTTAAAACAAAATAGAATGTTTTGATATCAGATCCACTCAGTGTGTTTAGCGGAATAAGAAGGATGAAAACAACCCCAAGTACACTGTCCCAACTGTACATCTTAGGGGTGGAACCATTAAACTTTTGGGGTTCCCTATGTAAGGAGGATGTGACATTTTCATTCAGAAAGAGCACTGAAGAAGGTTCGTGGCTGGGTCTTTAAGCATGACAATGACCAGAAACACACAGTCAGGGCAACTTTGGGGGGTATAGCATTTTAAGGTCCTGTAAAGGCATAGCAAGTCTACAGATTTGAACTCAATAGAAAATCTTTGAAGGGATCTACAACTTAATGCCTGAAAGATCTGTATGGATGAGTGGTACAAAATATCAGTTCAGCGTGTGCAAACCTTAGTAAAGAGCTACAGGAAACATCTGCCCTCAAAGGTTTCTGTACTTAATATTAAGTTCTATTTTTCAATTATATCAAATACTTATTTTGTCCAATAAAATTGTGTGCTTTTATGTGTAGCCCAAAGGCTGCAGTTCTACTATTCCAGCTGGAAGGAGCACTACCATCGCTAAATTTGAGAAGGGTAAAAATAAAATCAGCAAAAAAACAGGCCTTGCTGTTCTCAGAACTCCGAATAGTCCCTACCTGGCCAACAGGACAACTCCAGGATGGATCATCAACCAAACAATATGCCTTTTTAAGGGCAGTTCTCTTTATCTGAGTAAAAAGACTGTTGCAGCTTTTTTAACGCTGCTGGATGGTCTCGGGGGTCAAAAAAACTCACCAAAATGTCGCCACTTCTCATACCCATTGCACATAGCAGGAGGTTGCTGGCTCTTCTGAGAGGCAAATCATGTGTCTGGACACCGGTGCTCAGCCTCCTGCAACCTAAAGCATGGGGGCAGTTGTAGCACCATGTGACCAGCCAAGCTGACAGAGAGGAGACTGGTGGTATTTAAAGACACGCACCTGATGAGCGTCAGCCACATAGGTCTATGTGACACACAGTGTCAATGCAGCCTATTGGTCACTCCCAAGCTGTTAGACAAGGCGGGCTGCTCCGCACCAAACAAATGCATCACAAGTGCTAGACGCCCCCCCAGAGGGCCCAGCCTCAACTGCAAGCAGATAAAAAGATGCAACAAAACACTAAAGATAAAAATGTGAGGTGTTTGTAGTTTTGTCTCGGGGGTCACGGGGGCTGCTCCTCTAAGAGAATTATCCCCATCACCTGCCCACCCAGCACATCCCATCATGGCCACCGCTGGAGCAGAGGATGGAGAAAATAAGGGACAGCCATATCTTCTAGGAAACAGAGAATGAACTTGGACAACCCTGACAGGCTCTTCAAGATCTCTGGCACCTTTGGGTTCCTCTGCAGCTGGCTTGCTAACAAGATCAGGCCTGGCCAGCATCCAACCCTCCATCCTCTCCATGTTGACCTCTTGCTGCCAGTCTTGGAAATTCTCTGCGGTGGAGACCTGACTTAAATATCCCACAAACCACTCCTTGCTACCCTTCATCTTCATAAAGGTGACCATCTCCCCAACATGGAGGGTGCAGATTCGTGAAGGCAGATGGTCATACCGCAGGGTGGACTGTTGTGAATAGCACCTGTTGCCAAACCCCCTCATCTGGAAGAATGTTGCCACCCAGACCTGGATGCATTGCTCCTCAAAGGCATTAGACCCCTGCAACCACTTTCGGGCGATGGCATCCATGATCCTAATTTCTTTCAGAAATGAGACAGGCCAGTGTGGTTTATGCCTATAAGGATGCATGCTGGGAGGAGCTAGGGGGATCAACATGACATTCTCCAGGCAGGGAAATAGGAGATTCTGCCACTTCTACCTTCTCCTTGTCCTCTTCATTCTCCTTCTCCTGGATTTGCTGATTCACCAGCTCCAGCACTGGCTGCAAGTATAATAAGGCTAGGCATGCTGCAGGATAGTGCCTCTGACCTGTGCTGGTCCCAGCTGGCATATGGAACAGCTGACCTCTTGATTTTGAGCTGCATTTTGGTGGTATCTACTCAGGCATGCAGGAATAGCACTGGATTCTGACCTTGCTGCATATTAGGCAAAATGTTGGTAGCGCAGTCATACTCCAGCTCACATATGTAGACATAGACATCTCCTTTGCGGGCTGCTCCAGTTTTTGTGAAGCACCCTCCACCCTTGGCGTAGTGAGGAAGGTCAAGTCCTCCAGTGGAGGAATCTTTTGGGGTGGTTTTACCATGTCTCCAAACTGCGGACTGCAGGCACACAGTAGCAGTGTAACTGCATTGTACAACAATCCCAAGATGATGCAGGGCCATTGCAGTGAAGCGTACTTCCTTTATGTAGGGCCCCGCCTGAATGGTACATCACTGCCAAGATGGCCTGGGCTTCATGTCGACACCTCTTTGCTTTGCCTAGGAGCCTTCCTCTTCCTGCGCCAGAACACAATCACTTACAAGATATTATTGTTTTCATAATCTAGTTGCCTAACGCTCATTAAAGAAAAACTGTCTGGTCAAAAATCCATATCTAACTGTTATCATTTTCTAATTCCTCACTCTAAATTCTCTCTATCATGTATTTCTATTATTTATATTTCCCTCCTGTCTTCTGTAAACTTCAAATAAAAAGATTATTTCATCTGTCACTCACAGTGAATGATCCATTTAGTTCTCTGCTGTCCACTCCCCATGCATGAATATGCAGGTCACATACTCACACCACATCACTGCAGAGGAGATCACTGAGGAGGGGGGTGCTGTATTCTCCTCTCTGTGATGCAGGCAAGAAAGATGTGAAATACAACACAGAAACAGTCACAGCAGGATGCCTGCTTAAAGAAACAGATGGAGCCTAGATAAGTCAGATCGGCAATAGCTCTCTCCCTCCTTGTCTTCATTAGAACAGAAGCTGCTGAAACCTGATACTGCACTATTAGCAAAGGGAGGAGGGAGCTGCTGAAAGGGAGTCCATAATTACATAACAGTTTATACAGCACAGGACTATTCCTGTTTGGTTATAATAGAGAGGACTAATTTAGGAGCTCACTGCAGGGTCTGAAAATGCTGATAACATGGAATACAAATGGTACAATAATGATTTTACATGTTTTTGAAAGGTCTGCCCTACCCAGGCACTATTCAAGGGTAATATTAGTATGATACTGAAAAATGACCTGACAGTGGCCCTTTAACCCATCCATAGGCTGCAGAAGGCACCTGACTAACAAATCCCTTTCCCATGCCACAGATAATACCTGGGCATGTAGCTAGGGGGAGTGATTATTGAGCCCTGACATATTTGGTAGGAGAAATAAGAAAAAGAAAATAGTATTGTATGCTCACCACTAATTCATCTTGAATATTAAATAAGGTCAGTGAGCAATGCATGGACAGGTCCAAGATGAATACTATAATAACACATTTGTGTAAATTCCAAAAATCTGCATTTTATACATAGGAAATGAAATAAAAAAAAAAGAGATTGCACATTTTCAAGAAGCAATATTCATGTTATGGTGTTTCACGACTGTGAACAGACCTATAATACCATGTTTGTTAAGCAAGTAATGAACATAAGCTATTTTCATGTGAATTGCTAGCAGATAAGTGTAGAAAAGATAGCCTTGCATGCTGCTGACACTCTGCAATAATGAAAGTTTGCCCTCTAAACAAAATAAATAAAAAATAAGTTAAAAAATTTAAAAGCTCTCTTAAAGGGGTGTTTAAAGGAGATTTTAAGGTTCCCAGATTTTACAGCTGCTGCCACATCTGACACTGTACCAAGAATTCACTGTCCTCCAGATGTTCCAACTTCTGCAAACTCAAGGAAGCTTAAAAACTGTTGTTTAAAGCTTCATTAAATTCTACAGCTTGAAAGAAACCAGTAGACCTAATGGCTGTAAAAAAAACCTAACCTTGGTAAATGTGTTCTCAGCCACTAGGTCTTCCGGGAAGCATTTTGGTCCCCAAACCTTCTAGGGCCATTTTTAAATTTCAATCTTTTTTCCCCAAACAAAGCCGCATTTTTCCAATGTTTTAGTAAATTGCTCATGTTTCCGATCACAAACGGATGTTAATGTTCTTGTCAAATTTTAAATTGGCTAAAAAGTTCATGGAAATTTCACTTATCTCTAGTTACCAAGATTTTAAGTGAAAATAAGATGGGGCTTATTCCACAATTGAGGAAGCAGAGGAGGTTCTAACAGAAGATCTTAGTGTAATGGGAAAGTATTTTAGACAATAGAGGCTAAAGCCCAATCCATCAAAAATGGAAGTAAGTTGCTTTCATTTACACAACACAAGTACTAAGACTGTACTTAAAGTACATTTTGAAGGTCAACTTGTCAAACACAAATTCAACCCTAAGTATTTAGGCGTAACCCTTGATAGAAGCCAAACCTTCAAATCTCACTTGGATAGGACAGCACAGAAACTGAAAGCACACAATAATATTATTCAGAAACTTTGCAGATTCTCCTGGGGATCTTCAACACCTGCCTTGAGAATGTCTACCCTTGCCTTGGTGTACTCTGCCACAAAACATTGTGCTCCAATATGGGTGATTAGTTGTCACATGAATGCAATTGACACTCAGCTGAATAACTCCATGCGTATAATATCTGGTGCCATCAGACCTACGCCTGACCACTGTCTTGAGCCACATAGCACTTACAAACCTGTGAAGACAAAAGCTCTTATTTATAGAATACACTAAAGTAGTTAATAATGAAAACCTCCCAATACATCAAAATATCCAAGATGCTCAAATAAAGTGACTGAAATCAAGTCATCCACCCATCTGAACCGCAATCACCCTGTGTGAACATGATTTCAATTTAGAAGAGAAATGGCGAGAAATTTTGGTCAGTGTAGTAACAGTTGAGCTTCAAATGTTTCCGTACTTACAAAATCCATCACCAGGTTCAATTTGCAAGGGAAAACCCGAGTTACTCTGAATCGTATCAGAACAAACTTAGGTGTTTGTGCACATCTTTTGCATAAATGGGGGAAATCTGACTCTCCTGCTTGTGACTATGGAGCTCACTGTTGAACAATTCAGCACATTGTTGTGGAGTGTCCCCTCAGATCCTACACTGGTGACAAGAATGATTTCTACACTGGAAATGACAATGCTATTGAATACATAGAAAACCTAGATATGCAATTCCCATTTCTTTTCCTTTGTTCATTTCAATCAATGATTATTGTTCATTTTTCATTCTTATATGATGTTAAAATATACGTTCATAATAATAATCCACAGTAGAGCCCTGTTCATGATTGGGTCCTTGGAGCTAGGCAAATAGAAGGGTTATTTTTTTTTCCTCCAAACAAAAGTTCATTATTTTCCATGAATACAATTTTCATTTTTGTCCTTGCTTCACTATCATTTTTAGTCAAGATAAGAAGTATTGGGTATCAACCACCAATAGGTTGGTATTACAAGGCTACCATTTAATTTAGTTTTTAGATTTTTTTTTTTTTTTTTTATAATAAATTTTTATTAATTTTCTCCTTTAAACAATACACAACAAAAAAACAAGAAAAAAAATACATTTCCAACACAATATAATACAAGACACTACAAGATCACCATTATTTGGGATTTCCTGTACATACTGAAACAGACAACAAAAAAAAAAAAAAAAACACCCTTATTCACGACATTACAGAAGCAAATACACTCTTTTATAAATTAACCTTTATAATATTTACACATCAACCATGGTCTCCACATCTTTCGGATTTCCTCCCCTCTGGTTCTAGATTGATATAACATCATTTCATTTTGACATTGTATATTTAACCTCTCTATTACATTTTTTATAAGTGGAGGGTTAACCTCTTTCCATTTAGTTGCTACCGTCATACGAGCGGCTATTAACACATGCGAAACAATACCTCTCATTTGTTTTGATAACCTATTCATACCCATGTGTAGGATTACCTGAGATATTTTTATTTGAATTGTTTCTCCAGTAATTTCTTTGATTAATTCTATCAGCCCGGTCCAAAAACAACTTAAGGCCGGGCATGCAAACCAAGTGTGTATCAAACATCCAACCTGGCCGCACCCTTTCCAACATAATTTAGAATATTTGGTATTCATTTTTGCTATTCTACCCGGGCATAAATACCACCTCATTTGTGTTTTTTTTATTTGCTCTACATGATTTATACACGCAGTGTATTTTTTTATTTCATTTATACTATTTTCCCATTCTTCCAATGTTAGCTCCTCTCCTAACTCCTGTTCCCATTTTTTCATGTATGCCAATTTACTTCCATTCACCGGATTAATTAAAATTTTATAACATTTAGATAGGCATTTCCTGTTATTTCCTCCTATCATAATATATCTCAAAATATCTTCTTCCTTCCCATGCACTCCGTTTCCTCTATATGAATTTTTATTTAAATAATGTTTGATTTGCAGATATTGGTAGAAATATCTGCGTACTCCCTCAAATTTACCAGCCACTTGATCAAACGGTAGTACTCCCATTGGTCCCTCTATCTCTCCTACTGTTTGTATTCCTGCATCCTTCCAGTTTTGTAAGTTTAAAAATGGGATGTGTGGTTCTATGGATAGGTAGATAATGATGTTCTCATCAACCTATTATGATTGGGAGTTAATGATCTCCAAACCCGTAAGGCCGCTTGCATTGTCAATAGTGGCGGTACAGTTGTGGTTCGCTGTAATATTTCCGCTTCCATTATAAATCGAGTCGAGCCCCGTCTAGAATAGACCTTCTCAATCTCCAACCATTTATGATCTTTCCGCATTTGCCACCAGTCACGGAGCCCTCCTATTATGGACGCTTTATGATATAAGCTTAAATCTGGTATCCCCATTCCCCCTTTATCCATAGGTAGAGCTAGTATATTTCTCGCTATCCGGGGTTTTTTACCCGCCCAAATAAATTTGCTAATCAATCTTTGTAATTCAGTAATATATTTTTTAGGGATTTCGAGGGGAAGTGATCTAAAATAATACAAAATCTTAGGCAACACTATCATTTTTATGATATTAATTCTTGCTATCCAGGATAGCATGGTTTGACGTACTTCCTCAATCACCTTTTTAATTTGTCTATACAGGATCGTAAAATTCTTTGATGGTGTCAACCTGATTCCTAAGTATTGAAGCCCATTCTCTGACCATTGAAATGCGCACAATTCTTTTATATATTGTTTACTATTTAAGGGTATAGCTATAGGTAATATTACCGATTTATCAACGTTTATTTTATAGTAAGAGACTTTGCTATACGCTTCCAGTTCATTTAATATCGCCTTAATCGATTGCTCTACCTTCTCACAGGAAATAATAATATCATCCGCGTACATATTAATTTTATGTGCTTCTTTCCCTACCATGATTCCCGAGATTGATGATGAGTTCCTGATCCTCTCAGCAAGTGGTTCCAAACATAAAGCAAAAATTATTGGAGATAGGGGACAACCTTGTCGGGTCCCATTTGTTATATTAAAGACATCCGACATTGTTCCTGCAATCCATACTTTTGCTGAAGGGGCCGAATATACTGCAGAGATTGCCGACAAAATTGATCCTTCAAAACCAAACTTTTTCAATACTGCAAAAAGATACCCCCAGTGCACCCTGTCAAAGGCCTTCTCTGCGTCCAATGACAGGAATGCACTGGGGAACCAGATACTTCCGCTATTTGTACCAGATTTACCATACGTCTTATACCATCTTTGGCTTCCCTATCGCGTACAAAACCTACCTGATCTGGTTTTATCAGAATAGAAATTATTTGATTTATTCTAGATGCAAGTAGTTTCGTAAAAATCTTCAGATCCCCATTCAACAATGCAATCGGCCTCAGGTTCTGGGGTCTATTTGGTGGTTTACCCGTCTTTGGTATAGTAACTATAGTAGCTTCGAGATTACTGCCTGCAATAAAGCCTCTTTCCCTCCAAAGTTCACAGCATCTTACCAAAAAGGGGACTAGTTCCTCCGAGTATTCTCGATAATAATTATTGGGGAACCCGTCTGGACCCGGAGCACTCCCTTTTCTTGTTTGTTTTATAATCTTCCCAATTTCTTCTCTCGTTATCAGTGCGTTTAAATGTAACAGCTGAGTTTCTGTAATTTTTGGTAAATTACATTCATCTAAATATTTCTTTATTCCCTTCTCTGATGGTTGAGGGGTGTCCGGATCATCTTTTAAATTATATAATTTTAGATAATATTTAGCCATCTCCTCTGCAATTTCTGATGGTCTTCTACTTACTGTTCCATCTTTTTTAATAATATATTCAATCCTAGATTTAATTTCTTTTTTCCGCACCCTCCGAGCTAACAAGGCTCCCCCTTTATCTCCCTCAGCATAAAATTTCATCTGTAATTTTCGCATATTATCTGCATGTGTCTGTAACAAACTCTCTCTCAATTTGAATCTAATCTCCTGTATTTCAGCTGATATAGGTATAGTGGAGGCCTCTTTATTACGAACCTCTAAAGTTTGTAATCTATTAATCAGTTCTTTTCTATCTTTCTCTTTTTTACGTTTAAGTATTGCAGCTTGTTGAATACAGACACCCCTTATCACCACTTTATGTGCTAACCATAAACACTCATCATTTATCTCTTCATTATCATTTGTATTAAAGTATTCCTTCAAGGCTAATTTTATTTTCCCCGCTACTTCCTCATTTAATAACAACCTTTCACTCAGACGCCATCTCCTTATCAAGGGATGGGAGTCCGCGTGAGAGATTTCCAAATAGATTGGCGCATGATCAGACCATGTTATTAGTCCGATATCCGCATTCGTGCTGCTTGTCAAGATATTATCATCAACCAAAATATAGTCTATTCGACTATACGTTCGGTGACGATTTGAAAAGAATTTAAAGTCTTTTTCTGACGAATGTAATATATCTCCATACATCATGATAGTGATATTCCCAGATTAACTCTTTCATCTCCCCTCGACTCCCTATACCTCCTTTAGTTGTATCTAGCTCTCTATGCATAGGCAAATTAAAATCTCCACATATTACCTTATTACCCTGCGCTACTTCTTTTATTTTTTGAAGACACCGTTTAATAAACTTCTTTTGTCCCATATTAGGAGTATATATTGTCGCAACTGTATATAGTGCTCCATTTATTCTACAAATCAGAACCAAGAGTCTACCTTCTAAATCTTCACATTTTTGAACTAACTCAAATGTTACTGTGTTTTTAATCAGGATACATACTCCTGCCTTCTTAACTTTATTATTAGAAAAAAAACTGTGCGGAAAATTTTTATGTTGAAATCTACCATTATCTTTACCCAATAGATGTGTCTCCTGCAGACAAATAATATCTGCCTGAGCTCTCTCAACCTCTTTCCATACCATAGCTCTTTTACCTGGAGCATTCATACCTCTCACATTTAAGGACATAATTTTCATCTTCATTTTAAATTAAATTGGGCAAAAATTTTTCCCCAAAGCTTGACCCATTTTTATTTATTACTATCAATTTTATTCCGACTAAGGAGAGAACGAATTTTAAAAATTTTTTTTTATCATAGCTATGTTTTCTTATACCTTCTATAAAGATTAAAAAATATATAGCAAAAGATGATTTGTACCTGCGTGAGGGGAAAAAAAAAAAAAAAAAAAAACACACAACATTAATCTAAACCAATACATATAACAAACATTATGGCCGATCTCCTGAGCCATAAAAGGCGCCCTGTTCCTTGGGCTACGGGCAGAACATATCTGCCATATCGGGAGCCTAGAGCACAAATACTTGTCTCCAGGAATGTCTATGGAGCTGCTCACGAGGCCTCATTTCTTCCCTCTTATACTTTCTTCCATTCTGGTCTTATTTTCCTCCCCTGTATTATTTTTGCAGGGGCAAAGTCTATCTTCCAAGCAGTTAACTTCCCTTCCGCATCTTTAGGTGAAATACATGTTACAGTCTTATCTTCATATAAAATATGTAATTTAACTGGGTTAAATCCCCACTTATATCTAACATTGGCATCTCTTAGAGCAGTGCAGACATGTGCATAATCCCTTCTTGCGTCTAAAGTAGCTGCTGACAAATCTGTAAATACTTTAAGACCTTGAAACTCTTTAGGTAACATTTGGGATTTCCTAATTTGTTGAATAAACGCCTCTTTAATTGGAAAACGCAACATCCTAACCAAAATATCTCTCGGTAGTGCAGCATCTAAATGTCTCGGTTTTGGAGTCCTATGCACTCTCTCTATTAATATATCCTCAGGTGAGCGATCCGGCAGAACAGCAATAAAAAACCTAATCACGAAGGGCTCCAATTGGTGGTCTCTTACATCCTCAGGGATTCCCCGGATTCTTATATTCTGTTTTCTAGATCTATCTTCTAAGTCATTTAATTTCATATGTACTGTGCCCAACTCATTCTTTAATGACTTATTTTCATCTACCAATGCATTTATTGTAGATGTATATTCTGCCATCTGGTCCTCTATATAAGATGTTCTCTCCCCTACTGCATCCAAATCTTTTCTTATTTCATTTAACATATCATACATGTCTTCTCTCAGAGAAGTTCGCACCATGGTGATGAATTCTTCCATATCTCCCCTTGTTAATGGGGCATCCATGGTACCTCTGCTGCTCCCTCTACTCTGATTTCCACTACTGGGAGGGGGACTCACACTACTCCCCCCCCCCCGATGCTCCTGCTTGTGATCTTAAATCCTTAAGAGGTGATGCTGGTGTCACTTTCCCCTTAGCATGTACCTTCTGTCCTGCTGGATAAAAGTCTGGCAGCCGTGGGGGGGATGTATGCTTTCCAGCTTTCCCCCTCGTCATCATTTATACTGAGTGCGGCTATACCGGACTCTGTACTCACAGTTTTCTTTTCCCTTAAGGGAATCTTGCGAGAAAAGCCGGTATACTGTCCAACTGCAAACTCCAAATGCGGCACTCCTCTGGTGCCCTCCAGTGTCCACAGCAGTTGGTTCCACAATCTTCAGACTCCTTAGTATCTGCCTGTGTCTTTCCTCAGTTGCTCACTACAGCCCGCTGTAAAGCTGTCAAGCTGACAGACTGCCAAGCCGACCACTCCTGCACGCCGTCCTCGGGTCTGCATCCAGATTATACTCCGCCCGTCACAGCTGACTGAGCCGTGGAGTCCTCGCTCAGCAACAAAGGGATCCAACCGGCAGCAGCGGAAAAACAGCGGAAGGACAGAGGAACAAAGGGAATCTCAGGTGCCGGTCAGCGCCGCTCAGGGCCTCGTGGAGCTGCGCTCCTGCAGACTAGGTGGCCGCCATGTTTACGTGCGTCGTGCGTGCGTGCCTCCTCCCCGACGTCTTTACTACATTGATGCTGTACAGCCGTTTTTAGATTTTTTTGAAAACAAGATTTTTTTTTTTTCAACTTGCGTGAAATTCTTCTGTAGGAAGCAGAACACATAAATCTACCTTTTACTAAGCTGGAAGTCTCTTGTGCTATTAACTCCCTTAAAAATGGGAAATCTCCAGGTCCAGATGGCCTATCGAAGGAATATTTTAAGTCATTTGAGTGTCTACTGGCCCCTTATCTTCCTAAACTAATAAACTCCACCTCTATAATATCTCTGCTTCCTGCTGAAGTGCAGGAAGCGGTCATAACAGTAATACCAAAAGACAAAGGCGACCCACAGAGTAAGTGTTTTTAATGTCATCAAAGCATTATATTCATCTCCATCTGTTAAAGTTTTATTAAATACTTTTGTTTCTAAATCTTTTAAGCTTAAAAACGGAGCCAGACAGGGTTGTCCCCTATCACCTATTCTTTTCAATCTTATTTTGGAACCTTTTGTTGAAAAAATCAGAGTGGATGCTAATATACGAGGAGTCCCTCTAAATAGCAGACAACATAAGACCTCGCTATTTGCTGATGATGGTTATGTTGACAGATCCCCTAAACTCTTTAAAGGTACTTTTACACACGGCAACTTTTCTTGGAATCTCACTGGCAACTTACTGGTTGCAGTGAAATCATGGAGACATTGTTCGATTTGTACACAGCAACAAGATAGAACAATGTGTCCATGATTTCACTGCAACCAGTAAGTTGCCAGTGAAATTCCTAGAAAAGTTGCCGCGTGTAAAGGTACCCTAAGGAGACTTTTGGAAGTTACTAAAGAATTTTCAGAAGCTTCCTTTTACAAACTGAATACCCATAAAATGCAAGCTTTGCCCTTTAACATCGATAGGAACTTACTTGACCTTTTAAAGAGAGAATTTCAACTCCCATGGGCATCCTCTGAACTCTCTCATTTAGGAATAATATTGACCAACCCCTTGCGAAACATAGTGATCAAAATATGCTAAACATTACTAAAAGAATCGCGGATGATCTGTCCTTCCTCTCCAAGTTAGATATGTCCTGGTTGGGTAGGATAACTTCATATAAGATGGTTATTTTCCCTAAACTCTTCTTCCTTCTTTGATCCCTCCCCCATCTGAATCAGCAAAAGCACTTCTAAAGATTGCAGTAGCAGCTGACCAAATTCATTTGGGGGTTGTAGATCATCGAGGATTTCCAAAACCACAATTATGAAGCATAGGAAAAGAGGAGGCTTGGGTGTTCCTAATATTAGGGCCTACTACCTTTCTATTCTGATCAAAGAAAGCAGGAAGTGGTGGGAAATACAGAATATACCTTTCTGGGTTAACATTGAAAAAGCTCATATGCTTATCGCTTATCCAGCTATCTTCATTCCTTCAGCTTCCTATCTTCTCAACCCAAGAAAACGTTTGACAGTATTTGACTCTTTGAAAGCTACCATTAGAGCCTAGTGGAGTCCTGTACATGTTTCCAAGCCTTCATTTAAAAGCATTATTCCCTGGTGGCTCCCAATAGAGATCCTTGAGCTCCCTGCCCATCACTAAAACTCCACTCTTGGAGACAAGCAGGTATTAAGTCTGTTTCAGATTTTTTAATTAATGACCACTTGAAATCCTTCTCCATTTTAGAAGTACAGTTTAGTTTGCCCATGACTGAAGATGCTAAATGGCATGTAATCAATGATACTTTAAGCAGCGGGAAATTGTTTCTTAGGTAAAGACCTAGCAACATTGACTCACTCCTCCGACACACTGCCTTTGAAATGGGGTGGAGGACTGGCAAATTATATCAATTTTTCAATAGTGACGTTATTCTAGATAATAAAAGATTCTTGGGTGTGTGGGAGGGAGAGTTGGAGATAGACTACAAAACCTTGTGTGATCATTTTACTCGCATTCTACCGATGATCTACTCCACTGTCCCTTGGGTGTCGCTCCAGGAAATGCAATACAAAATCTTCACGAAGTGGTACCTCTTCCCGCAAAAGTTGCATTTGATTGATTCGGTAAATGATCCGCTTTGGTGGAGACACTGTGGCTCAGTATGGACTATTAAGTACATTATCTGGAGCTGTCACGTGATTAGACAGTTTTAGTTACATGTTCAGACACTAATGAATTTACTTATGAATTATAAAGTCACACTCACAATGGACTTAGCTCTACTCCTGATAGGGGTCCCTGTGATTCCAAAATAAAAATGTTTACTTACAATACATAATCTCATAGCAGCAAAAAAACTTATTGCTTCTTTGTGGAGAGATGAAAAACCACCCACTATAGAGGATTTATTAGATAAACTTTCCTCGCATAACTTGTTTGAATATATTTTTGAGGTTAGAAATAATTGACATTGTAGATACTTAGAAAAGTGGACCCCCTGGGTGTCTTTGTTTTCTCCGACATTGACGTTTGATATTGATTAATAGATTAATCTTCTTTCCTGAGTTGTATGTATATTTGCTTGTTTATAATACCATTTAACATACTTTATCTACCTTTATTCTTCTTTATAGATTGTACTTGATTAAGTAGATTGCTCTTTATTATGATCGTTAGAGATGTAACCCACCGTGTCAGTGTATATAGTTTGGATTGATCCACCCTTTTATTGACCCATTTCTTCCTTTTACCCTCCACCCCCTTTTTCCTTAATCCTGCCTTTTTCCCCTTTTCGGTTTAATTTATGGTGCACTTTTCCTTCTCCTTTCCTCTCCTTTTTTTTTATTCTTCTCTTTTATGTGTATCTTGCTAGTGACATACAATCAACTGATTGTTATTACGTTTTTTTTAATGGTAAATGAATGTATTATTACTTTGATTATTTATTTTGTTGTTTAATTACCCAATAAAGAGATTTAAACAAGAAATTCCTCTGTAAATGCATGTGTGGGATTGGGCCCCTGTAACTTTTTTTTTCATCCCTTTATTGGGGTGGATGCTCAAACCAGAAGTCAAATCCTGACTCTATGTTTTCCATCATGTAAAACCATGCTAGGCATGCAAAGTTTATGTAGTTGATAATGACACAGTGTCAGTTTTAAAAGAATCAATTGCCATTATAAAGTACAGGCTACTGTAGGAATAATTTAAAAAATGCAAGGTCTATCTTGTTTGAAACTATTCACAGACCTAAACATGTGATTTCACATTAAGACCCTGTACAGCCATTTTCGTTTGCTCTCTTGAACTTACAGACAGTGACAGAACAGTCTGCCTTATCACCTGAGTTTGTTATAAAGGGCTCATATGGGGTTCAAAAGGTTTCATATTTTCCCTTAGAACTGGGCCGACTTCTCTGTTGGCTACAGGTTCTATGCTAGGGACGGGCTGCACCTCAATGGGGAGGGTGCAGCTGTGCTGGGGGAGAAAATGACTAGAAGGTTGGAGGAGTGTTTAAACTAGGGATTGGGGGGGAGGGTATTCATTGTATAGGAGGGGAAGATAGTGTAAATAGTAACCTGGGCACAAGTAATAAAATTGGGGTGGCATGGGGGGTGGGGTTAGAACAGTCAATCTAGTAGGAAGGAATAGAGGTAAAGAGAGATGCATAAAGTGCATGTACACTAATGCCAGAAGCCTCACCAACAAAATGGAGGAATTAGAATTGATTTTGTTGGAAAATAATTATGACATGGTGGGGATTTCGGAGACTTGGCTGGACGAGAGCCATGACTGGGCTGTTAATTTACAGGGCTATTGTCTGTTCAGAAATGACCGTACAAATAGGCGAGGAGGAGGTGTATGTTTATACGTAAAATCATCCTTAAAACCCATCCTGCGTCTAATAATTAACTATGGGTGGAGATAAGGGGAGGGGGAAAAAATAATAAATTACTGATAGGGGTTTGTTATAAGTCCCCAACAATAATGGAAGTGGAGGAGAATATCCTCATAAAGCAAACAGATGAAGCAGCGACTCATGGAGAAGTTATTATTATAGGGGACTTCAACTACCCTGAAATACATTGGGGATCAGAAACCTGCAGTCCCAGCAAGGGTAATAAGTTTTTGAAAACTATGAGAGACAATTACCTTTCACATCTGGTTCAGGACCCAACAAGAAGGGGGGCACTGCTGGACCTAATATTAACCAACAGGCCGGACCGCATATCAAATATACGGGTTGGAGGTCACTTGGGTAATAGTGATCATAACGTAATAGGCTTTCAAGTATCCTTTACTAAGACGTGTAGTAGAGGGGCTACAAGGACACTAAACTTCAGGAAGGCAAATTTCCAACGGTTGAGAGATGATCTTAGTGCAATAAACTGGGACGATGTCCTGAGACATAAAAGTACACAACACAAATGGGAGATGTTTATTAGCATCCTGAATAGGACCTGTGCACAATATATACCCTATGGGAATAAGCATGCTAGAAATAGGAGGAAACCACTATGGCTAAATAAAGCGGTAAGAGGTGCAATATGTGACAAACAGAAAGCATTTAGGGAATTAAAGCAAGTAGGTAGTGATGAGGCATTAAATAAATACAGAAAATTAAATAACATTTGTAAAAAGCAAATCAAGGCAGCAAAGATTGAGACAGAGAGACTCATTGCCAGAGAAAGTAAAAAGATTCCTAAAATATTTTTTAACTACATAAATAGTAAGAAACTAAAAATTGTTGGTGTTGGCCCCTTTAAAAATAGTCTAGGTGAAATGGTGGATGAGGATGAGGAAAAAGCCAATATGCTAAATTACTTTTTTTCAACAGTATTTACACAAGAAAATCCCATGACAGACAATATGATCATTGATAACAAAAATTCTCAATTAAATGTCACCTGCTTAACCCAAGAGGAAGTACGGCATCGTCTAAAAATCACTAAAATTGACAAATCCCCGGGCCCGGATGGGATACACCCCAGAGTGCTGCAGGAATTAAGTACTGTCATAGATAGACCATTATTTTTAATATTTAAAGATTCCATAATAACAGGGTCTGTACCACAGGACTGGCGTATAGCAAATGTGGTGCCAATATTCAAAAAGGGGACAAAAACTGAACTTGGAAATTATAGGCCAGTAAACTTAACCTCTACTGTGGGTAAAATCCTAGAGGGTTTTCTAAGAGATGTTATACTGGAGTATCTGAAGAAAAATAACCTCATGACCCATTATCAACATGGTTTTACGAGGGACCGTTCCTGTCAAACTAATCTAATAAGCTTCTATGAAGAAGTAAGTTCTGGACTGGACCAAGGAAATGCAGTGGATGTGGTGTATATGGACTTTTCAAAAGCTTTTGATACGGTGCCACACAAAAGGTTGATACATAAAATGAGGGCAATGGGGATAGGGGAAAATTTGTGTAAGTGGGTTAAGAACTGGCTTAGTGATAGGAAACAAAGGGTGGTTATTAATGGAACACACTCAGAATGGGTCACAGTTAACAGTGGGGTACCACAGGGGTCAGTGTTGGGCCCGCTTCTATTTAATATATTTGTTAATGACCTTGTAGGGGGCATACAGAGTAGAATCTCAATATTTGCGGATGACAATAAACTCTGCAGGGTAATCAATACAGAGGAGGACAATTTTATATTACAGGAGGATTTATGTAAACTAGAAGCTTGGGCTGCTAAATGGCAAATGAGCTTTAATGGGATAAATGTAAAGTCATGCACTTGGGCAGAGGAAACAAAAGGTATAATTATGTGCTTAATTGTAAAACACTGGGCAAAACTGTCACTGAAAAAGACCTGGGTGTATGGGTAGATAACAAACTCACATTTAGTGGCCAGTGTCAGGCAGCTGCTGCAAAGGCAAATAAAATAATGGGATGCATTAAAAGAGGCATAGATGCTCATGAGGAGAACATAATTTTACCTCTATACAAGTCAATAGATGCTCATGAGGAGAACATAATTTTACCTCTATACAAGTCACTAGTGCGACCATACTTAGAATACTGTGTACAATTCTGGTCTCCGGTGTATAAGAAAGACATAGCTGAACTAGAGCGGGTCCAGAGAAGAGCAACAAAAGTCATTAGAGGACTAAGGGGTCGGCAATACCAAGACAGGTTATTAAACTTGGGGTTATTTAGCTTGGAAAAACGAAGGCTTAGGGGTGATCTTATAATAATGTATAAATATATGAGGGGACGGTACAGAGAACTTTCTAATGATCTCTTTACTCTTAGGCCTGAGACTGGGACAAGGGGGCATCCTCTACGTCTGGAGGAAAGAAGGTTTAATCATAATCACAGACGCAGATTCTTTACTGTAAGAGCAGTGAGACTATGGAACTCTCTGCCACATGATGTTGTAATGAGTGAGTCACTACTAACATTTAAGAAGAGCCTGGATGCCTTTCTTGAAAACTAGAATATTACCGGTTGTACATAGTAGATTCTTTGATAGGGAGTTGATCCAGGGAACTAGTCTGATTGCCGTACCTGGAATCAGGAAGGAATTTTTTCCCCCAATGTGGAGCTTAGTGTTGCCACATTGTTTTTTTTTGCCTTCCTCTGGATCAACATGTTAGGCTATGGTTTGAACTAGATGGACTTAAAGTCTTCCTTCAACCTTAAAAACTATGTTACTATGTTACTATGTAAAACCAGGTGCAGGTTTGGAGGAAGAATGAACAGTCACAACCCCTTTTCATATAATGGGGTGAGTGTACAGCATTACTGACAAGTTGTAGGTATTACAGCATATACATGGCATAAGGCAAACATAACAGCATAGTCACATAAATATCATTAAAAATGCCCATGATACCTTAGAGCCTAATAACATAACAGCCTGTCTCAACTCTCACCCATAAGTAAGGGGTTAAGTGACACGTGTTCGGGGCAACCCCGGGGCAACGTGTTTCAGAGCAAGTCTTTCTTCAGGGGGTGAAGGAGAAAGAGTGAACCCCTAGGTTAAATAGTGGAAACACACCTGTCTCACGTTGTGCCATGATTACACGCTCTAACTTTGCTATAATGCACTGTTTGTGCCAGGCGGCGCACATTCCGCAGTTGGAATAGCATTTCCGGTGACGTCACTGCCCGGAAATGTGTGATATTTATGTGACTATGCTGTTATGTTTGCCTTATGCCATGTATATGCTGTAATACCTACAACTTGTCAGTAATGCTGTACACTCACCCCATTATAAGTAAAGGGGCTGTGACTCTGTTCATTCTTCCTCCAAACCTGCACCTGGTTTTGTTGATTTTACCAGATTTTTTATATCTCACTGCATAGAAATAAAAAATTCTGCACTTGCATCAGTGAGTTCTGTTACTTATTGCTGGGGGGGTTACTACAACATTTAACTCTGTTCTCTGATTTTATATATGTGCTTTTGAGTTGTTGTCATGTGAGTCCAAGATGGTTACCCTAATTCTTGATTTAATAGCCCTAGTAAAATGTCTTAATTCTCTAGAATTTTCTTTAGTATATTTAAAAAATAATAATTCCCCTTTAAGGCTGGAGTCACACAGTCACTTGCATAAAGATCGCATGAAAATACCCAGACAGGCCACCAGCTGTCCTGACTTGAGCATGTCAGCTTCATGTATGTACATGCAGTTCTCACTCTCAGGAAAGGAAAGCCGGTCTGGGCAATGTTATGTGATCATATGCTAATGTTTATCCAGCCTAACAAAATGGATTGAACAAGAAATGCAAAAACTCAGTATAGTCACTTAGGTCAAGCAAGATTACTTTCTCTTACTGCACTGGTTGCAGATTTTATTTTCCTTAAAATAAATAATGTGCTGGCTTGCTGATGCTTTCTAGTGCATTAACAAAGAAAAATATTATGATTAAAATTCCAGTCATGGAGATATCATTGATCAACCATGCTGAGGCTGCCACTGGTTCTGGCACCTGTTTTATATCACTTTTTCCCTTTTAAATAAATATCTGTATTATTTGTAGATTTCTACATTTGTTTGCTTCACCCATGCTGTTCTCACAATGCCTAGAGTAGTTATGCAATGTTCCAACATTTTCTCTCCATATCTCTATGCCTAGGGCCACACATAAGCCCTGAATCCGTTATTTGCATCAGTTTTTTTTTTAGAATTCTAAGTCCAAAATCTGATGCTGTTAACGAATCCTGGACTCAAGTGTGACTGCTATGCTATGCGTTTTTTAACAGAACCCAAAAAATGATCTATTTTTTTTAACATGGGGCCCTATAAGAAATGGATCCGTTAACAAATGGCACATATAGGCACCATCCGTTAACGGATCCGTTTTTTGCTAGCATTTTTTACAAAAAATAGCAATGTCCAAAAACCGCATAGGTGCACAGGAGGCTCAAAAACGAGCCTTAAAATAATGGATCTGTTATTGAAACCAGTGGAAAAAAAACTGATTGGCATGTGTGACCCTAGGCTATCACTGAGCTGTGAGCTCTGACCATCTCTCTATATCCTAAGTCACCTAAAACGGTTGCTGCATTCCCTGAATTTACTTTTATACAGGTTCTGATACCCACTTCTAATTGGCTACACTACACCAAAGGATGCAAGGCATTATGGAGTAGCTCACATTTCTGTGGCTGAGGTCATTGGGCCTTATCTTGATTTTGCAAACTCCTGCTTAGTGTAAAATTAAACTGGCCATTATTTTTTTTATGATTCATGTCAATCAGGTCTCAAATTACTTGAATTGACTGCTGCTTGTGTTTTTCATCATATTTGTTGTGTATATGTGGAGCCCACTGGGACGGGGTACTCGGTACCGGACCGGGGTACTGCTGGGGATATCACGGTGGTCTTGATCCGGACCGTGTCTCAGGTTCCGCATGTAAAGGGGGGATATTTACAGGGGAGTGTGTCGTGACGACACCCACAGGTTGTGGTCAGGGTGACCACCGCTGCTGCAGAACCTCCGGGGATGATGTTTGGCAGCTTGGGATGCAATGGCTCTCTGCAGGTAGAACTTGGTTCCCCGGGGCAGTGATAGTAATAGTCTATAGATGGTGCTATGGACATTGCAGGATAGGGGTAGTAGTAGAGATGACAGCTGCTTGTGAGGAAACGCAGGATTTGAACATAAGGATCACACAGACTCATGGTTTTGAAGTTTTCCACGTCTTTACTGTAGATGTTGCTAGCAGAGTACTGGCCACGGGAGTCTGTGCCGGGGCCAGGATGCTCCCACCTTGTCCGGGTCCTCAGCTTCCCACTCCTGTGCTGCGTGTATGGCCCTGCTGCCGCTTTAGCTAGGCTGCTGGCCCTGTTTCTCCACACAGGTACCCACTTGATAGGCAGCTTGAGTCTTTTCTCTGTGTTTCTGACCCTTGTTGCTTTGCAGAGGTACAGTGTAGATCTATAACTTCCACTATCCCAGTGTTTACTGTGCTGCGTTTGTCAGTTACAGTTTCGAATCCGGTATCCGGTCTGTGCGCTCCTCCGGGGCGAGTTATGAGGTAACTCATTCCCCCAGGCATGTTCCTCTGTTTCTTGTACTCATTCCCTCAGACCCTGGCTAGGCCTGGAAATTGAGTAGCAGACTGTGGAGAGGCCTGATGCAGCCCCTTTACACCGCAATCTCTCTCCTCAGTTCTCCCAGAAACTGAACTAACTACTTCCTCTTGACACTATAATATATAGAGGGGAGCTGCTTTAGCTCCCCCTTCTGGCCTAGAGGTGCTAGTGCAGTGTCAGGTGTTGTGTGGGGAGTTAACCCTCGTTGATGTTACTGTGGCACATTAACCCCTGGGGTGCCGCATTCCCTCTTAGTTAAAGACAGTACTCCGGGACTGTAGAAAAACAAACAAACAGATAATATTACAATTAATATTTACAGAGACTTATAAAGTAAAAAGTACAAAAATCACTGAAATGCTCAAAAAGAGTCCAAAAGTTCAAAAAGCAGTCTTTCCGGGAGTTTAGTGTATTGCCTGCAGGCTGATAAATATTTACAAGTAGGTCTATACCACAACCAGTTCCGTGGTAGTTATGGTCCATAAATAAATAATAAAATTGCAAAGTTCAAGAAGATGTAAGAAGTTCATACAGTATAGTCTCTGTAGGAACTGGGCTTTTTTTAATGTTGCAAACTATTAACACATACGGGTGTCTCTGGTTACAAGTGCAGTAGGCCTCTAGGCCCTCGGGTCACCGCATAAGAAGCCAAGTTATTAATCTCCATGGCTGCCACCTAACAGCAGGCTACTCTCACCCTTTTTGTACATTTTACACAGTAACGGGTTCAAATTACTTTTACACAAACATATTTACATTTCACATTTAATTTTGCCTTTCAATCTCTGTACCTAGCCGGTATCTGACCTTGGGTATTATGCTGTGTTCTGCGTAAAACGGGTATACTGGATGTATGTAGCATATTGGTGTGGGTGGACGTGTACCTATTTGAAGTGTCTGGTACTATTGCAGATGAAGATCTGATTGTAGAACTGGCAAGCTCACTGGACCAGGAATTGGTTCTTCCTCTTCAGGCTCGACTTTCAGTTCGTCAGGTCTTGGGACTTCTGGGTCTACGGGTTCTGGTGTTGGTTTAACCATTGGAGGGATAGCAATCATTGGGACTACAACTGCTCTGTAATAATTTGGCCATGTTTTGGGGAAATCTCCTAGAACTGTATTGAATACTTCATCTTCCTCTTTGACAGGTTGGACCTGTATGGGTATGGTTACTTCTGGAGTCTTCAGAGTTTCAGAACACGGTTTAAGATGGTCCCTTGACACAACTGCTGATGTTCTCCCTTCATCTTTGCTTATTAGACACATTTTAGCATTGTCTAAATTGGATGGTAAGACTGTAAATGGAGTGGTTTCCCACTGATTATCCAATTTGTTGGTGTGTCTCTTTCTCTTGAGAACTTGCTCACCGGGTTGTAATGGAGTTGCTTGAGCACGTTAGTTAAATGTTCTCTCTTGCCTTGCTCTAGCTTGCTGGAGACTTTTCTCTACGCACTCTTGTACTTGGCGATACTGCTGTTGAAGTAGAGTATCCCAATTGGATTCTTCAACGTCTGCGTCTGGTTTTAGAATACCCATATCGAAATCAATTGGCAGCTTACCAGGTCTTGCACGCATAAGGTAGGCTGGGGTGCAGTTTGAAGAACTCACCGGGACATGGTTGTACAAGTCTACCAAATTGGGTAATTTCTCTGGCCACTGATTTCTTTCTGACTCTGGTAATGTTTTCAACAGGTCAATCACAATATGGTTCATCTTTTCGCATAAGCCATTGGTTTGGGGATGATAGGCTGTCATGCGGATCTTCTTACAGCCATACATGTTGCAAAACTCCTGGAAAATCTCTGATTCAAATGCTGGACCTTGATCTGCAAGGACTTGTTCCGGGTAGCCATGAGGTCTACAGAAATGTGTCTGAAACGCTTTTGCAGCTGTCTTCACTGTCAGATCCTTGATGGGTACCACCACTAAGAAGTGGGAGTAATGGTCCACGATGGTTAAGGCATAACATAGCCTGACCGGCTTGGTGACAACTTGACGTGGTCTAAGGCAACTAACTCAAGTGGTTGCTTGGTTACTATGGACTGGAGTGGGGCTCTCTGACTCTGTTGATCCTTTCTTCTGAGGTTGCACGGGCCACATTTTCTACACCAATCTTCAATTGACTTCCTCATGCCAACCCAGTAGAATCTCTCTCTCTCAAGAGTACCTCCAACCTCTTCCATTCAAAATGACCTGCACCATCGTGGTAGGCTTCTAAGACCATTTTGACGTCTCTCTTGGGTACGATAATCTGCCAGACCAGTTCATGTGTTTTAGGGTTGGTGAACCTTGTGCATAGCTTCCCTTGATACAGGAACAACTTGCCTTTCTCTTTCCAGAGTTGATGTGTCTCAGCTGGAGCGTTCTGATTAGGGTACGCACCTTGTTGTGTAAGCAATTCTTTCACTAGCTTCACAGCTGAATCACTATCCTTGGTGTCAGCCCATCCATGGTGTGCTAACGGGTTGAGATTTGCCTCCTGTTGTTTTTGGTAGATGCCGGGTTGATACTTTTCTACCTTAGAACGATGAAAGGCTGGTAGCTCAATTTCATCTAGCTCCTCCTGTTCCTCTTCCACGTCTTTCAGGTGTGGCATCCGGGATAAGGCATCTGCGTTCCCGCTCTTGCAGCCTGCCCTATATTTGATGGCAAAGTTGTAGTTAGACAGCCGGACTATCCATCGCTGCTCCAACGGACCTAAGTTTGCTGAGTCCAGGTGGGTCAGTGGGTTGCTATCTGTGTAGATGGTGAATTCTGCAGCTGCCAGAGGGTGCTTGAAATGCTCGGTTACAGCCCAAACTACTGCCAGTAGTTCTAACTTGAAGGAACTGTAATTCTCTGGGTTTCTTTCCGTAGGCCGGAGTTTCCTGCTGGCAAAGGCAATAACTCTCTCTTTGCCTCCTTGCTTCTGTGACAGTACTGCTCTCAGTCCCACGTTGCTGGCATCCATGTACAGAATGAAGGGTTGATGGTAATCAGGGTACGCCAGGATCTCTTCTCCTGTCAGTGCACACTTCAGCTTGCTGAAGGAGTCTTCCCTCACTTCACTCCACTGGAAAGGAGGATTACGGATTGAAGATCTTTTCAACTGTCCTACCAAGATGTCTTGTTGAGGAGCTGCTAGCTTCGTGAATCCTCTGATAAATCTTCGGTAATAGCCTACCTGGCCCAAGAATTGCCTCACTTCTTTCACATTAGTAGGTCTTGCCCAATCCCTTATCATGGTGACTTTATCAGGATCCGGTGCTACTCCCTTTGAACTCACGACGTGCCCCAGGTACTGTACCTTTGGCTTGAGAAGGTGGCACTTGGATGGCTTGATTTTCATGCCGTATCCACATAAGGCCTCAAACACTTCTGCCAGGTCTTGTAGATGTTGCTCATACGTCTTGAAGTAGACTAAGAAGTCATCTAGGTACAGGAGGACAGTTTCAAAGTTCTTATGTCCTAGGCAGCTCTCCATCAGGCGTTGGAAGGTACTGGGTGCGTTGCAGAGTCCAAACGGCATACAATTGAACTCACAGAGGCCCATCAGTGTAATAAACGCTGTCTTCTCCTTGTCGGCCTCTGCCACAGGAACTTGCCAGTACCCACTAGTCAGATCAAAGGTAGAAAAGTAGTTAGCAGATTTGAATGCAGCTAATGACTCCTCAATCCGAGGTAACGGGTATGCGTCCTTGTGTGTGATGTGGCTGATCTGCCGGTAATCTACGCACATTCTCATAGTCCCGTCCTTCTTTTTAACCAATACTAAAGTCGCTGCCCAGGGGCTACAACTGTCTCTTATTACCCCTGCAGTTTTCATATCTTTGAGCATGTCTTTGGTGGTTTGGTAGTGAGTGGGTGGTAATGTTCTATACCTCTCTTTTATGGGTTGATGGTTACCTGTGGGTATAGTGTGCTCTACCCCTTTAATTTGCCCAAAGTCTAACGGGTGCTCATATTCTTTTACTACCTGGTATACTCCATGCTTTTGATGGGGAGGTGTAGAACTGGTACCTGCGAATAGCTTTTGGCACCAATCCTCCAGCTTTTCCCCTGAGCCATTGTCATCCACCTGACTTGACGGATTCAAGGGCTCGATGGCTGTGATGGCATTGCTATCAACCGTGAACAGTTTAGCCATAGTAGAATACTTTGGTAATGTGACCTCATCCTCCCCGCAATTTAGAAGGTGTAATGGCAATCTTCCCCGGTGTACCTCAACCACTCCTCTGGCTGTTAGTATAGTGGGTCTACTGTCTGAGTACACAGGTTCTACCAGGGCTTGATAGTCTTGCCCTTTAATGCCTATTGCGGCTCTACACCGGACCAACATTCCAGTTTTGGGAGGTATCACAATGGGTATTGGATCACTTACTCGTACACTGCCGATTTCACCTCCTGATATGTCTACCTGTTGCTTCATCATCAGGGCTTTTATTTCCTTGTGCAGAAGCCTCTGCTGTCTGGTTCTGGCAGTCTCGGCGATCTGCTGTAAGACAGTAATTACCTCGGAAAAACACTTTTTAATAACATTTATTCATAGTAATATTACTGGTTCACGATCTCGCCGGTCAACATCTACAATTATAATACCCTGGTCCTGCAATTCTACCTTCCCAATCTGAATTGTCATTTCTCTGAACCCAACTTGTGGTATTAGTTGGCCATTACTAGCCCATAAGTTCACTACAATGTCAGTTGGACCACTATTAATGTCTGAATCAACCCAGTACCTTTTGTAGAGAACATGTGGAATTGATGTTATCTGGGACCCGGTATCCAACGTTAAAGGCGTTAAAGGGAATGCCATCCACACGATAGGGATAACCGGACGTCCTCCCATGAATCTGTCATACCAGGCTGAAGGACCTTAAGAATTTACTCCTGAGAAGAGGTCCGCCTGCCCAAGGAATCCTCGTTAAATGCACATTCCCGGGCAAAGTGACCTGGTTTCTGACAACGGCGGCAAATGGGCTGTCTATCTGGCTGATACCAGTCGCTGGGTCGTCCTCTCATCACTTGGTACCTCCTGGGCCTCATCCACGGGACATCCTCCTTGCTGGTCTCCAACTCAATCTTGGGTGCAGGCTTGGTTCCTCGCAGCTCCTTGATGACTTTAACCATGGAAATAACAGTATCTGTCACGGCATCTAGCTTTTGGTTGAGGGCCTCATTAGAGATAGGTTCTCTGTGTTCAGCAGCAGTCTCTGACATGGCCGATGTCACTGATACTCCTGGCTGCTGAGGTGCTGCTGTGAGGCCTTGGGTGAAATTCAGATCCCGGGGCGCCTCTAAATGCTGAAGACAGATGGCTCGATCTTTTAACTCAGCAAATGTCATTTCAGGATTTTGAATAATCATCATACTCAGCTGTCCTCTGTGAGAAGGGGATAAGAGGCCCTCTATGAACTGGTCAATTAGCATTTTATCAGCTCCCACGGCTAAGGCAGGTTCTGATAGTTTAAGTGCTTTGAGTGCTTCCTCTAAGTTCAAGGCATAGTCTCTTGCACTCTCCTTGGGCTTTTATTGACATCCAAAGAACCTCACATTAGCATGGTATCAGCACTAGACTAAAATGCTGCTTTTAGTGCAGCTACAAGATGCTCTACAGTGTCCTTATCTGTGTCCGGCGAGGACACTACTTCCCGCCGTGCATTGTCAGTTAATTGTTTAACAATCATTCCTACACGCTGGGCTTCAGTGAGGGGGTAAATCACATAATATGCTTGTATTTTCGTAATAAAGTCATTACGGGTGTTGGGCTCACCAGAGTGAGCAAATTAAGCCTGCCGAGCGCTCTGCTATGGCGGCAGGTTCAAACAGTCACGGCACACAATGCCCGGTTTACCGGGCATGGTAGATCCTGTTCGTGACGCCAAGTTGTGGAGCCCACTGGGACGGGGTACTCGGTACCGGACCGGGTGCTGCTGGGGATATCACGGTGGTCTTGATCCAGACCGTGACCCGGGTTCCGCATGTAATGGGGGGATATTTACAGGGAAGTTTGTCATGACGCCACCCATGGGTGGTGGTCAGGGTTACCACTTGCTGCTGCAGAACTTCCAGGGATGATGTTTGGTAGCTGGGGATGTAATGGCTCTCTGCATGTAGAGCTTGGTTCCCCGGGGCAGTGATAGTAATAGTCTATAGATGGTACCATGGATATTGCAGGATAGGGTCCGTAGTAGAGATGATAGCTGCTTGTGAGGGAATGCAGGATTTGAGAACAGGGATCATACAGACTCACGGTTTTGAAGTTTTCCACATCTTTACTGCAAATGTTGTTAGCAGAGTACTGTCCAGGGAGTGTGTACCAGGGCAGGGTTGCTCCCACCCTGTCCGGGTCCTCAGCTTCCCACTCCTGCACTGCATGTGTGGCCCTGCTGCCGCTTTAGCTAGGCTGCTGGCCCTGTTCCTCCTCACAGGTACCCATTTGCTAGGCAACTTGAGTCTTTTCTCTGTGTTTCTAACCCCGCCGTGTTGCTTCACTGAGATACAGTGTAGATCTATAACCTCCACTATCCCAGTGTTTACTGTGCTGGATGTGTCAGTCACAGTTTCGGATCTGGTATCCGGTCTGTGCGCTCCTCCGGGGCGAGTTATGAGGTAACTCAGTCTCCCAGGCGTGTTCCTCTGTTTCTTGTACTCCTTCCCTCAGACCCTGGCTAGGCCTGGAAATTGAGTAGCAGACTGTGGAGAGGCCTGATGCAGCCCCTTTACACCACAATCTCTCTCCTCAGTTCTCCAGGAAACTGATCTAACTACTTCCTCTTGACACCAGAATATATAGAGGGGAGCTGCTTTAGCTTTCCTTCTGGCCTAGAGGTGCTAGTGCAGTGTCAGGTGTTGTGTGGGGAGTTAACCCTCGTTGATGTTACTGTGGCACATTAACCCATGGGGTGCCACATATACAGTTCACATTGAGTTGACTTGTTCATTTCCACTTAACAACCAACTATCTACTGTGCCTGAAAGCAATAGCCGCGGTTCTCCTCTTTTTATGTTGACATGCTCTTAAATTTATTAATCACCAAAAAATGGCCCTGCAAAAAAATTCCAATGAAACTGCAATTTTAGTGTCTGACAAGATTATTTATTTAAATATATTTTGCTACAGCACTTAGGCAATATTCTGATGATTGGTAGAGACCCTGATTTTGGACCTCAGCTGAGGAATTAGCCATTAAACCTTTCACTCTTGGGTATTTTTCTGGACTTTGTTTTTTGCCTCCCTGTTTTCCAAGAGCCACAATTTGTTTATTTTTCCTATCATAAATTTTATGAAAGCTTGATTTTTGTGGGACGAATTGATCTTTTGAATGATACCATTCATTCTGCCACATAGTACACTGGAAAATGGAAAAAAAATGGCTAAAAAGTACAATTCCACAGAGCTTTTCGGGTTTTATTATTTACCATGTTCAATATATAGCAAAACCGATTAGGCATTATGATTTCCCTGGTCAGTTTGAATGTGAAGATGCCAAACGTATAGATTTTTTTTAATTATATAAAAAATATTATTATATATTTTTTTATATTAATAAGATGTTAAAAAAATTCAGAAATTCCTTTTGTTGCTATTTTCCAAGACCCATAACAATAATTTTTTTATCTGGTGATGTGTGAGGGATTATTGTTTGCACCCTGAGCTGATGTTTTGATCACCTTTTATGGCATTTTATTGCAATATTGCAATGACCAAAAAAAGCCTAATTCTGGCATTTTTTTCATTATACCATTTTCCTATTAATTTTATTACATTTATACTTTAATGGGTCAATCATTACTTAATGCTGCAATACCAAATATGTGATTTCTTTTAGTTGTTTACTTTTTAATGGGACAAAAGGCAACTGATTTGAACGTGTGCTTTCTTGTTATTTAAATATTTCTTCAAATTTTTTTTATTAATTCATACTGTATTTATGTAATAGTCCCCCTAGGGGACTTGAAGCTGCGATTGTCAAATAGCCTGTGCAAAAGTCACAATCTCATATGAACATCAGCCATGGGACGGCGTTCACAATAGGCTCATAATGACAGGTGAAGGAGTTTTCATAATACCCCTTTTCCTGTTATGACAACCAATCAGCACTCATGGTCAAGTGAGGGGCATGCATTTGGGCAGGATAAATTATGTGTTTCCTGTCTGCACGTGTTAAATAATGTTGACAGTGACTGCCTGGTTAACAGGCTAACAACTATGGGCATCCTTTTGATCCAGCCACGGCTTTTAGGGTATGTGCACATGATCTGGAGAAACTGTGTGCTGGTCGCAGTGCCTCCAGACCTGAAGGAAGCAGTGGGTGAAGACAGAGTGAGCGCACCCATCCTGTGTCCATGATCTGCATTGGGTGAAGGGTGACTTTTCCCTCCATTCATCCGCTGGAGATCACTTTTGACTCCGCAGCAATAAATTGACTTGCTGAGGAGAAGTAGAAGTATGGCAACCCGCACCGCAGCTGAAATAACGCTGTGGAAGGGGAAAACACAGTGAGGATGGGATTTCTAGAAATTCCACCCATTGTGCTTGTACTGTACAATGCAATTGGAAAAAGAAGAAGTAGTCTTCGTTCAAGACGCTGCAATTACTGATCATGTGTACACAGCCTTAGAGGAAGTTGATGGCTGATTAATTCAGCCATCAATTGTGGGTATTGATGCGGTTTCAGCATATGAGCCCACATCAAAGGCAGTGACATGGCCGATGACATAAATATAAGTTAAAGGATGTGAAGGGGTTATTTGAAATCCCAGAAAATTGTTGTACTAGTTTTAGATATAGATTTTGCACTGTAGCCAGAAGATTCTCGCTATTATTTTTTATATGTCCACTAATCAAAAGATTTTAAACAATACCTTTTTATGTGTGAAACTCCAAATATATTTTGTGGCCTCTTTACCGCCTGTGCTGTGTGAAGTTTGGGTAATTACTTTTATTTTATTTTAGTAGGGATAATAGGCTATACTTGCCATATCAACTATGAAATAGCAGAAAAAGGATTGCGATTAGCTTTAGCTTTAGTACTTTAGAGAATCCTGCAGTTTCCTATGGCGCCACTTCAATAAATGTCACAATTAACTCTAAGTTTTACGACCCTTTTAAACTAAAATGTATGAAAACGCCATATATTTGCTTAATTAAAACAATCAAAGGTAAAATATATTAAACTATTACAAAAACTTACTATGATGATGGAAGTAATTGAAATGTAATTTAAGTAAGGGAACACATTCAGCTTATAATGTATTTACAATAATTTGATGAAATATTTTAATGTGATTAAACCAATTAATATTAATGCGTTGGAAAAACACGCAGAACATTGTTATATGTTTAAGATTTTTATACACGAAAGACAAGCGGTTTGCTCTAACGAATTCCTTTAATTGGTGCACTTTATTAGAGAACAGTAGAACAGCATTTTTCATGAGACTACTCAATTTGTCGCATGTTACCTATATCATGTCAGAGTGCAATAAATGTGCCACAGAAAAGGGTAGCTGATAATTATTTCATGAGTGCTGTTACAGAACCTCACATATTTTAGTTATCATAAAATATTGAAAAAGAACAAGATGACTAGATAGATGAGCAAGTTAAAATGTCCAGGTATCCATGTATTGATTTAGCATTTGCTGAACGCTAATGAAAAGAGAATATATTTTTAACTAATCTTTTTTTTCTCACTTTTTTTCTCTCTCTATTTCCCAGTTTTACTCCTTATTGAATATAATTGCTGGCTAAGGGTTCTTATTCAAATGTTTTATGTACATTTTGACATTGACATTGCAATATTTCCACTGTGTGTTAGGAAATTTACTCAAACCAAATAATATTTATTTTAGACTATATTATTTTTCTATTCAATTTCTATGTGAAGGTGTTTGACCCATCTTTAAGATTTATTAAGGTCCATTAAACTAAAACTGCTCTTTTCATTTAGTGCTACTTCTATTTAAAGCTAGCACAGGTATGCAAATTTTTTCAAACCCAATAACTGATTCTTATATTTTTTTCACATCTTGATTGAAAATTAAAAAAATCTATTTTTAACCAACATGTATGGATTTTGCACAAAATGAATGAAGTATCATGTAGAAGATAGATGAAATAAAAAATATTTCTTGCAGCCAAAACTTACACAATCTACTTATATAATCGGGAGTTGGGAATTCGGGCACTGTAGCCGAATCCCAAGCTCCTTAGCGGCACTGCGAGCAATGAAGCGCAGCGTCATCGCGAGCCGCAGCCGCACTACTGTAAAAAAAAAAACATTTCCTCACCTCTCCCCGAGCCCCCGCCGTCTCCCGCCGTCTTCCTCCAGGCTCCCAGTGGCTCCCGCAGGCTCCCGGTGCCTGCAGAGCTCTTCTACAGCAGTACGGGACCTGCGGTGATGTCAGAGTCACGTGACACCAGCTTACTCCATGCTAACCGCGGGTCACGTGACTCTGACATCACCGCAGGTCCTGAACTGCTGTAGAAGAGCTCTGCAGGCACCGGGAGCCTGCAGGAGCCACCGGGAGCCTGGAGGAAGACGGCGGGGGCTCGGAGTGAGGTGAGGATAATCTTTTTTTATTTTTTTTAACCCCTGCCTTGCAGGAGCGCCGGTGCATGTATACTCTGCCAGCACCACACACGCCTATATACTCTGCCACCACCACACACGCCTGTATACTCTGCCACCACCACAGACACCTGTATACTCTGCCACCACCACAGACGCCTGTATACTCTGCCACCACCACAGACGCCTGTATACTCTGCCACCACCACAGATGCCTGTATACTCTGCCACCACCACACACGCCTGTATACTCTGCCACCACCACTACACACGCCTGTATACTCTGCCACCACCACAGACGCCTGAATACTCTGCCACCACCACAGACGCCTGTATACTCTGCCCCCACCATACACGCCTGTATCCTCTGCCACCACCACCACACACGCCTGTATAATCTGCCACCACCACAGATGCCTGTATACTCTGCCATCACCACCACACACGCCTGTATACTCCGCCGCCACCACCACACACACCTGTATACTCTGCCGCCACCACCACAGATGCCTGTATACTCTGCCGCCACCACCACAGACGCCTGTATACTCTGCCGCCACCACCACAGACGCCTGTATACTCTGCCACCACCACCACACACGCCTGTATACACTGCCGGCACCACCACACACGCCTGTATACTCTGCCGCCACCACCACAGATGCCTCTATACTCTGCCACCACCACACACGCCTGTATACTCTGCCACCACCACAGATGCCTGTATACTCTCCCGCCACCACCACACATGCCTGTATACTCTGCCACCACCACAGACGCCTGTATACTCTGCCACCACCACAGACGCCTGTATACTCTGCAACAACCAAAGACGCCTGTATACTCTGTATACCTCCTCACCCGCAGCCTACTATAGGGGTGGCTGGGCAGCATACCCCACCCCACCCTCCGGTCCTCAGCAGCGACTAAAGGGGCGGCGGTGCTGGCCTCTGACAGCACCCCCCTCCGCCCCCACCACCACACCCGCCTGTATACTCTGCCACCACCACAGACACCTGTATACTCTGCCACCACCACAGACACCTGTATACTCTGCCACCACCACAGACACCTGTATACTCTGCCACCACCTCAGACACCTGTATACTCTGCCACCACCACACACGCCTGTATACTCTGCCACCACCACAGATGCCTGTATACTCTGCCACCACCACCAAAGATGCCTGTATACTGTGCCGACACCACCACAGACAACCTCTATGCTCTGCCGCCACACCACACACACCTGTATGCTCTGCCACCACCACAGACACCTGTATACTCTGCCGCCACCACCACAGATGCCTGTATACTCTGCCACCACCACACACGCCTGTATACTCTGCCACCACCACAGACACCTGTATACTCTGCCACCACCACAGACACCTGTATACTCTGCCACCACCACACATCGCCTGTATACTCTGCCGCCACCACTACACACGCCTGTATACTCTGCCGCCACCAACACAGATGCCTGTATACTCTGCCGCCACCACCACAGATGCCTGTATACTCTGCCACCACCACAGACTCCTGTATACTCTGCCACCATCACAGACACCTGTATACTCTGCCACCACCACCACACACGCCTGTATACTCTGCCACCACCACAGACACCTGTATACTCTGCCACCACCACACACGCCTGTATACTCTGCCGCCACCACCACACACGCCTGTATACTCTGCCCCACCACCACACACACCTGTATACTCTGCCGCCACCACCACAGATGCCTATATACTCTGCCGACACCACCACAGATGCCTGTATACTCTGCCGCCACCACCACTGATGCCTGTATACTCTGCCGCCACCACCACAGATGCCTCTATACTCTGCCACCAGCATAGACGCCTGTATACTCTGCCACCACCACAGACGCCTGTATACTCTTCCAACACCACAGACGCCTGTGTACTCTGCCAACACACCACACACGCCTGTATACTCTGCCACCACCACCACACACGCCTGTATACTCTGCCGCCACCACCACATACGCCTGTATACTCTGCCGCCACCACCACACACGCCTGTATACTCTGCCACCACCACAGACGCCTGTATACTCTGCCGCCACCACCACAGACACATGTATACTCTGCCGCCACCACCACACACGCCTGTATGCTCTGCCGCCACCACCGATGCCTGTATACTCTGCCACCACTACCGACACCTGTATACACTGCCACCACCACCGACGCCTGTATACTCTGCCACCACCACCGACGCCTGTATACTCTGCCACCACCACACACGCCTGTATACTCTGCCACCATCACACACACCTGTATACTCTGCCACCACCACACACGCCTGTATACTCTGCCACCACCACACACGCCTGTATACTCTGCCACCACCACACACGCCTGTATACTCTGCCACCACTACCGACGCCTGTATACACTGCCACCACCACCGACGCCTGTATACTCTGCCACCACCACAGACGACTGTATACTCTGCCACCACCACACACGCCTGTATACTCTGCCACCATCACACACGCCTGTATACTCTGCCACCACCACACACGCCTGTATACTCTGCCACCACCACACACGCCTGTATACTCTGCCACCACCACACACACGCCTGTATACTCTGCCACCCCACACACGCCTGTATACTCTGCCACCACCACACACGCCTGTATACTCTGCCACCACCACACACGCCTGTATACTCTGCCACCACCACACACGCCTGTATACTCTGCCACCACCACACACGCCTGTATACTCTGCCGCCACCACCACAACACGCCTGTATACTCTGCCGCCACCACCACAGATGCCACTATACTCTGCCGCCACCACCACAGATGCCTGTATACTCTGCCACCACCACACACGCCTGTATACTCTGCCACCACCACAGATGCCTGTATACTCTCCCGCCACCACCACACACGCCTGTATACTCTGCACCACCACAGACGCCTGTATACTCTGCCACCACCACAGACGCCTGTATACTCTGCAACCAATAAAGACACCTGTATACTCTGTATACCTCCTCACTCGCAGCCTACTATAGGGGTGGCCGTGCAGCATCCCCCCCCACCCTCCGGTCCTCAGCAGCGACTAAAGGGGCGGCGGTGCTGGCCTCTGACAGCACCCCCCTCCGCCCCACCACCACACCCGCCTGTATACTCTGCCACCACCACAGACACCTGTATACTCAGCCACCACCACAGACACCTGTATACTCTGCCACCACCACATACACCTCTATACTCCGCACACCACAGACACTGTATACTCTGCCACCACCTCAGACACCTGTATAATCTGCCACCACCACAGACACCTGTATACTCTGCCACCACCACACACACCTGTATACTCTGCCGCCACCACCACACAAGCCTCTATACTCTGCCGCCACCACCACAGATGCCTCTATACTCTGCCGCCACCACCACAGATGCCTGTATACTCTGCCACCAACACACACGCCTGTATACTCTGCCACCACCACAGATGCCTGTATACTCTCCCGCCACCACCACACACGCCTGTATACTCTGCCACCACCACAGACGCCTGTATACTCTGCCACCACCACACACGCCTGTATACTCTGCAACCACCAAAGTCGCCTGTATACTCTGTATACCTCCTCACCCGCAGCCTACTATAGGGGTGGCCGTGCAGCATCCCCCCCCACCCTCCGGTCCTCAGCAGCAACTAAAGGGGCGGTGGTGCTGGCCTCTGACAGCACCCCCCTCCGCCCCTACCACCACACCCGCCTGTATACTCTGCCACCACCACAGACACCTGTATACTCTGCCACCACCACAGACACCTGTATACTCTGCCACCACCACATACACCTCTATACTCTGCCACCACCACAGACACCTGTATACTCTGCCACCACCTCAGACACCTGTATACTCTGCCACCACCACAGACACCTGTATACTCTGCCACCACCACACACCCTGTATACTCTGCCGCCACCACCAAAGATGCCTGTATACTCTGCCGCCACCACCACAGACACCTCTATGCTCTGCCGCCACCACCACACACACCTGTATGCTCTGCCGTTACCACCACACACGCCTGTATACTCTGCCGCCACCATCACACACGCCTGTATACTCTGCCACCACCACCACAGATGCCTGTATACTCTTCCACCACCACACACGCCTGTATACTCTGCCACCACCACAGACACCTGTATACTCTGCCACCACCTCAGACACCTGTATACTCTGCCACCACCTCAGACACCTGTATACTCTGCCACCACCACAAACACCTGTATACTCTGCCACCACCACACACGCCTGTATACTCTGCCACTACCACAGATGCCTGTATACTCTGCCACCACCACCAAAGATGCCTATATACTCTGCCGCCACCACCACAGACACCTCTATGCTCTGCCGCCACCACCACACACACCTGTATGCTCTGCCGTTACCACCACACACACGCCTTTATATTCTGCCGCCACCACCACACACGCCTGTATACTCTGCTGCCACCACCATAGATGCCTCTATACTCTGCCACCACCACCACAGATGCCTGTATACTCTGCCACCACCACACACGCCTGTATACTCTGCCACCACCACAGATGCCTGTATACTCTCCCGCCACCACCACACACGCCTGTATACTCTGCCACCACCACAGACGCCTGTATACTCTGCCACCACCACAGACGCCTGTATACTCTGCAACCACCAAAGACGCCTGTATACTCTGTATACCTCCTCACCCGCAGCCTACTATAGGGGTGGCCGTGCAGCATCCCCCCCCCACCCTCCGGTCCTCAGCAGCGACTAAAGGGGCAGTGGTGCTGGCCTCTGACAGCACCCCCCTCCGCCGCCACCACCACACCCGCCTGTATACTCTGCCACCACCACAGACACCTGTATACTCTGCCACCACCACAGACACCTGTAAACTATGCCACCCCCACAGACACTTGTATACTCTGCCACCACCACAGACACCTGTATACTCTGCCACCACCACAGATACCTGTATAATCTGCCACCACCACAGACACCTGTATACTCTGCCACCACCTCAGACACCTATATACTCTGCCACCACCACAGACACCTGTATACTCTGGCACCACCACACACGCCTGTATACTCTGCCACCACCACAGATTCCTGTATACTCTGCCGCCACCCACCACAGATGCCTGTATACTCTGCCGCCACCACCACACACGCCTGTATACTCTGCCACCACCACCACACACGCCTGTATACTCTGCCGCCACCACCACAGATGCCTGTATACTCTGCCGCCACCACCACAGATGCCTGTATACTCTGCCACCACCACAGATGCCTGTATTCTCTGCCACCACCACAGACACCTGTATACTCTGCCACCACCACACACGCCTGTATACTCTGCCACCACCACACACGCCTTTATACTCTTCCACCACCCCACACGCCTGTATACTCTGCCGCCACCACAACACACACCTCTATACTCTGCCGCCACCACCACAGATGCCTGTATACTCTGCCGCCACCACCACAGATGCCTGTATACTCTGCCGCCACCACCACAGATGCCTGTATACTCTGCCACCACCACAGACGCCTGTATACTCTGCCACCACCACAGACACCTGTATACTCTGCCAACACCACAGACCCCTGTATACTCTGCCACCACCACCACACACACGCCTGTATACTCTGCCGCCACCACCACACACGCCTGTATACTCTGCCGCCACCACCACAGATGCCTGTATACTCTGCCACCACACACAGACGCCTGTATACTGTGCCACCATCACAGACGCCTGTATACACTGCCACCACCACACACAGCCTGTATACTCTGCCGCCACCACCACAGACACCTGTATACTCTGCCGCCACCATCACACACGCCTGCTTGCTCTGCCGCCACCACCACACACGCCTGTATACTCTGCCGCCACCACCACACACGCCTGTATACTCTGCCGCCACCACCACATACGCCTGTATACTCTGCCGCCACCACCACAGATGCCTGTATACTCTGCCACCACCACAGACGCCTGTATACTGTGCCACCACCACAGACGCCTGTATACACTGCCCCACCACCACACACGCCTGTATACTCTGCCGCCACCACCACAGACACCTGTATACTCTGCCGCCACCATCACACACGCCTGTCTGCTCTGCCGCCACCACCACACAAGCCTGTATACTCTGCCGCCACCACCACACACGCCTGTATACTCTGCCGCCACCACCACACACGCCTGTATACTCTGCCGCCACCACCACAGACGCCTCTATACTCTGCCGCCACCACCGACGCCTGTATACTCTGCCACCACTACCGACGCCTGTATACTCTGCCATCACCACCGATGCCTGTATACTCTGCCACCACCACACACGCCTGTATACTCTGCCACCACCACAGATGCCTGTATACTCTGCCACCACCACAGATGCCTGTACACTCTACCACCACCACAGACGCCTGTATACTCTACCACTACCACAGATGCCTGTATACTCTGCCACCACCATACTCTGCCACCACCACAGATGCCTGTATACTCTGCCACCACCACAGACACCTGTATACTCTGTCACCACCACACACGCCTGTATACTCTGTCACCACCACACACGCCTGTATACTCTGCCCCCACCACAGCCACCTGTATACTGTGCCACCACCACAGCCGCCTGTATACTCTGCCACCACCACAGTTGCCTGTATACTCTGCCACCACCACAGCCGCCTCTCTACTCTGCTACTCGCAGAGCCGCCTGTATACTCTGCTACCCACAGAGCCACCTGTATACTCTGATACCCACAGAGCCCTTTCTATACTCCACTACCCAAAGAGCCGCCTGTATACTCTGCTACCCACAGAGCCGCCTGTATACTCTGCTACCCACAGAGCCGCCTGTATACTCTGCTACCCACAGAGCCGCCTCTATTCTCTGCTACCCACAGAGCCACCTGTATACTCTGCTACCCACAGAGCCGCCTGTATACTCTGCTACCCACAGAGCCGCCTCCATTCTCTGCTACCCACAGAGCCGCCTGTATACTCTGCTACCCACAGACCCGCCTCTATACTCTGCTACTCACACAGACGCCTGTATACTCTGCTACCCACAGAGCCGCTTCTATACTCTGCTACTCACAAAGCCGCCTCTATACTCTGCTACCCATAGAGCCGCCTTTATACTCTGCTACCCACAGAGCCACCTCGATACTCTGCTAACCACAGAGCCGCATCGATACTCTGCTACCCACAGAGCCGCCTGTATACTCTGCTACCCACAGAGCCGCCTCTATACTCTGCTACCCACAGAGCCGCCTGTATACTCTGCTACCCACAGAGCCACCTGTACAATCTGCTACCCACAGAGCCTTCTCTATACTCTGCTACCCACATAGCGGCCTGTATAATCTGCTACCCACAAGCCCGCCTGTATACTCTGCTACCCACAGAGCCGCCTGTATACTGTGCTACCCACAGAGCCGCCTGTATAATCTCCTACCCTCAGAACCGTCTGTATACTCTGCTACCCACAGACCCACCTGTATTCTCTGCTACCCACAGAGCCCCCTGTATACTCTGCTACCCACTGACCCGCCTGTATACACACAATTCATTTCACCCTGCTCCCGATGTAATTGCATCGGGCCTTTTTACTAGTATTATATATAAGAATGTATTGAATTCTGCAACTTTATTTTAAATTAGTCCTTGCACCTTTTCCTTTTCTCTTCAAAGCTTCTGTTGATCATTTTTTCTTACGTCTGCAGATCTTCTCTCTGAAGCATCTAGCTGTAGTCCACCATCATGTTTGCATTTCATCAACCTTGGTATCGTTGGCCCTTTTCCTTGATATTATAATAAAATCTTTCTGCTTGTTCTTCACTAACACCACCAAGGTTTTCAGGAATGTAGTCCAAGTGTGAATGTAAGAAATGTAACTTAAATTTCATCAGAGAACCTAAGGCTGTGAAATGCTTCAACAAGTTCGGTATGATGGGTTTAAATTTTGCATCTTTCTTCACAACTTCTTTAAAAGGATCTCAAGCCTTTTTCGCAAAGCTTTAATCATTGTTTCAAAACCTTCTTTTAGTAGAGCTTTAATAAACTGCTTCATTAGTCCTATAGGATTAATATGGAGAGGTGGAAAGAGAACTTTAGTGGGATCAACTAAACTTTCCGCAACTATGTTCTTAAGTCCAGGTTGTTAAGGGTGCCTTCACACAGAATTGCCCTCCGGTCCGGTGTGCAGCCGCACGCAGTTCCCGCTGCTATTAAGTCAGGACCGCGGCACCCCGGTCCTGACCTGTCAGCGGCTGCAGCTGCGTGCGCTGCACACCGGACCGGAGGGCAAATTAGCCCTCCAGTCCTGTGTGCTGATCCAGTCCGCGGCTGTCAGCGTCATCCCGGACAGCTCCGGACCTGATCACTCCGCAGTGTGAAGGCACTCTAAGACATTCTTGTTGGCCAACTGTTTAGTCTCTAGTGAAAAATCCTATCCCGGATGTCCCATTAACACAATAAGCATGGGCACTTTATAAATCCTATTTGCTGCCCAAGTAGCAAAAAGGAAAATTGATGCTCATGCAACATAAGTTAACCACCATATTTAAAGGTACCCATTCCACCAATAGAAGCTAAAGGACAGCATACAATTTTTCTGTACTTTTTAATATTTTTTTACCTTGTATGTTTTAGTATTGCTGGGCATTAACCCCTTAATGCCAAATGTTGGATATCCATCATGAGCAAAGGTCACTTTGTTCTAATTGACATATATATCCATCATATTGATCGCATGATACATCTTCTATACCAGTGAAATTAGATGCAGGAGCCTGACTGCTTCACAACATCAGGCTCCAATTGTGACAGCTAGGACCAGCATTCTCACTGTTCTAAGGAGTTTAACTCCTCATATGCAACTGTCAATTGTAGCAATAGCACATGTGGAGATTGTCAATCTCTCAGCAGTTTGGCATTCCAGGAGTGCAATCACAACACAACAGCCAATCAGATCCTGCCAAGGGAGGGTCCTATAGGCTAACTGTAAGTGAAGTACTGACAGTATAGTACATCGCATAGCACTATGCAAGGTAGTAGCAGTGTTGTGTATTGCTAATTCGACAATGAATTGCATATTAAAGCACACTTAAGGGACTAAAAAATATAGAAAAAGTGAAATATGGTAAGAAGGTAAAAAACAAAATTAGGACACAAAAAAAAGTATTTTATCAAATTAAAAAAAATTATAGCAAAAAGTCACATTTGTAATGACATGTACTATAATACTATTAATATCATGCAACGTGCATGCCTCAAAACACATTTAAAAAAAGAAAAGACAAGAATGCTAATTTTGTTTGTTCCTCTTCAGGAAAAAAAATAAATAAAAAGGTCACTATTTAATAAAAATAAAAAAATTATGAAGTCAAAATGGAACCAGTAAAGAATAGAGCTTGATACTCAAAAAATCAAGCCATCAAGTGCTGTACATGAAAAATATAAAAATGCATGGTTCTTAGAACATAATGCAATCAGAATTTAATCATTATAATTAAAATGGGATTTTCTTATTGAAATTTGTTAAAATATAAAAAAAATATACACCATATTTTTATGACTATAGGACACACTGTTGAGCAGGATAACATCTTGCTAAAAATGTATGTGCGTTTTAGAGTCTGCAGTCTGTAAGGTTAGCTGTTCCAGACATCCTTCCTCAACACCTTTACCACCCGGTGATTTTCCTTATTTCATTTTCAATTTTTCCTCCCCCTTTTCCAAGAGCCATAATGTTTTTATTTTTTCATCAATATTAATTTCAATATGAGGGCTTGTTTTTTGTGGGACAAGTTGAATTTTTGACACCATATAGTATACTGAAAACGGAAAAAAAATCCAAGCAACGCCCTGAAATGTGTTGAATAATAAATCAATATTATAATTATCCAAAGAAAAAAATGAACTGGGCACTATCAGTGTTAATGGGCTGATTCCACCTGTTAGGCTGACTGGCAGTCACAGACTTCAAGGCGGTGCTCACTTTGGTGCAGTATGCATATAACAATAAAATAGAAAAAAGACCAGTGGCACTCACCGAAGGCGATCTTGTGCTTTTATTTAAAGTTCCATGTTATCCGGTCCATCAACAAAGAACAAGTGCAATGGGGGTCCTGACCTGTAGACCTGTAGAAGCGGCTACTAACCACAAAATGGCAGGCCGTCGTCCGACGTCCACGCACCTCCCTCCCCTGATTGCACTTGTTCTTTGTTGATGGACCGGATAACATGGAACTTTAAATAAAAGCACAAGATCGCCTTCGGTGAGTGCCACTGGTCTTTTTTCTATTTTATTGTTAAATCAATTTTATACTCACCCTTTGATGTCTCGTGGAATGCGGAAGCATGGTTTTTAACCCTTCATTCACCATACTCTACATGCACCATGCTGGGTACTGCAGCAGCCATGATATGCTTTTATAGTAGTTGTGACTCTCACAACCACACAAAGTGAAGCCTCTGATACCTATTTAGGTAATATTTTATCTCTCAGACCCTTCATTCTCCCTACTTTAATTTTATGAGACAATAACCTTAGGGTTTTCAATAAGCTATATACATCAATGTTAAATGCAACATAGACGTCAAAATGCCACATAGACGTTTTTAATAAGGGGATCCTACACATTTGCGCCCCTTTTCCTTCTTGTTTTACATATCCATCAATGTTAACAGAAATAAACATTTGAAATAGATTACTCTGTTTGTAATGACTCTATTTAATATCTCTCTTTCACTTTATGTATTGAATCACTGTGCTTTTCCAAAAATAGACCCTTCCCAAAAAAATAAGCCCTGGCAGGGTTTTTTGGCATTTTTGGAGTAGGCTAGAAATATAAGGTCTACTCCAAAAATAAGCCCTGGTGGAGTAGTATAGTGGGCTGGGGCTTTGGGGGGCAGAGGTGGTTGAGTGGGTACTGCAGGCAGGAGTGGGCTGGAGGAAGCTGGAGAAGGCTGGAGCTATATTAGTATACAGAGGATTTTTTGACCCAATGGCGCACAGTTTCTAATCAAAGGGCATTTCCCTAAATAGTTTTATAAACAAATAAAAGAGAGGGCAGGAAATTTTAAGTCTATTATAGTGAAAATACCAATTATGAACCACACTTTAACATATGAAAAGCTTTACTCAAAATTACCATACAAAGTGATGCATGCAGGTTCACCTCAGGTCATCTAAATCATTGATAGGATAGGGTATAACCTGGCTCAAACCTTATGAGGTGCTCTGAGGAAAATTTACCAAAGATAATTTTAAGTTAGCCTCGGCACACTCGAATGAGAAAATGAAAAAGAGAAATTTTTCTTTGTGTTGATTTTTTATTAGTATAAAGAAAATCTTCCCACGTTTCGGCTCAACACGAGCCTTCCTCAGGGAATTGAGCTAAATTGAACATAATAACAAAAAGAAGTCACAATTTTTGACAGATAAAAAATACAGTATTATCAACAATGAGAGGACCCTCCTATAGGTGTCTTTCTCCTAAGTAGTCCTTTGTGTGTGAATACACATATCGTGCGCACTATATATACACGAGTGTGCACGGCCGTAAGTGAGTGATGGCGTGCCGGGGTGTGATGGTAGGTGAGGGGGCAAAGGACTAGAAAAAAGGGGGAGAAAAAGAGGTATAGGGGGAAAAAAGGGGGGGCATGCGGGAACAGACAAGGCGTTAGACTGGAAGGAAAATGAAAAAAAGGGGGGACAACCTGTATATTGAGATAAGAGAAAAGGGGGCAGTGTATAGAGTATACTAACCAAACTGAATATCTAGTAAGTACCTTGATAACTCAAAGAATTGGTGTAGGCGAGTACAAAGCGATCCAGGTAGTATATGGGAATCTTACTACTTGGTATTTAAAGGATGATTAGGATTGCTGTATTACAGAAATCTGTAAGAGAATATATATACACGTATATATGGCAGAATGAGGTGTCAGATAGCAGAGACTTATTATTTTTACACCACTTTTTTACCTCAGGTCATCTAAATCATTGAGGCTCTACTATGAACTCATGTAAACTTTCCCCGGGACCGGAAACTCAGCGGGTGATGCGGGAAAGGTCACCTAAGTTCAGAGCTTTAGATAAATTCATGTGAACCTGACTGGGACAATACCCTGATCACAAAAGAAGCCGGAAATCAGTCAGCTTCCGACCCATGGTGAGAGAATGGTGCAGAGGATTGTGACGGTTTTTCAGGGAGTAATAAAGTTGGGATTGAGACTTGTGTTTGTGTACTTTTTCCCAAGAAATTTGTTTTTCTTTATCTAGTGTATTATTCACTATTTACTAACATTGGTCAGACATTAGGAACCTCAGGCTTAGTGTCAGCTGGCATTAACCCCTTTATTACCTAATTAGTAAACAAAATATATTGCATCTGCCCACTTTTCCATGAAAAACAATTATTCTTTATTTCAGGTTGTTCTTAAAAACATGATAACTAGTGATGAGCAAGTTATACTCATTATGAGTACTTTTTAACACTCACATATTCATCCGAAAAACGAGTACAATATAAGTGAATAAGTGATTGGCTCAGCCCACACACACCGGCTGTAAAACAAGTATTTTTGAAACAGTGTGGGAGGGTTGGCTTTTTTACATTTGAACTACATAAAACATTTTGCAGTGCCCCCCGAGAGAGATCCTAACATTCAATCTCTCCTCACTGAGGTGCCAGCTCGATTTATGTAGTGAAGAGAGCTGTCAACTTGTGTGAGATCGATAATGATGGACATATTACGCACCAGCAGTACTCACTGAGTAACCAAAATCGTGAATATCGTATTATTCATGCGAATTGCAAATAGTAACGATTACACTTGCTCATCACTAATGATAACACATAGGACCACAAAGGTCCCTGCCTTAGCATTTTGGTTAACCCTTACTCATAGGCGTTAGTTCAAGGAAAGTAGAAAAACCAGCACCAAAGTTCCAGATCCTTGTGCTGTTAAAACTTCACTTTTATTCAACCCACATTAAAAATGGGACAAATATTATTAATAAGCGTATTGCCTGTCTTACTCAATTCAGATCCGAAGATCTTTAGTCCTTAGTCAGAGACATTGTAAAATATAATGACACAAAATATATAAGCTCACTGAACAGGAAGCTTAGGTCTGGTGTTTTGCAGGAGACACCTGACACAGCCTGACAGCTCCGGACAAACAGAACTGGAGGGTTAATATGCCCTCCGGTCCTGTTTGCAGCCGGATTCATCAGAGCACAGCTGCAGGAGCCGTCCCTGCTGAAATGACAGAATTGCGACTATCGGAGAGCTAGGCACGGTCCTGAAATCTCAGCAGGGGACAGCTCCAGGTGCTGAAGTTCAGCACGGCTGGTGCTGAGCTTCAGCACCCGCCATCCGGGAACCTAACAGGTTCTCTACTGGGTGCGGCGCGATCCGGGGCCCCATAGACTCCCATGTTAGGGGGCGCTGGATCTGGGAGAATCTGGCAGGATCCTGTTTGGTTTAATTTTTTGCCTCGGACACAAAAATGATGCAAGCTACGATTTTGTGTCCGGAGCAAAAAACGAAAGTAGCCTGATGCTGCCAGACAGGGACAAAACCGGATGGCAAATCACTGCCATCCGGCCCTATCCAACACCATAGTGCTACATTGTGTCAAAATCAGGTCTGGGGCTGTCTGGTTCACGTGGTGTGAAACCAGCCTTAGTCAAATGTTTGTGGGAAGGGTGAAGAAAGAGGGAGCCAAGAATACAAGCAGCTGATTCTCATCAACAAATAAGTATCCTTCTAGCAGGCTTTAATCTCACTATAATATTTACAAATAGTGTATATCGCATTCATTGACCTCTTAAATGAAAAGAAAATCTGATCTGAAGTTCTTTTTATTACTTTACCTTTTATTACCTTACTAGTAGGCTGAAGTTCTTTTATTACATTACTTGTAGGTATCTAAAGCGTAAGGTAAGGACTCCTGTTGTCCTATGTGTTATGATGTTTTTAAGAAGAACCTGAAATAAAGAATAATTGTTTTTCTGGAAAGTTGAGAAGCTGAAATATATTTTTTCTAGTAATCAGCAATTACTCAGGTGGACACCAGCCAGGTTTTCGGCAGCTGGTGAATCCATGGTGGAACAGGTGGAGAGCAGCACATTCCCATTCCCCATATACTTGACCTTTATTACCTAGTCTGCTACCATCAAAGGGCAGCTGGAAGAGTCAGGTACCAATTAAATGATTTTTCTATGTTTGATGTATTATTTACTATTTACTTAGAGGTTCCTAATGGCCGAATTTTACATTATCTCAACATAAGGAACCTCAGGCTGCCAGATGGAAACATGTAGCTGGAATAAGTTATTACCCAGTCTGCCAACTCCACAGGGCAGGGGTAAGAGGTGGATACAGAACCAGAAAATGGCAACTGTAATGAATGTGCCATTTTCTGGGGTTGCTGCAGGCTTCAATTCGCAGTGGCGGGGTCAAGAATGCTTTGGCTTCCCCATGCTGAGGATCCTTGTCCCCAGCTGCCTAGTTGTATCTGGCAACCAAAAATACGGTGAAGCATGGTGAAGCTTGGTTAGCAATACTTTATGAAGCTAATTTCTTTGTGAAAACAGCTGGGCTGTACTGTAAAACAGTTTGAGATGTGCTTGGCAGCTTTTAGGCCCTTTTGAAGGTGTTTTCTTTGCCTTTGATTTTGCCTCAAATTTATTTGAATGGGGTTTGGAAGTTCGGAAAACTGTTTGCTGAACAAGTCGGTGAACATATGCCCATTTAGTAAAAAGAGCCGAATTTGAACATCAAAAGGCTCACTTATCTAAAGTTTAGGTGGCCTCAGCTTTGTTAGTGTCCAACTTTCTCAAGTGTGCCCATATGTTCAGTCAATCATGTTTTCTGCACAGTAAACACTGCCAAACATAATGTTAGACAAAGCACAAAGTGACTCAATCTGCTTTAACCCCTTAAGGACCGAGTCACTTTGCAGCTTAATGACCAGACCATTTTTTGTAATTCTGACCACTCTCCCTTTATGAGGTAATATCTCTGGAACGCTTCAACGGATCCTAGCGATTATGAGATTGTTTTTTCGTGACATATTGGGCTTCATGTTAGTATTAAATTTAGGTCGATAATTTTTGCGTTTATTTGTGAAAAAATAAAAAATTTGGCAAAAATTTTGAAAATTTAGCAATTTTCAAATTTTTAATTTTTATTCTGCTAAACCAGAGAGTTATGTGCCACAAAATAGTTAATAAATAACATGTCCCACATGTCTACTTCACATCAGCACAATTTTGGAAGAAAAAAAAAAATTTGGTAGGACGTTATAAGGGTTCAAAGTTCATCAGCAATTATTCATTTTTCCAGCAAAATTTACAAAACCAATTTTTTAGTGACCACATCACATTTGAAGTCCCTTTGAGGGGTGTACATGACAGAAAACACCCAAAAGTGACACCATTCCAAAACTGCACCCCTCAAGCTACTCAAAACTATATTGAAGAAGATTATTAACCCTTCAGGTGCTTCACAGGAACTAAAATAATGTTGAAGGAAAAAATGGACATTTTAATTTTTGTAACAAAAATGTTCTTTTAGCCTCAATTTTTTCATTTTCACATGGGCAACAGGATAAAATGCATCCTAAAATTTGTTGGGCAATTTCTCCTGAGTACACAGATACCTCATATGTGGTCATAAACCACTGTTTGGGCGCACGGCAGGGCTCAGAAGGGAAGGAGCGCAATTTGGATTTTGGAGCCAATTTTCCGTTCAAAAAGTGAAATGGCGCTCCTTCACTTCTGAGCCCTGCCGTGCGCCCAAACAGTGGTTTATGACCACATATAAGGTATCGGTGTACTCAGGAGAAATTGCCCAACAAATTTTGGGATGTATTTTATCCCTTTGCCCATGTGAAACTGAAAAAATGTAGGCAAAAAGAATTTTTTTGTGAAAAAAAAGTGTTTTTTTAATTTTTATGAATGAATTTGTGAAGCATCTGGGGGTTCAAAGTGCTCACTATGCATCTAGATACCTTCCTTAGGGGGTCTAGTTTCCAAAATGGGGTCACCTGTGGGGAGCTCCAATGTGGAGACACACCGGGGCCCTCCAAACGCGACATGGTGTCCGCTAACAATTTGAATGGAAAATGAGCTCAAATTGTTAGCTGACACCATGTCGCGTTTGGAGGGTCCCTGTGTGTCTCCGCATTGGAGCTCCCCCACAAGTGACCCCATTTTGGAAACTAGACCCCCAAAGGAACATATCTAGATGCATAGTGAGCACTTTGAACCCCCAGGTGCTTCAGAAATTCATCCGTAAAAATGAAAAAAGAAACTTTTTGTGGAAAAAACGTGCTTTTTCATTTTTATGGATGAATTTGTGAAGCATCTGGGAGTTCAAAGTGCTCACTATGCATCTAGATACGTTCCTTCGGGGGTCTAGTTTCCAAAATGGGGTCACTTGTGGGGGAGCTCCAATGTGGAGACACACGGGGACCCTCCAAACGCGACATGGTGTCCGCTAACAATTTGAATGGAAAATGAGCTCAATTTGTTAGCGGACACCATGTTGGAGGGTCCCCATGTGTCTCCACATTGGAGCTCCCCCACAAGTGACCCCATTTTGGAAACTAGACCCCCGAAGGAACGTATCTAGATGCATAGTGAGCACTTTGAACCCCCAGGTGCTTCAGAAATTCATCCGTAAAAATGAAAAAGCACTTTTTTTTCCACAAATAATTTCTTTTTTCATTATTACGGATCAATTTGTGAAGCATCTGGGGGTTCAAAGTGCTCACTATGCATCTAGATATAATCCTTTGGGGGTCTAGTTTCCAAAATGGGGTCACTTGTGGGGGAGCTCCAATGTGGAGACACACAGGGGCTCTCCATACGCGACATGGTGTCCGCTAACAATTGGAATTGTTAGCGGACACCTTGTAGGATATGAAGAGCCCCTATGTGCCTAAACATTGGAGCTCCCCCACAAGTGACCCCATTTTGGAAACTAGACCACCCAAGGAACGTATCTAGATGCATAGTGAGCACTTTGAACCCCAGGTGCTTCACAAATTGATCCGTAAAAATGAAAAAAGAAACTTTTTGTGGAAAAAAACGTGCTTTTTTCATTTTTATGGATGAATTTGTGAAGCATCTGGGAGTTCAAAGTGCTCACTATGCATCTAGATACGTTCCTTCGGGGGTCTAGTTTCCAAAATGGGGTCACTTGTGGGGGAGCTCCAATGTTCAGGCATACAGGGAGGGGCTCTCCATACCCGACATGGTTTCCGCTAACAATTGGAGCTAATTTTCTATTGAAATTGTTAGCGGACACTATGTCGCATATGGAGAACCCGTGTGCCACCAGCACAAGGGCAACTAGTAGAGTTGGGGTACAGCCTCTAATGAATGCGCTATTTTCTTGGGTGGCTGTGGGTTGAAATTTGCAGCGTGGGGGACCCACAACATTTGAGTCTCTCCACGCTGAGGATTCCAGTCAGCCAGCTACCAAGTTGTACATGGCTGGCTACAAATACAGCGAAGGCTTTATTTTATTTCTAGAACTAATTCTAGAAAAAAAAATGGCGTAGGGCTCCGCCATATTTTTGGTCCAGCCAGGTACAACTTGGCAGCTACAGACTGCCAGCAACCCCCAGCTGCCTCGCTGTACCTGGCTGCAACCAAAAATACAGCGAAGCCCATTTTTTTTTATTTCTAGAACTAATTCTAGAAAAAAAAATGACGTAGGGCTCCGCCATATTTTTGGTCCAGCCAGGTACAACTTGGCAGCTACAGACTGCCAGCAACCCCCAGCTGCCTCGTTGTACCTGGCTGCAACCAAAAATACAGCAAAGCCCATTTTTTTTTATTTCTAGAACTAATTCTAGAAAAAAAAATGACGTAGGGCTCCGCCATATTTTTGGCCCAGCCAGGTACAACTAGGCAGCTGGGGCTGGAATCCTCAGCATGGAAAGGCCCAAGCGTTCTGGGCCCCCCATGCTGCGAATTGCAGCCCGCAGCCGCTCCAGAAAATGGCGCATTCATTGAAGCGCCATTTTCTGGCGCTGTACCCATGCTCTTCCAGTTGCCCTGGTGCCGGTGGCAAACTGGGTAATAAAGGGGTTAATGCCAGCTTTTTATTGGCAGCTGGCACTAAGCCCGAGATTCATAATATAGGGCCAATGTTAGACCCGCCATTAGGAATCTCTGGTAAATAGTCAGAAAATACACACATAGAAAAATCTTTTTATTTGAAAAAAAAACACAAACAAAATTCGGACTCCATCTTTATTATGAAGATCCGACGTAGTCCACAACGAAGGTCCCACGATGCTCGATTGCCTCCGACGTAGTCCACAACGAAGGTCCCACGACGCTCGATCGCCTCTGCTCAATCCAGAGACTGCAGCAAGGGATCAAGTGTCCTCTTCCTACAGTCTCAGGGGTCAGAGTTATGGTGCACTGTATGACAATGATCAGTTATACAGTGCACCATGACTATGATCCCAGAGACTATAACAAGAGGACACTTGATCCCTTGTTGCACCCATCCATCCACCTATGCACCCATCATCCACGCACGCACATCCACGTACGCACATCCACGCATGCACACAACCACGCACGCACATCCACGCATGCACACATCCACGCACGCATGCTGACATCCACGTACATCCACACACACATCCACGTACATCCACATCCACGTACGCACACATCCACGCACGCACATTCACACACGCACATCCACGTACGCACATCCACGCACGCACATCCACGTACGCACATCCACGTACGCACATCCACGTACGCACATCCACGTACGCACATCCACGCATGCACACAACCACGCACGCACATCCACGCATGCACACATCCACGCACGCATGCTGACATCCACGTACATCCACACACACATCCACGTACATCCACATCCACGTACGCACACATCCACGCACGCACATTCACACACGCACATCCACGTACGCACATCCACGCACGCACATCCACGTACGCACATCCACGTATGCACATCCACGTACGCACATCCACGTACGCACATCCACGTACGCACATCCACGCATGCACACAACCACGCACACACATCCACACATGCATATCCACGTACGCACATCCACGTACGCACATCCACGTACGCACATCCACGTGCTGACATCCACGCATGCACACACCCACGCACACACATCCACACACGCACATCCACGCACGCACACATCCATCCATCCATCCACCCATCCATCCATCCACCCACCCATCCATCCATCCATCCATCCATCCACCAATCCATCCACCCATCCATCCATCCATCCATTCATTCATTCTTTCATTCATTCTTTCATTCATTCATACATACCCAGCGATGAGGAGGAGGAGCCCCTGAGAAGAGGAGGAGCCACACTGCAGAGGAGGCCCGACGGTGCGGGCGGGTGCACCGAGCGTGCAGCCCGCCGGGAATCGGGATAGGTGAGCGGGGCTGGGGACCAGGGATCGGGGGCTGGGGACCGAGTCCCGGGGGCTGGGGACCAGCAGGGAGGAGGAGGGGGCCCTGCAGCTTTGCCGGTGGGCGCAGAAGCCCGCCGGCAAACAAACTGTGCAAGGTGGAGGGCGGGGATGGACGGGAGACAGGGGGGGCTGCACAGGGACGGGGACAGGACACAGAGGGCTCAGGACACAGGGGGGGGGCTACAGGACACAGGGGGAGCTGGACACAGGGGGCGGGGACAGGACACAGGAGGGGCTGCACAGGGGACAGGGACCGCACACAGGAGGGGCTGCACAGGGGACAGGGACAGGACACAGGAGGGGCTGCACAGGGGACGGGGACAGGACACAGGGGGCTCAGGACACAGGGGGGGGCTACAGGACACAGGGGGAGCTGGACACAGGGGGCGGGGACAGGACACAGGGGGAGCTGGAGCATCAGCTCATGGCCGGCGGCTGCGGTGCAACCCGCCCGCAGATAAGAGTGATTGCGGTGGGGGAGGGGGGTGAAGGGGTTAACAGGGGTGCCCACACCTCTGCCCCTAACCCTTGGCTGTCACTGACAGCTTTTAGATTTGAACTGTCACTGTTCGTTTAGGAGCAGTGACAGTTCAAAGCCATGACGAGTATACTCGTCATGATGCGGGAACTGACATCTTTTCATGACGAGTATACTCGTCATTAATCGTAAAGGGGTTAAAGAGGACCTGTCACCAAACCAGGCATGGTGATCTAATTACAGCACTGGATACAGCATGTCTGCAGAATGCAGACAAGGGGTCCCCCAGCACTTGAGCAGCTCTGTACCCCGAGAAAATACACTTAGAAAACTTACATGCTACAGCCACTAAGGAGGTGGCTAGGGGCTGCAGCCAAGGGCAGATTCACACCCCCTGCATGTTTAATCTGCCCACCGCTGCCAATCATTCTCTCCCTGTCTGCAGCATTTAAACAGAGTTTTTTTTCTCTCTCCCAGAAAGTCTGTTAGCCCCGCCCCCTGAGGGGCGGGGCTAAATGGGAGAGAAAAAAAACTCTGTTTAAATGCTGCAGACAGGGAGAGAATGATTGGCAGCGGTGGGCAGATTACACCTGCAGGGGGTGTGAATCTGCCCTTGGCTGCAGCCCCTAGCCACCTCCTTAGTGGCTGGAGCATGTAAGTTTTCTAAGTGTATTATCTCAGGGTACAAGGTTGCTCAAGTGCTGGGGGACCCCTTGTCTGCATTCTGCAGACATGCTGCATCCAGTGCTGTAATTAGATCACCATGCCTGGTTTGGTGACAGGTCCTCTTTAAGGTTATTTGTCCCTTCACAGTTTGTGCTAGAATCATATTTTTCAGGGCTTCACAAAGAAGCCCTGATGGAGCAACTGAAATGGGACAAAATACAATACTACCATAGTTTTAATGTAACAGGTTCACTTTCTTTTAAGGACAACACTGCACAAATAATAATAATGTGAAGTTGGTACATTGGATTAATTTCGTGGGTTATTGGGGACATCTGTTTTTTTTATTAAGGGGCTAAGAATGTACAAGTAGGTAGTTACTAGATACCTGCCTGTTCTGCCTGCTGATGGCTCAGTGGGCACAGACCGCTCCTGCTCATGAATCTGCAGTTTCATTTAACCTTACTGTTGAGAAAGGTGAGGGAAATGCTTCTCATGGTTTTAGCAGACATGCAAAACAATAAGTCAACTGTATTCTCTAATTCCTCCCTTTAACCAAAAGCACAATATTATTAAAGGTTTTTTATCATATAGGCTAAGGTCACATTAGGTTATGGACCCATGTTTCCAGCCAGCCCTGAAACAGGACAGCATTAATGGCAAGCGCTTGCTGGAAACGTGGGTCCATAGAAACTCTGTGTTTACCTTAGTAGCAGATGCACACAGAGCTATTGAGCTGATTTTTCTCTGCACACAGGAAACACTGCCTGCAGCGTTTTCCTGTGCACTCCTGAAAAGCGGGCGTCATGCAGCTCTGTGTGCACCTGCTACTAAGGTAAACACAGGATCTTCAATTAAGACACACAACCTTGTTCTTTAAAAGTCCTTGATGTTTGGAAGAATAAGTATAAGTCTATGGATTCTCAGTTTGAGGAAAAAATTTTAAAATCCTTATCTATTTTCTATAAAAATATAGCATGTGTCTCTTTTATGGAATCGCATTACAAGGTTCTTACTAGTTGGTATATGACTCCATTTAAATTGCATATTATTGACCATAATAATTCTGATCAATGTTGGAGACTTTGTGGAAAACTTGGTGATATGTACCATATATTTTGGATGTGTCCATATATACGTAACTTTTGGCAAGAAATTCAGGTATTGATTAATTCAGTATTTGCTCTTAATATTGGAAATTACTCCAGAATTGGTACTTCTTTTGCTTGAAATTGACAAGTTTCCACAAACCATTATTAATTCATATTCTTGTGGCAGCTGAAAGCTCTATAGCTCTTTATTGGTGGCAGCCTGTGGTTCCTACTGTACAAGACATCAATGAGACTATAAATGTGCAAATGTCATTAGAGTTTATTTACTCAATGAAACACAGCGCTCTACATAAATTCTATAATAAGTGGGACCTCTGGACAAAATTTATAGCAAAGTAGATCCCATATTCCATTGACATTGGTAAAAGCTTATTTACTTTTATGACTTGCAGAAATAGTTGTTGGTACCTGGGCACTCTATGGGGGCTGTTTATCTCTCCTTGCGCCATACGTGTATATAATATACCTTTTATATTACAGACATTTTTGACATATTTAATCTTATTTCGTGTTGGTGTTTGGTAACTCCTTTATTTTCTTTGATTTGTTGTTATATATATTACTTTTTCTTCTGGCTATGTAGCTAGTTATATTTGTTTTGGTTTTATTTTGTTTTGCTCAGATCATATATTATTCTATATTAGATGATAAATTAATCTAAAGATAGTACTGTTTAATAAATGATTATATTGGGACTGCTTTTAATATTTATACTCTTCAGACAATTTTATTTTTGTATTCAAAACTTGTTTTATTTGTTACTCAAATGTGACTTAATCCCATATATTGTATTGTATTCTGTCTTTATATCATTTGATCTGATTTTCTTGTTATCTTGAAAACTTTAATAAACATTATTTGAATCAGGTAAACCCAGGGTTTCTATGGACCCATATTTCCAGCTGTAGACATGGGTCCATATCAAAGTCTGACCGCAGCCACAGAGTGGACTTGTCATGTAATAATGGATAGAATTTTGAAGTTTTAAATATTCCTATTTAAAAGCAACAATACCATGTTTAAATTTATATTTTAATTCATAACTTAAATATAATTTGTAATTTTTTCTTATATAAAAATGTGATCAACTGTGCTGAATGGGTGTTGTTAGGTGCTTGGATATGGGCAAGGCTTAAACTCTGCCCTTGATAAAGCAGTGAAATGTACGTTGGAGACCTGGGAATTTAGACAGGGAATCCTTCTTTGCATTCTGTCATCTTTTATTTGTTGAGACCTAAACTATTTATTTATTAATTATATTTTTTGTTTTCACTAATTCATGACCATAGTGTCTTTAAATTATTATTTTTTTAACTATTTATTTATGTTATGTATGTCTTCTCTACTATATGTTAAAATGATATTATAATTGCATATAATTTATATTATATATGTATTATCTGGCACTCTGCTTCCAATTTTTAATTGTCTAATTCTCCAATAAATAATTATACTTACATACCGTATATACTCGCGTATAAGCCGAGTTTTTCAGCCCAAAATTTGGGCTGAAAAGTCCCCCCGTCGGCTTATATGCGAGTATATAAAAAAAAATAAAAAAATACAGCCGCAGCCCCGGAGGTATACAGGCCCCCCCATCAAGTTCCAGGGCCCCCCCACCTTGCGCGCAGCCTGTAAAGGGAAATCATACTTGCCAGAGTCCAGTCGCGCCGTCCACAGCTGCCGACATGACGATCCCGGGCTCCATTCAGCGTCTTCCGCATTTCCTGTAGTCGCGGGCAATGACGTCATTGCCCGCGCGCACAGGAAGTCGGAAGCCGGAAGACGCTGAATGGAGCCCGGGATCGTCATGTCGGCAGCTGCGGACGGCGCGACTGGACTCTGGCAAGTATGATTTTCCTTTACAGGCTGCGCGCAAGGTGGGGGGGCCCTGGAACTTGATGGGGGGGCCTGTATACCTCCGGGGCTGCGGCTGTATACAGCCCTGGGGCTGCGGCTGTATACAGCCCTGGGGCTGCGGCTGTATACAGCCCTGGGGCTGCTGCTGTATACGCCCTGGGCTGCCTGGGCTGATCAGCCTGGGCTGCTCTGCTGTATATACCTCTGGGGCTGCAATCTGGGGCTGATCTCTGGGGCTGCATCTGGGGCTGCATTGGGGCTGATATACTCTGGGGCTGATATACTCTGGGGCTGTATATACCTCTGGGGCTGCATCTGGCTCATATGGGGCTGTATATTGGGGCTGTATATGGGGCTGCATATACCTCTGGGGCTGCATATACCTCTGGGGCTGCTGTATATACCTCTGGGGCTGCATCTGGGGCTGCATATGGGGCTGTATATGGGGCTGTATCTGGGGCTGCATATACCTCTGGGGCTGCATATACCTCTGGGGCTGCATATACCTCTGGGGCTGCATATGGGGCTGCATATACCTCTGGGGCTGCATATACCTCTGGGGCTGCTGTATACTACCACTGGGGCTGCTGATGTATATACCACTGGGGCTGCTGCTGCTGTATATACCTCTGGGGCTGCATCTGGGGCTGCATATACCTCTGGGGCTGCATATACCTCTGGGGCTGCATATGGGGCTGCATATACCTCTTGGGGCTGCATATACCTCTGGGGCTGCTGTATACTACCACTGGGGCTGCTGATGTATATACCACTGGGGCTGCTGCTGCTGTATATACCTCTGGGGCTGCATCTGGGGCTGCATATACCTCTGGGGCTGCATATACCTCTGGGGCTGCATATACCTCTGGGGCTGCATATACCTTGGGGCTGCATATGGGCTGCATTACCTCTGGGGATGCATATACCTCTGGGGCTGCTGTATACTACCACTGGGGCTGCTGATGTATATACCACTGGGGCTGCTGCTGCTGTATATACCTCTGGGGCTGCATCTGGGGCTGCATCTGGGGCTGCATATGGGGCTGCATATACCTCTGGGGCTGCATATACCTCTGGGCTGCATATACCTCTGGGGCTGAATATACCTCTGGGGCTGCATATGGGGCTGCATATACCTCTGGGGCTGCATATGGGGCTGCATATACCTCTGGGGCTGCATATACCTCTGGGGCTGCATATACCTCTGGAGCTGCATATACCTCTGGGGCTGTATATACCTCTGGGGCTGCTGTATACTACCACTGGGGCTGCTGCTGTATACTACCACTGGGGAGGCTGCTGTATACCTCACTGCTGGGGGTTGTATACCTGTGCTGGAGTCCACCCTCGGCTTATACGCGAGTCAATAAGTTTTCCCAGTTTTTGGGGGCAAAAGTAGGGGGGTCGGCTTATACACGGGTCGGCTTATACACGAGTATATACGGTACTTAGTGACGTTAACTGTATATTTTGCATATTTGTAGTCTCTATTTCATATTTAATATTTTGGTATTATTTTTCTCTATTTATTTACATTTTTAATATGTTTATGTAATAAAACATAATTTTTTTTATAAATTTATTTGTGGCATCCTTCCTTGGTATATGATTATTAGCCTTTGACCACATCACCCACTGTATTTAAATAGGGTATTTTTCCTGTCGATCTACATTTCACACTTTTTTTTATTTATGTATTCCTAAATATATTTTTGTATCCTAATCTATATATTGCAAAAATAAATCTAGAATTTTATTCGGAAGCATATCTGCGGGAAGTTCACGGCAGAGATTGTTTTTTAACTTTGATTAATGATTTAGAAGTTATAAAAAAAATTAACGACACAATAATATCTAGATTATATGCAAATACAATAACGAGGAAAGAAAATATTTCCTTATGTTAAAACAGGTTTATCTGTTATTCCATATTGTTTGCTCCTTTAGATTTTGTACAGATATTAAAAGATACTTATGAAGTAAACAATAATTACATTTCTGCGTTAAACTGTTCTGCATTTGTCTTTAAAAATGGTAAGAATTTTTTTTTAATTGAACAGATAGTTAGTTTATCTTTTATAAAGTCATCTAAGCCTTTATTAAAAATGAATGCAAATAGATGCTGTTTCCTATCTTATAAAGTAATGGGATATCATTCTGAGAATGAAGATGATACAGCGCTAGCATAGCACTACTTCTTTTGATATGTTTTCCTGCACAGAGGTGTGTTAGCTAGACCCTATATAGAGATCTACACAGTCACATATCACTACTTTGTACCTGTGTGATCTACTGTGTTTTACCAAAAGTAGACTCTGCCCAAAAAATAAGGCCTAGGAGAGTTTTTTGGCATTTTTGGAGTAGGCTTTTTTTTAAATATAAGCGCTATGCCAGAGAGATGTCATCACTGTGCTCACTGGTCACATGATCCGATGCCCGGGACACTGGAAGACGGTGATGCTGGGAGCAGGGAGCTAGGGAGAGTGAGTTAACAACGTTTATTATTTTTGTGTGCACATCAGCAGGGTGGCTATACAGCATGATGGATAGCAATATAGCGCGATGGAGAGGCCATGTGCAGGATAGGAGATCATATCCAGGATGGGGGATCATAAACCAGGTGGGTCATGTGCAGGATGGGGGACCATATCAAGGATGTGGGATCATAAACCAGGGGGCCATGTGCAGGATGGGAGGATCATAACCAGGATGGGGATCATAAACCAAGGGGTCCATGTACAGGATGGGGGGTCATATCCAGGATGGATGAGCATATATTCAATGAAGATGGGGGCTCATATATACTATTTTTATGGGGCTCATATATACCATGGGGATGTAAAATTATATTTACCATGAGGATGGAGGATCATATATAGCAGAAGGATGGGGGACCATGTATACCAGAAGAATGGGGATCATATATACCAACAGGATGGGGGAACATATATATATCTCATAATGTAAGATACCTGGAATCCTCATATATTTGGCCCTTATCCTGGTATATTTGGCCCTGACCCTGGAATATTTAGCCCAAAATTGTGTGAATGATTTTTCCCTGCCCAAAATAAGCAATAATCCCAAAAGTAAACTCTAGCCCTGTTTCCACAGGTCAAAAGACCGCTGAGTGCGGCGACCAATCAGCACTTTTGACACGTGATAAGAATCCCTCACCGCTGATTGGTCGCTGCTGCAGGCTGAGTGCGGGGACCAATCAGCAGCGCGGGATTCATATTACCCGCCAAGCTGTGGGCCACTTCGCTGATTGGTCGCCATGAGCACTTGAAGATGCTCAAGTCAAAGATGTGTCAAAAAATGTAAATACCGCATCAACATTAATGGAATAGTTTTTGCTTAATCAACGAGACGAAAAACCTAGGCATTATTTGTATCAAGAGATTCCAGAGCATTATGCTTGGAATAAAACTTGGAATCCAATACGAGGACTTAGTAGAATAATTGGACGCATGTATACTGTTAGTGTCAAGGATCAAGAAAGATATTGCCTTCAGCTGTTATTACTGCATGTCAAAGGAGCTACAAGTTATGACGATTTGAAGACAGTTAACGGAGTATTGCACCATAAATTTAAAAAAATCAAGAGAAGGACCATAAATTTAAAGCTGCAGCTTTGGCTTTAGGACTTATATTGGATGATACTGTGTGGAGACTTACTTTAGAAGACGCAGTTATCTTACATACGCATTAGCAACTTCACAAATTGTTTGCCTACATCTGCATATTTGGACCGTTTACAAATCCCTCTGAACTTTGGACAAATTTCAAAGAACATCTGATCGAGGATTACTGCTTCCATCTTCACAGCAAAAGTGGAAATTGTCAACATTGCCAATCATATGCCATGCAAGATGTCCAAAATGTCTTATTACTGCATAGAAAAACATTTTCAGGCTTTGATTTGCCACAGCCTGCAATTCAAGTTTCACAAGTTCCAGAGTATGATGAAGCTTACGAATTATTGTTGGCAACAGAGAAGAGAAACTTCTTAAATGATCAACAAATTGCATATGATACTATTGTGAGTGCTATAGAAAACCAAACAGATGCAAGGCCAAAATGTTTCTTTATCGACAGTCCAGGAGGCAGCAGTAAAACATACCTATATGAAGTGTTAATGCATCACACTAGAGGGTTTGGAAAAGTCGTATTGAAATCGGCTACAACAGGTATTGCAGCTAACCTTTTACGAGGAGGTTGCACTATGCATTCACTCTTTGGGATACCAGTTCCAGTCAATGAAATATTTGTTTCCAGAATAAAACAAGACACATTTGCAGGAAGACAGTTAAAAAACGCACATCTTTTGATACTTGGGGAGTGCACCATGGCACCCAAATACGCTTTGAGCTTAATTGACAGACTTCTACATAAAGTAATGACTAGAAATGTTGCTGAACAAAATGAAATTCCATTTGAAGGTAAAGTTTTTGTCATTAGCCGAGATTTTAGGCAATGCCTTCCAGTCATACCAAATGGAACAAGAACAGATGTTTTTGAGTCCACCTTAAAAATGGCTGACCTTTGGAAACAGTTTAATAAACTCAAACTAATTAACAACACGCGATCTTCTGACCCAGAGTACAGCAATTGGCTTCTTAAACTTGGTAACGGTGAACTTAGCAATGAATACAACCTTGGAGAAGATATTATTGAAATACCAGAAGACATGTTGTGCACTGACAGCATCATAACTGATGTTTTTGGACAACGTGTTGAAATTGATGTGAATGACCAAACCAGTGTTGAGAGGGCCTCTTTCCATGCAATTCTCTGTCCCAAGAATGATGACGTGGCTCTACCAAATTTCCGTGTGATGAATAGAATGCCTGGAGAGTATAAGTTGTAAAAAAGTGATGATTCAGTGGATGTAGACAATGAAGATGAACGAGAACATTATCCAGTTGAATTTTTAAATAGTCTTAAGCCATCAGGAATGCCATCCCACAGACTACAACTTAAAGTTGGAATAATCGTAATGTTGCTGCAGAATCTAAATACAAATAATGGTCTAGTAATGGAACTCGCCTTAGTGTTACTGGACTCCATTCCCACGTAATTTAAGCAAAAGGCATCAGTGAATCAGCAAAAGGAGACAAAGTGTTCATTCCATGTATTGATTTATGTCCTACGGACACCGATCTTCCATTTAGGCTTCGACGTCAAGTTTCCAGTAAAACCAGCTTTTGCCATGACAATAAACAAGTCACAAGGTCAAACTCTACACCGTGTTGGAACATATCTACCGGAGCCCGTTTTTTGGTAATGGACAACTCTACGTTGCATTTTCAAGAGTTAAAATGAGATCCAACATCAAGGTTCAAGTTCTTGATACCCCTTTACAAGGAAAGCTGCTTATAGATAGTCAAAAGGTTATGGTGTACAAAAATATTTTAGGTTGTTATTGTTAACAAATATATTATAGTGTAAATGTACTTCTTTTGCTTGATAATTTATGTAAATACAGTTAGATATTCATGTAATTGTTTCTATATTTTGATAAGCTGTTTAATAATTTTGTTCAGTTGTATTAAGTTCTAAAAGCAATTACATTTAATGATAATGCATATATTGTATCCGGAAAATCCTTTGTATTCATTGCATTATTAGTCTGTGCACAAATAAATAAATCTAAAATACATAGATTATACATAGCTAGATAACAGATAGATACAACATAGGTATACATAAGTTCATAGGTGTGATAAATTTATAATATTTCATATTGTAAGGTGATCACACGTTAAGTAGAAGAGGGGAGATATATATCATCCAAATTGTTAAATTTGATGATATGAACCCAGATGTAATGTTCCAGTATCATAGGTGCTGAGAAACTTAATTTATCTTTAACATGGCTGGGTTTTTGTGAACAGCTAAAGAGATGGGCGGGACGACTGTTCACCACATCTCCATCTCAAGGTGTGGTCTATACACATAGATAGATAGATACATAGTTACAACATGCATAGAGAGATGATACATAAATATAGCATACATAGATGATAGACACATAGGTAGATGATAGATATGTACTATATAATCGTCTAATTCTGTGTGTTTGTCTCTCTGTAATGCAAATCCCGCGTGTCTGATTGGTTGCGTCCATTCATGTAATGGTTAATATATTTTGATAATCTATTATATAATCGCGAATCGGAAAAGCGCCCCTCCGCGCGCACTTTCCAATGTCGTCATGTGGATACGAATTTAACATTGGGCGCGAAGCGCCCAATGCTGCGCGAGCAAGGGCGCGAGGCCATTGCGAGTCGCTGGCCCAGGCGAGCAATGGTCGCGAAGCGGCCATTGCGAGTCGCTGGCCCAAAATCGATCCACAGGCTCGGCCATAACCTTAGCGATTTACTGCTCAGGTAGCGCGAGCAATGGCCGCGAGGCCATTGCGAGTCGCTGCCTGAGCCGCAACTCGCTCCCCGGGGACCATGGAGCGGAGGCGGCATAGCCGCCTCCGCTCCCCGCTAACCACAATGATTCCCTATGCCCGCTCATCGCCCATTACCACCCCCGGGACCATGGAGACATTCCCAGGCGCCATGGACCGGTGCCGGCACAGCCGCGTACACAAATGCACGCTCAGCGCCCATTCCGACCCTCGGGACCATGGAGCCACTCGGAGGCGGCATGGAGCGGTGCCGGCACAGCCGCCTCCACTAATGCCCGCTCACCGCCCCTTGCGACCCCCGGGACCATGGAGCCAGTCAGAGGCGGCATGGACGGTGTCGGCACAGCCGCCTCCACTAATGCCCGCTCACCGCCCATTGCGACCCCCGGGACCATGGAGCCAGTCGGAGGCCGCATGGACCGCTGCCGGCACAGCCGCCTCCACTAATGCCCGCTCACCGCCACCCCAGGAACTATAGAGCGGAGCCGCCACAGCCGACTCCGCTCCCCGATAAAACCAACTCCCACCCCCGGGGACTATGGAACGGAGGCGTCCCAGCCGCCTCCACTCCCCAGGGACCATCAACCCACTCGCCCTCAGACCATGGACCGGAGGCACCACACCCGCCTCCGCTCCCCGCTAAACCCAACTCCCACCCCCGGTGACTATGGAGCGGAAGCGGCACAGCATCCTCCGCTCCCCGCTAAACCAAACTCCCACCCCCCGCTACTATACAACGGAGGCCGCACAGCCGACTCCGGTCCCCGCTAAACACAACTCCCACCCCGGGAACCATGGACCGAGTCCTTACCTGTCTTCATGACATCTGCTTCCTCACGTCCACGTCCACTCCTCCCTACGGCCCCGACATCCTCTTCCTTCACGACTCTTCCATCCGCCGCTCTTCTCTATTCCTCCACCGACCTCCGGCTCGCAGTCTCCATTCTGCTCCGCTCTACTGCCTCATTAACTTACATCGCTCATAATCCTGCACACTGATTGGTCCTTTTTTCCCATAGACAAACATGCCCATGTTTCTCTATGGGAAGACGCGACCAATCAGCGTCCAGTATTATCCGCCATGTATCTCTATGAGGAGTTAGAGCGGACCTGAATGAGAACTGTGTCACTTAATTATAATAATAAATTAATAAAATAATTAAAAAATAATAAAAAAATAATAAAAAAATAATTTAAAAATAATAAAAAATTCAATAAAAATAATATTAAAAAAATTATAATATGCTAATAACATGAGCCCCTTGCGGACCTGAAGGAGAACTGTGTCACTTAAAATAAATAATAAATTTAATAATAAAAAAAATAATTAAAAAATAATGAAAAAATAATAAAAAAATAATTTAAAAATAATAAAAAATTCAATAAAAATAATATTAAAAAAAAATAATATGCTAATAACATGAGCCCTTTGCGGACCTGAAGGAGAACTGTGTCACTTAAAATAAATAATAAATTTAATAATAAAAAAAATAATTAAAAAATAATAAAAAAATAATAAAAAAATAATTTAAAAATATAAAAAATTCAATAAAAATAATATTAAAAAAATATAATATGCTAATAACATGAGCCCCTTCGCGGACCTGAAGGAGAACTGTGTCACTTAAAATAAATAATAAATTTAATTAATAAAAAAATAATTAAAAAATAAATAAAAAAATAATAAAAAAATAATTAAAAATAATAAAAAATTCAATAAAAAATAATATTTAAAAAAATATATAATATGCTAATAACATGAGCCCCTTTGCGACCTGAAGTAGAACTATGTGTCACTTAAATAATAAATAATAAATTTAATAATAAAAAAAAATATTTAAAAAATAATTAAAAAATAATTAAAAAAAATTATTTAAATAATAATAATAAAATTCAATAAAACTAATTAAAAAAATAAATAAATAATATAATTCATAAAAATTAACGATTAAAAATAAAATATGCTAATTTTAATAATATTACTGCAAATAATAATGCTATTAATGCTAATTATATTATGCTATTAATCCTAATATTTGTTATTAATTATACTAATTAATTTATGCTATTAATGCTAATAATTATGCTATTAATGCTAATATTTATGCTATTAATGACTAATTATTTTATGCTATTATAATGCTAATAATTATGTTATTAATGTTAATAATTATGCTATTAATGGTAATAATAATGCTATTAATGCAAATAATATTGCTATTAATTCTATTATTTATGCTATTAATCCTAATATTTGTTAGTAATACTAATAATTATTATGCTAATAATGCTAATATTTATGCTATTAATGCTAATAATTATGCTATTAATGCTAATAATTATGCTATTAATGGTAATAATAATGCTATTAATGCAAATAATATTGCTATTAAAATTCTATTATTAATTCTATTAATGCTAATAATTATTCTATTAATGGTAATATATAATGGTATACTAAGGCAAATAATATTGCTATTAATACTATTATTAATGCTAATAATTATGCTATTAATGCTAATAATTATGCTATTAATGGTAATAATTATGCTATTAATGCAAGTAATATTGCTATTAATTCTATTATTAATGCTATTAATGCTATAATTATGCTATTAATGCTAATATTTATGCTATTAATGCTAATAATAATGTTATTAATGCAAATAATATTGACATTAATGCTAATAATTATGTTATTAATGCTATAATTATATGCTATTAATGCTATAATTATGCTATTAATGCTAATATTTATGCTATTAATGCTAATAATTATGCTATTAATGGTATAATTATGCTATTAATGGTAATATAATGGTATTAATGCTAATATTTATGCTATTAATGCTAATAATTAATGCTATTAATGCTATTAATAATGCTATTAATGCTATTAATGCTAATATTTATCCTATTCATGGTATTATTAATGCTATTAATGCTAATAATAATGCTATTAATGCTATTAATGCTAATAATAATGCTATTAATGCTATTAATAATGTTATTAATGCTATTAATAATGCTAATAATGCTATTATTAATGCTAATAATAATGCTATTAATGCTATTAATTAATGCTATTAATGCTATTAATTATGTTATTAATGCTATTAATGCTATATTTATCCTATTAATGCTATTAATAATGCTATAATTAATAATAATGCTATTAATGCTATTATAATGTATATAATGCTATTAAATGCTATTATATTAATTGTTATTAATCTATTATTAATGCTAATAATGCTATTATTAAAGCTATTAATGCTAATAATAATAATATTAATGCTATTAATAATGCTATTAATGCTATTATTAATGCTAATAATGTTATTATTAATGCTATTAATGCTATATCTATAATGCTATTAATGCTATTAATGCTATAGCTAATAATGCTATTAATGCTATAATATTTATCTATATCTATATCTAATGCTAATAATTGCTATTATAATGCTAATAATAATGCTATTAATGCTATTAATAATGTTATTAATGCTATTATTAATGCTAATAATGCTATTATTATGCTATTAATGCTAATAATAATGACTATTAATGCTATTAATAATGTTATTAATGCTATTATTAATGATAATAATGCTATTATATTATATGCTATTAATGCTAATAATAATGCTATTAATGCTATTAATAATGTTATTAATGCTATTATTAATGCTAATAATGCTTATTATTAATGCTATTAATGCTAATAATAATGCTATTAATGCTATTAATAATGTTATTAATGCTATTATTAATGCTAATAATGCTATTATTAATGCTATTAATGCTAATAATAATGCTATTAATGCTATTAATAATGTATTAATGCTATTATTAATGCTAATAATGCTATTATGTAATATATCTATATGCTAATAATAATGCTATTAATGCTATATAATAATGCTATTAATGCTATTAATTAATTTAATTAATGCATTATTAATGCTAATAATGCTTAATTATTAATGCTATATAATATTATGCTATTAATGCTATAATAATGCTAATTAATGCTAATTAATAATGTTATTAATGCTATTATTAATGCTAATAATGCTATTATTAATGCTATTAATGCTAATAATAATACTATTAATGCTATTAATAATGCTATTAATGCTATTAGTTATGCTATTAATGCTATCAATGCTAATATTTATCCTATTAATGGCATTATTAATGCTATTAATGCTATTAATAATGTTATTAATGCTATTATTAATGCTATTAATTCTAATAATAATGCTATTAATGCTATTAATAATGCTATTAATGCTATTAATTATGCTATTAATGCTAATATTATCCTATTAATGCTATTAATATTGCTATTAATGCTAATAATAATGCTATTAATGCTATTAATAATGGTATTAATGCTATTATTAATGCTAATAATGCTATTATTAATGCTATTAATGCTAATAATAATGCTATTAATGCTATTAATAATGTTATTAATGCTATTATTAATGCTAATAATGTATTATTAATGCTATTAATGCTAATAAATATTTAATGCTATTAATAATGTTATTAATGCTATATATGCTAATATGTATATAGCTATTATTAAAAATGCTAAATATAAATGTTAACTATTATTAAGTAATAATGCTATTATTAATGCTATAATAATAATGCTATTAATGCTATTAATAATGTTATTAATGCTATTATTAATGCTAATAATGCTATTAATATGCTATATGAATAATGCTATTAATGCTATTAATACTGTTATTAATGCTCATAATACTGCTAATAATGCTATTAATACTGCTATTACTGCTAATAATAATGCTATGGCTTATATTATTGCTATTGATGATGCGATTATTATTTAAAAATCTTTAAAAAAACAATAAACATATTTTAGATACCCGATGCATTTGCATCAGGCTAACAGCTATAACTACTATAATCAAATTAATGCACGTTCTAGAATCCCGATGCATTTGCATCGGGCTCACAGCTAGTCTGTTTAATAATTTCGTTTGGTTGTATTAAGTTCTATAAGCAATAACATTTAATGATAATGTATGTATTTTACCTGGAAAATCCGGTGTATTCATTCTTACATCTTCATTAATAAACTACATACATATTCTAGAATACCCGTGCGTTAGAATACTATTGAACTAGTATTGATATAAAATACTGAGTACTGAACTTGAGAACGTAACCTTATAGGATTTTTCTTAGAAAATCATCTGGCTAATCTATTGCTAAGGCTTCATTCATATACCCTTTAATCTCATATGTGTGTTGTACATTTTTTAAAAGAGAAACTTAGAGTTTAACAGAACCATGCATATATACATTTTAATGGATCAGAGTATGTTCCATTAAGTCAGTTCATGATTGATTTGTATGTGTTTTGAGTATCAGAATGAGCCATTTAAGTCTAATGGTACCAAAAGACATATAAGTAAAATAAAAGACATACATTTCACATCAATTTTCTGTTAAGACAGTTTATTTCCTTCAGTTTTTAAAAATGGATAAGAGAAAAAGAATCCAAGCTGTTAGCTAAAAGAACAGTGGAAACCAGGGAGAAGCACCAGGAGAAGATTGCCAAGAGAAGACTTTCATCTCTCAGGGCCTTCACATCCAAATCTGAATCAAGCCAGAAATAAACACTGATCATTTAAATAAATAACTTTTCTTGAAAAAAAAAATGAAATAGATGACCAATGAAGGGAAAATGGTTCATTTTTTATGTAAAAGCAAAAATAGATATTTGAGGCATCATGTAGAAATGTATCTCATACTCATCAAAATCGGAAACATGATACATACAACTTCCGTTCAGGTTAAAAAACATTTTATTAGAAAAATGTAAAAACATGCAGTACTACAGAAAGACAGAACCACAGAAACATGTGCCCTCCCACCTGAAAGAGGAGGGGGCCCAATGGCAGCATTATTAAAGAAGACCTGTCACCTCCCCTGCTGCATGGCAATCTAAATGCAGCACTGAATGCAGCATGTCTGCTGCACTCAGGGAAGGAGTTCCCCATGTGTCTGTGTGCTGTGTACCCCGAGATATAGCCTTAGTAAAACTCACTGTTAGAAGCCATGAGGGCAGTCCCTGGTGGAGGAGCCAGCTCGATTGACAGGAGCTATTCCCTCCCCCTCTGCCTCTCTGTGCTGCTTCTGCTGTGCAGGCTCTGCTCTCCTCCTCTCTGTCACTCATCCTGCCTCACACAGCATGCAAATAATTTCTCCTTACTTCAGCTCCAGATTCCTGCCCTACTGTCTGAACAAAGCATAAACTGCACAGGAACAGATGACATGATTGCCATGCAGGGGAGTGACAGGTCGTCTTTAATTAATAACTTGTATATTGACTCCAATACTAATGATGGTAAACACCTTAATGACTAGCCAGTAGTGTATCAGATATTCTATGCACACCGGCTAAGTCTAATTAGTGGCACGACTTTGCCAGTTAATGAAAAAACCTTCTACACCCCGTATTAAAATGTCCATCCACAGGAAAAGAATCATACACATACTAGCAATGATGTAGTGTGCAAAAAAGTACATAGACACACTCCACACTAGATGATCCTATACTCAGTTGTATAAGAACTGTAAGAAAAGTAAGGTTCCAGAGAGGCAAGACAATGGAAGAAGCAGCATTAGATGTCCATTTTTGATATGTCAAAAAATAAGACTGATTTGTGCTGTATCCAACTTTCATCAGTTTTACCAGTTTTCTTGTACATGTAAAATAAAGAGCATAAATGTATCTCAAGCTTCTCTTAGGAAAGAGCCAGTATAAAACAGACAATGTTAAGATGTACCTACGATGGCTTTAATATGCTGTCTGAGTTTTTACAGACCCATAAGCTTCAATATAAAATTTGATTCAAGAATAGGAGAAATACCTATTTTTCGTTTCAGGTTTTTTTTTTTGCAGGAAACACTCAAAAAATAAAACATGTAAACTGCCCCATTGTCTCTAATGGGTTCATGATCAATTTGTGAACATAAAAATGGACACCTTAATGAGACCTTAGGAGACAAAGTTATTAATTGATCAGATTAATTGAAGACTCCTGTTTCAAGGTCATAAAAACATCTTCCAGGCTAATAGTCAAGTTTATTTTTTATTTTCAGTCTCATTAATTTATTGATTTTCTGACTAACTATATTTACTCTTATACCTTAATTCAAATTTTAACGTAAAATATAAATAATGTCAAAACAAACACTGAAATCTTGTTCTGTTAAAATACTTGGTAACTATTTCTTCTACAGAACGTTTTTCCTAATTTTAAATGGAATAGTGCGCCAAACTCTATTTGAGAAATGCTGATATCCTGTAATTACCAAATCTGTTTTGCTTATACTTGGAAAAATATACTCTAAAATAAATGCACCTGGCAATGTATGTGGACGCCAGATGTTTAACAAGCATCCATATTCTATACTGTTGGTTCCCTGGCAGCACCTGTGTGTCCTTAATTCAAAGACATCTGCTTCACATTAATTCATTGACATAGATGGCATTTTCTATATTACTTTCTACATTTGGACACATGAATCTTATTTATAATTCATAAGGTACAGATGCTTACAGGCAGCAGAATCCCAAGTTTCATTGATTGTCAATCATCTTTTCTTCCTTTGCGATCATGGGGAAATACCGTAAATGGACAAGTTCTCATTTATCATGTTATGTATAACCAGAATACTTTATAGTTTTTGCAGAGTTTAGTATTTTTCTTTCTCCTCTCTCACTTCCTAACTCTGGTTGCGATGGCATTCCAATATTCTCTTTGCCACCACTTCTTATGCGATATTATGAATGTCAATAGGATAAAGACATCAGATAGATGGTAGTTGTTGATACAATAATTCATCAGGTACCATGATCTGTCAGAATTTATTTCTATTTAAAGGGTTGCCTGGATCTTTTTATGTTCTAATCAGTCATTGTGTGGTGCACCTATGGGCAGATAGTGACTAACTACCTGTCCCTACTATAGTATATTAGTCTCTCTCTGCTTGGAGCAGTCAGATAGGAGACAGGTGGCTGCTCCTAACAGTGATTGTACCAATTTGTCCCTTGCCAATAAATACATAAAGTGGTTCCTTTACTTACACTCCGCTCTATCGATGAGGCGTATCTTCTGACATCATGATGATTGACATCAGGATGTCCACTGTCTAATTCAGCGCAGTCATGTGAGTTAGTGCACTTGGCAACATTAGGAAGAAGAAATTCATGTAACAGAGAGAGTCAGATTTTGGAAAGGTCCTGAGGAAAGAAAATGTAAAAAAAATGATTCAGAATAAATTTATACATGTGAAATAGAAGCACATTCACACTGTGACCATTTCACAAACAATGCCCAAGAGAAAAACACAAAATGAGCATATATCCCATAATGAAGTAAATATTGGTAGTATGTTAAACAACACAGGGCACTTGGTTAACTCTCACGGGACTTTATTCTGTACCACATGTGGGTTTTATTGCGAGTACATGCTTTATGTATACTCTAGCTTATGTTATTATGAAAATTTTGATTGATAATGTTCCTTCTTTTTATTGGGTTATAATCCTTTTCAAGACAAACTCAAAAGAAGTAGTTATTTCCTCTTGATTTTAAATAGAGCATCAAATATTGCTGAAGGAAAAAAATCCTGAAACTTATTCTTAGGCACATTAAATCATTATATAAAGTTACAAAGTCTTTTTGTCACTACAATACATTATATTGTAAGCCCTAAGCTCCCTTATACATAGTATATTGGGCTCACAGCTCCTCTATTCACAGTATAATTGTCATAAGGTATTCTTCTGTACACTTACATGGTGACAATGAGACTTCAGTTCCCACAATAGTCCTCACCCTGTGTGATGAGCCTTAAAATAGCTCTACACTGTTTAATTGCCCCTATGCTGTATGATATTCTTCACCACAATCCCTACAGTTTATGAGGGTTTACACACTGTATGAGGCCCTTCCCATAGCTCACATTCTATCCTGACACCCACAGTAGCCCAAAAACTGTATAATGTCTCTCATATTAGCTTACTTAGGGAGAATATGGGTGCACCACTAAAACCTGTGACACAGGTATAAAGAAGGGTGCTCACCATGCCAAGTAAGGGACAACACTATGGGGGAGAGAAGACATTATCGTTAACCATACCATGTTATTATTTACGTTTATGCCACCTCCACCATTCTTGGCTGGCTATTTTGTCAGCCAGCCTTCATGACTAATAAGGTGCTTTTCTCCATTTCATAGGCGAGTGCTCTGATATTAATAATGATTACATACCATCCCCTTTTGTTGCCCCTATTGGCATTACATTGCCACATCCAATAACAACCTATACTTGTATAGATCTCCCTTTGGGTTTCAGTTTGATTGTACATATTGAATTTCTCATTACCACAATGTTAACTAATGCACTGTATGTCTTTCATTATGTTCACAGCTGTTGTCGCCATGCTTTGACCTTCCCTCATTGATGTGTGACTTCTCTCTTTGACTAACAGTACTGCAGACACGTACTTCTGGTTTTATTAGAAGTCGTCAATGGCTGTTGTGTATATATACGCACTTCTGGTCTGCCGCCCGGCGTGCACACAGCTGGGGCTGGTCAGACTAGATAACTAAGGTATTTAACTATTGTTTGTGTACTTTACACCCACCTTCCCCTTACAAAGCTGCGCCTCAGCAGAGATACACGTGGGGCAAGGGCGCCCCCAGCTCCTGACAGCACTCCATCCATTTTTGTGGTGGGCTCTATCACCTCCTTGCACCTTGACACATGTGGTGACTATTGACTTCATTGACCAGTGACCCCTGCCCAGCCCTGATTGGGCATATGTTAAGTGTGCTAGTATAACTGCACACAACACCTTGCTGTGGCCCCCAGAGGGACCCTAACAATCAATCTGCTCTCTGTGAGGTACCAGCTCACTGTGTGCACTGAAGGAAGCTGTGTATTTGTGTCAGATCAATATTTATTAGTGAAGAGTCCGAACATCTCGGCGGTGCTCGGTGTTCGCCAAGCATCCCAAGTACCAAGATACTCGTGTGAGTAATGAGTAGCACCGAGCATGCTCGCTCATCACTAGTCTTAAACCAAAATGATAGAGGAATAAGAATAGAAACAGAAAAATAATTTACACTTTGGGGTGAATATTTTTTATTTAAAATCCAGCACAGAAAAGCTTTAAAAAATATTTTGAGGGTTGAACAACCCCACTAAATTGGGGTATCATTTTAATGTTGCAAAATTACATTGCCTGCATATATTATATATATGTAATGTAAATTGCTTCAGATATGGAAAGGTATGTATGAATAACAACATATTTATCATATTGCTCTCTAACACCCCAGTGCAATGTATTAGATATTTTACGATACCCAATTTTCAGTGATGCTGACAAGCATACGAATAATGTAAAATCCACATGAGCACAAACAATCAAAGTAGACATAAGACATATGTAATGTGAATAGTTCTCTTTAAAATCGATTCCTTTCCCATAGTAGCATTTAACATTAAAGATTGTAGATTCAATCTATCAAATTTTCGATCCATCAGATTTTCTGCATCTTGAGGACACAGTAGAGGAGCTACGTCTAAAATGTTCTACTTTCATATAACATTTGAAAGTATTTTCCTCTGCAAATTTGAAGTTTTTCAAATTAAGTTATTACTTAAAAAGTAAAAAATAAAATTAATGTTTGTAATTTTTCTAACGTATTTGTAAAGTATAGAAAGTATAGCCAAGTGACAATAACATCTATATTAGGGTATTAGAAAGTTTTAAAAATTTGCAGTTTGACAGGTATGTGAAAAGCCTAGGAGTGTTGAAAATGAGTTTAACATTATTTTCACCCCTTTTTGGAAAATTTGATTTAAATTAAATCTATTTGTTGCAACTTCAATCCCCCATAACTGAATTGAGCATATCTGCTGGAATCAAAAGTCAAAGAAATTTGCTCAACTCTTACCGTCACACGAGGAAACATTCGCCGGCAACATCGCTGGCAACTCAGGAGCGTGGGAAGTTGCAGCAACATTGCTAATGCATTGCCCCGTGTAACAGGGTGATTTCAACAGCGATAAGTTGCTTGAGCGGAGTTGCCAGGTTGTAGAACATGTTATGAAACCTGGCGATGTTGCTCACACAATCTGCTAGTATCGCCTGTGTGACACTGCAATAGCGATGTTGAAAGCAACTTCCCCTTTTCACTACATTGATAAGGATCGCTCCTGGGTTGCTCATACCCAGTGAACGAAAGTTGTTTCACCATCCTAGTTCTGTTGCCTATATCTCCCTGTTTGACATCTACAAGGCAATCTTGGTAAAGTGCCAAAAATGTGCTTGCTCCTGTGAAGTTGCCGGCAACATCGCAGGAACATTGCTGCGTGTAACGGTACCTTAACACATATCCCTTGGAAATATTGTGCTGCATATGGGGCATAAAGTACATTTTTCTAATTTCATACAATTTTACTAATTGCTATAACCTGATTAAAAGCTGAATGAAGAGCATTTAGTCTATTTAAATATTAGTTGTAAATTAAAATTCTAACATAAAAACCCACAATATCTTAAAACTGACACAGATATCCTAATGTAAAGGTAGTATTTTTCATAGTATTTTAGAACTTTCAATCTTCTGTTGTAAGTGGGTAAGCACTATATTCTTCGTGTGACTACTTGCCAATTATGTAGGAAGGTAAGGGTAGCATATGTTGTTAATCACAATTCAACCCAGTAGAAATGTTTGAACACTGACAGCAAACACTACGTTTTAACAAATATGTTCATATGCCTTTGTAAATTCTCTGTGGATATTGATTGTTGAAGATTCTTTCAATTAAAGAAACAAAAGAAACATACATCAAATTAACTATGGATTTCACCATCTGTAAACTGTCCTTCACATTTTCGCCTAAGATATAAAATGTCAAGTTTTAGAACAATATAGATGGTTAAGAATTGTGTTCCATATTTTGACTTTTCATCTACTAATAGATTGGTAACTGTACAAAAACAGTTAACAGCTTGGACATACACTACAGAAGGAACCCCGCCGAATCTTAGCAGGTTGGAACATACACTCAAAGAATCCAAAACGGTGAAAGTGTATGTTAATCACAATCACCAGAAAAAAAACATCCAAGAAAAGAAGTTAGAAAAATTGTTATAAACTTTATTACATCATTGTACAATAAAAAAAACTGTCAGTATAAATAGAAGTGTACAGATTCTTTGGGAGAGAAACAATAATAGCAAAGACGTTCAGCCCCAGTATAGGATAGATGATAGAACAAGAGTCAAACCCTACCTAGGCCCCATATACTAAAATAGCTATAAAGTACCCCACCAGCAATAGGCTATAGCGATAGACCTAAAGTTAATATTATGCTAGATGGTAATAATACACAATATGTCCTGGGGAATAGCTTGGCAGTGCCAGTATAGCAAAGTGTGGACCAAGCCTTTTTTAAAGCAAAAAAGCAGCAGCTGCTATGGGGAAATGGGCATAGTTAAAGGACACAGTTAAATTGACATGGTTAAAGGAAAAGAAAGAAAGAAAGAAAGAAAGCAAGAAAATAATCATGAGTGTGTGAGCTGTGTATGCACAGTGTATAATCTAAATACATAATAGAAATATATATATATATATATATATATATATCTTATATATAATTGCCGTAGGCACGTTTGTGTCGGCCCCTGGCACGCCGTGGCTATGTCACACTGTGACGTCACCACGTTCGAGGCATTGCCCACGTAGCGGGCATTGCGACCCCTCGCCGCTGTCATCCCGCTCCGGAGCAGCTGCTGTCAGCACATGCTGACACAGTGCTCCAGAGCCTGTGCCCCTGTCATCCCGCTCCGGAGCAGCTGCTGTCAGCACATGCTGACACAGTGCTCCGGAGCCTGTGCCCCTGTGCCCCTGTCATCCCGCTCCGGATTGCAGTCACAGTGTCACACAGATCATGGCTGAGCTCAGCTTATCAGCGCTGCCTCCTGCAATATTCCAACTTTTGGCACCCGCAGGCTTCCATACTCCACTCTGGGCCAGCCTCCGGCACAGAGCAGCATGGAGGTGGCTGGTGAGGACTGCACTGATATTACAGTGATATGTGAAGCAGGGTATGTATTACTGGGGTCAGGAGGTGATGGCAGAGGAGGCTTGGGGCCACCCGCAGTGTCTGGGGGAGGAAGAGGAGGATTTTCTGCTGCTGACAACTCTGGGGCCACCACCTCCTCTGCTCATAACAAGCAGAGACCTGCCCTGTATGGACTAAAACAGGGACAGAACCACAACTCCCAGCAGGCTGTGTTCGCTGCCCAGTGCATGCTGGGAGGTGTAGTCCTACAAATGTGGAGTAATGAATTGCAGCCACCAGTCCAGGACGAGGAACATCTGTGGTTGTCAGTGAGTCAAAAACACAGCAGGTAAATGGCTTTCTGCACTTAAAGGGGATCTCCTATTTCTTAAAATGACGGTATATGGCATTGCAGAGTGGATCCAGTGCTCAGGCCATGTTCACACTTAGCACCACCACCTCATGTAGTTGTATAGTGCTATGCTGAAGGTCTCATTGTACAGCCGGGGGTGCCACTGTGCAGAGAAAACCAGCACTGCAGTCCCTTGATTATGAGATCTGTGGCTGTGCTGGGCTATATATATTATTTGGAGGCTGTGCTGGGCTATATATATTATTTGGAGGCTGTGCTGGGATTATACATATATTATATTTGGAGACTGCAACTGGACTGTCATAGCCTTTAAATAGTATATGAAGCCCAGCCCAGTCTCCAAATAATATACATAGCCCAGAGCCTTATTATTATGTATACACAGCCCAGCACAGCCTCCATCTTCGCTGACCACTCTGCCCCCCCTTGGGCCTCCGCTGACCACTCTGCCCCCCCCCCGTTCTCTGCTGACCACTCTGCCTTCCGTCCTCCGCTGATAAACCCTGCCCTCCGTCCTCTGCTCACCACTCTGCCCTCCGTCCTCCGCTGACCACTCTGCCCTCCGTCCTCCGCTGACCACTGAGCCACCGAACAGTGCTGACCACTGAGCCACCGTGCAGTGCTGACCACTGAGCCACCGTACAGTGCTGACCACTGAGCCACCGTACAGTGCTGACCACTGAACCACCATACAGTGCTGACCACTGAACCACCGTACAGTGCTGACCACTGAGCCACCGTACAGTGCTGAGCACTGAGCCACCGTAGAGTGCTGACCACTGAGCCACCATATACAGTGCTAACCAATGAGCCACCATACACAGTGCTAACCACTCTGCCCTCCGTCCTCCGCTGACCACTGAGCCACCGAACAGTGCTGACCACTGAGCCACCGTGCAGTGCTGACCACTGAGCCACCGTACAGTGCTGACCACTGAGCCACCGTACAGTGCTGACCACTGAGCCACCGTACAGTGCTAACCACTGAGCCACCATATACAGTGCTAACCACTGAGCCACCATATACAGTGCTAACCACTGAGCCACCGTACAGTGCTAACCACTGAGCCACCGTACAGTGCTAACCACTGAGCCACCATACAGGGCTAACCACTGAGTCACCGTACAGTGCTAACCACTGAGCCACCGTGCAGTGCTAACCACTGAGCCACCGTACAGTGCTAACCACTGAGCCACCGTACAGTGCTAACCACTGAGCCACCGTACAGTGCTAACCACTGAGCCACCATAAAGTGCTAACCACTGACTCACCGTATACAGTCTTAAACACTCAGCCGCCATACAGTGCTAATCACTCAGCCACCTTATACAGTGCTAACCACTGAGCCACCTTATACAGTGCTAACCACTGAGCCACCGTACAGTGCTAACTACTGAGCCACCATACAGTGCTAACCACTGAGCCACCGTACAGTGTTAACCACTGAGCCACTGTAAAGTGCTAACCACTGAGCCACCGTGCAGTGCTAACCACTGAGCCACCGTACAGTGCTAACCACTCAGCCACCATAAAGTGTTAACCACTGACTCACCGTATACAATGTTAAACACTCAGCCACCATACAGTGCTAATCACTCAGCCACCTTATACAGTGCTAACCACTGAGCCACCTTATACAGTGCTAACCACTGACCCACCATACTGTGCTAACCAATGAGCCTCCATACAAAGTTAAGCACTCTGCCTCCATATAGTGCTAACCACTGAGCGGCCGTATACTGTGCTAACCACTGAGTCACCCATACTTTGCTAAACACTAAGCCACCGCGCAGTGCTAACCACTGAGCCACCGCGCTGTGCTAACCACTGAACCACCATACTGTGCTAACCACTAAGCCACCGTACAATGCTAACCACTCAGCCACCATACTGTCCTAAGTACTGAGCCACCGTGCAGTGCTAAACATTGAGCCACCATACAGTGCTAACCACTGAGCCACCGTACAGTGCTAACCACTGAGTCACCTTACAGTGCTAACCACTGAGCCACTGTACAGTGCTAACCACTGAGCCAGCATACAGTGCTAACCACTGAGCCACCATATACAGTGTCAACCACTGAGGCACCATACAGTGCTAATCACCGAGTCACCATATACAGTGCTAACCACTGAGCCACCATATACAGTGCCAACCACTGAGGCACCATAGAGTGCTAACCACTGAGTCACCGTATACAGTACTAATCACTGAGTCACATTACTGCTCTAATTATTGAGCCACCATATACAGTGCCAATCATTGAGCCACCATAGAGTGCTAACTACTGAGGCTCAGTTTACAGTGCTAACTATTGAGCCAGCGTATACTGTGCTAACCACTGAGACCCTGTATACTCTGCTAACCACTCAGCCGCCGTATACTCTGCTAACCACTGAGCCGCATAAAGTCTGCTAACCACTGAGTTGCTGTAAACTGCTAAGCACAGTGCTGCGGGCAGGAGAGGGCCGGGGGACAGCGGCCGGGTGCGGCCAGGAAGGCCCCCCCGCCCCTACTGCCCGCACCCGGCCGCTGTTCACCGACCCCCTCCTGCACGCACCCGGCCGCTCTTCCTCGGCCACCTCCTGCCCACACATGGCCATTGTTCCCCAACCCCCTTCTGCCCGCTGTTCCCCGGCCCCCTCCTGCCCACACATGGCCGCTGTCCCCTGACCCCCTCCTGCCGCACCCGATCGCTGTCTTCCTGCCTCCCTCCTGCCCGCATCCGGCCACTGTCCCCCGGACCCCTCCTTCACGCACCTGGCCGCTCTTCCTCAGCCTCCTCCTGCCCGCACATGGCTGTTATTCCACCAGCCCCTTTCTGCCCGCTGTTCCCCGGCTTGCTCCTGAACGCACCCGGCCACTGTCCCCCGGCCCCCCTGACCGCACCCGCCTGCTGTCTCCTCCTGGACTCCGGCACTGCTGCACACTGGCACCGCTGCACACCGGTACTGCTGTATGTATTCTATCTACTATATATTTGCCGTAGGCACTTCCGTGTCGGACCCCGCAAAAGACCGTGCCTTTGTCACTCTGTGACGTCACCACGTGCGAAGCATTGCCCGCGTAGCGGGCATTGCGACCCCTCGCCGCTGTCAGCACACACCCCCAACCCCTGTCAACACACACACCCCCATATGTCCTCACCCACCCCCATATGTCCGCACACCCCGCTCCGATCCCGCTCCGGAGCCGCTGCTGTCAGCACATGCTGACACAGTGCTCCGGAGCCTCTCCTGTAACCACACTCCCCGATGTCCACACACACACCCCCCCCTCGCTGTCACCACACACCCACCATATGTCCGCATCCCATATGTCCGCCAAAATCGCGGCAGATGCGGTGAAAAAACCGCATCTGCCGCGATTGCCGCATAACCGCTGCACTTGCGGCGCGGTTGCTCTAATCCCCATAGAAAGTATAGGGGGACTTGCGGCAGGTGCGGCAAGTGCGGTTTTGCACTTGCGGCAGGTGCGGCCGCGAAAAAAACCGCGGTCAGCCGCGGTTTTTTTCGCGGCCGCACCTGCCGCAAGTGCAAAACCGCACTTGCCGCACCTGCCGCAAGTCCCACTATACTTTCTATGGGGATTATTTGAAAATGTTAAAAAAAATTTAAAAATATTCTAGACACCCGATGCATTTGCATCGGGCTCACAGCTAGTATATTTATATTTATATATACATAAAATGAGATAAAAGGGCAGCAATAACTTATACCAAGCCGTTGGTGCAAAAATCCTTGTGAATGCGGTGTCCAATGCAACGGATATAGAGAAATTAAGCCTGTCAGCACTCAAGAATGAGGTAGAAGTAGACTTTAATAGCCCTTAAAGTGGTGTGACGTTTTGGCTTGTGGTAGGCCTTTGTCAAGCACAAGGAAGCGGTTCAAAAGTGATATATATATATACATACCAATGCATATACATTGGATAATTGCAACCAATCAATAAAAACACATAAATAGCCCATCAAGTGGATCATGTACAATTAGGAAACATCATCATAAGAACATGTCATATACATGTATATATGCAAACAAACGTGGTAACAGTGCAATTTCCAACTGTGCTGTATTGTTTATAGCCGTCTGATTAGCTTTAATTAATTCATCATTAACAGCTGTGTGGATAAAAACGAACCACTTGATGGGTTACTTATAGATTTTTATTGATTGATTGTAATTATCTAATGTATGTGCACTGGTATAGGTAAATCAACTTTGTATCACTTCCTTGTGCTTTAAAGCGGCTTACCACAAACCGAAATGTTGTGCCACTTTATATATATATATATATTATATGTTATTTATTTTATTATTTATTATTATTTATTTATATAGCGCCATTAGGTTCCATGGCGCTTTACATGAGGATGAGGGAGACAAGAACAAGTACACTAAATCTAGGCGATCAGGACGTACAGGTACAGGAGGGGCAGGGACCCTGTCCACGAGGGCTCACAGTCTATGAGGGGTGGGTTAGGATACAGTAGGATGGGGGAATGTCAGGTATGGGGCGTTCGCCTGGGTCTCATGGCAGGTTGTAGGCTTGACGGAACAAGTGAGTCTTCAGGTGACACTTGAAGCTACTCAGGGTAGGAGAGTGTCTGATGTGTTCGGGCAGGGAGTTCCAGAGTAAGGCAGATGCCCGGGAGAAATCCTGGACTCGGTTGTGCGAAGAGGTGATGAGGGGGGAGCAGAGGAGGAGTTCTTGGGAGGAGCAGAGGTTGCGTGAGGGTAGGTATCGGGAGAACAGGTCGGAGATGTATGGTGGGGCCAGGTTGTGTATGGCTTTGTACGCCATGGTTAGTGTTTTGAATTGGGATCTCTTGGAGACGGGGAGCCAGTGAAGGGCTTGGTAGAGGGGGGAGACAGGGGAGAAGCAGGAGGACATATAGATTAGTCGGGCAGCGGAGTTGAGGATAGACTGGAGAGGTGTGAGGGAGTTAGCTGGGAGGCCATTGAGAAGGAGGTTGCAGTAGTCAAGGCGGGAGATGATAAGAGCATGGATGAGTGTTTTAGCGGTGTCGTGGGTGAGGAAGGAGCGGATCCGTGAGATGTTCTTGAGCTGGAGCCGGAGGGATGTGGTGAGGGCCTCAATGTGGGGTTTGAAGGATAGGGAGGAGTCAAGGATTACCCCGAGGCACTTGGCTTGGGGGACTGGGGAGAGGGCGCAGTCGTTGACGCAGATGGATAGGTTGGGAGGTGGGGTGGAATTTCTTGGGGGGAAGACTATGAATTCAGTTTTGTCCATGTTGAGTTTAAGGAAACGAGCCGAGAAGAAGGATGAGATGGCGGAAAGGCATTGAGGGATTTTCGAGAGTAGGGAGGTGATGTCAGGGCCGGACAGGTAGATTTGGGTGTCGTCAGCGTAGAGGTGGTACTGGAGGCCATGGGACTCGATGAGTTGCCCTAGGCCGAGAGTGTAAATGGAGAAAAGTAGGGGTCCCAGGACCGAACCTTGGGGGACTCCGACAGAAAGGGGGTAGGGTGAGGAGGAGGTGTGGGAGTGGGAGACGCTGAAGGTCCTGTCCGCTAGGTATGAGGAGATCCAGGAGAGGGCAAGATGGGTGATGCCAAGGGATTCCAGGATCCGGAGAAGAAGGGAGTGGTCAACCGTGTCGAAGGCGGCAGACAGGTCAAGGAGTAGCAGGATGGAGTAGTGGTGTTTGTTCTTGGCGGTCAGTAGGTCGTTGGTGACTTTGGTGAGGGCTGTTTCGGTGGAATGGAGGAGTCGGAAGCCGGACTGTAGGCGGTCGAAGTGGGAGCACGAGGAGAGGTGAGAGGACAGTTCGGAGTGGACGTGCTGTTCAAGTAGCTTGGAGGCGAATGGGAGAAGAGATATGGGGCGATAGTTAGAGACAGAGGTAGGGTCAAGTGAGGTTTTTTTTAGGATGGGCTGATTAGGGCGTGTTTGAAGGCTGAGGGGAAGGTACCAGTGCTAAGTGAAAGGTTAAAGAGGTGGGTGAGGGCTGGGATGAAAATGGAGGTGTGGTTGGGAATGAGGTGGGATGGGAGCGGGTCGTGGGCGCTGGTGGTGAGGTGTGATTTTGACAGGAGGGAGGAGAGTTGGTCTTCAGTTATGGGGGGGAAGTGGCTGATGGAGGAGGAGGGCAGTGTAGGTGGGAAGGGGAGGTGTGGGGATAGTGGACCGAAGCTGCTTCTGATCTTGTCGATCTTCTCCTTAAAGAAGGTCGCAAAGTCTTCAGCAGAGATGAGGGGAGAAGGGGGAGGAGCAGGTGGGCGAAGTAAGGAGTTGAAAGTTTTGAAGAGCTGTTTGGGGTTGCGGGACAGAGAGGTTATAAGGGATGAGAAGAACACTTGCTTGGCGGTAGCGAGTGCAGTCTTGAAGTCAGTGATGGATTGCTTGAACAGAGCAAAGTGCTCGGGGGTGTGAGACTTTTTCCATCTCCTCTCGGCGACTCTGGACTCCCGTCTCAGGTTTTTAGTGAGGGTGGTGTGCCAGGGTTGCCTGTTAATGCGTGGAGCATGGAGAGTGAGGGGGCGGCTAGGTCGAGAGCGTTCGTTATGGTGGTGTTGTATAGGGTGGTGGCAGTGTCAAGTCGTCAGCACAGGGTAGGTCGGTGAGAGGGAGGAGTGATTCAGAGAATAAAGGAAGATCAAGATCTTTTAGGTTTCGGCGAGGGTGATAAGTTTGTGGAGAGGGGGTAGTGTGCAGGGGAGGAGAGGGCGGAGAAGGTCAAGAGATGGTGGCCGGACAGTGTGAGTACGGAGGTTGTGAGGTTATAGAGGGAGCAAAGGCGGGTAAAGATGAGGTCAAGCGTGTGGCCTTGTTCGTGGGTGGGAGAGGAGGACCATTGGGAGAGCCCTAGGGAAGTGGTCAAGGAAAGAAGGTTGGAGGCGGCTGGGCAGGGAGTGTCAATGGGGATTTGAAGTCGCCCATGATGATCGGGGGGGATGTCAGTGGAAAGGAAGTGAAGTAACCAGGTGGTGAAGTGGTCAAGGAAGGAGGCGGTGGGTCCGGGGGGGCGGTAGATGATGGCTATTTGGAGGTTGCAGGGGGAGAAGATTCGGACTGAGTGGGCTTCGAAGGAGGGGACAGTGACGGATGGGGGCTGGGGGATGGGGCTGAAGGTGCAGGAGTTGGACAGCAGTATGCCGACTCCACCGCCGTGTTTGCCAGAGGGACGGGGGGTGTGGGACAGGCTGAGGCCGCCGTAGGATAGTGCAGCAGGGGAGGCTGTGTCTGAGGGGGTGAGCCAGGTCTCGGTGAGGCCAAGGAATGACAGTTTCCTGGAGATAAAGAGATCATGGATGTTGGGGAGTTTGTTGCACACTGAGCGGGCATTCCAGAGTGCGCCGGGTAGAGCGGTAGGTGGGGCATGGGTTGGGGGAATGGGTCTGATGTTGGTGGGGTTGCGAGAGCAAGTGGTGGTGAGGTTGAGAGGGTTGGCGGTGGGTCGCGGGATGAAGGTTGTTGTGGGGATGTTGCGGGGGGGGCCAGGATTGGGGGAGATGCCACCGGCAAGGAGGAGGAGTAGGCCGAGGGTTAGCAGGTGGGAGCATGAGAGCTTGCGAGGCGGGCGTGCTTGTTTGGTGATTGAGGATTGAAAGTGAATGAAAAGGTCGGTGAAGTGGTGAGGTGGTTCGGCAGGATGGAGGGTGAGAGCAGTATTTTGTTGCTGGGAGGGGGGATAAGTGGGGGTAGTAGGAAGTGGAGAAGGATGGGAGTGAGAGTGAGGTGTAGCGGGAACATTGCATACGGAGAACAGGGAGTGAGTGAGGCAGCAGGGATCAGAAGCAGAGTAGGGAAAGTTGTGGTAGTGGGTGAATGGTCATCAGTGGGGAGCGGTCACGGGATGAGGTGATGACCAGGGGATGAGATGTAAGGTGGGGGGTCGGATGGATGGGTCAGATGGGGAAGTTGGGGGATCAGTCGAGGCGGTCGGGGTTGACAGAGGCAATTGCTGGGTTGGCTGATGGAGCAGCCATGGGACAGGTGAGGCATCCAGGGGTCAGTCCGGGGTGGGATGCCACCAAGGTATGAGCTACAGTCCAGGGGAGATGTGGATGGGGATGAGATCTAGCAGTCCTGGACGGGATGGTGGAGCCGAGGACAAGGTGATACAGCCAGTATGGGGAAAAATAGTAGTCAAGAGGAGGTCAGATGGCTGGGGAGGAAGGGTGGACTGATGACTAGTTCCTTACTTGTGGAAGGGATTTAAGGAGTTAATATGAGATGAAGTAGTAAGGGTGGTAGGGATTAGAATGGAAACATTGTGGGAGATTTATATTTCTTTACCTGCCAGTCTTTTCCAGTCCATTTCTAGTCTATTTCTAAGCATTGTACTTAGAAAATGTACTTTGAAAGATGTAGTTTGAAAGATACATGGCTCAGACTAAAGTCTAGATCAGACTTATGCTTCAGAATATATCTGTAGCTGAATAGGTTTCAGGTGTTGATTACTGCCTGGGTGTGGATGGAGTGACTAGATGATGGGGGTTACACAGAGGTAATAAAACATGGGAAGGGGCTGGAGAACTAACTCTAGGTCATGCAACACTGATCATGAGGAATGGTAAAAAGCAGACACATGAAAGGTAAGAAATATCAACATATATAGATATTATAAGCACAGTATCTAAGCAGTGAGATTTGCAAAGCTGGAGAGATGGGTGGAAGTTCACAGAGCGTACCTAACACACATTACAAGCACAGTATCTAAGCAGTGAGATTTGCAAAGCTGGAGAGATGGGTGGAAGTTCACAGAGCGTACCTAACACACATTATAAGTACAGTATCTAAGCAGTGAGATTTGCAAAGCTGGAGAGATGGGTGGAAGTTCACAGAGCGTACCTAACACACATTATAAGCACAGTATCTAAGCAGTGAGATTTGCAAAGCTGGAGAGATGGGTGGAAGTTCACAGAGCGTACCTAGCACACATTATAAGCACAGTATCTAAGCCGTGAGATTTGCAAAGCTGGAGAGATGGGTGGAAGTTCACAGAGCGTACCTAACACACATTATAAGCACAGTATCTAAGCAGTGAGATTTGCAAAGCTGGAGAGATGGGTGGAAGTTCACAGAGCGTACCTAACACACATTATAAGCACAGTATCTAAGCAGTGAGATTTGCAAAGCTGGAGAGATGGGTGGAAGTTCACAGAGCGTACCTGTGGGAAGAGGAAACAGTCCAATTAGATGATGATGATGATGATCATGAGGTTGATGGTTCAGCAGATACAAATAGTGATGAATGGAATAATATGGCATAGATGTCTAGTCTATTTCTAAGCATTGTACTTAGAAAATGTACTTTGAAAGATGTCGTTTGAAAGATACGTGGCTCAGACTAAAGTCTAGATCAGACTTATGCTTCAGAATATATCTGTAGCTGAATAGGTTTCAGGTGTTGATTACTGCCTGGGTGTGGATGGAGTGGAGTGTATATATGTATTATACTGTATAGGTGAACCTTCGGCCAAGTCTGAGATCCAGAGCATTCTGGAGGAGGTTTTCATCCAGGATATCTCTGTACTTGGCCACGTTCATGTTTCCTTCAATTGCAACCAGTCATCCTGTCCCTGCAGCTAAAAAACACCCCATACCATTAACGGGCTATCCATTGGCATTCCCTCCTTGCAAGGGCTTTTTTGTAGTCTCCCCCTCTCGCTCCAAAATGACACACGTCTATGGCTTTAAATTTTAAGTTAGTTGGGTCACAGCCATGTTTGGATTTGAAATGGCGGGGTAAGGTTTTTAACTTAGGGTCACTGGGTTCCATCTTTTTAGCCGCCAGGCGTCCCCTAGTGGTCATCTCCACTTCTGATACTGACATGGGTAAGCTGGACTCAATCACCATGTAGCTAAGTTTAATGTTTAATGGGCTAGTGTTATTGGTCAGTGAATGTGTTAGCAGGTAACATGGTATTTAACCCTCTGTACGCTGTATACATTAGAAGCTGTAGTATATGACCCCATTTTAACTAGGACGGCACAATGGTCATTGTTGGAAACTGCTACCATGAATAGGTCATGTAGTTGGAGACAAGAAGACCCTTACCCCTTAGTGTCCTCTGTAATCCAGATCCACACCTAACCTATCTTTTATATGTCTGAGCACTTTGTATCTGCATTTTTACCTTTTGATGAATGAATAAAAGCATCTTTATGAAAAAGCAGTTAAACTTGTGCTCTAAATCATTGGGTTGAAAACTCTCCATAAACCTAAGTCAGTATGTTTAATGGTATGTGTGGGAGAGCCCTAAAATCTTGCAAATATTATTCATGTTTATCCTGGATATATAAATAATAAAAAACACCCCATAGCATGATGCTGCCATCACCATGTTTCACTGTTGGGATTGTATTGGGCAGGTGATGAGCAGTGCCTGGTTTTCTCCACACATACCACTTAAGAATTATCACCAAAAAGTTATATCTTTGTCTCATTAAACCAGAGAATCTTATTTCTCATAGTCTGGGAGTCCTTCATGTGTTTTCTTGCAAATTCTATGCGGGCTTTCATATGTCTTGCATTGAGGAAAGGCTTCTGTTGCGCCATTCTGCTATAAAGGCCAAACTGGTGGAGGGCTACAGTGATACTTGACTTTGTGGAACTTTCTCCCATCTCCTTAATGCATCTCTAGAACTCAGCCACAGTGATCTTTGGTTTCTTAGTTATCTCTCTCACTAATGGTGGGTTTACATGCTAGGATATTGTAAATGATATCCTTGGATCGTTCCGACATCGTTAGTGCACTGTCACACGCAAGGGAATCGTTAACGATATCCTATGCGGCAGTGCAACTGTTAAATAGGAGAGGAAGGAGTGAGCGATGTAATAAAGCGGTAGGGATAGGTATGTATTCTTATTTTTTACTAAAAGTAGATTTAACCAATATAGTTTATGATGCTTTTTTATGTCCAAGCATTTTTGAAGACCACTTAACTGCAAAAAAATTAGAATGTCTGGCCAGGTTTCGATATAAGTCATGGATCAAAATCATCCATAAAAGTCTATGGGTCTTTGAAATCCAAAGACAGCACACAGATTATACTTTGGTGTCATGTGTGAACATTCCATTTGATCTTAGGAGTGGGTAGGGAGTAGGAGAAGCTTGGCATTTTTTTTGCATTGGAATCGCTTATGAAACATGTAAATATGTACAAATCTTTACAAATTTTAGATAATTTTGTTTTAAATCAGTTTTGTAAGTGAATTGATTTTTTTCAAACATTTTCAGACTCATATTTTTATCATCAAGTTTTAGATAATAGACAATCCTCTACAGAAATGAAGGGGTTATTGTCCCCTCTGCAAGGGGGGCATACAAACAGAAACACTGCAGCAGTTTTACAGGAATGCTAAGTGGCAAAGCTAACATATTATAATAGACAAAAACCTGTATTTTGTACTAATTAAAGGGTTTAAAATCTTAGTTTGGCATTATTCAGTATTAACAAGAATCTATCAGCAGGAGTTTACCACACAGACAATTCAGAGGGTGAAATGAGTATTGAACACATAACCAATTTTCTGAGTAAATATATTTCTAATAGTGCTAGTGACATAAATTACTAGCCAGATGTTGGTAACAATCCATCCAGTCCCCACAGGAAAAAAATCCATTTATAGATGTTCATATATTTATTAATGTGTAAATATAAGAATTGAAACAAAGAAAAAGTAGTGAACACCTAAAAAAGGGATGTCTAAATGGCCATGGATAATCATTACAGCAGTTAAAATATATTAGTAATTAGAAAGCAATCTTGTCACTTAATAAAAAAAATTAGCTGATTCACTGTTGGCCTAAAAATTATTTCTTGTTACCAAAGTGTCACACAAAAAAATCTCATGATGGGTAAAACTAATGAGCTGCTAAATAGGACCGTCACCCCCCTGGTGCTGTGCTAACTGAATGCAGCACTGAATACAGTTTGTCTGCTGCATTCAGGGAAGGAGTTTTCCATGTCTGTAGCCCCCCTGTAAGTTGTTAAAAAGACTTTAGAAAGTGTATAAATAAGGAGTCCGGAGAGACTTACTCAGTAATGAGTCATCGCTGTTGATGGTGTCCTCCCCGCCTCCAGCCCCCTCTGTACCACCTCCAGTCCTCTCTTGTTCAGCCTCCTGAGGGCTGGAAGTGGCATACAGAAGGCTGGAGGCAGGGAGGACACCAGCAACAGAGATGACTCATTACTGAGTAAGTCCCCCAATTCTCCTTATCTGTACACTTTGTAAAGTCTTTTTTACAACTTACAGGGTGGCAAGAGACATGGGGACCCCATCCCTGAAGGCAGCAAACACGCTGCATTCAGTGCTGCATTCAGTTAGCATAGCACCAGGGGGGTGACAGGTCCTCTTTAAGACCTTTGTAGCCCTATTGTAGCAAAGCATACCAATGGAATTGGTTCCAGAAACATTTCTAAACTACTGAAGGTTCCAGTGAGAACTATTGGGCCCATAATCCAGAAGTAGAAAGAACATTCCTAGCCCAGAGTAGCCTCCTCCTGCTTGACTGACAGTCTTTATGCTATGTGATTTTAGACAAAGCAGCCATTAGTCAAGCTGGAGAATGTGGTAGTGGTTGCTGAATAGCCAGAGAGCCAATGCTTGGGAAGAGTGCTCTTTGCAGTGTTTTCCTGTGCGTTCTGCAAAAGTGCATATATCCGGAAATTCTCTGTGAAGACAGCGGCTGCGGTAAGCGTCCTGTTACCATTGAGAGCCATAGCCTGGCGGCGCATAGCGTTATCTGCATTTAATGCAATGCGCTGCTCTGTGCAGAAGCTAAGGTTCTGCTGGATCCTGCAGGCTAGGGGCAGATGCAAGTCTGACCCTAGCCTAATGGTTTGAATAGACTTTGCAAGAGATACAAGCGCATATAACTAAATTTAAGGGTGAAACCCTTCTGACAAAGTTTCTTCAAAGGTAAAAATTTATCAAAATCACTGATTGCACACTTGAACTACAAACTATAAGTAAATAAAGAAGTCATATTTAAATTTTCATCCATTCATTCATATTTTGGAACTTTTATTTGATACCCAATGCTTATGATAAATTATCAATGCATGATTGGTAATGTTTGCAGCCAACTTCATTGTTTTACTCAGACTCTGCTATTACACTACTAATAACTCTGCCATCTCTTCTATCGCTCCACCTTTACCCCTCATGGATATAGGCCAGGGTCACACATGGCATCCATTTTGCCCTTGATCCGTTTTTGGAATTAGTTTATGGACTTTTTTCTAAGTCCAAAAACAGATATCCGTTAACGGATGGTGCACTTAAGTGTCTGCGCTTTTCAAAAACGCTATGCCGTTTTTTCCAGCCTCCAAAAAACGCTGCATGAAACATTTTTGAGTGCAGGAAAAAAGGCATAGCTTTTTTTAACATGGGGCCCTATGGGTAACGCATCCGTTAGCGCATGGTACATATAGGTGCCTTGCGTTAACGCATATGCGTTTTTTAAGAAAAAATGACCAAAAATTCAAAAAAACGTTGAGGGGCACAGGAGGCACAAAATGCAGCCTAGGAAAAATGGATTTGTCATGGAAAACACTTACAAAAATGGATTGCCATGTGTGACACTAGCCATATCCTCCCCTTCCCAACTAACTTTAAAAGGGAACTGCATTTTTCTTAATTCACTTACAAATGTTAATATGTCTTTATGCACTGGCAGTTATCTTTGGAACATAAGGCACAGTCGCTGAATTCCTAATGACAGTGATAATACACATTTATGTAAGCCAATAAATGCAAAATATTACACTTTTATAAACACACACATTAGATCACCCACTGTTAACTAACCTAAGAGCTAGATGTGGCAGATTGCTGCCTAACTGTGCTCCAAATAGAAAGGAAGAATGTATTGACAGTGTTTCCTTAAGCTGATAAAAGGCAGTCACACTGAGTTTTCCTGATTTGGTTAATGCTGGAGTTGCAGACTAATACATTACCTAAATGGGCTGCAGTAGTTGCTGCATGGGCCAACAGCGACACAAAGCTACTGCTAGTGATCCTAAAGACAAAAGGACGTCAATACTGGGTTGAGTGTTAATTTAGATGCATAAATCTCTAAAAATGAGACAAATGCGCAATAGGGTCTTATCTCTGTTATATAGAGGTATATGTATGGCGACAAGGGCCTGCTCACCTGATCTGGTTGTGTAACCCACAACCAGTATGAACGCTTAGTCAGTAGCTGCTGCTGGATCCACATCCATGGGTCACCGCGGTCAGAAATCAGCATATAAGGATGAAGTGTCGTACGATCCGCGCTGCTACCAAAGGAAGACCAGGACAATGGAACGTCTGGTTGAAGTAGTTCTTTAATCCGACGCATTTTGGAGCTATTTCCCAGCTCCTTCCTCATATACAATGTCCCTGAGTAAGGAGCTGGGAGATAGCTCCGAAACGCGTCGGAATAAAGAACTACTTCAACCAGACGTTCCATTGTCCTGGTCTTCCTTTGGTAGCGGTCGCGGATCATACGAAACTACTTCCTTATATGCTAATTTAGATGCATGTCCTCCTTGGAGTGCTGAGGAGCCTAACTATGTTCCTAGAAGACAGCAGAAAAGGGCTATAAGCAGTGGAATTTAATGATCCGGCAAGATTATATAAGCTCTGCCTGATCATCAAGAAAATTGTAGAGAAGGGTTATATGTGCTACTGTGGATGTCATACAAAAAGTACAGGATACATGGGCACGAACTATTGAGGTTTATTGTGTAGTATGTGGATATTTTGTAAGCTACAAGTCTGCTCTCAGATTTGTCTGCTCATGTATCCTCAAAATGCGTCTTACAAGTGTACAGCAATGAATCAGACCAGAATGAATATGAATCACTTAGTCTCTATCATCTATCCTTACTGCTCTCTGATCATCACCTAATCATCATGTTGATTTTGTCTCCTCTCCCGACAGTAATGTGTGACCTTGTAGGCAGCATTTCCCCTCAACTCACCTCATGTTTTTCATGCTGCAAGATATCTGTGGTATGTGTGGCCGTGGAACCAGCTTTTCCCCTCAACTGACCTTTAGTTTTTCATGCTGCAATATTCCGTTCTGTTAGGATTGTAACTGTTCATTCCAATGCCCCTCACCACTCTCTTTTTATGACCTGTTGTTTATTTTGTCTGTTAGGCTAGGGTCAAATTAATGTTAAAAGCGGGATGGGTTAAAAACATAGGTTTTAGCAGTCTTAACGCAGTGCTACCGCCATTGTAGCACCAGATTAATGCTGCCAATGCTTACCTATGGTGAAAGAATCTTTTCTCGCGTTAGGAAAAAGTGCAAGATTTCACTCATGTCGCTGTTTGAGCCGCACTAGGGGCCGCGTTACCATAGGTAAGCATTGGCAGCATTAAGGCGGCACTACCATGGTGGTATCACTGCGTTAAGGATGCCAAAACCTATGTTTTTAACGCAACCCACCTCTAACATTAGTGTGACCATAGCTTTAGCCACCATTTTTAGGGAAAACAAAAGAATTTGAGATTTACAGGTTACAGGCAAAAAAATGCCTTTTTGGGGAACTAAAGGATTTGAGAATCACAGGTTACATGCCAAACAGATCCTTTTTTAGGGGAAACTAAAGGATTGGAGAGTCACATTTTACTGGACAAACACAGTTTTTTTAGGGGAAACTGAATTATTTGACAATCCCTTCCTTTATGCAAAAAAACTCTGCTTTGGCAATGCGCACAAGTTTGGGAATTACACTTGTTCTCACCACAGAATGCCTGTGTATGGATGGACACACTGGCCTCCTATTCTAGCTATAAAGCGGTGGAGTAGCTAGCTATCTAATTGTGTAACACAGAGCAGTACAGAGCAGCAGCATCACTGTCTCCAACCAGTAACAAACTGAAAATGGCGATGACTGCAATTGGCCGCTTCTTTTATCGCTAGTGACATGTGTCTTTGGCAGCCAATGAAAGAAGCCCGCCAATGACACAAGCACTTTTGTCTTTAATTTGTTGAAGTTTATGTTCCCTGATTGGCTGCAGACAAGGAACATCCATGCAGAAAATGTTGGGAAAAAAATTCCACACCCCCTCCCCACATCAAAGACATCCAGCCCACTACCCTAAATTGTCAGAATTTAGTAGAAAAGCATTACCTAAATGCAGTAATACTTTTTTTAATCTGATAACCCACTAAACAAATACGCGTTGTCGACTTTTTGGGAAATTACTCGGGGTGCTGAACCCGAACCAAATTGGCCACGTTTGTGACGAATTTGAAATTTGCAAACATATTCGAGCAAAGTTCGCTCATACACTAGTCATTAGCATATCGCATCCAATGCCATACGCTAGACTGACCCCGGTCTAACAAATGGGTTATGCTCCTGTTCTTCCCTTTTACAAATACTTCACTTCTACATGCTTGTCAAAATATTCATTAAATTAATTAATGTTATCAAATCAAAGAGTAGGGATAATGAAATCTAAATATGATAACAGTAACAATATTGTAGTTGAATAACAGGACACCACTTTTATTGTTTCAGAAACTACAATAGATGTTTTACTTTCTGTAAATACACCATATTATTGTCAGCAGACTTTGTGGCCTTTTCAGTAACTACATTTAGTTGCTAGTAATAAACCATTGCAGAACTTTCAAAGACAGAATGGACAATTTTGCATATTGAATCTCCAGGTCTCCTTGAAAGTGTTCAGAAATCACAGTCATTTATTTGTATTGTCAAGACAAGGTCCATGATGAAAGCCTATTCATTTTGCTTGAAGTTGAATAAGACAAAAACTGTAGTTTTTTTTTGCTTTGAATCAAGCAACATTCTAGCTATTGAAGATTGCAGAATGAAAGTTATTAGTCCTGGATCTAAAATGCATTTCTCATTTTGTGAACCTGCTGTTCCACAACGATTTCTTTCATTTGTGTTACATTTATTACAGGAAAAATTGTGAAATACTCCACAACAAAATTTAATGTCATTACTTGATTTGACTTAATATTTTACATTTATTTTGACAAGATATTGATTTATTGTTTTGTTATGTACAATAACATATATTTGGGAAAGGTAATTTAAAAAAATATATAAGACATTTATTCCTAAGGCTGCTTTCACATCAGCGTTTTTGGGCGCATGAAAAAGGCTGCACTTGCGGTTTCATCTTGCAGCAAGCCCCTTACGATGTCTATGGGGCTTGCAGCAGGTGCGGCAAGTGCGGTAGTCGGCACTTGCGGCAGATGTGGCGGCTAAAAAACTGCGGCATACCGCGTTTTTTCGCGGCCGCACCTGCCGCAAGTGCCGAAACCGCACTTGCCGCACCTGCCACACACTTACCGCAAGCCCCATAGACATTGTATGGGGCTTGCTGCAAGTGTGCCGCAATCGCGCCGTTATGCGGTAATCGCGGCATTTTGTGGTTTTTTTTCACCGCAACTGCCGCGATCAGCGAAAAACGCTGATGTGAAAGGACCCTAAGGGTCTTTCACATCAGCGTTTTTTTAAAATTGCAGCAGATGCGGTGAAAAAAGCATCTGCCGCGATTACCGCATAACCGCTGCACTTGCGGCACAGTTGCGGCAAGCCCCATAGAATGTCTATGCGGGCTTGCAGCAGGAGCGACAAGTGCGGTAATGCGGTGGAACCGCGTTTTTTTTTCGCGGCAGCCCCTGCAGCAAGTGCCGAAGCCGCACCTGCCGCACACTTACCGCAAGCCCCATAGACATTGCATGGGGCTTGCCGCAACTGTGCGCAAGTGCAGCGGTTATGCGGTAATCACAGCAGATGCGTTTTTTTCACCGCATCTAGCCGCGATTTCAAAAAACCGCTGATGTGAAAGCAGCCTAAGATATATTTTTATTTTAAAATAAATTCTTTATTTGCAGTGTGCCTGCTACACATAGGCTCACATAAAAAATATGTTTGGCATTTATATATTGCAGTATTTAAACTTAGGGAAAGCGCACATTTAGGTTTTGGTGCAGCCGAATTTTCCCAGTTGAAGTTGCACCAGGAGAAGGCCGACAATTGTTTTCCACAGGAAGAAAAATCTGAATTTTCTTAAATTAAAATCTTCAAATATGTATTCCAAATACATTATAAAATCAGGTCAGGGTACCTTCAGGAAACAATAGTTGACGTGTTTCAAAGTTACATTGTCTTAATCATTAATTGAGTTATGATTAAAGGCTCCGTTACACGTAGCGATATCGTTAACGATATCGTCGCAACGTCACAGGTTTGCGACGTTGCGGTGACCTTGACAATGATATTGCTGTGTGTGACACGCACCAGCGATCGGCCCCCCTGCTGGGAGATCGCTGATCGATAACAAATGGCCTGGACAATTTTTCAATTGCCGACTTCCCGCTGGCCAGGCTACATCTCTGTGTGTGACATGGGCAGTGACCAATGATCTCCAGTCTTTGCCCGAGACCCTGAACGATCCCAAGGATTGTCGGGTGTCGGTCCATCGTTGGGTGATCACTGGTAACTCTGCCTGTCTGGCATCTCAATAGCGATCACATAGCGATGTTCCAGCGATCCTGGCCAGGTCACATCATTGGTGGGATCGTTGAGAACATTGCTATGTGTAACGTGGCCTTAAGACGATGTAACGTGAAAAGCATCAACTGCTGTTTCCCGAAGGTACCCTGACCTGATTTTATGATGTATTTGAAATAAAGATTTGAAGATTTTATTTAAAAAAAATTCTGGATTTTTCTTCCCTGATGGTATTTGCATTACCCTATATGCAGATGGATGCAAAGATTTTCTACCTCAATAATGAAATGGTGTTATGAATGTATGATAAGTACACTTTCCTGGAACTTTAATTTCATAGGATTAGCCACCATCCTTGTGGTAGCTCCGCCTGAGACATATTTTTCTTTATGCAATTAGGTATGGAGAACAGATGGATACCGCTAGGTTGAATGGGCTAGCCACTTCCTTTTGTCAATTCAGGTTATCCAAGCCCTGAAGCTGCTAAGATAAGTGAAATGAAAGGAACATTTGCACAGCATTGTCATTTTGAAATTGCTGTGCATTATGTTTAATGTATAGTGTGATTTTGCAGTGCTACTTCAGGTGGATTCCGTGCAGAATTAAACTAGAAAAATGTGTTGTATCTTTGGGGTATGTGCACATGGAATTTTTGGGTAATACTTTGAATTGGATCTGCTTAAAAATGATAAATCAGTTTAAAAATACCCTTAAAACTCTTAATCTTTATTTCTATCATCAAACCACTTTACTATTCTTATGTTTAGTATTTTGAACATTTTTTTTTCTATTTCAGGTTTTATTTAATTGTATGTGGGAGACAACAAAGTAATTTCAGGTAGAAAACTCTATCTACAGTGGGTACGGAAAATTTTTCACTTTTTGTTTCATTGCAGCCATTTGATAAATTCTGAAAAATTAATTTTTTTCTCATTAATGTACACTCTGCACCCCATCTTTACTGAAAAAAAACAAAAAACTGAGACATTTTTGCAAATTAATTAAAAAAGAAAAACTGAAATATCACATGGTCATAAGTATTGAGACTCTTTGCTCAGTATTGAGTAGAAGCAACCTTTTGCGCTAGTAGAGCCATGAGTCTTCTTGGGAATAATGCAACAAGTTTTTCACACCTGGATTTCGGGCTTCTCTTCCATTCTTCTTTGCAGATCATCTCCAGTTCCATCAGGTTAGATGGTGAACATTGGTGAACAGCCAATTTTCAGGTCTCCCCAGAGATGCTCAATTGAGTTTTAGCTCAGGGCTCTGACTGGGCCAGTCAAGAATGGTCAAAGATTTGTTCTGAAGCCACTCCTTTGTTACTTTAGCTGTGTGCGTAGGGCAGGGTCTTGTTGGACTTTGGCCAAGTTTGAGGTCCAGAGCACTCTTGAAGTGGTTTTCATCCAGGATATCTCTGAACTTGGTTGCATTAATGTTTCGTTCAATTGCATTCCAGTCATCCTGTCCCTGCAGCTGAAAGACACCCCCATTTCATGATGCTGCCACCACCATGTTTCACTGTAGGGATTCTATTGGGCAGGTAATGAGCAGTGCCTAGTTTTCTCTACAATACCGCTTAGAATTATTATCAAAAAGTTCTAACTTCAGCTCATCAGACCAGATAATCTTATTTCTTATAGTCTGGGAGACTTTCCTGTATTTTTTAGGAAAACTCTATGCAGGTTTTCATATGTCTTGCACTGAGGAGAGGCTTCTGTCAGGCCACTATGCCACAAAGGCCCGACTGGTCGAGAGCTGCAGTGATAGTTGACTTTGTGGAACTTTCTCTCATCTGCCAACTGCATGTCTGGAGCTCAGCCACAGTAAACTTGGGGTTCTTTTTTACCTCTTTCAGCAAGGCTCTTCTCCCATGATTGCTCAGTTTGGCTGGATGGCCATGTCTAGGAAGACTTCTGGTGGTTCCAAACTTCTTCCATTTAAGGATTATGGAGATAGATGAACTCCCCTCATGATTTTGTTGTATCCCAAAGCATAGTCCATTTTGCAGACCTGTGCAGAGGTACCTTGAACAGCGGCGGCGGTGATGCAATGACCATGTATTGTGGTCAAGAAAAGTGTCCCACTTGTCCTTCTACTTGAGCACAAGCTTATTGTCTCTGCATTGGGCTGTTCTTTAGCCTTTACTTAGCAGCTGCCCAGTTAGCGCCTATGGAGGCACAGTACCAAAAGTTGCGGTGTAACACTCACAGGGTAATCATCCAGGAGTGGCCCCACTGGGCCATGGCACCAATCACCACCTGGAGAAGCATCCTGAATGACCACCAGTGTTCACTAGAGCCCAAGTGATGAGGATAAGCTTTGGAAATAGGTAGCCATCAGGTGCAGCACCGAGAGGTCTTGGTTCCATGACAGTTGACTCCAGGGATTAAGTCTTATAAATAGAGTCTCTGAGTTGGTGCAGTCAGAGCGGCTGATACTAGCAGGTGGTTGTCAGGGTTTGTGATGTAGGGGATGAAGGAATGGAAACCTGTCAGGAGAGATATCTTGGGTTCCAGCACAGCCTGGGTGTGAGCAGTGGCCAGTTACCCCAACTTGCTGTTGCTGCTGCACAACCTGAATTTGCAGACCAGTAACCTCTTCGAACTGGTCTGCAGCAGGCAAGTAAAAGTGTTAGCTGAGGCAGCCTGAGTCAGTAAGACACAGGGAAAAAGCTGGAGTGGTTGCTGATAATGTCAGGGTTTGTGGAGTAGGGGATGAGGGAATGGCAATCAGGATGGTATCAAAGCTGTTGTTTGCAGATCATCCAGCACACAAGACATGAACTCAAAAAACTTTACTATAACTTATACTACAAGTCTCAAAAACAAACTTAACAATAATAATAAATAATAATCAATAATAATGAATTTGCTCTAAAAAAAATAAAAAAAACAATAATAATAATAACTAAGTAAAGTAAAAGAAAAATAAGTATTAAAAAAATTCCCTAAAAATGTTAAGCTCTCCAAAAAGGATGCTTTAAGGACATTGTAAGCTTCCTGGACTTCCTAGCTGCTGCCATATCTGGCACTGTTCACATAATTAACACCCTGTAGGTGTCAAAAACACCTGCACACTCCAGGGAGCCTAAAAAAATTCATTTAAAGCTCCGCATTGGTGAAACTTATGGGGAACGCTTTCGGGTTCCTGTTTGTGCTGAATTTGAAATTGGTGGACATGTTAGAGGAAAGTTTGCTCATCAGTACACAAGACATATTTTTTCAGTAAATACTTCCCTTCTAAAGAGCAATAAGTGGCAATAGGTCATGATTACTTTCCTGGTCCTGTTGCACACAAATTAAAAGTAGTAAGAATCTATATAGAAAGTAAAAGAGCCAGAGCTTCATATCAGAGGATGAACATACAGTTGTGGCCAAAAGTATTGACACCCCTGCAATTCTGTCAGTAATACTCAGTTTCTTCCTGAAAATGATTGCACTCACAAATTCTTTGGTATTATTATCTTCATTTAATTTGTCTTCAGTGAAAAAACACAAAAAGAATTGTCCTAAAGCTAAATTGGATATGATTCCACACCAAACATAAAAAAGGGGGTGGACAAAAGTATTGGCACTGTTAGAAAAATCATGTGATGCTTCTCTAATTTGTGTAATTAACAGCACCTGTAACTTACCTGTGGCACCTAACAGGTGTTGGCAATTACTAAATCACACTTGCAGCCAGTTGACATGGATTAAAGTTGACTCAACCTCTGTCCTGTGTCCTTGTGTGTACCACATTGAGCTTGGAAAAAAGAAAGAAGACAAAAGAACTGTCTGAGGACTTGAGAAACCAAATTATGAGGAAGCATGAGCAATCTCAAGGCTACAAGTCCATCTCCAAAGACCTGAATGTTCCTGTGTCTACCGTGCGCAGTGTCCTCAAGAAGTTTAAAGCCCATGGCACTGTGGCTAACCTCCCTAGATGTGGACGGAAAAGAAAAATTGACGAGAGATTTCAATGCAAGATTGTGCGGATGGTGGATAAAGAACCTCGACTAACATCCAAAAATGTTCAAGCTGCCCTGCAGTCCGAGGGTACAACAGTGTCAACCCGTACTATCCGTCTGAATGAAAAGGCACTGTATGGTAGGATACCCATTAAGACCCACTTCTTACCACGAGACATAAAAAAGCCAGGCTGGAGTTTGCCAAAACTTACCTGAGAAAGCCTAAAACATTTTAGAAGAATGTCCGCTGGTCAGATGAGACAAAAGTAGAGCTTTTTGGGCAAAGGCATCAACATAGAGTTTACAGGAGAAAAAAAGAGGCATTCAAAGAAAAGAACACGGTCCCTACAGTCAAACATGGCGGAGGTTCCCTGATGTTTTGGGGTTGCTTTGCTGCCTCTGGCACTGGACAGCTTGACCGTGTGCATGGCATTATGAAGTCTGAAGACTACCAACAAATTTTGCAGCATAATGTAGGGCCCAGTGTGAGAAAGCTGGGTCTCCCTCAGAGGTCATGGGTCTTCCAGCAGGACAATGACCCGAAACACACTTCAAAAAGCACTAGAAAATTGTTTCAGAGAAAGCACTGGAGACTTCTAAGGTGGCCAGCAATGAGTCCAGACCTGAATCGCATAGAACACCTGTGGAGAGATCTAAAAATGGCAGTTTGGAGAAGGCACCCTTCAAATATCAGGGACCTGGAGCAGTTTGCCAAAGAAGAATGGTCTAAAATTCCAGCAGAGCATTGTAGGAAACTCACTGATGGTTACCGGAAGCGGTTGATCGCAGTTATTTTGGCTAAAGGTTGTGCAGCCAAGCATTAGGCTGAGGGTGCCAATACTTTCGTCTGGCCCATTTTTGGAGTTTTGTGTGAAATGATCAATGTTTTGCTTTTTGCTTCATTCTCTTTTGTGTTTTTTCATTGAAGACAAATCAAATGAAGATAACAATACCAAAGAATTTGTGATTGCAATCATTTTCAGGAAGAAACTGAGTATTATCTGAGAGAATTGCAGGGGTGTCAATACTTTTGGCCACAACTGTAAATGTGGATCACCTATTTAAGAGGTACATGACTTCAGCATTTACAGATATTAATAGGGTTTATATGTGTGATTCTAATTACCGTATATACTCGTGTATAAGCCGACCCGTGTATAAGCCGACCCCCCTACTTTTGCCACCAAAACCTGGGAAAACCTATTGACTCGTGTATAAGCCGAGGGTGGACCCCAGCACAAGTATACAGCCCCCAGCAGTGTGGTATACAGTAGCCTCCCCAGTGGTAGTATACAGCAGCAGCCCCAGTAGTATATACAGCAGCAGCCCCAGTGGTAGTATACAGCAGCCCCAGAGGTATATACAGCAGCCCCAGTGGTAGTATACAGCAGCAGCCCAATTGGTAGTATACAGCAGCCCCAGAGGTATATACAGCAGCCCCAGTGGTAGTATACAGCAGCCCCAGAGGCATATTCATCCCCAGAGGTATATACAGCCCCAGAGGTATACAGCAGCCCCAGTGGTAGTATACAGCAGCCCTTAGGTAGTATACAGCAGCCCCAGTGGTAGTATACAGCAGCAGCCCCAGTGGTAGTATACAGCAGCAGCCCCAGTGGTATATACAGCAGCAGCCCCAGTGGTATATACAGCAGCAGCCCCAGTGGTAGTATACAGCAGCCCCAGAGGTAGTATACAGCAGCCCTTAGGTAGTATACAGCAGTCCCAAAGGTATATACAGCCACAGAGGTATATACAGCCCCAGAGGTATATACAGCAGCCCCAGTGGTAGTATACAGCAGCCCTTAGGTAGTATACAGCAGCCCCAGAGGTATATACAGCCCCAGAGGTATACAGCAGCCCCAGAGGTATACAGCAGCCCCAGAGGTATATGCAGCCCCAGAGGTATATACAGAAGCCCCCCCATATCAGTATACAGACCCCCCCTTGGGTAGTAATCCTGTAAAGGAAGAGATTAGTATACTTATCCCTCCGCTGTCCCGCTGCTGCTGTCCCGCCGCCGCCATCACGCTCCTCCATCTTCATCCAGCGTCTTCCGTCTTCTTCTGGCTTCCTCCTCTGGCGCGCGGGCAATGACGTCATTGCCTGCGCCCACCGGAGGAAGCCGGAAGAAGACGGAAGATGCTGGATGAAGACGGAAGAGCGCGATGGCGGCGGCGGGACAGCGGCAGCGGGACAGCGGAGGGATAAGTATACTAATCTCTTCCTTTACAGGATTACTACCCAAGGGGGGGGCCTGTATACTGATATGGGGGGCACTGTATACTGTATACATTGTATACAGTATACAGTGACTCGCTTATAAGCCGAGGGGGGGACTTTTCAGCCCAATTTTTGGGCTGAAAAACTCGGCTTATACGCGAGTATATACGGTAATCAAATGTTTGGGGGGACCATGGTTAAATTCATTCCCACCAGTTTTCATGTGGCATTCTCCTTCTTTTTCCTGTGGTGGTAGTGTGGTTCGCTTTTAATAAATTGACCATCTAATGAATGTGCAATGTACTAATTTTTAGGATATGATTTTTTGGACTGTCTGTATAACTATAATATTTTTTTTTCTCTTATGCTCATTTGATTTTACAGACAATGCACAAATGCATATTTTTGCCAGGATTGCTTTCTTGGAATATATTAATTTGCTTCACATTCTCTGCATTTCGAAAATTTGTCAGCGTGCTACGCTAGCTGAGTAGTATCTATTTTGGCCGCCGCTATTTAGGCATAGTTTCTTTTTTTGTCAGAGCCACCTGGTTTTATGTATACTTTTTTAAGTATTGAAGCCTCATGACATACTTTTTTTCACAAACCAAATGACCTTTTAAAATGTATATATTCAGTCCCTTCATATTATACCGCATGTTGCCTAATGTCCAATGTTTTTTATTGTCTTCAACAAATAGTGTGCTATGTATTCTTGCTTCCAATAATATAATATTGTGTTTTGTTTAGAGACCATAAAATACCAAGTCACAAGCATAAAAATAAAGAGTTTTGAAAAATAATGATAACTAGTTATTAAATGGTTATCACTGATTGTTAAAGTAATTCTAATTAGCTGGTCAGAGGGCAAGCTTATCTACTATTTGTTTTGCTATAGTCATATAGCCATTGTAAAACTCCAGCCTGTCACGCCCACAAAGACAGCTCTCTTTGCTTGTCCACACAGCAGACGGGTGCAGGACCCATCTGCTGTTTATATGCATTGGTCTAGGTTGTAAATTGAACCAAACTACAGTATGCTGCCATTTTTTTCACAGCACATAGGCTCACATTTGGCAGTACACAAGTTAACAATAAGTTTGCTTCAACTAAATTTAGACAACCACATATCACAGTTCCAATGTGGACTGTGATATTTCACACTCACCCCTGGACTCCTAGTCTGAACTCCATAGCTTCATAGGCAAACAGTCATGGCCAAAAGTGGTGACATTCTTGAAATTGTTCCAGGAAATTAAGTATTTATCCTTAAAATTATCGTAAATATATGTCTGCTCAAGGAGCCTGGCTTATCTTGGAGGGGTGTTACTAATTGACTGCCAGGTATTTACCAGAACCTCTGATGGTGAGGTTAGACTTGGCTGCCGGTAGAACCCAGGTACTACTCCAGGGAAGTCCATGTCCCTGACTGCACCAGCTGAACCACGGGGTAAGGGATGCAGTGCTTACACAGAGTATCAGGCAGGACAAGATCTGGATCACAGGCAGGATGGATACTGGTAGCACTTTAAATGGGACGGTTGGTTCAAACAATATGGGTTCAGGATCTGGTACAGGCACAGGCAGGATGACTAGATAGGTTAGGTTCAGGATTTGGTTCAAGTTCAGGCTCAGGGACCTGAAAACAGACTAGCTGGTTAAGGAACTCACAGGGCACTAGTGTTGCTCAGGCACCTCTGTTAAGGGGAAGGTGCCTTAAATAGCTAGGAGACACTTCTGGAGTATGTGCACTCCCCCTTTAAGAAGTGGGGAACATGTGTGGAAATGCACCCTAAGCACCATAAGCTCCTAGCCAGGAGTCTTGCGGAATGTGCTCCAGCCCTAGGAGCTTGGAGCCACAGTGGGAACCAAAGCAAGAGACACTGCTGGGAGGCCACAGATGTGGGTAGGTTGGGTACAGGCAAAGAAATCAGAACAGGACAGAGAATCCAGCATGGCAATTCTTACAATTTTCAACTAGATTTTTGGACCATATTTTTTTGCAAACTGCTCTAGCCCTTTAATATTTGAAGTGTGTCTTCTCTTTACAGAAACTTTTATATTTCTCCACAGTTCAATTTGATTTAGAACCAGACTTATTGCTAGCCCCTTCAGACTTTCCAATGCTTTGTTTCCATAAATTTCTGGGTGCTTTTAAAAGTATGTTGGGGTCATTTTTCTGCTTCAAGAACCAGGAACTTGGACGTAAACCCAGCTTCCTGACACTGGATTTTGACCTATAATCCTTTTGTAGTCTGCAGATTTCATAATGCCTTGCACACAGTCAAGGCATCCAGTGCCAGAGGCAGCAAAACAACCCAAAAACATCTTTGAACCTCCACCATATTTGACTGTAGATTCTATGTTCTTTTCTTGTAGGCGTTATTTCATTTTGGTAACAATAACATGTGGTTTGCTAAAAAACTCTATCTTGGTCTCATCTGTCCATAAGATCCTATCCTTGAAGAATTTTGACTTATTCACATACATTTTGGTGAACTGCAGCATAGCATTTTGTGTCATTGTGTCAGCAATAAGGTTTTCCTGGGTCTCCTGCCATAGCATTTAATTTAATTTGAATGTTTACTGATAGTTCACGCTAGCAGTGATGCACCGTGAGCCAGCAGGACAGCCACAATCCAAATTATTCTGCATTTCAACCTTTAATCACTTTTTACCTCTGCTGTCCACATCCAGAAAGATTAGCTATAGGAGTGCACATTACAAGGGCAGTTATCCCCTTTTCCTTTGCACTTTGCCCTCCACTGTCTTTCTGTTCATCTCCTTAGGAATTCATCTGAAGAAGGTCGTATTATTAGACCAAAACATCTAATAAATCTATGTTTTTTTCATTATCATTTTGGAGTGCTGAATTATTTTTTGTTTCTGGTACTCTATTAAGACCTAGAAGTTACATAGTGATGTATATTCAAGTTTCTTCTTTTTATGGATAAGATGAAAAACCATAATACATCATGGTCACAAGTGATAAATGTCTACAGCAGAAACATCTGATATGAAGACATCAGCTGCAGTCAATGTAAACTGTAAAATCATGATAATTACACACAAAATTATCTTTATAAGTTTCTTCAGCTTTCAAAAAATCACAGACGGGTCAAAATATTTCTAGATAGGCAATACATGTGGCTTAGTTTTACAGATAGTCCTGAAAATTCTGGATAGCTGGCAACCCTGATTCCATGCATTAAAGGGTCCTGGCAGGACGTGAAGGAAGATGTAATGGTTCATTGATCCACTGTTTTATTCAACAATATCTGTGTCTTTAAAAGACTGATTCAGGTAAAGTATGGAACAGCAAGATAGTGGGCCATTCAGGACGATCCCACTGGATCCAAAATGGTTGCCAATCTGTACTTTGTAGTCTCTGCTCAGACTGCAATATATGGCTTTCTAAATCCTGCCCCAGGGCTTGGGCACATGACCGATTCTCTCGCATAAGCACTATCTGTGGTTTTTACGGATAGGTACTAGTACCTATATTATTCTTTTGGGCTGTGCTCCTGTTCAATTTTTCTCCGGAATGAGTGGTTAGTGAAAAAATTAAGAGACATGCCTGATTATGATGCGAGTGTTGAATCAAAATTGGCAAAACAAGTATATGGGTCCCAAGAAAGAAACTGAACTTCCCGCAGATGTAACTGGTGTGCGATCCAATTTTCATGGACAGACAGACTAGAATCAAAACAGAGTAACTTTTTTACTGTTTATCTCCATATCCAAGAGAAAGCTACCTCTAGACTGTTTGGGACATCTAGAAGAATGATTGTGAACAGAAAAAATTATGAGTGCTAGAAGGAGTCCAGTGTTATTCCACCAGTAAAGCATCCTGGGGCTATGTGTATGTGTATGTGTGATTGCGTATGCGTGTGTTTTTCTTCATCCTAGAGATTGAGATTGCTCACATTTTTGCCTAAGAACACTGCCATTAATATACACTGGTATATAAACATCATCCCAGAGAAACTTCTCTGAACAACCCAGAATTGGTTGTGTGAAAAGTTTTTTTCCAGCATGATGGAGCACCATGTCTGAAGGAAAAAGCCATAACTAAAGGGTTCATACAGCAAGATTTTAGGCTAGGGCCACATTTGTATTGTTTTTTTTTTTAGTGCAGCATTACCACAGCGTTACCATAGTTTAATGCTGTGTTAACACTGCCATAGAATTACATGGGTGATGGGATCCGAAACGCATGCAAACGTGGGCACAAAAGTGCCTGTGTTTGAAATATCACGTTATTTTGTACTGGACAGTGAAATGCATCTTGTCACATGGGTGAGTAGCATCCAATTGCTTCAGGTTGCTACCAAAAGCTACCAGACACCTTTAAAGGCACCTTTACACGCCGCAACTATCACCGGCGATCGGTAGCAACCAAAAGTGTGCTTGCACGTTTTTGACGATTGCTACCAAACGCCGATGCCGCATGTACATGCCGCAATTGCGCCCTCAACCTAAGATAACGTGGCTCCCCGGAAGTTAACACAGAACCCACGGGAAACATCTGGTTGCGTCCCTATGCCGCTTCACACTCCGCAATCCCCAAAGGAATGAGGGTGTACATGTACTGCGCCACAAGAACATAGGCGTGACAGAGTTGTGTATTCCGCGCCCCAAACACGCTGATTAGACAACGCAAAAGCGTCATGATTGGGCAGCCTGCGCAGGAAGGCTGGCTAATTCATGACGCCATTGCAATTGTGTAGTGTGAATGGTCAGCTCTTCAAATATGGCGCCCTGTGAAGGGACAGCCAATGGTAACACAGTAGCCCCCACCAATCATCGCTGATGGGGCGCGGTATCCAGCACGCTGTGGCACACCTCTGGGAAATCACTAGGCGACGCAGATTCCATCCCTATCGCCTGTTCACACGCCAAAACCAGGGCAATTCACCTTCAGGGTTGCCTCTGGTTTTTGAACAATGCTCTGAAACCGCAACCGGGAGCAACTTCGAAAATCACCATCACTTTATTCAATTACACGCCGCAATTTCGTAGCAATTTCAAGGCAACCGTGACGGAAATCACGATTGCCTCTCAGTTGCTACACCATAGTTGCGGCGTGTAAAGGTACCTTTAGAAGTTGTAAGTTAGATAACCTTTCATTTCATTTTAAAATGAACTAAAATAGAAATTATTAGCAGTAACATATCTTCAAAAATGTTCAATATAGTTACCAGAAGGCTTGAAAAGGATGTTGTAGTAAAGACAAACAGTTGAAAAAGTAAAAAGTTGTCTAACTTTCAACTTGTGTTAAAATGTTCTAGGTTCTGTTTATCATCCTAACTTTTTTGGAATCGAGGTTGTAAGTTTAATTACAGGAACATTCTACTACAGTGGGCTAGACAGAACCGCAACACTTTGAAATCATCATTAGGGTTAGAATTAATGAATGATAGAAATAAATATAGGTGAACAGATACTGACATATCCCCAATCTAGCATAGACATTCATAGCATCACTGTGAAATTTACCTCTTCTCTTAAATCAGGTTTCAGATTTGCCATTCAATTTAGAAATTTGCCTTGGGTGTACTTGAAAATTATTTTTTAAATTGTTGATTGTTAAGTTATTTTTATTGTTATTTTTTTAATCATGGAAAACTGAGCACAGAAATATTACAAGCTGAGAATCAATTTATTTTTTTATATACCACACTTTTTCCCATGCCCCCATACTTTGCACTTTTAAAATAGCTTTTCATTTCAATTTATTACAAAATATTGCAAAATAATCCACTCTTTAGTACAGTAAAAACAAATTGCTCATTATTTTATTGTCTATGTTTTCCATCACAAGAAACTTATGTGCATTGTTTGCTAATTTAATGATGTATCCCATCAATAAAAATTAGCATTAGGACTCATGGAGGCTGATGCTACTTAGTTTGGGAATCAGTGTGTAAAGGGAGCAGGGGAATATCTAATATAAATTGATGATGCTTTTACAGTGCATCTCATTAAAGTCATAAAGAGACTTAGAATTTATGTCAAGGGTAAATAACACATCTCTGTCTGGACAGCTCATTAAATTCTAGAGGTGAAAGACTATATGTGAAAAGCTATTTCAGGTAACTGTACAAATTGTTTTCTATTGGATTTTCTATGTCATTAGAAATGGAGAAAAGTTAATTCCAAAGTAATTTCTTAAAATGCACTTCTCAAAACCATATGTCATTCTAAACCTTGGAAGAGAATAATCAAATTGAAAAGGGAATGGGAAAGACAGATGATTCATTTTAGAGATACAGTATAAGGCATAATTGATATCACATCAGCAAACTGATATTTTGCCCTTTTCCTTGAAAGGCACATCTCTAAGTAACAACTGTAGTCAAGAATAATATGAACATTTGTCTATTGGTATTGCTAATAATTCTTTCTAAAAAGGAAAGTGAATATGCTATTATAGGAAATATATTATTATTTCAAACTGTTATTTATTATAGACATATTTGATATTTTTGCACAGATTTTTAAGAGGAACGATACACTAAATTCTGGAATCACTTAGCCTTCATAACAACCATTAGAACATAGACACACTTACAGTTGGATTCTATTTCTTCTCTTTGTTTTGTTTTTTTTTTCATAATAAAATTGGGACAGATTCAGATAGGTCATTTCTAGAGATTATCACATTTTTTTAAATTGAAATCTGTCATGCTCGGTGAATTTTTAGAGGTCTCCTAAGACTATATCCAATCTTATTCAATTTCTTTAACCCAAACACAGCCTTTTTAATTTAGGACAGACAAAAAAAGATATTTTCAGCTCACCTGAACCTGTGCTTGGTGCAAGGCAGTCATGCAGAAAGACATTCAGAAAAAAACAGTACAGATGCTACAGTAAAATCCAAAGATTTATTTAGAAAAACTCCCTAGTAAAATCCTAAGGTTGTTAAGCACAGTAAGAAATTGGGGAGAAATAACATGAGGAAAGGGCCCAAGTCCCAGAAATGTATTACCTGTCTTAAAGGGATCCTGTCACCCCCAAAACACCTCTAAAGCTATTAAAAGCTGTCCCTAGAGCAGGGGTCTCAAACTCGGCTGGGCTGGTGGGCCACACATGGAATAATATTAACAGCAGGGGGCCGCATCCCTTGTAGGACTAAATTATATTTTTAGTAATACCAGAATTTTTTGCTCAATGTAGTAAAGTACAAATCCTGATCCCCTTCTTGTAGTAATGTCCCCATCCTGTAGTAATGTCCTTTTCTAGTGATGTTCCCCATCCTGATCCCTTTTTCTATTGATGTCCCCCCATCCTGATCCTTTTTCTAGTGATGTCCCCCATCCTGATCCCCTTTTGTAGTAATGTCCCCCATCCATCCTGGTCCCCTTTTATAGTGATGTCCCCATACTGATCTCCTTTTGTAGTGATGTCCCCCATCCTGATCCCCTTTTGTAGTCATGCCCCCTTCCTGATCTCCTTTTCTAGTGATGTCCACCATCCTGATCCCCTTTTGTAGTGATGTCCCGCATCCTGGTCCCCTTTTGTACTGATGTCCCCCATCCTGATTTACTTTTATAGTGATGCCCGCCATCCTGTTTTATCTTCTTTTTACACACTCATTCACACTCACACACAAACCTGCACACACACAAACTTACACAAACCCACACACACAAACCCACATACATCCTCATACACACACTCACACACACTGAAACTCACACAAACCTCACATACACTTTCTTATACCTCACTCACATACTCACACCCACACTCACACTTTTCTCACTTTAATGATGCATCACTCCTGTGCAGGGAGCCGCCGCGGTCCCCGCTGGGCTATGACTTCCTCCAGCCGCCACTCAGACAACCTCTGTTGGTCAGCAAGATCAATGCAATCTGCCAGCCAGAGGCCCGCATGTGACGTCATATTCCGCAATCAGCTGCGGACCTCTCATTGACTGGCAGCTTGCATTGATCTTGCTGAGTGGCAGAGCTTGTTAGTGCCACAGACAGAAGTCATCACACAGTGGGGACTGCAGCGGCCCCCTGCACTGGGGCGATGCATCATTAAGTTGTCCAAGGTGCCGCGGGCCGCATAGTGAAGCCCCAGGGGCCGCATGCGGCCCTCGGGCCGCGAGTTTGAGACCCCTGCCCTAGAGCATAGTAACACTTACCCTACACTCCTTTTAGCTCCTAAATGCACCAAGTGAAATTGCAGATAAATGTTATTACAGTACCTCATTAGGGAGGATAATGAGTGACTATGCTATTCATAGTCACCCTGGCAGGCTCTCCCACTTCATGATATCACGCCTCCATAGGCGTGATCTTCTAATCAGATTAAAATGCGCGCCTCCCCGCTCTGTGCTGTGTCTCAGCCGGCCTGTAGTGGGGCTGGGTGACGCGAATCGCGTCATTTCCGGCGCCGGGTGACGTATGTACACCCGCGCCGCTGTTAGCTTCAAGACCCGCACTGCGCATGCGCAGTGTGCGGTTTGAAGCTAACCGAGCGGCGCGGGTGTACTACGTCACCCGGCGCCGGAAATGACGCGATTCGCGTCACCCAGCCCCACTACAGGCCGACCGAGACACAGCACAGAGCGGGGAGGCGCGCATTTTAATCTGATTATAAGATCACACCTATGGAGGCGTGATATCATGAAGTGGGAGAGCCTGCCAGGGTGACTATGAATAGCATAGTCACTCATTATCATCCCTAATGAGGTAGTGTAATAATATTTATCTGCAATTTCACTTGGTGCATTTAGGAGCTAAAAGGAGTGTAGGGTAAGTGTTACTATGCTCTAGGGACAGCTTTTAATAACTTTAGAGGTGTTTTGGGGGTGACAGGATCCCTTTAAAGTCTTTCTCTCCAATGTTTTAATGTGACTACTGACTTTCTGATTAAATACGGAATTTTTAAAATAAATCTTTGGACTTTAATGGAGCTTTACCACTGCTGATTTTTCTCTGAATTTCTTTCTAAAGCCTTATTTATCTGATCTCATCATAGTAACGAATGGTAACCTGGAAGTAAATAATAGCCATTTTAATGTCAGTACACTGACAAGGTAACATCCTTCTAATGTAACATTAATTGTGTGAGTGATTTTCCATATTTTCCTTAATGCTCTCTAATTTCTCCCCACTAATATGTTTCTCAGAGGCAAAGGAGGCAAATTGTGACCTGTGTTTGGAATCACTACTGTATTGACCACTGGTGCCAGTGATGGTCCTCCTGTTATTAATTTTGAGCATAAGGGTTAGATAATTTCTTAAATTAAGCAAACTTTAAAAATCTTGTTATTAGAAAATCTTAAAAACGAGGTATGAACTCGTCATAGGAGAGAAACCAATAACAGACAAATACAAAACAAATAATCCACTTCAAATGTCCGAACACCAGTATACCACACACTGGTATTTACATACAGAGCAAAAGATGGGTTAAAGTACAAATATCTGCATACCCATAGTCAACCGTACCACGGTAAATATTGCACTATGTACAGATAAATGAATCAATCATAAAAGATATTAGATTGATCTTATCGAAGGCAAGGTTCCCCAAGTTGGTTAGCCATGTAAGGATGCCGTAGGATAGGTGATTGTCCAGAAGAGCTAGACCCTATATCAGTCCCTGCATCAAAAAAATAAACATACTGGCCATCATACAAACAACTCCCGCCCTTACAAGGTCAGTCCACAGCTGCTTCTTAACCAAGCACCCCAATCATGTCCCTATAGTCCTTATCACAACACGTTTCATCACAGAACATTTCAGAAATCAACATTTCAGACTGGAACAGTTAGAACTGCAACCACATGTCAGCATGGGTTAGATGTGAGGGATGCATGGTTAGGGTGCAGCTGTGGACTGCCCTTTTAAGGCCTTACAAGGACTCTTCAGGGGATCACCATTTCAGACTGGAACAGTTACAGCTGAAACCACATGTCAGCAAGGGTTAGAAGTGAGGGGTGCATGGTTAGGGAGCAGCTGTGGACTGCCCTTGTAAGGCCTTACATGGCCAACCAACTCCTGTACCCTTGGGTGAGATCAATCTAATTTTTTTATGATTGATTTATTTATCTGAACATAGTGCAATATTTACCGTGGTATGGTTGATTATGGGTATACAGATATTTTTACTTTAGGCCATCTTTTGCTTTGTGTACCAGTGTGTGGTATACTGGATATCGGACATTTGAAGTGCCTTATCTGTTTTGTATTTGTCTGTTCTTGGTTTGTCTACTCTAACGTGTTCATAACTCGTTTTTAAGAGTTCCTAATAAAAATGTTTTTAAGTGATGGTCCTTCTGCTAGCGGTTTCCACATTTGTAGCAGAATTTTTTTTCTTTTACTTCTTTTACACTACCACGTCTATTGCCTTGGAAAATTTTGATACATTTTGAAAGTCTTTCCAACCTCAATAATTCAACCCGTTAAAGAATAAGTTATCTAAAATGTAAGGTGTGTGGGTAAATGTACAGATGACAAAATATGACAGCAGGCTGCACAATAGGTGTGGCATCTGGTTGTCAGATTGGACCAGTAAAACAGATATGCAAAAACAGATATGCACAATTACATATTTATATTTTTTATCATTCTCAGAAATATTCAACTACCTTCCCAAAAATGACAAAACATGAAATGCTAGGTAGAAACATGACCATAAAGCTATCATCTGGAATAGGGTGCTGTATTCGTGAGGAGTATATGGATGTAAAATTTGAGAAGTAAAACAAATGAGCAAAATATAAAAAATAGTTTAAAATACTAATAATGTGGAGGTACACACTGGCAGTTAAAAGTATCAGAAAAATGTCCTTATACCTGTTATGTACTATTTCATGTTCTAGATTATATTTCAAATAGTAATGATGCTAAATGCCCAAGCAAAGATAAAAGTATTGCCAAAGGCATAGAGAAATGAAAACAAAAACAAAAAAATCTTTAGGTAGATCAATACAGGCATTGATGAAAAGATTCATAAAAAATAGTTAGCACATTAATATAGGACTAGTCTATTTAAAGCGTATCTTAACTTGTCATTATTCATAAATTCATAATAAATCAATGAGAGATTTACGAATAAGTTCCTAAGAAAAAAATCTTTTGATGTTTCAAGTAGGGAAGTTATTAAATGGACAAGAATTCTCTAGGATCTTTTAAGATCTTAACATTTTAAAGTCTATAATTGTAACAGTTTTGGGGAAAAATGTTAGCGCAAAAAGATTATTTTTAAAAAATTATAATCAAAGTATCATTCAATCTTTAGCTGGCATCTTTTACCTTGACTATAGTTAAAAAAAAGCAAATAAGAAAAGTTTTGCAATATATAGCTGTTTATAAATGAGCCATGTTTAGGAAGATAAGGGGAGTCTCAGAGTATCAGTTTGCCCTTGCACTTCTTTAGTCCTTACAGTGATCTATATTGCCTAAGAAAGAGCTCTCAATCACACTGCACGCATGCCTCATGCTGCCCCTATGGCTGCCTCATGCAGCCTGCAGGCACCATAGACCCCTTGATGGTTGCAAGCTTGTCAAAAGGGTCGCCGACATCAGATCTTTATCTTAGTTGATTGTGTGCCCTTGGATGCACATTCAATTCAAATGTATTGTCACGCAGAGACAAGCTGTCAGCACTACAATGGTAATGTCAGCCAATCAAAGCTTAGAAGCTGATGGCACGCCATTGTCAGATGCTGATTTGCTGTTGGTTGGCCAGGCCTGGATCTGTCTGTGATTGTCAAAGATACTACATTGCCTACGGGCCGGACCGCATGGGCAGAGAAGAGGATGCTGAGGGAATAGAGGACAGGTGAGAAGCAGCATTTTTTATGTGTATGTGAATAATCGCACAATAGGAGACGTTCATACAGAATGGGGACATTAATACAACATGTGGACAAGGGTGGCAACTTTAATACTATATGGGAACCAGGATGGGCACATTACAACAAGAGGGGGACCAGTATGGGTATGGGCCCATTGCTACAATAAGGGATGAGGAAGAATTACTACAAGTTATGGCCTAGTATAAGAACCTAACAAAAAGATGAGGACCAGGATAGGGGATGTAACTACAAGACAGGAACCAGGATAGTGGACATAACTACAAGATAGAGACTAGGATGTGAACATTACTACAGGATGTTGGCCAAAATTATTATATTGTGGTAATAGTAAGACAATATTACTGTGTGGGGCCAATTAAATGGACAAAAATTGTTAAAATGTAAAAGACAATTTAAATAAATTATTAAAAATATTTTTACACTAAAATGCTGTTTTACATATAAATTAAACCACTTTTATAGTACTTTTATTCCACCTTTTACAAAGCAATTGAACAAGAAATTCCAAAACTCTGCATGGTTACTTGTGGCAAGTAAGCACACCATTTTACACTGATTTCAGCTTTAATATGTTGTTGTGTAAAACCTATGCTTCTGCTTTCTAGTGCATTAGAATGAAGAAGTAAATGTGTATTTGGACATGAAATGCAGGTGAACAATCACACAAGGCTATGTGCCCACTGTGCTTTTCTGCTGCATTTGTGGGCTGCATTTTCTGCACCAAAAACTCATGACCCACAGTTTTGTAATGAAAATGATTTTCAAAAAGCTGTGCCCACTATGTGCATTTTTCAGTGATGCCAAAAACACGTGTTTTTAACCCCTTCTCAACCTATGATGTTGGGGGGCGTCATAGGAGGCGGTGACGTCCCACAATGTCATGGTCGGATTGCCGTCTTGTAGCTCCGGTGACAGGGCTCCAGGCAGCATGGAGGGCCCAGAACGCTTGGGCCTCTCCATGCTGAGGATTACAGTCCTCAGCTGCCTAGTTGTACCTCGCTGGTGACCAAAAATAAAAAAAAGGATGTCCAACTTCGCTGTATTTTTAATTGCCAGCCAGATATGAGGCAGCTGGGAGTGGGTGGCAGTCCGTAGCTGCCAAGTTTTACCTGGCTTGCAACCAAAAATATGGCAAAGCCCACATTGTTTTTTTTAATTATGTCTACAAATACAAAAAAATAACATGGTGCATCGTCATATTTCTGGTTGTCAGCCAGGTACAACTTTGCAGCTGGGGGGCTGTAATCCTCTGCTTTGAGAGACTAAAAGTTCTGGGCCCCCTATGCTGTGAATTGCAACGCTCAGCCACCCCAGAAAATAGCCTATTCCTTTGAGGTGCCATTTTCTGGTGCTGTACCCTAACTCCTCCAGTTACCCTGGTGCCGGTGGCAAACTGGGTAATAAAAGGGTTAATGCCTGCTTTGTATTGGCAGCTGGCACTAAGCCGGAGATTCATAATGTCAGGCCAATGTTAGACCAGGCCATTAGGAATTTTGAATAAATAGTAAATTATACACAACACTATGGGAAAAATAAATTTATTACAATAATAAACAAACATCTCAACTCCATCTTTATTACTCCCACATAATCCTACATGATCCTTCATCCAGAGTCTGCAGGGAGAGAACAAGCATCCTCTCCCTACAGAGTCTGCAATCACACTGACCTCAGGGCTCAGTGAATGACATCATCCACAGCAGCCAGAGACTGCCACAGGGGAGTGGTACACAGGAATAACTGAAAGAAAGACACATCAAAATAGAGTCTTACCCATGAAGGAAATATTTCTATCCCAAATAATTGCGCTAACCTGTTAGGGTTGTGAAAGCCACAACTGCTATGCAGATTATGTTAGGCAGCCGCAAACCACTGAGACCATCAAAAGGACACGTGGAAGAGAGAGAAAACAGTGATAAACTCGCACTGCCTTCAAAAACCATGAACAATTGAGTATCACTTGACTTTATTATTTTTTTACGCGTTTCATGCACCACCATGCACTTCCTCAGGAGTGCGCGGTGGCGCATGAAACGCGTAGAGAAATAATAAAGTCAAGTGATACTTCATTATTCATGGTTTTTGAAGGCAGCGCAAGTTTATCACTGTTTTCTCCCCTTCCATGTGTTCCTTACAGGGGAGTGGTGATATCACTCGCTGAGTCACCAGGGCTCTTCATGGCAGAGAACTCAAAATGTTGTCACTTCTGGGGGGGTTTCCGCTGTTTAGGCACATCAGGGGCTATCCAAACAGGGCATGACTTCCACAAACCATGCCATCAAAATCTGTATCCTAAAATGTCACTCCCTCCCTTCAGAGCCCTGCCGTGCACTTAAACAGTGGTTTTCCGTCACGTATGAGGTATTGGTGTACTCAGGAGAAATGCCAAACAAATTTTAGGATCAATTTTATCCTGATGCCCATGTGAAAATGAAAAAATTGAGGTTAAAGAACATTTCTGTGAAAAAAAAGTACTTTTCAATTTTTACGGATCAATGTGTAAAGCACCTGGAGGTTCAAAGTGCTCACTCTGCATCTAGATAAGTTCCCTTGGGTGTCTAGTGTCCATTTTATCCTGTTGCCTATGTAAAAATAAAATAATTGAGGCTAAAAGAACATTTTTGTGAAAATAAAAGTACTTTTTCATTTTTATGGATCAATGTGTGAAGCACTTGGGGCTCAAAGTGCTCACTATGCATCTAGATAAGTTCCTTGGGGGGGCCTAGTTTTCAAAATGGGGTCACTTGTGGGGAGCGCCAATGTTTAGGCACACAGGGGCTCTCCCGACACGACATGGTGTCCGCTAACGATTGGAGCTAATTTTCCATTCAAAACGTCAAATGGAGCTCCTTCCCTTCTGAGCCCTGCCGTAAACCCAAACAATGTTTCTTTAATTTTAGGATCCTTTTTGTGCTTTTACCTTTGTGAAAATGCAATAATTGAGGCAAAAATAACATTCTTGTTGGAGAAATTAAAATGTTCGTTTTTTCATTCCACGTTGCTTTAATTCCTGTGAAGCAACTGAAGGGTTAATAATATTGTTGAACATAGTTTTGAGTAGCTTGAGGGGTGACGTTTTTGAAATGGTGTCACTTTTGGATATTTTCTGTTACGTACGACTCTCAAAGGGACTTCAAATGTGATGTGGGCACTAAAAAAATTGTTTTGTAAATTTTGCTAGAAAAATGAAAAATTATTGATGAACTTTGAACCCTTCTAACTTCCTAATTAAAAAAAAGTAGTTTCCAAAATTGTGATGATGTAAAGCAGACATGTGGGAAATGTTATTTATTAACTATTTTGTGCCATATAACTCTCTGGTGTAACAGAATAAAATAAAAAATTTGAAAATTGCAAAATTTAAAAATTTTTGCCAAAATTTCCGATTTTTTCACAAACACAAATCGATCTAAATTTACCACTAACATGAAGTCCAATATGTCACAAAAAAAACAATCATAGATTCGCTAGGATCCGTTCCAAAGTTATTACCTCATAAATGGACACTGGTCAGAATTGCAAAAAATGGCAAGGTCAGTAAGGTCAAAACAGGCTGGGTGTTGAAGGGGTTAAAAGACCCTGTCAATCATCTTGTCCTTTTTTTGTGCTGCGTTTTCCAGTTGTCAGCCATTCTAATGAGCTAATAAATGCAGCCCTTACAAAAACGCAGCAGAAAAGCATGCATGGTTTTTTGAAACAAATGCGCTTTTGAGGCTGGAAAGAGCAGCCCAAACAAATATGCACAGTGAGCACTTACCCTTAGGCTAAGTGTTCACTGTGCTTACAGTATCTATTTGGGCTGCATATCTGTGCTGCTTTTGTATATGCAGAAACACAGCCTATTGCGTTTGTGCTGCGTTTGTGCACATACAAATGCAGCACAGAAACGCAGCACAACTAAGGTGAAACACAAAGACAGACACAGACAATTTCTCACGCTCTGGAGAGACCACGTAGACTGCTGATATCGTCATTCCTGTGCAGCACAAGGACCTTTGGCTTCTGCCCAATCATGTGACAAGTTGAGTAACATGGCCACCCTCGGATTGCATGAAAACCACAGGTCCTTTAGTCACCAAAACACAGCACAAACAAATGCACATGTGGGCACAGCATTATTAAAATCACAATTGACTTTCATAACAAAAATATGGGTCATGAGTTTTTGGCGCAGAAAATGCAGGACAAAAACACAGCAGAAAAGCACAGTGGGCACATAGTCTTAAGGTACCGTCACACGTAACGATATCATTGCCGATATCGTTCAAAAGTCACGTGTTTTGTGACGCTTGAACGATGTCGGAACGAACAAATCAATCGTTCGTCGCCCAGTGGACACGCAGCATCGCTGCATGTGACACCGGCAGACAACCGATAAGCCAGCTTCCAGCGCCTCTCACAAGCGCTGGGAGCTGGTATCCAAGGTAAACTGCGGGTATCAAGGCAGCGCGCGCTGCCTAGATACCCGATGTATACCTTAGTTACCAGTCTCCTCCGCTCACCGGCTGGTATCTAAGGTACACAACGGGTAACTAGGGACCCTAGTTACCCGCTGTGTACCTTAGATACCAGCCGGTGAGCGGAGGAGGCTGGTAACTAAGGTATACATCGGGTATCTAGGCAGTGCGCGCTGCCTAGATACCCGCAGTTTATCTTGGAGCCCTGCCTGCTCCCGCTTACAGCAGGCTGGCAGCGGGAGCAAGACATCGTGGAAACGATATTTAAATCGTTTCCACGATGTCTCTGATCCATTGATCGCTGGTGACAGCTAGCCAGCGATCTGAACGATATTGTTAGCGATGGCGCGTGCATGTGATCGCTAACAATATCGTTCATAAAATTGACCCGTGTGACGGCACCCTTAGTCTTGCACTGATGCTAGCATTTCTCCTTTCCTTCTGCCTTATATTAATAAACTATCTGTTTTAATCCGAAACTTCTAGTCTCATCTACAATTTTGCAGTTTTACCATACATAATTATCTGCAGTATTTGACCAATGTTTTAGTGCAGTATATGTGAATCTTTGGCATGCGTGCCATAGAGTGCACTTGGAGCACTCTCTGTGGGCATGTGCGCTGCCTCCTCAGCACTATTACTTTTCTTTGGTCACTGGGCCAAATCCAGAGGATCTCTATTCTCACGCAGGCCCTTTAATTTCTACTTGCTTGCCAATGCATTATTTATTTCTTAATACAACACTCCAACATAAACAATGAAGGATTACATCTTGACACTGGCCAGTACAAGCATTTGTACATACTCTGTGGCAGAGCTAGCATGTTATGCACTTGTATTCCACAGATGAAGACAGCAGTAGCAACCCCAATGTTTCCTGTGATACACACTTGAACCCAATGTCTCTGTTGATACATAATCCAGCCCCAATGCCAAATGCCTCCTGTGATGTATACATCAAACTAAATGCCTTTTGTGAGATCTGCATTAGCTTCAATGTCTCCTGTAATGTTCTTACCAGCTCAATGTGTCCTGTGATATATGTACTAGCCCCAAAGTGAATCCTGTGATATACACACCAGCCCCAAATGCCTTCAGTGATGTGTACATCAGCATCAGTGTTTCCTGTAGTATTTGCTCTAGCCAAAAAATGTCTATTGTAAAATAATACAAGTAAAATATGTCATTGTACTGTGTTAGCCAATAGATAAAAAAATGGGAGTCCTCAGTGGTTGATACCTTTTGATGGCTAACTAGAAAGATGGTAAACAATAGCAAGCTTTCAAGAAGACTCAGATCTCTTCATTAGGCATGGTATGGTATAAAATCTTAAGAATCACATATTTCTAGACAACAGGACATAGAAAAATGCACTAAATGGTTCTCCTTCTCATCACTTGTCCTATCAGTATGGGAAGAAGACAAACAATTGTGGTAGTAAGTATTGGAGCAGTTCATAGATAAGGAATTTGAAAGTTTTATTGTCCTGTTATTGAGGTCTGGTCCAGTGTTGTAATGTTCACAAATGGTCTGAAGAGCACATTTCTTAATTGATGTGAAAAGACATAAATCCATGAGTAGAGATGAGCAAAACTTTGAAGTTTGGGTTCAGTTTGGTTCGCTGAATGGCAGGAACATTGCCGACTAGTTCAACAAATGGTTTACCAAACTTTATGAACCCCATTTGTTTCAATGGGAGGCAAAACCAGAGGCAAAGAAAGCACATTCTGGGGGTCCCAAAAGCTACAAAAACAGCTCAAATAAAGGGCAGACACCAGGTATAGTGCCATATTTTCACCAAAGTTAAAGTTTTTAACATGGTGCATTATGGATGCATGAGACTATGCCTGGCCCAGCATTTCAAGCATAAACATTGATCAGGAACAAAGACATGACTGACATCAAAGGACATTGTGCTCAGAGAACCCTGCTAAATTTAGGAAACACACAAGCAGATCCCAAGAACAGTCTCAACATGTAAAAATAATTAGGGACAGATACCTCAAAAGTGGCAATAAATGACCTAAAATAAAAATTGTATAATGGTGCAGCCTGAATGCACAGCACAGAGTCAACAACAAGGCCTGGTTTAGCATTTTAAGGTTAAACATTGATCAGGAAGAGATTGATGAGAAACAGGTGTAGGCATAATTTTCAGAGATCCCTGCAAAATTAAGGAAACACACAACAAAGAGACCCTCAAAAATGTCTCCACATTTCAAAAATTTAGGACCAGACACAATGAAAGTGTCATCAATTGACCCAGAATAAAAATTGTTTAATGGTGCAGACTGCTTGCATGGCACAGGGTGTGGACCAGTGCCTGGCCTATCACTTGAATGTTAAACATTGATCAGGAAGAGGGAAATGAGGGACAGGTGTAGGCATCATGCTGAGAGTCCCCTGCTAAATTTAGGAAACACACAACAAAGAGGCTCCATGAAAAGTCTCCACATTTTAAATGATTAGGGTCAAACAATAAAGAAGCGGCATCAATAGACTGAGAATAAAAAGGTTGAAATAAACACATCACAGTGAAAACTACAAAAATATCTAGTCTACTCAGTCTGCGACTGGGGTGGAAAAGTCCTGTGAGATCCATAATGTGTTCATCTTGATGAAAGTTAGATGGTCTACACTTACAGGGGACATCCGGATGTGATTATCCATCAGGACTCTACAAACAGCACTGAAGACACGTTCTGAGAGAACACTGGCTGTCAGGTATGATAATACCTCCAAGGGGTGACTAGTGAGCTGAAGCCACTCCTCCATATTTAAAGTCCGAAATTCAAAAGGGTCCAAATTCCCCTGATAAAAAGGATATTGCACTCCTAAACCATTCTCTTCAATTATTCACTATGTGCCAGACTTGTACTTAGCTCTGCTGGTGGACACACTGGTTTAGAATATTTACCAAACGACTCCCTGATATTGCTTCTGACAGTTTAATTGCATTGCTAATGTTTCTGTGCTGACGACTCGATGTTCCCCAAGTTGGGCGTTTAGATCTGCAATGGCTTCTGTGTTCCCTAATGCTGTCTTGGGGAAAACCCTGTCTTAAGACTATCTACTAGTGTTTTTTAATACTCCAGCATGAGCGTGTCTTTGACCTAGGCAGAAAGCACCTGGCTAGATTAACTCTTGTACATCAGATCCAACAGTCTGACAACTCAGTAGTCATTGCTAATTTGAATCCTAACAATTCGGGCATCATGTTACAGATAATGCAGAAAGAAGGCACTAAATTGTCTAATGCATCCATAAATCCAAAGTCCTTGTTGTGTTGGTGGTGGGGTAACAATCGAGCTTTGTTCCTCTGTGTTCTACTGCTAACCTTCATAACAAAAAGGGGAATCATTTCTTCTTCATCTCCTGATCTGTGCCCATCACCTCTACATCCTCATCCTCCTCCAAATGTTCTTTAGCTTCTGTGCCTTCACTAAGAGTTTGTCTGGTATCATTAGCCATATTGTGTAGCAGCTCATCATGACCGGAATAGTGGCATAGGTGACATAGGATTAGCTGTACAACAAGGTTAAGGACGTGAGCCATGCAAGGCATATATGTAAGTTTGCCCTGGCATAGAGCTGTCACCAGATTTGCACTGTTATTACACATGGCACTCCCTTGAGGTTTAGTGGTGACAGTCATTGGCCAAACTCGGCCTGCAAAGCTGTCCACAATTCATCATCTCTGTGACTCACATGTTCAAGGCATTTTTATTTTAACACTGCCTAATGGTGGTGAGCCCTGTCAGCACAGTTTGGAGGTGAATGTTATTTTCTCTGGACTATTGGAACATTATGGGAGATGTCAAGGGTGCAGCTGAAAGCCCTAGAGGGGGTGGAGTAGGCAGAATCACTGGTGTCATCTATGTGATGTATATGCACCAGTCCCACATGAGCATTAATGAATTTTACCACTGTGAGGAGACATGCAATGTCTGTGTTCCAAACATCAGACTGATTCCAGTACTTTACAAAACGTATCACCACATAGAGTCAACTGTGCTCCAGAGCAATTCAAATCTGGAAAAGCAGTTGCAAAGAAAAAGGTTCCCTACCCTTGGTTTAGCACAAACTGCTTAAGTAGACTCTAGCATTGCAGGAAGCAATGGCCTTCCATTTAATACCTCAGGTGATTGGAACAAAACATCATCAGATATGCTTCTACTGATGCCTTTTAACAAGCCTCAGTAGTCAAGGAGCCAAAGAAAGATGCCATTGCTCCCTAGCTATAGAAAACCAGAGTGACTTGTGCTGTAGCTAAAGAGTTATTATAAAGTTTCTTCTGAAGAGTACCCAAAAAAACTCCTTCCAAAGAGTCCCATGACACAGTGCCTTGCATAGTAGCATGCCAAATGCAAACTTTCACCTTTCAATAAAAATGTTTTACATTATTGAAGGCTCTGATATTGTATTTTTCTTTTGAAATAAAATATGTTAGAGTGTGAGTTGCTTTTCGTAAACGAAAACCTTTGTATTCAAGTTAAATTGCTGTGTTGGCACTTTTTTACATTTCAGTTTGGGCAATCAGTTTCTCAAAGTTTAGCCATAACAGTTTTGGGGCTTTCTCTTCATATCCCTGTTGATGAGATGTGAGCTCTGCTGAATGCTCACTATCCATAAATATCCCTAAAAAGGCTTCTACGGTTTCTTCTAAGGCTTCTATTCTGATTATGATAGTCCCTCCGGATTGGCTACTTACTTGTTATATCATACATGCAATGCTGCAAGTGTAAAATGGTTACAGCCATTCTTTGGTCTATCAAATCACAAATTCTTCAAATTCACTGGATTCTGTTCATAAAATTTGATTTGCATCAAATCTATTTGATAATATCTATTAATTTAATTTCCATTAAAAGTCTGCAAATTCAATTATAATGCTGAATTTGTCTTTACTTACTGAATAGTGTGGCTATCTAGACTGATGAAAAGCATAGCAACATTATACAGTAAGTAAAGACAAATCTCTGAACGAGACCTTTGTGCCATTCCTTAGGGATAAGTGGGAGGTTCGTTCGTAATCCATCTTTCCTGGAAACTGGAATAGTTAATGGACATATTTTTCTCACAATTAACTTTCTTTTAGTGTAGCTACCAAAAGCACAAACAAACTGTAAGGTAATGTCTCTAAAGAGTATATAGTAAAGCTTTGTTTGCATGCAATATCAATTCTTCAAGGAGAGTGCTAATAATATTTAAAAGTGATACTTATTTTAATATTGGATATTGTCAAGGAATACATAACTAGTGAATTTGCAAGACAAAGGCTAGGGTCACACATACCAATCCGCTTTTTTGAGGGCTTAGAAAACCGGATCCATTAAAGTTAGGGTAATAAAAGTGTTCCCTGAGGTCCTGGCCATTTTTTGAACTTAGTCATTTTTTTCACCAAAAGCGGATATCCATTAACGGATGGTGTCTATAGGTGTCCTGCGTTAACGGATAGCTTCCCCATAGGGACCCATGTTAAAAAAACAGATCCGTGCTAGCAACTGTTTTTGAGCCCAGGAATACTAGATTACCGTTTTTGAGAAACGGAGGTACACATAAGTGCACCATCCGTTAACGGATCCATTTTTGGGACTTAGAAAAAAAATTTACATTTTTTTCCCAAAAATGGTCCTGAAGCAAAAACTAATGCCATGTGTGACCCTTGCCTAAGAATAACATGAGTGCTCAAAACCAGATAGCAGAAAGAAATAGGGATTTTCTTCTGTGCTGCCGATGAAAAACTTCTAGGAAAATCCAAGATGTAGATTAGAAGGGTTTTTTATATCGATGCATTTTGTAGCAGCTCTCTACTTCCTTAGGTTGAACTCACATTAGTGCTCAAGGCTTTCTTATTCGCTTATTTATCATGAATGTGTAGATCTACTAGAACAGCTAGCTACAGTATCCACTATAAATCACTAATCGATGAAACGCCAAGAGTCTTGAAAGCTTGCACTTTTTTTCGGACATACATTTCTACTCATAAGCATGTGTATTTAAAATCCATTTAATAGAAGAAAAAAATTCAGAAGATAACCAATCTGCAACATTGAGATGATATAGCATTACTTAAAGGTAAAGTTAAAAATAAAATTTAAAATTTAAAAAAAGTTTGAGACAGTCTTACCAGAAATATAGCCCATTTATCCATCCAATAGGTTAAAATAAAAAATGAAGATGAAAAACTTTAATTATTTATGCTAATACATAACCATAATTATAATTCATTTATCTATGTGAGGTCCTGATTGAGAAAACAGAAACAGAATCTTCATTTTACCTCCCAAATATTTAAGTGTATATCATATGCAATACTAAAACATGCACTGCCTCATTCATGCTGTTACAGACATGCATTGGGATCTTCTGTCGTAACTTCTGACTTCCGACCAGTCAGAATTTACAGTTTCAAGATGACGCCACGGGATTGGCTCCTCTGCATTGCTAAGAGGTGACGCCACCGGTAGGTGAGTTTATGACAGAGTTAGGGGACTTAGATTTAAAGCGCCACTCAAGCACTGAAAAAATGAAAAGAAAAAATTAGCAGATGTTCTGCTTTAACCATGAGAGCTTGCTCAGTTTGAACATTAAGAATAATAAATTAAACATTGTATTTAGATGTCTAGAGACCTTTTCACTTAATAAATACAGTCCAAAAAGGATATCCTTGACCAAGAGGGAAATTAAGTTGTAATTTCTCTTTTCTGAATTGAAGAATAAATGGCTCTAAAGGGACTTTTATGGACAATTATCGTGCTTCAGATTAGAGGAAAACTTATAGAAGATTATAAAAAGATGATATATTTTATCTAAATCCTATCAAAGGAAATAAATAGTATTTTTAGATGTCTAGGAAAACCTATCTTGAATTACTCATTCTCATTTCTTTTTCATCTATTAGTTCCTCTATGGCTGCCCAAAGGATAAACAATCCAATTTAAAGTCTTAAGTAGAGATTAGTGAACCTCTTTTTTGGTTTGGTGTTCATATTGAATACAGACTTTTTTTTTTAATTTTCAGTGTTTGGGATCGAAGTTTGGGTGCTTTACGTACACAAACCAGTGGAGTGAGCATCGCTGTGCTCAGGTACACTTGGTGTTCAGCCCATTGTGAGCTACATGCACTGTAGTAAAGGCTCACACTAAGGGTAAAATCAGTGTTATCGGAGGTAGTGTATACCAAAAATGAAAATGACGAAACCCCTCCTTTTCTTCCCTGGAAGTGTTTGCTTATGTGTGGCTTGTATATGGTTATAGGTTAAAGTGTCCCTATTTAGTGGCTTCCAATGAGGTTCAGTTCAAGTTTAGGTCTATTATAGAACTTTAAAAAAGTTCTGCTGAACTCTCAGAACCCAAACTTCCTTGTGTGCCCATGTATCCCGCTCCTCCCTTGTCCTAAGTTTAAAGTTAACGTGTGTACTGACTTCCAATAAAATCCATGGTAGACTTATATTCTTGTCGGCTCATTATAGTTTCTCTATCCCCTCTCTTCTGGAATTATTTTCTCATTCTGTATGAAAACAGTTAATCCTCAAACCTTTATATATACAGTATCCCAAAATCTTATCTTCAAGTAGGATACAATTTGGATTAATCTCACTACATTAGTTAGTATATTGGCACACAGTACAATACAAAATATTATTGTGGTACCATGTTAGCCAGAAAAAATTGATGTAAATTTTTATGTCCAAAAAAATTTGAAAATTAATCTTGGAGTATTCTTTATTGGCTAACCAGAATAATTATATTAGCAAGCTTTCAGAGATCATCAGGATATATTACAAATAAAATCATGAAACAACACCTAAATAAATATTACAGCAGGACATGACATAATGTTAACTGGAGATGGGCTAAGGAAATTAAATTAAAGTTTTTGTTACTTATGCAGATGAGGTGGAAGTGGTCCTTTAGAGATCTGAAGAACGTCTTGTGAAGGTGTGAGCTGTGTCCATGTAATGACTCATGATCCCATTGATAGACATTGGACCATCCTTATCAGCTTGAATTCCCAGGTTTTTTCTTTTTCTGTCATTCTTAAAATGACCTTTTAATATTACCGTAGGAATTTTAAGTCTGCCATGTATTCCTACAGGCATGTCCAGCTCATATTTTATTGTATGTTTATGTAGATTCATCCTTGTTTGACGTTTTTATTTTGTTTCCCAATGTATGGCCCTGCATTGCACTTTGTACATTGTATCATGTACACTACATTGGAGGATGTACATGAAAAAGAGTCCATCATCTTATAGTCAAACAAAATAGTTATATCAAACAAAATAGTTAATAAATAACATTTACCACTTCTTATGGAATTTATTTAGATGTGTGGTGAGCACTTTAAACCCCAAGATGTTTTACAGAATTTTATAACGTTGAGCTGTGAAAATAATAGGATTGAACATTATCAGTCTGGACTTAATGACAAGGTGTCATTAACCCCTTCTATCACCCTGATGCCACCACATCAGGGCATCGGATAGAACCAATAAAGTGCCAGGAGTTGGGCTGGTATTCTTTAGCCTGCAGGGCTTACTACCTATGGGCCACACCACGCTGACAATAAGAGTCCCCAACTGCCTGGGTTTTACCTTGGCTGGCAATTAAAAATAGGGCAAAGCCCACACATTTATTTTTAATTACCGTATTTTTCGCTTTATAAGACGCACCTGATTATAAGACGCACCCCCAATTTTGGTGAAGGAAAAGAGAAAAAAAATATTTTTAATGTTAAATGGGGTCCGTCTTATAATGCCAGTGTCCGTCTAACAAATCATATAGCGTATATGTCCCACATAGCCCCCTAATCCTGGTACGTGGTCCCTCATCCTGGGATACAGCCCCCCATCCTAGAATTAGCCCCCTTAATCTGGATATGGCACCCTTATATTGGATATAGCCCCCTTGTGCTGGCACACGTCCCTCATAGCTGGCACACGTCCCCCCTTGTGCTGGCACACGGTCCCCCCCTTGTGCTGGCACACGGTCCCCCCCTTGTGCTGGCACACATTCCTGCCTTGTGCTGGCACACGTACCCCCACCTTGTGCTGGCACACGTACCCCCCCCCTTGTGCTGGCACACGTACCCCCCCTTGTGCTGGCAGACGTTCCCCCCCCTTGTGCTGGCACACGTTTCCCCCCTTGTGATGGCACACGTTCCCCCCCCTTGTGCTGGCACATGTTCCCCCCCCTTGTGCTGGCACACGTTCCCCCCCCTTGTGCTGGCACACATTCCCCCCCCTTGTGCTGGCACACGTTCCCCCCCTTGTGCTGGCACACGTTCCCCCCCCTTGTGCTGGCACACGTTTCCCCCCCTTGTGCTGGCACACGTTCCCCCCCTTGTGCTGACACACGTTCCCCCCCCCCTTGTGCTGGCACACGTTCCCCCCCCCTTGTGCTGGCACACGTTCCCCCCCTTGTGCTGGCACACGTTCCCCCCCCTTGTGCTGGCACACGTTCCCTATTTATGCCCCCCCATGCAATACACCCACCCCCTCCATATGCTGCCCCCCCCTCCATTACAAAGATGGTCCCTCGCTCTGCACTTCCCCATCATTAATATGCCTCCCCCCTCGCCGACGCTGGCCGGCAGCAGATAGAGTAAAAAAAGCCTCCTTTCTCACCCTCCGGCGCCAAGCTGAAAGCGTCACCGCCGGCTCCTGGTCTCCATGGTGCTCTTCTTCTTCCGTGATCGGGCGATGATGTCATCGCTTATGCCCGATCACATGAGCGGAAGAAGAAAAGCACCATGGAGACCAGGAGCCGGCAGTGACGCTTTCAGCTTGGCGCCGGAGGGTGAGGAAGGAGGCTTTTTTTACTCTATCTGCTGCCGGCCAGCGTCGGCGAGGGGGGAGGCATATTAATGATGGGGAAGTGCAGAGCGAGGGACCATCTTTGTAATGGAGGGGGGGGCAGCATATTACCGTACATGGGGGCAGTATATTGAGGGGGTGGGTGTATTATGTGGGGCGGCGGTATGCAGGACATGGGGCGTATGGAGGGGCTGCAGAGAGAGCGGGAGATCTCTTGCTCCCGCTCATTTAATATGCACTGCTCCCCCCGTCAGTCTCTCAGTGCAACTTCAGCACTGAGAGGTGGACAGCGGCAGTGCATATTAAATGAGCGGGAGCAGGAGATCTCCCCGCTCTCTCTGCAGCCCCGCAGCCAGCCCACTCCAGCCCCGGACATGCTGCAGAGCTGCCCCCCAGCCCCCAGCCCCCCCCCCCCAGTGCTGCATTCGGATTATAAGACGCACCCCCCACTTTCCCCCAAAATTTGGGGAACAAAAGTGCGTCTTATAATCCGAAAAATACGGTATGTGTTTAAATAATTAAAAAAATAATTGACTCCCCTGTATTTTTGATTGCTAGTCAAGGTAAAGCCAGGAAGCTCAAGGTGGCAGCCCATAGCTGTCCATTGTATCGTCAATGAGAATCAAAAATACAGCAAAGTGCTATTAAATAATTTTTTACACTACTACGACGTCTGGTTAATTGCCTATGGTAACCAATGACAAACACTGGCACAATGCATGAGGGGCACAACAGCCAATCACAGACACTGTCACAGAGAGTGGTATCTGTGATTGGCTCTTAGAGTAAGTGCAGTAACATGGAAGCAGCCAATACATTCTAGCATTTACCGTGCAGTGATTAACAAAGTAGTTAATGAGTGGTAAAAGTGTGGACTTAAGTAAGTGATTTAATCACTGTTCTGTTTATTTTTACTGCTCCTTAGCCCCCACACCCAAAAAGTAACAAGGAATGGGGTCCATGCATACTGAGTGTTCGGTATGTACCCGGACTTTACAGTTCAGGTTCGCCCATCACTAAAGTACACTGATACCACGTATGTGGTCAAAAACTACTTTTGAGGCACAATGCAAAGCTCAGAAAAGAAAGAGCACCATATTAGAGTTCAGATTTAGTTGGTTTGGTTTGTGGGTGCCATGGCACATTGGCGGAACATTTAACTTGCCAGAAAAGAAATCGGAATGCAAGTGAGACCATTTTACAAACTACACCCCTTAATGTACTCATACAGGGGTGCAGTGACCATATTGACATTACATGTGTCTCATAGAATTTTATACCATTGGGCGTAAAAAAAGAAATCTAAGGGCTTTTAAGAAAAAACAGACCATATGATTTGTTGTGTCATTTTTCTAGAATGCGCTAATATCGTCCATGTAATCAGGAACTACTTTTCAGGTACAATGAAAAGCTCAGACAATAAGAAATATATTTGACTTCCAAATGTGCTGGAATAGTTTGTGGGTGTAATGGTACAACGGTACAACGTCAAAGCACCTGAGGTGGCAGAATAGAAGAAATCCTCTGGAATTAACCCCATTATACAAAGTGCACCCCTTAGTGAATTCATCTCGGGGTGCAGTGAGCATATTGAAACCATAGGTGTGTCACAAAATATTATACTATTGGGGAAAAAATGTACTTAGATTTTTAACATTAAAATATTTTGATTGACAAATCCTTCAGTTTCCCCTAAAAAGGCTTTCTACCCTTAAGCTAGTGATTGCCAAATCTTTTCGTTTACCCTAAAAAGGCTGTGTTTGGCCTGAAACAACTGATTGCAAAATTCTTTTTTTTCCTCAAGTTTTTTTTTGCCTCAAACAAAAATTTAATCTAAAAAGGCTTTCTTTGGCATCAAAGAACTGACTGCCAAATACTTTAGTATCCCCTACAAAGGCTGTATTTTGCCTCAAACAACTGATTGGCAAATCTTTCTGTTATCCTAAACCAGTGACTAAAATTGTGCACTTTCCCCTAAAAGGCTGTGTTTGTCTTCAAAGTAGTGATTGCAAAATCCTTCAGTTTCATCTAAAAAGGCATTTTTTTGCCAATAACCAGTGAATGCCAAATTCTTTATTTTGTACTAAAAAGGCTGTGTTTGGCCTCAAACAAGTGCTTTCCAAATCTGTGCGAATAATTATGAGTGCGAAATCCCAAAATTGTGGTGGAAAGGGGAGGGGGAATACGGTTGTCAGAAAGGGGGGTAGGCTTGGTGTTTGAAGTGTATGGGGGGTAGGTGCTACTGCTAATGTTACTGAAAGCTGTACTAACCAAACATTGGCTCTTAGTATCCCAAGCAAAGGGACAACTTCTATTACAGGAGAGCCTACTCCTGTCTCTTTGCAAGAAACAGAGTGATACAAGTTGTGATTGAGGCCCAAAAAGAGCTTTTGCTACAGTTCATGGCGAGCGCAGCATCAAGTTATCTGTACTGCTGTTCCTCCACCTCAACATTACAAACAGTACAGCCCCAATTACCAATGTGTCACACCGTGTCACAACTCTCCAACCACACAACTGATTGTGGGGAAACATAGATGGGTTATTCTGCAGAGATGTTCACAAATTCTATTCCATGGGCATCAGAGGTCTGCTCAAAAGATTCACATACTCTAGAGGTGGAAAACATCTCCACCGAAACCCAAAATCTTTTGGAGTTAGATCCAGGGACAGATGAAGTTAGGTCTCAGCAGAATACAGACCCTCGTCATCAGACATTTACCCCCAGAGGTGGAGGTCATGATGATGATGATGAGACTCAGATAACTGACAAATATGTGGAACAACAGAGAGGATAATGATGAGGTTTGAGATTCTGGTTGCAATCAATCTAGAGTCACGCAGCTGAATAGCTCAGCAGAGGAGGAAAAGGAGGAGAAAGATCAGGAGGTTAGTTTACAGTTTAGTGCACAGAGACTCAGGGTTGCAAGCATGACAAGCACTGAAACCGCAACCACAACTCTGGCTCTGGACAGAAGCTGTTGCGGGTCTACAGTTGCCTGAGGCAGCAAGAGTTACCTAGCCTGTGTCTTTTTTGATAACGCAAAAGGTGACCCAAATTTTATTAAAAAAAAAAAAAAAAAACAGTATAAACAAAAACTCAACAGTTTGACTAGTACAGGCATGAACTGCACAAGACCCAGCCACATGCACTACTCTGGGAAAATTACTGCTCTAAAACTGAGCCTAGTAAACATCACCAAACACCATCCACTGTTTCAACTACATCTGCTGCTTCTTCCTGCTCCGACACCGTGACAATTGCTGTTCAACAGGTGTCCGCCCACAGGACCTCCACTTGTTACCTGCTACAGTCGGAGCGAGGTACAGCCCCTCAGTTCTTATGGAAGTGGACACACCTGCTGGTTTTTAGCGATCTCAGACAATAAGCACATCACTTCTTTGTAAACCATCCATAACATCTCCGCCTTCACCTTCCTCACAGTGCAGCAGTTTGTTGCGTACACCCTACTCCACCCTCTTTCAACACAGCAGCCATCCCTTGGTTCCCATAGGTGTGGTCATGGAAAAGTTTATTTATATATAAATAGGAAAAGATATAGGCATGCTGCTTAGAGAGAGCCCTGCTAAATAAAAAAAAAAAAACACAACAAAGACACCCCAATAAAAGTCATCATATTTTCAAAAATTAGAGCCAGATACCACCAAAGTGACATTGATTGACCCAGAATAAAAATTGTATAATGGCGAGATGTATGCAGCTTGCAGAAAATAACAACATCATCTATTCTGCCCAGTATGCCACTGGGGTGTAGAAGTCCGTGGAGATCCATGATGTGTTTGTCTTGATGAAATTTAGGTGGCCTACACTTTCAGGGAACAGCCATATGCACTTATCCAGAGATGCTCTAAGAGATCCTGATCACAGGATTCAATGGGTTAAGCAGCCTGGAAAAGTGTAGCCATCACTCCTGGCTGCTAGAGCTGAGTCTTAGCATATGCCGAAACCCAGTGACAATTACTCAGGCACAATCCCTGTGCCCGCAAAATCGCCATGACATTCCTGGTAAGTCACTGGTCAACAATGCATTGTCAATCATTACGTACTGGGTACATCATATTCTGGAAGGGGTTATACATATTTGACTGATCCACAGGCTGCAAGTATTAGCTGTCAGACTTCAAATAACAATAGATGCAAAAGTACAACAAAAATTGACAAAGCCAAAAGCAAATTACCACCATATCAAAATGGCTTCAAAATATATGATCTATTTCTTTTGGGATAAAATATAACTTCTTTATTAATTTCAAGTTAATAGGATAGTTTTACTAACAATTATTTGTTTCAAAGTATTCATAAATTATTTTATTGTGTATAATTTTATATATTTCCGTAACACAAATTATTACACATACAGTAGTCATTTAGTATACTGTTAATTATTACAATAACTTTATAAGTGCTCTAGATCTTACAAGTGCTACTTCAGACTAATTAAAAGTCTACCATGATCCCGGTTGACCCACAATTCAAAAAATAACCCTTCTTCTATCTTCAGTGATGCTTAAATATTTGAAAGCATACATATTAACCTTTACTTCATCTGAAACTTGTTTCTCAATATTACAATGGATTAAAACTGTGCTTTAGTGTTAATATAATTAATTAACATGATAAATGATGTTATGTGCTATAGCATTCATGCTGTTCTACATGCAAACTCTAGTTCTACAACTACAATATTAACTACTAAATTAAAACAGCATTATTAAAACCAACAGGCTGTATTCTTACTTTTTATGAGGCTTTTGTTTTGAGTTATGAAATATTACAAGAATAACATCTGACAATACAGCCATTAACATATAATCTTTATTTTATTGTTTAAGAATATGTTAAGAAATGTAATTCTATATACAGTACAATTCTTAAAGTGTAATCGCCGTTTAAATGTTTATTTAATAATAATATTGAGCAAGTGAGTATAATAAACTTTCAAATATACTTTACATTTGAAATTTCAAAGAAAATCTTTTGAAAATCTTCCAAAAGATGTCCCCAGTTTCTAAACCTGACATACAAGTGCATCTCAATGAATAAGAATATCATCAAATAGTTAATTTATTTCAGTAATTCAATACAAAAAGTGAAACACATATACAGTATTTTATACTGTAGAGTCATTACAAATAGAGTGATATATTTAAAAAAAAAATCTGTAAATGTTGATGATTATGGCTTACAGCCAATAAAAACCAAAAAGGTTTTTATTTCGGAAAATTAAAGTAGGGAGGAAAAAGGTTAAAAACCGCACTGCCATATTCCACGAGACATCAAAGGGTGAATATAATATTGATTTCTTAGTCAACGTGTTTCAGGGCTCCCAGTAATGCCCTGAGACATGGCAATATCACATTGATTTTTGATGATATTCTAATTAATTGAGATGCACTAGTATACTAGTTGTCAGGGAAATCTGTGTCCAGCTTCACACACTGAATACAGCCAAATAAGGGTGAGGCGACAGGGCCTACACAGCGTGCCGCAGCTGATCAGTTTATCTGCAGTTTAGGGTACGTCACACTTGGTGACACTCCAGCGATCCCAACAGCGATATACACCTGGTAGGGATCGTTGGTGAGATGTTAAACAGTCAGATCTCACCAGCGATGCAGCAACGATACCCTCTCACTCTAGGGTGTAGTATTGAGGTTGTTGGTCCTTGTCCCCATCAAACACAGCAATGCATGCTGCACAGCGGGGAGCCAACGTTCAAAAAATGGTACAGGCCATTCCGACATGACCAGCGATCTCACAGCAGGGGCCTGGTCACTGCTACATGTCAAACGTAGCGAGATCGCTGCTGAGGTCTTTGTTGTGTCACAAAACTTGTGACTCAGCAGCAATCTCGCTAGCGATCTCGCTTAGTGTGATGGGGTCTTTACCTTGTCAGGCTGTCTGCAGTGCACACAGCTTTTGTGATCTTATCTGAGTCCTCTAAATTCACATCGCTCTGCTCTGTGCAATCAGCTGAGGAGCTGTGTGGAGGGCATCAGCTGATAACATGGAGCAGAGTCGATGTGAATGGAGAGGAATCAGATAAGATCACAGGAACTGTGTGGAGGCCATCTGCTGATAGCATGGAGCAGAGATAATATGAGTGAAAAGGAGTTAGAAAAGATCACAGGAGCTGTGTGCTGACAGCCTGGAGCTCCCTTTGCTTTAGGTAATGTGCAGATACACTAATCAGCTGTAGTGTGAATACAGCCTTATATGGCCATATTCAATGTGTGGCGCTGAAGACAAAATTCCCTGAAAACCAGAATCTGTCAGGTTTAGAAATAGCCTAGTGGGAACATCTTGTGAAAGGTTTTTGAAAGGTTTTCTTCACTAATGGAGTATACATGAAGGTTTTTATAATCATTTGCTCTACAGTATTATAAAAAAAATTAAATGGCAGTTAAACTTTAGCATTAACATTTAAAAGTCATGGAGTTCTGAAAATCATAGGACATGCTGATGATATTCAAATGATAAAAAATTAAAACAAAATATTTAAAACATCTCAATCCACTCAGTATCAAGGATTTAACACCCAAAAATGCATGTAATTACATGCATTGGCATGCTTTTACTGATGTTACTAATGTAATTATTGGTTGCTCGAGGAATGTTCTGCCAAATGGAATGCACTTGGACACTCAAATATTCAATATCTACTGTGCGCCCTTTTGAATTAGTGATCGTTGACATCTCAAATGTGCTCTATATGACTCTATTCTAGAGATTATGAAAGCATGAATTCATATTTATGCCAGCAAAGTCACTCATATTAACATAACTAACATGCAACCTGGTGTGATTGTCTTGAAAACTGATTCTGGGACATTTTGGAGAAATTGCATCACCACTGATTAGGCCAAAAAATCTGCCAACCTATTAGTGTACTTAGAATGAAGACTATAGGGGTCTAGCAGGAATAAGACTATTTTGACATTTCATCATGAATGCCTTTTATTGGTATTGCCATGTGGTTTCATCAGTTCAAGGAATGGGGTGCTATGATCTCTTCTGTTCTGCAAGTAAAATCAGATGTCAAGCCTGAAGTGTCAATGTCTACACACATCATTAAAAAGCATTTACCTAACATTAGCCAGCGAGCAGACATCCAGCTACAGAAGTTTAATTAAATTAATGACACTGCTCTCATGGCTATCATGATGCAGAGCAAGATGACTACGGTGGTTAAAATAGAAGTATATCTACTTCAGTGAAGAATCCTTGTTTTGGATGAAATGATAGCTAGTGATTGGTCTGAAGACCATGTTTGCAACATCATAAAGAGTCCTTCATAAGGTAACATGAAAGTGCCTCATAAGCCATTTTTCACCACAACAATGCCAGGGCTTATGATTGTTCTACTGTGACTTATCTCTGGTTATCATTTAATCAAAGATAAAAGCTTGAATCATCACTGAAGAACAGAGACTTCCATTCCTACCATCTGCCTCCCTAACACCCTTAGATGAATGGTTGACTCAAATACCAATGTCACGCAAATTCATTCTGATACCTGGTGTAGACAATATGTAATGCATTGGTATTTGACATCTAGTTTCACCTGCACTAGATAATCAAATGCTTTGTGGCATTTTTAAAGGCAGATGAGACCCCGTGGGTAATGCCATGAAAAGGACTTCATGAGGGAAAGTGATACTGATATTAGTTGTAGAACTGTGGTATGGGTAGCATAATGTATTGTAGAAACAACACTCTAGCCTTCATTCCAGGTATACTAACAGCTCAGTGTTACACAAATTTGTTGTTGGAATTGTGGTACAGTTGTTTATCCAGAGTGTCCCTGGAGCCATTTTTCAAAACAACAATGTCATGCTCCATTTTGTGACCAGTTTCTCCACACAGGAGATGTTTTGAAACTGACATAACAAACAAAGTCCTTTCTATGAAGTTATGAAGCACTAAATAAATTTGAGTACATAATTTCTCAATCACATCAGTAAATGTCAATAGCACATTTAAAAATATATTTACTTTGAATATGTACTGTGGTGATGTGGCCCCTGGCCGGGTGCATCACACGGGTTATCAATGCAGGTCTCTGTTCACATGGGCCGGTTTTCCTGATTGTGTGTGCTGTGTGAAGGCTGTCCGATGTACAAGGGGTTAACAGCTGAAGGGTTTTCATGAGCTGAGTAAAACAGCTGAGTGTGAGTGCTGAAGATCCGATACATTCATGAGCCTAATGAGCGGCTGAACCTGTGGGGATGAGTGCTTTGCTGGTCTAAAGCTGAATGGTGCACAGGGGGTTAATCACATCTCAGGTCTGTGTGTGAGTGAAGATGTGCTGATTGACTCACTGTGTTGCAGCTGTGAGTGAGCAGCCTGGATAAGAACCTGCCAGGTGTCTGAGTGAGGGGAGGACGATGGGAGTCAGAAGTCCAGACCACTGCCATGTGAGGAGGTGCTGGAAGTGATCCGTCCCCGGTGGGGGAAGTGATGGGAGCCTGCTAGCTCCATGCTGGTGGCACAAAGATGCGTGCATGTCAGCAAGTGTCCAGGACCGAGGACGGCTCAAGGGCCAGGCGGTCATATGTGTGATGAGGACCGAGGACGGCTCAAGGGCCAGGCGGTCAGATGTGCGGTGTGAGAGACCGAGTACGGCTCAAGAGCCAGGCGGTCACAGCCGACTTTGGGACTGACTGAGTGAGTCATGATATGGTCCCGTTGATCCAGATGTAAGTGTCCCGGATCCAGGTGGATCCATGGAGGTCTTGTGTGTACTGAGTGACAGGGTTCCTGGTACTATTGTGGGCCCTGAGTAGGTAGCATATTGGTTTATGTAAAATGCCATGAATGCTGTGTACTGTGTGAGTCATAATGGTTCATGAAAAAGTGCCATGTGTGATGACTCGTGTGCAATAGGATGGGGAATGATCCCTGTCAGGGTGATAGACGGTGATAGCCGTCTTTAGAACCAGACTGAGGTCTGCAAGGGTCGGTGGGTGACGCCTAGAAGTTCTGGGGAAAACGTATGTGAATGTCCTGTAATGTAATGTCATATGGGAATGTCATATAATGCAATATAAGGATATGCATATTATATGTGAAAACGGAAATACAGTGTTATTGTTTATTTGTTGAAAGCGGTTTATGCCAGAAATTAATAAATCCACTGGTTATGTTACGTTGAAATGTAGTCTCTGCTGTCATTTTCCCTGGGCCAAGCGGGTTCCCCTAGGGCGCTACCTCACAGTACATATATATATATATATATATGTATATATATATATATATATATATACTAGCTGTAAAACTCGGCGTTGCCCAGGCAAAATGTATGTATCATAGCTCTGTCCCTACATATAGCACCGATCCTTTATAGCTCCACCCCTCCTGGTAGCCCCACCCCTCCACTGAGTTCATGACCCATCAGGATCCTGGGGTCACACAGGGGTTAAATGTGATCTTCATGGTGATCTGATTTGGAGATCATCATGAATAACCCCTGTGGTTACCCCAGGATCTTGACCTGTCCTGACCCACTAAGTTCATGACCTGTCATCCCCTTGGCAGCATACCTGCTCTTATAGCATATGGGGGATGCATCCATATGCTATAAAACTGAGAATCATTGAGGGACCACCCACTGGACTACGTCGGACATCACCGCCCATTGGACTACATCAGACATCACTGCCGACTGGACTACATCGGACGTCACAGAATAATAAAGTTGGGGTCTAAGTACATGTTAATGTTTTTTTCTAATAAAAATATTTTTCTCTGTGTTGTGTCTTCTTTACAATATACTAGAGATTCCTAATGACCTGGTCTGATATTGCACAGTTATTCTGAATCTCGGGCTTAGTGCCAACTGCCAAAAAGCTGGCATTAACCCCTTATTACCCAGTCTGCCACCACTACACAGCAGCTGGAAAAGTCGGATATAGCGCCAGAAAATGGCGCTTCTATAAATGTGCCATTTTCTGGGGCGCCTGCGGGCTGCAATTCACAGTGGGGGGAGGCAGAAAGCTTGGGCCACCCTACGCTGAGGATTCCAGCCCCTAGCTGCGTAGTTGTACCTGGCTAAACCAAAAATAGTGCGAAGCCCATATCCTTTTTTTCTTTTAAAATTATTTCATGAAATACTTTAAAAGGGCTTCCCTGTAATTTTGGTTTCCAGCCAGGTAAAAGTAGGCAGCTGGGGTTGGTGGAAGTTCGTAGCTGCCTGCTGTACCTGGCTGGCAACGACAATATTGCGCAGCCCCACTTCATTTATTTTAACAATTTAATAAAGAAATAATAAAAAAATGCAGGAGAGGAGACGCCCAGGACACAGTGTCTCTGGATCTTATGCACATGCCCTAAAAGTGAGTAATTTGTGTGAAAAAAATGTTGAATATGACAACCTATTGTTATAAAATTCTGTGAAGTAGCTGTATGTTCCAAATGCTCACTGTACCCCTAGATATAATCCTTGAGAGGTCTAGTTTACAAAATACGATCACTTGTGGGGTTTTTGGCTGTTTTGGCAGCATAAGGGCCCTGCACATGTGACATGGTGCCCACAATCTATTTCAGCTATTCCAAAATTCATATATTGCTCCTTCCTTTCTGATCCCTCCCATTTGTCTAAACAGAATTTTTTTACTACATTTTGGGTATCGTTGCGCTCACAAGAAAGTGGGTAACAAAGTGTGGGGTTACTATTAGCTCTTGCAAAATTGAAAAAATTTGGTCCTGAAGTAACACTTTTGTGAAAAAAGAGAAATTTTCAATATGACAACCTATTGTTATCAAAATCTGTGCAGTAACTGTGGGTTCAAAGTGCTCACTATACCCCTATATAAAATCCTTGAGGGGTCTATTTTCCAAAATGGGATCACTTGTGGGGGGTTTCTGCTGCTTAGGTACCGTAGAGGCCCAGGATATGCAAGATGGTACCCGTGATCAATTTCAGCCAAATTTGCTTTCCAAAATTGAAATAGCTCTCCTTCCTTTCTGAGCCTTCTGGTTTGTGCAGAGAGTGTTTTTTGACCACATGTGGGGTATCAATGTTTTCAGAAAAAACTGAGTAACAAATTTTAGCATCCAATTTGATATGCTATCCCTTGTAAAAGTGAATTAATTGATGCTAAAGCAACAGTTTTAAGTAAAATATAAATGCATTTCTTTTTTCTTTCCACTTTGCATTCATTCCAGTGAAGCACCTGAAGGGTTAATAAACTTCTTGAATGCAATTTTGGGTAGCTTGAGGGGTGCAGCTTTTGTAATGGTGTCACTTTTGGGTATTTTCTGTCTTGTATTCCCCTCAAAGTGACTTCAAATGTGATGTGGTCACTATAAAAATGGTTTTGTAAATTGTGATGTAAAAATAAGAAATTGCGAATGAACTTTGAACCCTTACAACTTCCTAAGTTGAAAAATTTGTGCTATTAATTAACATTAGGTCTATGGTGATGCGCTGCCCATAGACCTAATGTTAAAAGTTTAAGGACCAAGGACAGCGGCTGATACTATACATACATTACGTACAGTATCTCCTGTACTGTGAGGAGCCGCGGCTTCATTCAGAAATTTGTAGAAGCCGTCAATAGCTGGCTATACTGTAAAGGGCTTATTAACCCCTCACATGCTGACAGGAGTGGACAGCATGTCTCTAGGGAGGGTGGGCACACCCTAGAGACATGTTGCCCACAGCTACTATTAATATGTCATGTTTTAATAACATTTAACACTTTGCTCATCCCTGCGGCAGCAGGGATGAACAAAGTAGATGGTAACATCATTGCTCAGGATTGCACATCCGGAGCAATCCAGTTACTGCATTGCGGTTGACAGAACACATTTTTGTAAAAAAAATGTGTCTGAAGGCAATTGCGTTAACCGCATCCAAAGGATGCGGTCAACGCAATTGCCTTGCCAATTGTGACCTCAACCTAAGGTTGAGGACCTCATCATCATGTTTTCCAGGGTGTATTGATGTGCCTCTTTTGCATGTTTGACAGGCCATGCAAAAAAGGCATTGGCTTTATCAATCTAGCAGTCTCACTCCTTTAATAAGGCTAGGGTCAAACTTGTGTCATGCGTTTGCTAAATGCATGCGTTGTTTTCATGTGCAAATGTTGAAAAACACATGCATTAATGCACCCATTGGCTCCAATGCAAATAGCGCATTGCAAAAGTGCAATGCGTTTGACGGTATGCATTTTTGGTAGTGCACCCAAAAACACCGTGGGCCCATTAATGAAAACGCATGCATTTTGTTAACATGGGAGTCTTTGGGAAACGCATGCATTAAAAATAAACACACATGTCATGGAAATTTCAAGCATCCTTTAATGCATCCCTCAAACGGGTGCAACATCCCAAATGTGACCCTAGCCTAAGAGTATGATACAGTTAATTTTCACTCACATCATAGGCCCAGATAAGGAAATGTTTTGATCAGCATTCCAAGTAATTTGAAAAAAAAAATGCTACATGGTAACATTCGCTTTAAGGTGAGTTTTTTTCACTTTTTTACGTTGCCTTGTGTACAAGGGATTATGCAGGAAAGAATGTTTTTAACATTTGTCCCTGTAAAATACAATATGGGTTTGGTTTTGTGGGTTTTCTTGTCACTCTGTAAAAGTGATGTAATATTCTGACATTATTCCAAGAAAACAGCTGTTAGTAAAATACATCCAGACATCTGCTCCATGCTGTTCCCATACAGTTACACAACTTTTCCATGCGTTTCAGCATTTTCACAGACCTCCCTGGAAGGGTCCAACGTTTAAATATTCGAGTTTCCCTTTGACTTACATTGGGCTCATAATTCGGTACTAATACACGAATAGTAAAAATTATTCAGAATGAATAATTCGAACCTGAATATTTCACTATTCACTATGTCACTTCAGTGAGGAAGCAGACAAACTCTAATGCCACCTAATAAAGGTGACAATCCTAAAAGTCATAATTGACTTTGACACAAGGAGAATAGTTGTTCCCCCAGACCTCACTATTCACTAGCAATTTTACTTCAAGGCCATTGTCTAGAATGATGGAGTGGTATTTAAAGTATACAGTTCCCTTTAATTCTTCCTAATTGTGGGTTGATAACGCAATTACAATTGCAAGGACAATGGTTAATATATTTGTACTGACAATGTGAATGCCTAATCTTTTACTCTCTATTTTGAGCCAATTGTATATTGAATATAAAAGTATTTAATGAAAGGCCTTCTACTTGAAACTCACACAAAAATATGGCACCTTTTGTCTTAAAGTGAATCTGTCACTAGATTTGGTAATTTTAAACCTAAAAGCGTCACGGTTAGCAGCATCTAAACTGAATTCCAAGAAGGTGGCTTTTATGCTCTGAGTACACCTGCAGAGCAATTAAATAAGTTTTAAAACTTCCTGCTCTTTATTTTAATTACCTGTTTCTGATCCGATGGATGCAACTCAGTCCTTCCAGCTTCTCTTAGCCATTTGTCCCGCATCTCCTCACCGTCAGACAGCCTCTTCTTCTAAGTGACATCTGAATTGTGCACCTTCACAGAGGCTTCTCCAGACTGCGCCTGTGCAGTATACTTTTCCCTACTACAGGCAGAGCCTAACAGTATGAGCTTACTATCCGGAGGCGCTGCGTCTTGGATGCAGTGCGTCCAGACCTGAAGGAATCGGCGGGTGCCCGCAGGGAGTCCGCAGCCATCCAGTACTCTCCTTTTGCAGTAGGTGCAGGGTGGATTCTCCCTGCATGCAGCCGATGATTACTGCTTCCGACTTCTCAACATGTAACATGCTGCAGAGATGTGGAAGTCAGGCTTAAAATATTCTACAGTTAGGTGAAGCATATTTAGAATGGGCTTTCTACAATTTCCATCCACTATGCTTGTACTGTACTATGCAAAATGCTGCAAGTACACATCATGAGTATGCATCCTAAATCCCTATTGCGCATGCGCAAACCGCTGAGGGCTCTGTGCTAGCACACATTGCGCTTGCACGATCCAGAGAAGCCTCTGTACAGGCATGCAATTTGGTTATCACTCAGAAGAAGCTGTCAGAAGGTGAAGAGAGTAATACCATGCTTTACAAGCACTTCCCCTTCTTGGCATATTGTAAAATGCATGGGCTGCTTCCAAGTATGACATGCCTATTTTCGGTCATGCGCATTGAGGGTGAGTATTGGGTGTACTGCTAGGTGATTGTTGTAACCTCCATAAAATTAAGTTTTAATCTTTCTCTGTGCTACAGTCATTGATATCCTCTAATTATGATCATCACATTTTCTGTAAAATAAAGGTTTTAAGTTGATAAGCTTTGGTTATTTTGGAAAACACTGTCCTAGTGGCATGGTGTAACCTTTACACAAAACCCTCCAATGTTGATCAATGTAGATTACATTCTGTCTGAAAAATTAAGTGATCATACATTGTTCTCTAATTTTGATCGCCAGTGTATGAACCTCACCACTTATGACCATTTGAGTCCTTGTCAGTGTTGATAGAACCTGAATGAACAGCAATGAGTAACTAATGGAGGATGTGGTAGGAAGCTGTAGTGGCGGGGCATCTAAGGTCTAGGGCTGGCAGGAAAAAGCCTCCTGTAACCAGCCTCTCCAACTAGTCTACAGTTCTTAGAGGCTGTTAGAATTTTTTTTTTCTGAAATGCAGCATTTCATTGTCAAACATAATTTGCTGAGCTAATACAGGCATGCTCTAATACATGCTGCCTATGGATTGGGCTGTATCTATCAGCTGGCAGGTTTCTTTTAATACAGTATATAATTATTCAAAGCCCATATCAGTCAAAAATGGTTGAAAATTATTTTTCAACCATTTTTGCTTGATATGGGCTTGGAATTATCATAGTTTTCCTTTGAGTGTCACAGTGCTTTCTAATTTTCATGTTCAACTAGTCCAAGTTTCCCAGGGACAAATGAGCTTCAGCTTCTAACCAGTGTACAGTATACCAGAGAGTGCTAACAAAGCAGACCAATGATTCTTACACTATCATATGTTCATTCTTCACTTATGCCAGGTGAGTGTATTCAGTTTGGATTAATCAGCATCTCGTTGTTTGGAATTAGCACCCTCAGATCCGCACCGTTTTTTTAAATTTTTTTCTCATTCATTTTCTCCATTTTACAGAAATATCTTTCCAGTATATAATTATAACATTTGTAATCCATTCCCAGTCTTGTTGCCATATTGGGAGTTGAGAAGGAGTTTTTATCCTAATATAGGGCAATTAACCTCAATCTCATAGAGTTTATGTCTTCGACTAAATCAACATGCTAGGTTTTATGTTGAACAAAATGACTTTTTTCTTGCTTTAGCTTTAGAACTAGGAAAATGCTAAATATGTAGCATTCAGAAAACTACATGATTACTTACCATTATCCAATTAAGTTTTGCATGCACCATAACTAAGTGCAACATAGACAGCAAATGCATTATGAACATTTGCATAAGCTTATTGTAAAATAGATTGAATTCCCTAACACATTACAATTAGGTTTCATAACATTTTTAGAAAAATAAATGATTTTCCTCTAAAACTGTAAGATTCAAAATGCCTAATAATTGTGAGTTCCGAATGATATGCATTTTTGCATGTTTAAATTACTCTTGTTGAGTCATTGGTTGCCAACTTGAAAATGTATCCTAAAATAAATCCAAAAGGTAATACAATAGCAGGAGCTCAGTTTCTTGTAAGATGATATATTACATTACACAATCCAATATTTAAAAAGTGTTTGGTCTAGACATTTCAGCTAAAGTACTGTTTATTAATTTAATCATTTAAATGTTTGACTGATAAAAAGAAATCACTGTTGTTGGGAAGTAAGAAGCTATTCACCATGAGAATGAATTAATCTGAATATATTTGAGGACAAAGTATTTGAAACTCTAGTAGTTGTTTACAAGGAAAAAAAGTCTGACATTTTGGCCAATAGAACTAAAGTAAAATATAGTCATCTTATACTCCAATCAAGGTTTTATTTAGAATAAAAATAAATGTGGCCCAATCCTTAAAGTCCATTTTAGAAAATATTTTATTAGAACTCCATTTTTCATCATTTTTCAGCTTGTTCACAAAGAAATCTATAAAAAGAATGGGTGTTGATATTTGCTTTTTTATATTAAATGTGTACCTTTGGTCTCTGTCCATTCTGTCACACTTTGGAACACCTCTCACAGAATTTCTTCTTTTGTCCCTTCCTGGGTGTCCACCTCCAAAGGAATATTTACGCTTAAGCAGGTTGTCCAATACTGGGCAAGCTCTCCTTAAATACATAAGTGGGCAGGCTACATTATTCGGTAATTGGAAAAGTTCTGTCTGACATAATTGTAGAGGATGTAGAACATCAGCAGCCATATTTTGATTGCAGCACTCACATGACATACTAATGTCACATGTCCACTGGGAGAAACCACAAAAACATAGTGGAAGTTAAAGGGGTTTTCCCACAAAAAAAGTTAATTTAAAAGTTCATTTTAACCAATGGACTTTGGAATAAAAATTATTTCCTCAACTGGGTGTGTTTAAACAAAAATGTTCCTGTGCAGAGATAATCTTATAAATGTGCTGCTACTATGTACAGTTTCATTTTTGTTTCTGACCATTCACGGAGCATTGGTTTGATCCTGGGCAGGGAAAGATGAAATAGAGAATACAGACATTACAGCACGGGATCACAAATAATTCTTTCTTTGAGGTAAAACATTTTTTACAAACAGGCAGAGAAATGTTTTACTTAAAAAAAAAAGAATCACCTGTGATCCCATGCTATAATGTCTGTATATTCTCTTTCCTTCCTCCACTGCCCAGGAGAATGTGGTATAATCAGACCGTGTTCCTTGTACAGTCAGAAATAAAAATGAAACTGTACATAGCAGGAACATGCACCATATATAAGATTATCTCCGCACAGGAACATTTTTTTAAACATATCAAATTGTGGAAATTATTATTTTTCCAAGATCTATTGATTAAAATCAACTTTATTCATGGAAAAACCCCTTTAAGAAAGAAAAGTAAATCAGCTCACCACTGGTCCATGCACAGTTAAAGCTCAGCTCGGAAAAGACTTCGGTCCAGTCAAAAAAGTAGTAACACCATTCAAACATGGAAGAAATCCAGCGAGCAAAAATTTGGTTTGAGAATACAGACGTTATCCAAAAGCTTGCATTTTATTCGCAAGTGCAAAAAACAAAATCTGAACAGTACATAAATCCAATACCCTTCATCCCCATTCACCCCTAAAAACCGATGCATTCAACACCATGACTAAGAAGATGATATAGAAACGCACCAATTTTTAGGGGTGAATGGGGGTAGGGGTTGCAGGGTTTTGGATTTTTGTACTGTTCAGATTTAGTTTTTTTGCACTTGCGAATAAAATGTGAGCTTTTGGATAACGTCTGTATGGTCAAACCAAATTTTTGCCTGCTGGAATTCTAAGGGCCGCTTTACACACATAGATATCTGTGACCAACTTCTGAACAGATCTCTGGTTGCAGTGAAATCATGGACACATTGTTCCATTTGTACACAGCCACAAAATGGAACAATGTGACCATGATTTCACTGCAACCAGAGATCTGTTCAGAAGTTGGTCATAGATATCTGTGTGTGTAAAGCGGCCCTAACATTGTGAGAGTGGTTGCTGTCAGGGAGTTGAGTCCTTTTTTTATTTTATTGGACCACTTTTGAAATTAGAAAGGGACAACCACTTTAAAATTAATCAACAAATGAATCAACAAATGAAGTATGCTGCCTGACTAGTACTATTATTATAGTCTTGACAGTTTTACTCTAAAACTTTGTGGCATTTAAGAGAAAACATTCTTTTAAATTTCAGCCATAGATAAGGTAACTAGGATAACTAGTAAAAGAGACAGGTCCCTAATGGCCTCTGTCCTTTCGCACTCAGCACGATCTTTCTAAATACACACAAATAGGTAGGGATCTGTCAGACAAGGGTAGCGTTGTGTCTAGAAGCAGCTGGGGACTTGTCTTTTGGACTAGTCATCCATTGCACCACCTTCAATTAGCTTTTAAAAATACACTTTTTCTGAAATGCTGCGCAATTGAAACCTACAAGGCTTAAAAGAAACCTATTTAATTATACAGGTGCAAACAATGAGTGACTATCAGAATATACCTTGCTAGAAGAAATTCATAAGCATAATTAAAAGCAATACTTTAAATACTATTAAAAACCATCTGGACAAAACACAAAAAAAGACTACATAAATATAAAAAATATATAGTAATGGATGTTAGTTGTTCCTCAACCTATTCGTGAGGTGAGAATCTCAAACTCTGTTTGTAATGACAATATAACACATGCATTTCACTTTTAATATTGAATTACTGAAATAAATTAACTTTCTGATGATATTATAATTCATTGAAATGCACTAGTACATATACTGTATATTACTTATCTTATATCTTCATATTGAAATATCACTCATCAGTTAGGATGCCATAGCAGTACTACATTCATAACGACAGTATGTCATATATTTCCTCCATTGCACTATGTCTTTTCCCCCACTTCATCAACTGGGGTTCAACAGGAGACTGTTAGTCTGCAATAGGTTCCCATCCAAGCCTCTTATAAAGATAATTAATATAGGAATAGTACATAATTAATAGCCATATAATTACCAAACCACTTGTAGATAATTAAGGTAAGCCATATAGAATTATAATAGATAATAACATATTAAAATTATAGCTATAATAGAATGATGTATAATTATATCTTCTAATGAGAGAGCTTGTAATATGATTGACCATAATCAATGTAATCATAGATACCCCAATACACCTTTTACAATGACGAGGAGCACTGACCTATAAGAATGATGTGTGGCTAATGTATCTGTTAGCCAGAGCGCATCACACCTGAAGTATACAGTTATAGTGCGCCCATTGCTCCATGAGATCAGAGTTGCCTATTGTGGAATGTAAATGTGCTCCACAGGCCGGATATGATGTTATGGTGACAAAAAATGTAATGCAAGTGGAACACAAATGCATTGAACTGAACGGAAATAGCATGTCATGGAGCGAAATCATGCGCCAGGCCTCCAGAGGCAAGACATAAAGAGTTCACATGCATTTGAAATGTGCTCCACTAGCCAGAAATGACATGTCACCGAACCTATTTGTGTTCTTTATCTCCAAAAGTGACATGTCAAAGTTATGGGGGGGGGGTGAATTATAACACAGACCACAGATGCACTCCAAAGGAGGAGCATAGATATATAAAAGGGCACAGAAAATGTGATCCCAAGCACAATTGTACAAATCAATCATCAGATGTGTTGCCATGACATTGAGGGGTCAGATGATGACCAATGTTGCTGTCATGACTCACTTTCTGTGAACATTGCAATTCTACAGTGCATAGCATTGGTCTATAGTGCAGCAACAATAAGACTGTATAGTGATGAAGTGCCCCAAAGGGGCAAGTAAACTAAAGTAATAGCAAAAAAAAAGGTTTTTAAGCATATGAATAAACTAAAAGTTAAAATCCCCCCCTTTTGCCCTATTGGAAATTCAAATATAAAGAAAATATGCATACTTGGTATTGATGCAGTCAGAAATGCCAGATTTATCAAAATATAAAATCAATCAATTTGATCTATAAATTGTGTAATGGATAAAAAAGGTAAAACACTAAAATTACGGTTTATTGGTCATCACAACATTGAAACAAAATGCAATAATGGGCGATCAAGACATTGCATCCACTCAAAATTGGTATAATTAAAAACGTCAGCTCAAAATGAAAAAATAGGCCATAACCCAGCCCCAGATCCCCAAAAATGAGAACGCTATGGGTCTCCGTAAAGAGCGCCAAGAGACCATTTCTTTTTTTTTTTTTTCACAAACTTCAGATTTTTTTTTCACCATTTAGAAAAAAGTTAAAGTATACATATTGGTATCTAAAAACTTGCACTGACCTGAGGCTTTATACTAATGAGTACGTTTTACAATATAAGGAATATGATAAATAAAAAGAGCCCTCAACAATCATGAAATTGCACTTTTTTTTTTACAATTTCACCATATTTTGAATTTTAGTCCCCATTTTCCAGTACATTATGTGGTAAAATGAATGATGTCATTCAAAAGTACAACCTGTCCTGCAAAAAACAAACCATTATACAGCTATATTGATGGCAAAGTAAAAAAATGTATAGCTCTTGGAAGAAGGGGAGGTAAAAGCGAAAATGAAAAATGGAAAACACCAAGGGTAAAGGGTATACAGCACTACTACAGAGGGTTTTCTTTTTTTTATTGCTGAGTTGTCCTTTAAATATAAGCCCTCTGCCCCTAGTCTTCTACTCATCCTCCAGCCTTTTTCATCCTTTTTTCGCACAGTTCTGGTCCTGCGGCACCATCTTGGGCTTGTAACATTTGACTGTACGGAGATCAGAAGTTTCATCACAAGTGCTCAATTCATCTATATGAGTGGCTAAAAGAGGCCACTAATTTCTCATAGAGAAATATTGAAAATTGACCTCTTGTGTGCTCCATGAAACACTGGAGCTGCTGGCAGATGACATTTTGCCGCAGATTGACTTGAGCGTTGATGGAAAATTATGAAGGTGGCAGAAGGGGAGTATAAGATAGGAGTCAGGGAGCTTACATTTAAATAACCACTACAGCTGTGCAGGAAAAAAAAAGCTTTAGTTTTGCTTTAAAGAGTTGAAAAAAAGTTTACCGTATATACTCGTGTATAAGCCGACCCGTGTATAAGCCGACCCCCCTACTTTTGCCCCCAAAACCTGGGAAAACCTATTGACTAGTGTATATGCCGAGGGTGGACCCCAGCACAGGTATACAGCCCCCAGCAGTGTGGTATACAGCAGCCCCAGAGGTATATACAGCAGCCCCAGTGGTATATACAGCAGCAGCCCCAGTGGTTAGTATACAGCAGCCCCAGAGGTGTATACAGCAGCCCCAGTGGTAGTATACAGCAGCCCCAGAGGTATACAGCAGCCCCAGTGGTAGTATACAGCAGCCCCAGAGGTATATACAGCCCCAGTGGTACTATACAGCAGCCCCAGTGGTAGTATACAGCAGCCCCAGTGGTAGTATACAGCAGCCCCAGTGGTAGTATACAGTAGCCCCAGAGGTAGTATACAGCAGCCCCAGAGGTATATACAGCCCCAGAGGTATATACAGCAGCCCTAGTGGTGTATACAGGAGCCCCAGAGGTATATACAGCAGCCCTTAGGTAGTATACAGCAGCCCAAGTGGTGTATAGAGGAGCAGCAGCCCCAGGGGTGTATACAGCAGCAGCCCCAAAGCTGTATACAGCAGCAGCCCCAGGGCTGTATACAGCAACAGCCCCGGAGGTATACAGGCCCTCCCATCAAGCTCCAGGGCCCCACCCCCCCTTGCGCGGCAGCCTGTAAAGTAAAATCATACTTATCAGTGTCCTGTGGTGCTGTCCCGCCGCTTGCCGACACACGATCCCGGGCTTCAATCCACGTCTTCCGGCTTCCGGCGTCCTGTGGTCGTGGGCAATGACGTCATTGCCCGCGACCACAGGAAGGCGGAAGACGCGGAATGAAGCCCGGGATCGTGTGTCGGCAAGCGGCGGGACAGCGCGACAGGACACTGAAAAGTATGATTTTACTTTACAGGCTGCCGCGCAAGGGGGGGCCCTGGAGCTTGATGGGGGGGCCTGTATACCTCCGGGGCTGCTGCTGTATATACTGTATACTCGCGTATAAGCCGAGGGGGGACTTTTCAGCCCAAATTTTGGGCTGAAAAACTCGGCTTATACGCGTGTATATATGGTCATTTTCCATCTACTTGTTTACTTATCTCTAAACATCACACACATTTTAAGGGTTTCAACCATAAAGGAAATTAGTCACCTAAGAAAACACTACTAAGGCCTGCTTCACACCATGGTTTTTCAGGTCCTGGTCTGTCCAGTCTGAACCGGACAGTCCCGGATCCGAATATATTCCCCATGTATCCCTATGGTGCCGGATTGGCCTTATTTGGCCTCCGGTTTGGGGCTTTTCCGGGAGGATCCGGTTTTGTCAGTTTTTTTCATTGGACACAAAACTGGAGTCTGCAGCATTTTTCGTGTGCAAAAATCGAACAAAACTAGATCCGGTAACTAGATTGAACAAAACTAGATCTATGGGCGCCGGATCGCCCTGGATCCGACAAAAAATTGGACCGTTTTCCAGATCCATGGTATTGAAGAGCGGTGGCTGTTAAAAGCAGTCGTGCTCATTCAGCACCATGGACAGAGCTCCACGGCCAAAGTTTCAGCGCCGTGGCCAGCTCCTCTGCACTCGTTGTGCTGAGATTTCAGCACTGAACAGCGGCAGAAATGAAGCTGGCAAAAATCAGGATTGGAGGGCATATTTGCCCTCCAGTTCTGCTCGTCCGGGGCTGTCAGGTTGTGTCCAGTGCATCCTGCAAAACACCGGACACAACCTGACTGCCGGAAATCGTGGTGTGAAGTAGGCCTTACATGTACACATAGACTTAACCTGCAGGAGTATTGCATTCCAATGCTGCCTGGCCACATTACTAAATGTGTGACCACTTTGAGAAAATTAATTTATTATCTCCCGTGAGCTGTTAGCTTTCAGTCAGGCTAGGGTCACACTTAAGGCTGATGCAAGCGCTAAAGACGTTGAAATTCAGCAGCAGTGCATAGCATTAATGGTATGTGCTGCCAGTGCAATGCTGCCCTACAGAAATCCGCTGTTTACCTTAGCAGCAGCCACACACAAAGCTGCAGGATGTGCACTTTATCACAGCACACAGGAATTGCGGTCTGCAGCTTTTTCATGTGCACTAGTGATGGGCGAGTCCTAAATTACTTGGAATCGCTTGACTCTAGCGAGTCCGATCCCGGGACTCGCTACTCGTTGCGAGTCTAGCGACTCCAATGTTAATGAATGGGGAAGCGAGTAATAGTGAGTAGTGTGCGATTTACAAATCGCAGATGTGTCTCAGAAGCTTTAGCCTGAAGCAATCCTAGTTTTGTCAGAGACTCTGACAAAACTAGGATTGGCATTGACTTGCATTGGACTCGTTTACTGTGCAAGTAATCGCTGGGAAACTCGCACAGTAAGGAGTCAGGCTGTCTGCTTTGTACAGGCTGCAGCAGCTCCAGGCTCCTAGAGCCCGCCTGCTCTTCCTGTGTGTAGCAGAGCTGAGATTGTTCTCAGTCTGCTCATTCCCTGTGCATAGACATCTATATCTATGCACAGGGATGAGCAGAGAGGACATCACGTTTTGGACTACGTCGGACGGAAGAGGATTTTTTTAATTAAAGATGGAGTCCCTAATGGCTTTTTTTTTATTTCTAATAAAAAATTTTCTCTGTGTTGTGTTTTCTTTAAAACAATTTAATAGAAATTCATGGCGGTCATGTCTAATATTGGCGTGACCGCCATAAATTTCGGGCTTAGGGCCAGCTGATAATACAAAGCTGGCCCTAACCTCTTTATTACCCAGCGTGCCATCGCCACCAGGGCCGCTGGAAGAGAGGGGTTCAGCGCCAGAAGAAGGCGCTTCAATGAACGCACCATCTTCTGGGGCGGCTGCGGGCTGCAATTTGCAGCGGGGGTTGCCCAGAAAGCTTGGGCCTCCCTGCACTGCGGATTCCAGCCCCCAGCTGCTTAGCTGTACCTGGCTAGACATAGAAATTGTGCGGAGCCCCACGCATTTTTTTTTTATTATTTCATGAAATTCAGGAAATAATAAAAAAAAGGGCTCCCCTATATTCTTGTGTCTGGCCAGGTGCAAATAGGCACCTGGGGGTTGGGGGCAGCCCGTCGCTGCCTGCTGGATCCGGCTGGTTCCAGAAATACGGCAAAGCCCATGTAATTTTTTTTCTGAAAAATCAATAAAACAATCTTAAAAAAGGGACTGCATCTTTATTAACCCCTCACCCATGGTCCAGGGGTTAATAAAGATGCAGTCCCTTTTATTTACATTGTTTTATGGATTTGTCAGAAAAAAATTTCACGTGGGCTTCGCCGTGTTTCTGGAACCAGCCGGATCCAGCAGGCAGCGACGGGCTGCTCCCAACCCCCAGGTGCCTATTTGTACCTGGCCGGACACAAGAAAATAGGGGAGCCCTTTTTTTTAATTATTTCATGAATTTCATGAAATAATTAAAAAAAAATGCGTGGGGCTCCGCGCAATTTCTATGTCTAGCCAGGTACAGCTAAGCAGCTGGGGGCTGGAAGCCGCAGCGCAGGGATGCCCAAGCTTTCTGGGCACACCCTGCTGCAAATTGCAGACCGCAGCCGCCCCAGAAGATGGCGCTTTCATTGAAGCGCCATCCTCTGGCGCTGAACCCCGCTCTTCCAGCGGCCCTGGTGGCAGTGGCACGCTGGGTAATAAAGGGGTTAATACCAGCTTTGTTATACAAGCTGGTATTAAGCCCGAGATTCTTAATGTCAGGCCACGTTTGACCCAGCCACTAAGAATCTCCAATAAAGGGTTAAAAAAACACAACATAGAGAAAATTTTTTACTAGAAATAAAAAAAAAAGCCATTAGGGACTCCATCTTTATTTAAAAAAATCCTCTTCCGTCCGACGTAGTCCAAAACGCGATGTCCTCTCTGCTACATCCCTGTGCATAGATATAGATGTCTGTGCACAGGGAATGAGCAGACTGAGAACAATCTCAGCTCTGCTACATCATCTCTGTGAGCAGGCGGGCTCTAGGATCCTGGAGCTGCGGCAGCCTGCACAGAGCAGACAGCTGGACTCGGCTCGCAAAGTAACAGCAGTTACTTTGCGAGTTTCCCTGCGATTACTTGCACAGTAATCAGACCAATGCAAGTCAATGGCAATCCTAGTTTTGTCAGAGTCTCTGACAAAACTAGGATTGATATTGATTTGCATTGGACTCGTTGCTGTGCGAGTAATCGCTGGGAAACTCGCAGAGTACCGAGTCCTGCGAGTCCCTTACTACTCGCCGAGTAACGAGTCCTAGCGAGTAGATTCGCCCATCCCTACTGTGCACGCAGCCAAAGAGCACGTCCTGCAACTTTGTGTGTGGCACTGCCAAGGTAAACAGCGGGTTTCTGTGGGGCAGCATTGCACTGCCATCACATAGCGTTAACACTATGCGCTGCTGCTGAATTCAAAGTTTTTAGCGCTTGCGTCACATAAATCATATGTGTATCTAGGCTACAAAATGTTGACAATTTGCAATATACTTGCTGTGAACATTTTGCATAGTTACCTAGATATCACATATTTGTGGCTGGAGGAGAACATATATGGGGCGTGTTTGTGCATTTAAATGGAAACTGGCTGTCCGGCCCACCTACTCTGCTACAAACATGCCCCCTTTCTATTCCCAGTATGGCCAGCCACCCCCAGAATCCTACAGCCCACTGTACACTGTTCTTAGCCACCTCCAGGGCTCTTACTGTCTGCCCCAGCCCCTAATGTCACCACCCACCCACTGTACACATGCTGGCAATTTCTGCAACAAAAATGCAGCACCCAAAACGCACATGTGGGCACAGCTTTTGGAAAATCACATAGACTTTCATGTTAAAGCAGTGGGTGCTGCATTTTTGGTGCAGAAATGCAGCAAAAAAATCCAGCAAAAACACACAGTGGGCACATAACCTAATAGTTCAGAAACTGCTGTGGTATGTATTGAACATGGGCAAACCACTTGGTATATTAGTTGTGTTTAGGTAATTTATTGGTTCTTGATTAATGCAAACTGCTGGAAGTTTGTAAATGTTGTTAATAAATCTAGTTTATTTTGGAGGTTGAACAATTTTGATTGTCTATTATCTTAATTTAGCTTTAAATAATTTAGACTCACAATAGTCACACAAATTTTTTTCTTGCTCTTTGTATAAGAATTACAAGATTATTTTATTTTTAGTAATTCCTACGGATCAGCTGTATCGGCCTTGCTTTTACTCATAAACAGACATAGATAAAGTGAAGATTCATTGCAATGTACTCTAGGATTTCATATTTCAGCAGGTAATGATTCCACTTTTTGAAAATGAAAACTATTTCCACATAAAGTAGCACATTTCAGGATAGGCCATGAACCATGAAACACAATTTACTCAATCAATGAGATATCTGACAGCAAGTCATGTTTCTATACATAAAAAGCAGAAAATGTAAAGGTGTAAATACAATACAGATTGTCATCTCAATTCAGCTTCAAGGAGTAAAAGCTGAACTCTGTAATTTAGTCTTAATAGTTTCACTATTCACAAACTGACACCCAAAGTGCTAGAGTGCCCTTTCCTCCTGAAAAATCATATTCTTTTACCCCAATGTTTTATTCTGCCTATTGTGTTGACCATTGCCTAGTCTTTTCCCAATGAGAAATGATGTGGGATAATTCATGTCCCCTAAGCAGTAAATTTAGAGGAAGTAATACTTTGTATTTCAGTATAACATTATCATATATCAGCATTAGATATCAGACTTGGCTGTCATCAAATACCAATTTACACAGAATATGGAAGCCTGAAAATGAGAAAAGATAATTGACATAGTGCTGATGTTTATTGATAACCAAAAGTAATTGTTATTACATATTAATGCTCGAGAATGAAAATTAAAGCTAAGATGAAAATCATTGTCTAGTGTATTATTGTGTTTTTCTTAACTTGCGTAATTAAAAATGTAAAATTACTTAATGAAATAAATTTATGTAAATAACATGCTGGCTGCCTTTACAATACATATTACAAAATTGGGCGTACTCACATAAGCGTGGTTCTGTAAAAGGACACATTTATATTCAGATAACAGTGTCAAATTAAGTTACTGAGGAGTCACCATGTACTGAGGGGGCATATTGCATAAATACAACCAACACTCTGCTGACTCAGAAAATGCAAAGTTCCAAACCTTCTCTGGCATTAAGATGAGCATGACAACTATGAACCGGGAACATTATGACATGGGCTTACATGGCTACATGCAAATCTACAACAAGCACAATGTGAAGTGTAGATTGTGGAGTGGGGTACTACCTGCTGCCATTGGATTCTCAAACTGTAAAAGCACTTTATGGGATGGGAGCAATCCACAGTTTTCTATCTGCTAGTCTCATTGACGAGCTTCAGTTTAGTGAATGCCAAGAGAACATTACTTGCCTAACTGAATTGTGGCAACTGGGAAGTTTGTTGCATGAAAGAAGAATAATTAGATTTTTTTTTTCATGACTTTGCCTAGACCAGTGATGGCGAACCTATGGCACGCGTGCAAAGGAGGGAGGAGCCCTCCCTACTGGCAAATGGCATTGCCTCTCACTGCTGCTTGGCACCAGCAATTCATAGCTATGTCGGATCGGAGGACAGATTTCTCCTCCCTCCGACACTTTCCTAGGCCGGCACTATCGTATGCATGACGTCATGCGGTGGCGCCAGCGTCAGGTGACCGCGATTTTATGTCGGATCTGGTGCAGACTGGTGCCATAGACCCCCATGTTGGGGGCCGACATAAAATCGTATCCAGGAGCCAGATGACGGGTGCTGGAGTTTAGCAGCGAGCGCTGCTAAACTTCAGCACCATGAGCTGTTCCCTGCAGAGATTTCAGGACCGCAGTCAGCTCCTCGCTAGCCGCAATCTTGAAATTTCAGCAGCTGCAGCTGCTCCCGGACAAATGGAAACCGGATGGCACATAGCCGCCATCCGTCTTCATCCGGCCCCATATGGCTGCATTACTGCAAAATCGGGTCCGGGGCTGTCAGGTTTACACCGGACAGCCCTGGACCTGACCTTGCCGTGGTGTAAAACCGGCCAAATATATCAATGTTATATTCACACTCTGATCATCAACATTTACAGAAATAAACACTTGAAATTGATCACTCTGTAATCACTCCATATAACATATGCATTTCACTTTTTGTATTTAATTACTGAAATAAGTTAACATTTTGATCATATACTAAGTCGTTGAGATGTACCCCTATTTATATATATATATGTATATATAAGTATATAGATATATATATCTCACATAAGGAGTGCTGCAGTAATTTTTTTGGTATTGTATGACTTGGCGAATGCCACAAGACCTGAGGGCCTAATAAAGGCATAATACACCTCGAAGAAAGACTAGTGCTACAGTTTATTTTTTGGTAATACATACAGTGCGTTGTGAAAGTATTTGGCCCCCTTGAACTTTTCTACCTTTTGACACATTTCAGGCTTCAAACATCAAGATATAAATTCTATTTTTTTGTGTATAATCATCAACATGTGGGACACAATCATGAAGTGGAATTAAATTAATTGGATATTTTACACTTTTTTTCACAAAAAAAAACTGAAAAGTGGGGCGTGCAATATTATTCAGTCCCTTTACTTTCAGTACAGCAAACTCACTACAGAAGTTCAGTGAGAATCTCTGAATATCCTAAATGACTGGTAATGATAAATAGAATCCACCTGTGTGTAATCAAGTCTCCGTATAAATTCATCTGCTGTGTGATAGTCTCACAGTTCTGTTTCAAGTGCAGAGAGCATCATGAAAACCAAGGAACACACCAGGCAGGTCCGAGATACTGTTGTGGCAAAGATTAAAGCCGGATTACGATACAAAAAGGTTTCCCAAGTTTTAAACATATCAAGGAGCACTGTGCAAGTAATCATATTGAAATGGAAGGAGTATCAGACCACTGCAAATCTACTAAGACCCAGTCGTCCCTCTAAACTTTCATCTCGAACAAGGAGAAGACTGACCAGAGATGCAGTCAGAAGGCCATGATCATTCTGGATGAACTGCAGAGATCTACAGCTGAGGTGGGAGAGTCTGTCCATAGGACAACAATCAGTTGTACACTGCACAAATCTGGCCTTTATAGATGAGTGGCAAGAAGAAAGCCATTTCTCAAAGATATCCATAAAAAGTCATGTTTGAAATTTGCCACAAGCCACCTGGGAGCCACACCAAACATGTGGAATAAGGTGCTCTGGTCAGATGAAACCAAAATCAAACGTTTTGGCAACAATGCAAAGCAATATGTTTGGTATAAAGCAACACAGCTCATAACCCTCAAAACACCATCCCCACTGTCAAACATGGTGGTGGCAGCATCATGGTTTGGGCCTGCTTTTTTCAGCAGGGACGGGGAAGATGGTTAAAATTGATGAGAAGATGGATGGAGCCAAATACAGGACCATTCTGGAAGACAACCTGTTTAAGTCTGCAAAAGACCTGAGACTGGGATGGAGATTTATCTTCCAACAAGACAATGATCCCAAACATAAAGCAAAATCTACAATGGAATGTTCAAAACAAAACGTATCCAGGTGTTAGAATGGCCAAGTCAAAGTCCAGACCTGAATCCAATCGAGAATATGTGGAAAGAGCTAATAACTGCTGTTCACAAACGTTCTCCATCCAACCTCAATGAGCTCAAGCTGTTTTGCAAGGAAGAATGGGCAAGAATTTCAGTCTCTTGATGTGCTAAAATGATAGGGTACTTTTATATGTCGCAACATTGCATGCAATTTACATGCAACTTAATGGTTGCAGTGAAATCATGGACACATTGTTCCATTTGTACACGGCAACAAAATGGAACAATGTGTCCATGATTTCACTGCAACCAGTAAGCTGCAAGTGAAATTGCATGCAATGTTGCGACTGTAAAGGTACCCATAGAGACATACCCCAAGTGACTTGCAGCTGTAATCGCAGCAAAAGGTGGCGCTACAAAGTATTAACTCAAGGGGTCTAAATAATGTTGCATGCCCCACTTTCAGTTTTTTATTTGTTAAAAAAGTTTAAAATATCCAATAAATTTTGTTCCACTTAAAAATGTGTCCCACTTGTCGATTCTTCACAGCAAAATTTGAATTTATATATGTGGGTATGAAGCCTGAAATGTGGAAAAGGATTGAAAAGTTCAAGAGGGACAAATACTTTCACAAGGCACTATATATATATATATATATTATATATATATATAATTGCCATACAGTGTACTATCATTATGATCTCAGAGACTACAACAAAAGGACACTTGGTCCCTTATTGTAGTCTGTGGGGTCCCGGTGATAGTGCACTGTATGGCAGATCATTGCCATACAGTGCACTATCACTGACACCAGAGACTACAACAAGTGATCAAGTGTCCTCTTGTTTCAGTCTCTGGTGTCATAGTAGTGGTGCACTGTATGGCAGATCATTGCAATACAGTGCACCATCACTGTCACCAGAGACTTCAACAAGAGATCAAGTGTTTTCTTGTTGCAGTCTGGTGTTGCAGTAATGATGCACTGTATGGCAATGATCTGCCATACAGTGCACCATTACTAATACACCAGAGACTGCAACAAGAGGACACTTGATCCCTTACTACAGACTCTGGACATAGCAGAGGCAATCAAGCGTCATGGGACCTTCATTTCGGACTATGTCAGATAGTAATAAAGATGGAGTCCAAATTTTGATTGTGTTTTTTTTTCTAATACAAATATTTTTTCTGTGTGATGTATTTTTTTGTACTTTTTACTAGAGATTCCTAATGGCCGGGTCTAACACTGGCCCGACATGATGAATCTCTACTTTTTTATTTTTACAGATCAATTTCTGAAGCATCTGGAGGTTAAAAGTGCTCACTATGCATCTAGATACTTCCTTGGGGGCTCTAGTTTCCAAAATGGGGTCACCTGTGGGGGATCTCCAATGTTTAGGCACACAGGGGCTCTCTATACGCGACATGTTGTCTGCTAACAATTGGAGCTAATTTTCCTCTTGAAAAGTCAAAAGGCGCTCCTTCCCTTCTGAGCTCTGCCGTGCACCAAAACAGTAGTTTATGACTACATACTGTATGAGGTATCAGTGTACTCGGGAGAAATTGCCCAGCAAATTTTAGTATCCATTTTATCCTGTTATCCATGTGAAAATGTAAATATTTAGGCTAAAAGAACATTTTTGTTGGAAAAATTAAAATGTTATTATTTCCTTCCACGTTGCTTTAGTTCCTGTGATGCACCTAATCTTCTTGAATGTGGTTTTGAGTAGCTTGAGGGGTGCAGTCTTTGGAATTGTGTCACTTTGGGGTATTTTCTGTCATGTACACCCCTCAAAGGGACTTCAAATGTGATGTGGTCACTAAAAAATGGTTTTGTAATTTTTGCTGGAAAAATGAGAAATTGCTGATGAACCTTTATAACTTCCTAACAATTTTTTTTTCCAAAATTGTGCTAATGTGAAGTAGACTTGTGGGAAATGTTATTTATCAACTATTTTGTGTTACATGACTCTCTGGTTTAACAGAATAAAAATTCAAAATTTGAAAATTGCAAAAGTTTCAAAATGTTCAATTTTTTTCACAAATAAACGCAAAAATTATCAACCTAAATTTACCACTAACATGAAGCCCAATATGTCACGAAAAACAATCTCAGAATTGCTTGGATCGTTGAAGCGTTCCAGAGTTATTACCTAATAAATGGACACTGGTCAGAATTGCAAAAAATGGCAAGGTCAGTAAGGCCAAAATAGGCTGGGTCATTCACTGCAGTGATTGGCGGCTGAAACTATTACCCATATTACTGGTACTGTTAATTACTTGTTCATTGGTCAAATAAAGATATCTTTATTGCAGCAAAGTAAACAATACACTTGGTGGCGGCACTGGAGCAGCGGCTGATTTATCAGGTATAGACATCTTAATAATTTATAACATTAGTTGGTTTAGTTCATTTTGTTTAAGTCTTGGAAAACCTTTATATATCTAGAATAATGACACTTCTTAAAATAAAATGTAAATGTTTAATTAGGAATCTGCATTCCTCCAGCTTTTGGCAGGTGTGAGTGTGTCTTAGTAAATACATGTAGATATATCATTGACTATCTGACATGGGTGTAGCTCGATGGCAGGTCGCATTTTGAGGACCCAAGGATAATTAAATTTGTAACTAATTTAAAAAGTAATGAAATCAATCTGAAAACATAATCACATTTTATATGATTTGAAGGCCTGTTTGTTCTTTATATCACATTGTATCAACAGAGTTTATTTATAAGGTTTAATCTGATTATTTTGTGTATTCAATGCAAAATTCCAAATAGAGTAGATCAATGCAAAAATTAGTATGCATGCCTTTTTATTTGTGTCACTACTCTGCCTCTGTAAATAAAATGTACATATTCACAAATAAAATAATTCTCTCATGGCCTTCCACACCTGGGTAAAGCTTTTACAGCATGCAGTTTAACAATAGTAGGAGCTCCCATGTTGCAAATAGTCCACTCTGAAGTACAAGGAGATAAAAATTATATGGCAGTAACCTCTGTAGTCAAATGTCCTAGAGACATCATCAGGGCTTCATTGATGGAATGCAGAAGACATGGGGAAAAAAAATGGCATAAGCCTGGAGATAACTGTGTTCTGTAATGAAAGACCCAAACAGCAAGGAATTATGTGGCCTGGATCCAACCAAGACTGTATATTTATAAAATTATTCCTTGAAATATTAAAGAAAAAAAAACTATTTAGGAATTTGCCGTATATTTGGATACCAGCCAGGTACAGCAGGCAGGTACGGGGTGCCCCCTAGCCCGAGCTGTGTATTTTTACCTGGCTGGAAACCCAAAAAAATAGGAAAGCCTTTTATAATTATTTCATGAAATAATTTTCACAAAAATGCTGTGTGGATTTGTTGTATTTTTGGCTTCTAGCCTGTTACAACTAAGCAGCTTGGGCTGGAATCTCAGCATGGGAGGCCCAAGCTTTCTGGTCCCCCACCCCCACTGCAAATTGCAGCCCACAGCCATCCCAGATAATGGCACATTCTTAGAAGCACCATTTTCTGGTGTTGTACCCTACTCTTCTGTTGTCCCAGTGCTGAGGGCGAAATGAGTAATAAAGGGGTAAATGCCAGCTTTATATTGGCAGCTGGCACTATGCCCAAGGTTCCTAATGTCAGAACAATACTAGACCCAGCCATTAGGAACCTCTAAGCAAATGTTAAATAGTACACAGCACATAGAGAAAAAATTTTTATTACAAACAAACACAAACACATATTTTGACTCCATCTTTATTAAGGTTCCTTCACACGTGGCAATATGCTTGCAGTTTCACTGGCAATTTGCTGGTTGCAGTGAAATCATGGACACATTGTTCTATTTTGGTGCTGTGCACAAATGCAACAATGTGTCCATGATTTGACTGCAACCAGCAAATTGGCAGAGAAATCTCCAGCAATATGCCGTGTGACGATACTTTACTCCCACATACCCATCCATGATCCTGTGCAATATCGATTCCTGCTGAGTCCTGAAACTAAATGCATTTCAGCTGTGGCAATAAATGAGGTGATGACAGAGTATGAGTCACCAGAAGTCAGGTAGATCGACGCGGTTCTCTGACTTAAGGTGAACTTTCCCGCCTCACATCAGGTCCAAAACTAGTGATTTTCGGGTCTAGCTTTGAGGTATGACACAGAAAAGTTCACCTCAGGTCAGAGATTCATCTGAGTTCAGCGCCAGTGACGCGACTGAGCTCTTACCTCAGGGGCACTTTCTTGCATCACCCTGCTTGTAGATGGGCTGTTTACCAGTTTCACTAACAGCCCATCACAGATGCCCAGTCTCTGTGACAGCAACTTTGATTGTCTGTTGCATCCCTCAACTGTGAACAGACAGCAAGTTAATGAGCAGCCCTGCAAGAACAAGTGGAAGGATGCCGGTAAGAATAACGCTTATGTTTAATCACTAAGTTATTTTTTTTACAGCCCCCCAGTCCCGATCTCATAATTTTAAAGCCCGATCTCCTAATTTTAAAGTCCGAGTCCGGGGTTCGGACTCAAATTCGAGTCACCTTTGGCCTCAAACTCGAAATATAAAAAAGTCTGATCGGGTCTAGGGATGGGCGAATCTACTCGCTAGGACTCGTTACTCGGCGAGTAGTAAGGGACTCGCAGGTCTCGGTACTCTGCGAGTTTCCCAGTGATTACTCGCACGAGTCCAATGCAAATCAATATCAATCCTAGTTTTGTCAGAAACGCTGACAAAACTAGGATTGCCATTGTTTGCATTAGACTCGTGCGAGTAATCACTGGCTACTGTGCCAGTGATAGCAGGGAAACTCGCAGATAACTGCTGTTTCTTTGCGAGCCGAGTCCAGCTGTCTTCTCTGTGCAGCTCCAGGGTCCTAGAGCCCGCCTGCTCACAGACATTATGTAGCAGTGCTGAGATTGTTCTCAGTCTGCTCATTCCCTGTGTACAGACATGAATGTCTGTGCACAGAGATGATGTAGCAGTGCTGAGATTGTTCTCAGTCTGCTCATTCCCTGTGTACAGACATGAATGTCTGTGCACAGAAATGATGTAGCAGTGCTGAGATTGTTCTCAGTCTGCTCATTCCCTGTGTCAGACATGAATGTCTGTGCACAGAGATGATGTAGCAGAGCTGAGATTGTTCTCAGTCTGCTCATTCCCTGTGTACAGACATGAATGTCTGTGCACAGAGATGATGTAGCAGAGCTGAGATTGTTCTCAGTCTGCTTATTCCCTGTGCATAGACATCTATATTTATGCACAGGGGATGTAGCAGAGAGGACATCGCGTTTTGGACTGCGTCGGACGGAAGAGGATTTTTTTAATTAAAGATGGAGTCCCTAATGGCTTTTTTTTTTATTTCTAATAAAAAATTTTCCTTGTCTTGTGTTTTTTTTAAAACAATTTAATAGAAATTCATGGCGGTCATGTCTAATATTGGCGTGACCGCCATAAATTTTGGGCTTAGGGCCAGCTGATAATACAAAGCTGGCCCTAACCTCTTTATTACCCAGCGTGCCACCGCTACCAGGGCCGCTGGAAGAGCGGGGTTCAGCGCCAGAGGATGGGGCTTCAATGAACGCGCCATCTTCTGGGGCGGCTGCGGGCTGCAATTTGCAGCGGGGGGTGCCCAGAAAGCTTGGGCATCCCTGCGCTGCGGATTCCAGCCCCCAGCTGCTTAGCTGTACCTGGCTAGACATAGAAATTGCGCGGAGCCCCACGCATTTTTTTTTTATTATTTCATGAATTTCAGAGTCAGAGTCTCAGAGTCAGAGTCTCAGAGTCAGAATCTCAGAATTTCATGAAATAATAAAAAAAAAATGCGTGGGGCTCCGCGCAATTTCTATGTCTAGCCAGGTACAGCTAAGCAGCTGGGGGCTGGAATCCGCAGCGCAGGGATGCCCAAGCTTTCTGGGCACCCCCCGCTGCAAATTGCAGCCCGCAGCCGCCCCAGAAGATGGCGCGTTCATTGAAGCGCCATCCTCTGGCGCTGAACCCCGCTCTTCCAGCGGCCCTGGTAGCGATGGCACGCTGGGTAATAAAGAGGTTAGGGCCAGCTTTGTATTATCAGCTGGCCCTAAGCCCGAAATTTATGGCGGTCACGCCAATATTAGACATGACCGCCATGAATTTCTATTAAATTGTTTTAAAAAAAACACAACACAAGGAAAATTTTTTATTAGAAATAAAAAAAAAAGCCATTAGGGACTCCATCTTTAATTAAAAAAATCCTCTTCCGTCCGACGCAGTCCAAAACGCGATGTCCTCTCTGCTACATCCCCTGTGCATAAATATAGATGTCTATGCACAGGGAATAAGCAGACTGAGAACAATCTCAGCTCTGCTACATCATCTCTGTGCACAGACATTCATGTCTGTACACAGGGAATGAGCAGACTGAGAACAATCTCAGCTCTGCTACTTCATCTCTGTGCACAGACATTCATGTCTGTACACAGGGAATGAGCAGACTGAGAACAATCTCAGCTCTGCTACATCATCTCTGTGCACAGACATTCATGTCTGTACACAGGGAATGAGCAGACTGAGAACAATCTCAGCACTGCTACATCAGGCAGCAGGCGGGCTCTAGGACCCTGGAGCTGTGGCAGCCAGCACCCTGAGGAGACAGGACTCTTATCTGTGCGAGTTTCCCAGCGATTACAGTTGCAAAGTAAACGAGTCCAATGCAAATAAATGACAAAACTAGGATTGCTTCAGGCTGAAGCTTCCGAGACACATCTGCGATTTGTAAATCTCACACTACTCGCTATTACTCGCTTCCCCATTCATTAACATTGGACTCGCTAGACTCGCAACGAGTAGCGAGTCCTGTGCTCGGAATCGCTAGAGTCAAGCGATTCCGAGTAATTTAGGATTCGCCCATCACTAATCGGGTCCACCAAACTTGAAAGAACAGGGGGTTCGTCTATCACTATTGTTGTTTCATGCAATCTTGAGTTATATTACAGATGGTTCCTATGAGAGAAACTGTGGACTGTTCTAAATGTGGTATACTTCTGTGCTAATTGCCCAATACTCAAAGCTGATAGCTGTGTTCATTGCCAATGGCAGAAGCTTGTCTATCTGCAGAACGCAGCACTGGGCTTGTGTGCTGTGATGATAGACTCACATTTTCTAAGAGGTTACATCAATTCAAATTAAGTACATCAGCTTTATCAAGTGTAGGGGATCTGTTTAATAACGTTTACAGACTGTATTATGAAATCTGGTATCAGATCCTTTTAAGTGTTTGTTTGCCAGAAAGAGAAAAGGTACCACAAAATTACTTAATTGATGTAAAAATGTCTTCATTTTGAGCAGTCATTGAATGAAGAGAATAATGTAGTGTTTTCAAATGTTTGAGCAATATTTAAAATGAAACTGTCACCAGGCTTTTCCTATATATAGTACTCCCACCAACAGTAAACTCTTATATACAGCATTCTAAAGCCAATCGGCATAACATAAACAAAGTCCTTTTATTATACTCACCTACAAGGTGATCCAGTCTGATGGATGTTGTTAATCTTGTTTTGGTGCCTCACTCTCTTCTTGCTCCATATGGATCATGCATCCTAAGTCATGCACAGTGTTCTCCATTGTGCTCCTGCACAAACTGGGCAGAGCAGAGTAAAACAAAGTAATGTGCAGGTGCGGAGAAAGGACAAAGAGAATCTGCACATGGACACTACAATACTTCATTCTGACCTTAGCAAGTTAAGGAAAAGTGCACATGCGCAAGAGCACAATGTAGGATACTCTGTGGATGACGTAGGAAACGTCAACCACACAAAGAACAGAAGGAGAACAGCAATCTCAAGCAGAGAGGAGGTACCGTATCTAGACTTGATAAGTCCATCAGACCGTACTAACCCATAGGTGGGTATAATAAAAGCTATTCTTTATGTCATACAGATCAGTTGGGGAGTTGTGTACAATATTCAAGAAAGCTTTATATTAAGGATTAGTGGTGTTTACAGATGAGCGATGTTTGATCTAACATGTTCGCTAATTTCAAATTCGACGTGTTTTGTGCTAAGTTTGGTTCATTCTACAAATGCGAACGATTTGCTAAAAATTCGGTAATTCGAGGTTATGTTCGATAACGGTTTGTTGACCAAAAGCGTTAATGACTTTTGATAGTAATGCACTTGTTCAACGTAATTATGTATTTCAGTGTCTAGGAATAGTGGGCGGGAGGTGGGGTGGGGGAGAGGTCTGTGGTCAAATAATGCATATCTCCATTTTTTTTTCTTTTCAACACTTACTGTGGAGGTCCAGTATGTCAGCCTATCAGCACGCATAGCGCAAAGTGCACTTTTTGCACACAAGGGCTTGTGTCATTGGCTGGGTATGTCACATGTCCTTGCCATATAAGAACCTTCCATTTTCCCTCCTCACCATTTTATCAGTGTTGGAGCCTAGTGTCAGATGCCGCCGCCACTGCTGTGTGTAATTCCAAGTTAGATAAAGAAATAGTAGGTTTAGGGACTACTTCCAAGAACAGCCCTTTTTAGGGCTTAAAAGCACTACGTGCCAGAAAGGTCTGTTCCAGTGGTGTGCAAGCATTTTTTACAGCATCTGTCCACATCTAGCCAAGCAAATCCTTTTTGGCTAGTAGCAGTGTTTGCCAGGCACTGGTGTAGCACTGTTGTGAAGAAAGCTACATCTCCTGTGTTTACTAGCCTTTTTTTACTGCATCTAGCCAAGCAAATCTTTTTGGCTAGTAGCAGTGTGTGCCAGGCATTGGTGTAGCACTGTTGAGAAGAAAGCTAAAGCTACACCTCCTGTGTATACTAGCCTTTTTTTACTGCATCTAGCCAAGAAAATCCTTTTTAGCTAGTAGCAGTTTGAGCCAGGCACTGATGTAGCACTGTTGTGAAGAAAGCGACACCTCCTGTGTTTACTAGCCCTTTTTTTACTGCATCTAGCCTAGCATATCCTTTTTTGCAAGAAGCAAAGTTTGCCAGGCACTGGTGTAGCAATGTTGTGAAGAAAGCTACACCTCCTGTGTATACTTGCCTTTTTTTACTGCTTCCAACCAAGCAAATCCTTTTTGACTAGTAGAAGTGTTTGGATAGGTAGCTGTGGTCCAGTGTTCTGTTGAAATCTACTGCCACACAGCGCAGAAAACACTTTTGTATTGGATCTGCCCAAACCCACTTACCAAAACCTATTTAGGGTAGTACCACTGTTTGACTAGGTAGCTGTGGTCCAGTGTTCTGTTGAAATCTACCTCCACACAGAGCAGAAAACACTTTTGTATTGCATCAGCCCAAATCTACTGCAGGCGTCGGATACGTGAATATGTAATTTTATTATTTTTAACAAATTTTATTCACTTTTAAAGTACCTTTAAACGCGGCAACTTTTCTATGAATTTCACTGGCAACTTACCGGTTGCAGTGAAATCATGGAGACATTGTTCCTATTGTACACAGCAACAAGATAGAACAGTGAGTCCATGATTTCACTGCAACCAGTAAGTTGGCAGTGAAATTCCTAGAAAAGTTTCCGCGTGTAAAGGTAACCTTAGGGTACTTTCGTAGTGTATCTATAGATACACTGCGAAAGTAATCGGACTACTTGCTACTCCCAAGTAATCATAAGATACTCGGAGAGTAGCGATTACCGAGTTCCGCTACTATTCGGAGAGTTCCATTTGTAAGTTGTTCTCCTAGTTGCATCTTCTCTGAGGAGTGGCATCATGGGCTCCTCAAAACAGCTCTCAAATGATCTGAAAAAAAAGATTGTTCAACATAGTTGTTCAGGGGAAGGATACAAAAAGTTGTCTCAGAGATTTAACCTGTCAGTTTCTACTGTGAGGAACATAGTAAGGAAATGGAAGACCACAGGGACAGTTCTTGTAAAGGCCAGAAGAGGCAGGCCAACTAAAATATCAGAAAGGCAGAGAAGAAGAATGGTGAGAACATTCAAGAACAATCCACAGACCACCTCCAAAGACCTGCAGCATCATCTTGCTGCAGGTGGTGTCACTGTGCATCAGTCAGCAATACAGCGCACACTGCACAAGGAGAAGCTGTGTGGGAGAGTGATGCGAAAGAAGCCGTTTCTGCATGCACGCCACAAACAGTCGCCTTAGGTATGCAAAAGCACATTTGGACAAGACAGTTTCATTTTGGAAGAAGGTCCTGTGGACTGATGAAACAAACATTGAGTTGTTTGGTTATACAACAAGACGTTATGCATGGTGCCACAAATTAGAAGAAAAAGGTTTGGTACCGTGTTAGCCAGTTGAGAAAATGTTGATTGCTCTCAGTGTGAGAAACAAGATACAAATCTTGTAGTTGTGATACCTTTTAATGGCTAACAAAAATAAAATAAATGATGTTATAGGGCGAGCTTTCGAGACGACTCAGGTCTCTTCATCAGGCATGGTATGACAAGATATTGAATGAAACTCAAAATATATGCATGCACAACTAAAAATGATTGGATATTTGGCTCAATAAACATTACAGGGACTGGACATTTGGCAAAACAAACAAAACTGTCTAGGAGAGCATCTTCAAACAGGCAGGGCCAGTGGTAATAAAGTCTTTAGGACACTAAATTATAAGAAAACCTGGAGTCTAAGATCTCCATGTCTTTGAACAACATTGTTTACACGTGGTAATGAGCCATAAAGCCATCAGCAATGTTAAGTCCATTCTGTATACAATTGAAGCTTCTAATTAGCTTGGATTCACAGACTCTTCGGTGTTTTTGGGATTTGAAGTTACCTCTCAAGATTAAAACCTTCATATTGTCAATGTTGTGTCCCTGGCCAGAAAAATGCTCCGCTACTGGAAAATGGATTTTTTTGTGTGTAATTGTGTGACGATGAGACCTCATCCTTGCTCTTAGACGCTGTCCAGTCTCCCCAACATAGAAAGAACCTACTGGGCAAATGGTGCACATAATTAAATATACCACATTGGAAGAGGAGCATGTGAAACTCCCAGGAATCCTATAATCCTGCTGTGTATTGGGGATCTGTATCCTGTCTCTAGTCTCTATGTGAGTACAGGTCTTGCAGCTCTTCACATTGCATGGATAAGTTCCTTTTGGTGTATCCGAGGGCATCAAACTTCGGACCATGATGTTCCTTAAGTTGGGAGGCTGCCTGTAGCACAGCAAGGGAGGGTCTTTGAATAATATTTTAAGTCGGTCATCCTTGTGTAAGATGTGGTGAAGTTTCCTGGCCGTTTTCCTTAGTAACTCAAGCTGTGGGTTGTAGGTCACCACCAGGGGAACACGTTGGTTCTCTTCTTTTGCTCTGTATTGGAGTGCTTGACTTCTAGGGATCCTTGTGGCTTTACTTATCTGATCATCAATGGAGGTGGGGTGGTAGCCCTGAGTTACTAAGGAAAACGGCCAGGAAACTTCACCACATCTTACACAAGGATGACCGACTTAAAATATTATTCAAAGACCCTCCCTTGCTGTGCTACAGGCAGCCTCCCAACTTAAGGAACATCATGGTCCGAAGTTTGATGCCCTCGGATACACCAAAAGGAACTTATCCATGCAATGTGAAGAGCTGCAAGACCTGTACTCACATAGAGACTAGAGACAGGATACAGATCCCCAATACACAGCAGGATTATAGGATTCCTGGGAGTTTCACATGCTCCTCTTCCAATGTGGTATATTTAATTATGTGCACCATTTGCCCAGTAGGTTCTTTCTATGTTGGGGAGACTGGACAGCGTCTAAGAGCAAGGATGAGGTCTCATCGTCACACAATTACACCCAAAAAAATCCATTTTCCAGTAGCGGAGCATTTTTCTGGCCAGGGACACAACATTGACAATATGAAGGTTTTAATCTTGAGAGGTAACTTCAAATCCCAAAAACAACGAAGAGTCTGTGAATCCAAGCTAATTAGAAGCTTCAATTGTATACAGAATGGACTTAACATTGCTGATGGCTTTATGGCTCATTACCACGTGTAAACAATGTTGTTCAAAGACATGGAGATCTTAGACTCCAGGTTTTCTTATAATTTAGTGTCCTAAAGACTTTATTACCACTGGCCCTGCCTGTTTGAAGATGCTCTCCTAGACAGTTTTGTTTGTTTTGCCAAATGTCCAGTCCCTGTAATGTTTATTGAGCCAAATATCCAATCATTTTTAGTTGTGCATGCATATATTTTGAGTTTCATTCAATATCTTGTCATACCATGCCTGATGAAGAGACCTGAGTCGTCTCGAAAGCTCGCCCTATAACATCATTTATTTTATTTTTGTTAGCCATTAAAAGGTATCACAACTACAAGATTTGTATCTTGTTTCTCACACTGAGAGCAATCAACATGGTGCCACAAAGACACAGCATTCCAAGAAAAATACTTGCTACCCAGTGTCAAATTTGGGGGAGGGTCCATCATGCATTGGGGCTGTGTGGCCAATGACGGCACTGGGAATCTTGTTAAAGTTGAGGGTCGCATGGAGAATAATGTTCAAGAATCAGTGTCAAAGTTGAAGTTACGCCGGGGATGGATCTTTCAGCAAGACAAAGATCCAAAACACCGCTCCAAATCTACTCAGGCATTCATGCAGAGGAACAATTACAATGTTCTGGAATGGCCATCCCACTCCCCAGACCTGAATATCATTGAACATCTGTGGGATGTTTTGAAGCGGGCTGTCCATGCTCGGCGACCATCAAACTTAACTGAACTGGAATTGCTTTGTAAAGAGGAATGGTCAAAAATACCTTCATCCAGGATCCTGGAACTCATTAACAGCTACAGGAAGCGACTAGAGGCTGTTATTCTTGCAAAAGGTGGATCTACTAAATATTAATGTCACTTTTCTGTTGAGGTACCCATACTTTTGCACCTGTCAATTTTTGAAATAATGCATATTTCACATTTTCGATTAGTACAATAAACCTCATTTCAATCCTGAAATATTACTGTTTCCATCAGTTATTACATATATCACACTGAAATAGCTGTTGCAAAAAAAAATTTTAAACAAAAAAAAAAAAAAAAAGAGTAAGATTAAGAGGGGTGCCCAAACTTTTTCATGTGACTGTACAATTAATAATGCCATATTTTCTAACCTAGCAGCCTGCCATGGACACTCACCCATATAGTAAGGAGTTATGTGACACGTGTTCGCATGCGCAGGCCCGGCGACGTCACCGGAAGTACTATTCCGACCCCGGAAGTAGCATCAACATGTGCCTGTGCGGCAATGGTAGCCGCAATCAGCCCTGTAATCACAGCGCAATATGCAGCAGGCGGGTAATACCTATTTGACTCGGGGGCTTCACTCCCTCTGCACGCCCCTGATGAAAGACTTGTTCTGAAACACGTGTCATATAGCTCCTTACTATATAGGTGAGTGTCCATGGCAGGCTGCTTTGTTAGAAAATATGGCATTATTAATTGTATTTACTCAACTGTGACAATTGCCTGTTTTTCTGTATGTATCCCAGTTCTTTAGACTGTCTCATTGTATTTATATAATAAATTGTGCACTTGCAACTCAGTAGGTCTTTTACCTTTATTAACTGGGCCTATACCACGCAAAAAACTCTGTTCTCAAGTTTCAATATGTCAATGAGTTGTTGGTCTAGTGAGTCCAACATGATTCCCTGTAATCTTGTTCTAAGCAGGTCACTGACCTACCTCTCTATTATTTCCTATAATACTCAATGAAAATTATGGTTGTTCCACCTGTGTGTGAAAGAGCATAACATTGATGGGAGCGCTTGTATGAGCTTTAAGTTTATCAGGTCCACTAGACCTAAACAGGTCACTGACCTACCTTACTATTTTTTTCAGTAATATTTCATGAAAGCTATACTTGTTCCACCTGTGTGTGGCAGGGCATAACATTGATGGAAGCGCTTGCATGAGCTTTGAGTTTATCCAGCCTTCTAGGCCTAAATAGGTCACTGACCTACCTGACTAGTTTTTTCAGTATTATTCCCCGAAATTTATACTTGTCCCACCTTTGTGTGAAAGGGCATAACTTTGATGGGAGTGCTTCCATGAGCTTTCAGTTTATCCGGCCCAGTAGGGCTAAACAGATCACTGACATGCCTCTCTATAATTTCCTATAATACTCCACAAAACTTATACTTGTCCCACCTGTTTGTGGCAGGGCATAACATTGATGGGAGCGCTTGCATGAGCTTTGAGTTTATCCAGTCTACTAGGCATAAATAGGTAACTGATCTACCTGACTAGTTTTATAGGTAATATTCCACAATACCTATAGCTGTCCCACCTGTATGTGGCAGGGCATAACATTGTTGGGAGCGCTTACATGAGATTTCAGTTTATCTGGCCCAGTAGGCCTAAACACATCACTGACCTACCTGACTAGTTTTTTCGGTAATAATCCACGAAACATGTAGTTGTCCCACCTGTGTGTGACAGGGCATAACATTGATGGCAGCGCTTGCATGAGTTTTGAGTTTATCTGGCCCACTAAGCCTAAACAGGTCACTGACCCACCAGACTAGTTTTTCTGGTAATATTCAACTAAATTTATACTTGTCCAATCTGTGTGTGGCAGGGCATAACATTGAAGGGAGCACTTGCATTAGCTTTGAGTTTATCTGGCCCACTAGGCCTAAACAGATTATTGACCTACCTGACTAGTTTTTTTTGTAACATTCCACAAAACGTTTAATTGCCCCACCTGCGTGTGACTGGGCTTAACATTGATGGGAGTGCTTGCATAAGCATTGTGTTTATCTGGCCCACTAGGCTTAAACAGGTCACTGACCTACCTCTCTAGTTTTTACTTTAATACTCCACTAAACTTTTAGTTGCGTAGTAATGTTTAACCATGAAATTCTAGGCCAGGTCCTGTTCCAGACCCTGTGCCATGCAGGCAGGCTGGGCCATTCAGCAATTTTTGGTCTGGGACAATTGATTCCATTTTGGTGTGTTCTGACCCATAGAAGTCCGTTTTTGGAAGTGATTTTCATCACCAATCCATTTTTTTTGGGGTGCTTTTTGAGCCTCCTGCACCCCTGAGTGGACTTAGTCATTTTTTCATTAAAAACGCATATGCGTTAACGCATGCGTTAATGCAGGTGCCTATATGTGCCATGCGTTAACGCATGCGTTTCCATAGGGCCCCATGTTAAAAAAACGCATGCGTTTTTTAACTGATGCCGAAAACGTTGCTAGCAATGTTTTTGGCTCAAAAACGGACAGAGCAAAGTTTTGAGGTCCAGAAAAAAACGGACAGGGTGTTTATTACATCCAATCCGTTTTTCTGTCAGTTTTTGGACTTAGAAAAAAAATGACAAAAATGAAGCCAAAAACGGACCAGGGGCTTATGTGTGACCCCAGCCTATGTGTGACCCCAGCCATATAGGTGTTTTCTATGTAGCCTGCCATTGATTCCAATGGGGTTTGATGGTATTGGACGAACATTGGACGAAGAATTCATCGGATACACCACAATTTGCCGAATCAAACCGAATTCGAACACTTAAGTGTTGGCTCATCACTACTGCTGATGACCACCCTCTGTATGGGAAAATCCTGGTTATAGGGTCCCTTTAACAATTATCATGTATGTAATGTGATGAAACAAAATGTAGCAAATAAAGTGTAAGTAGAGTAAATAAGTAAATTCTATACATATTTAACTATTGATATCACAGGGTGCAAAATGAAAAGGTAACAAACACATTAGATATTTGGCAAGGAAGAGGTTTTGGTGTAATATAACACTCCAATATACAGTATTTGTCTTCTTATTTTTCCCATTGAGAAAAAACTAAAGCTATGAGAACTAAAACATTTCTGAGGCGTCTTTTCAGTTCTGACACTCAGTCTGACTAACTATACAGTAGAATTTAAGATGGATCATTTAAATAATGATATAGCTGTCAGGGTTCTGATGTGATCTTCTCAAGCCATTCATCTTCTATTACAGGTTTTATTGTACTATATAGTGGGCATCTGTAAATCTGGGAACCATCTAAGCTTACTCATTTAAAAACATAGCACGTACTTTATAGCCCAGTTTAACTGACTTACTTTAGAAGGATCCTCTGCAGTTGCTAGGAAACCTTTCTGTGATCTTTGCATTTGCTATAATGTGGCTCTAACGTTTCAATCAATAATCATGCACCTTAAGGAAGCAAATAATTTAAAGGGAACCAACCACCCCCAATGACCCCCCCGGACTATTAATATCAGTCCCTACACACAGCACATACATGTGCTGCACTGTTTTTTGCTAAATAAACTGTTTTTTAAAACTAAAGATAATGATTTTTAAAGTTTAAAACGGAACGACGGTTGGGCGGGACTTATCTGTGGAAACCGCCGAGATCTGATGTCAATCATCTTCCCTGTCTCCCCTCGCAGCATTGAAGTTCAGCCCTTTGTGCAGCGTCACAGCCCTGTGCACGGGCTCGCATGCCCGTGCACACGTCATCATCTACAGCCGGGAAGCGAGCGCGCGCTCTGTCTTCCTGCGCTCGGCTATGGAAGACAGAGCGCGCGCTCGCTTCCCGGCTGTAGATGATGACGTGTGCACGGGCATGCGAGCCCGTGCACAGGGCTGTGACGCTGCACAAAGGGCTGGCCATAACTGCTGCGAGGGGACACAGGGAAGATGATTGGCATCACATCTCGTCGTTTTCCACAGATAAGTCCCGCCCAACCGTCGTTCCGTTTTAAACTTTAAAAATCATTATCTTTAGTTTTAAAAAACAGTTTATTTAGCAAAAAACAGTGCAGCACATGTATGTGCTGTGTGTAGGCACTGATATTAATAGTCCGGGGGGGTCATTGGGGGTGGTTGGTTCCCTTTAAGCAAGATTATATAATGGTGATTAATCTATTCCATCCGTAAGGAAATAAACAATGCATGTGTATAAATGTAATGGAGAAAAATAATGCTCGAACTTTTAATGCAAACGGCAAACTTAAAGTAAACTATGAAGGATATGTTTCTTATGGCTTGATATTACCATATGGTAATATGGTGAATTGTTTTAGTCATCTGCAGTTGTGAGCAACTCTAGATGCAATTTAATGTTAATTCTGTGCTGAGTGATGTTGCCTATGTCACAATAAAATCCATAACCTCGGCACTATCGTTCAGCAGGTTTTATCCTCCTGCCGCCAATGGCAACCAGTCAACCAGTTTATTTATTTCTAGAAAAATAATTTATGATACAAGTCACATGCACACAGACTACAGTGCCCTATGTTGTATCAGTAATGGTACCTTTACACGCCGCTACCGCGGGTTAGAAACCACCGGGTGTCGGAGACAATTGTACCTTGTACCTTCAAAAACACCGCGCAGTAGCGGCGTGTAATTCAGGTTGTTGCCACCGGTCACTTTGGAAACCTGTCTTTCAGCCATGCTCAAAAACAAGGAGGTATAAACCCTATGGTAGCGGCGTGTAATCGGGGAACAGGTACGGTATTTGAGTTACCTGGGGCGTGCTTGAGCGTCGTGTATACAACGCCCCATCAGCTATCATTGGTGAGGAGTACTGTGTACCCATTGGCTGTCCCTGTACAGGGCGGCATATTTATCGAGATGACCAGTCACTACACATTTGCTATAGCGTCATGTATTAGCCAGCCTCCCTGCGCTGGCTGGCCAATCATGATGTTATTGCTGTGTCCAATCACCGTACGAGCATCTCGTAATCCACAACTCTGGCACGCCTATGTGTTGTCCCTGCTGCCCCAGGTCCTCCCATATTCCCTTGTGGTAGTGGCGTGTAAATGAGGGATGGTGCTCTCCAGAAGGTAACCTGTGGCACCCGTTGGTGCATTCAGGGATCGAAAAAACCTTCTGTGGAGCACCTTGTAGCGGCGTGTAATTGCGGTATCGGGTACCGTTAGGAACCGTTGAAACGCACGCGTGCATATGCGACACCCGGTGGTTTCTAACTTTCTGTAGCGGCGTGTAAAGGTACCATTACACATAATTTTCATACAAAAATATTCAGAATATGTTTTCCTTTTGCAGAATTCAATATAAGTCCAGCAGATACTGGGCAATATCTGGGCAAATTCTGTTGGATTCTGTATAGTAGATTTCCCTGGAACAAAAGCATAATCTAGTCAGATGTGCATAAAACAGAAGTTTTTTTTTTAGAAAAGTTTTAATATTTTCAAATTAGATGTAAAAGAAAACAAGTAGTTAATTTTATTCACACGCCCATGCTCCCTAACTAACCCCACAGCCTCCCCTCTCCCCTATCTGACCACCATCTACTTACTGTACCTTCTCATCCTTGTCCTCCTCACCTGCCACCCATGTCCATCAACTCGCAGACCCTTGCAGAAGCCTCACAAACATTGACACTCACATACTCTCTGACTCTATTCTACCATTATCCTCCATGTCCTCACTTTACGACACACCACTTTGTGCAACTCTACACTCACATCAGCTATTGATGCAGCTGCCCCTCTCATTCACGGCAGAACACAACAAATCAACAGACAATCCTGACACACAGACACCACTAAAAAGCTGCGACGAGAGTCTAGGGTTGCTGAGTGGCGCTGGAAGAAAACATAGTCACAAGACGACTACACAGCATTCAAATAAGCACTTCTCAAATTCAAGTCAGCACTTACCACCACTAAACAGAATTACTTCATTACCCTCATATCCTCTTTGTCCCACAACCCCAGGCAGCTATTCAACACATTTAACTTCCTACTCCACCCCCATTTCCTCCTCCTACTCCTCGAATCTATGTAGAAAACTTTGCAATATACTTCACCAGCAGATCAGACAAGTCTTTGCTGTTCAACCACCACAACCCCCATGTATACCAGACCACTCCCCTTCCCCACTTACCCTCCTACCCTCCATCACTGAAGGAGAACTTGCACACCACCTCTCCAAATCGCACCTCACCACTTGTGCATCGGACCGCATCCCTTCCCACTTCCTCCCCAACCTCACAATCATCAATCCCAGCCCTAACCCACCTCTTCAACCTATCACTAACCTCAGGTACCTCTCCTTCAACTTTCAAACACGCAACAATTACATCTATCTTAAAGAAGCTATCCCTTGACACGACCTCCACAACTAGTTACCACCCCATATTTCTGCTCCCGTTCGCCTCCAGACGTCTTGAAAAGCATGTCCACGCTGTACTTTCCTCCCACCTCTCATCTAACTCTCTTTTTGACAACCTTCAATCTGGCCTCCACCCCCACCACTCCTCCAAAACCGCCTTAACCAGAATTACTAATGATCTACTTACTGCCAAAACTAATGGACACTTCTCCATCCTCCTCCTTCTTGACCTGTCTTCTGCATTCAAGAAAAGTCGACCACTACCTCCTATTACAGATCCTCTCTTCCAATGGTATCACTGACCTTGCTCTCTCCTGGATATTCTCCTACCTTTCCAACCGCACATTTAGTGTCTCCCATGCCCACAGTACCTCCTCGTCCCATCCCCTCTCTGTTGGGGTCCCTCAAGGCTCAGTCCTGGGACTCCTTCTTTTTTTGCATCTATACCCTTGGCCTAGGAAAACTCATAAAGTCCCATGGATTCCAGTAAAACCTGTACGCTGAAGACACTCTCTGGGATATCTCCCAGATATCTCTCTGGGATATCTGGGATATCTCTCTGGCCCAGATGTCACCTCTCTGCTGTCCAGAATCCCGAGTGTCTATCAGCCATATCCTCCTTCTCCTCTCGCTTCCTTTAACTAAACATAGATAAAACTGAACTCATAATTTTTCCCCCCTCTTGCGCACCTCTCTTACCTGATCTGTCTATCACAATAAATGATATCACACTTTGCCCTGTACCTGAAGTCCACTGCCTCGGAGTAACCCTTGACTCGCCTTTTCCTTCAAACTACACATCCAAACCCTTGCCACCTCCTGCCGCCTACAACTCAAAAATATTTCCAAAATCCGGCCCTTCCTCAACCCTCAATCTACTAAACTACTAGTGCATGCCCTCATCATCTCCCATCTCAACTACTGAAATCTCCTCCTCTGTGGCCTCCCTACTAACAATCTTGCACCTCTCCAATCTAACTGTAACTCTGCTGCCTGACTATTCCACCTCTCTCCTCGCTGCTCCCCCACTTCTTCCCTCTGCAAATCCCTTCACTGACTCCCAATCCCCAGCGTATCCAATTTAAACTACTAACATTGAATTACAAAGCCATCTGTCTCCCCCATGTATCTCTGAACTAATCTCCCATTATCATTCAACTCGTACTCTTCAATCCACCCAAGACCTCCTTCTTTCCTCCACATTTGTACATTCCTCATCTAACCATCTGCAAGAATTTGTCCAAGCATCCCCATCCTTTGGAATTCTGTACCCCAAAATGCCTAACTATCCCCTAAACTCAGAACCTTCAAGCAGAACCTAAAAATCCATCTCTTCAGAACAATCTACAGCCTGCAATGACCACGGTGCCACCTCACCACCACTGGACCTGGCGCACCAACACCACCAGAGCAGACCCAACCTACTGTCAACCCATTGTCGTGTAGAATGTAAGCCCACAAGAGCAGGGTCCTCTCTCCCCTCTGTACAAGTTTGTCACTGTTAGTTTGTTCATTGTATTTTTAACTTTTTTGTGTGTAACCTTTTCTTATGCATCATGGAATTATTTTCTTAGCATCATGGAATTATTGTAGCTCTATAAATAAATAATAATAATAATTTAGAGTTTTATGGTTTTATAGCAATCAGGTAAAAGCTGTGATCCTGATATGAAAATATTCTTCCCATAGTAAACTTTCTCATGGTGTTCTTCAGTTTATATAAAGTATGAGAGTTCTCGGTAGTTGATAAACTTAAATTTTCTTATTAGAGTACCACTCCAGCATTTTTTTAATTTTATTGCTGGAGTGGTGCTTTTAAATCAAATTCCCTAGCTTGCAGTCTTATACTCACCCTCTAGTATCTTCATTGTTTTCCAGGCTACTCCTGTTGGTCTCCTGTGATTTTGACCTGTCAGCAGCTCCAGTGTTTCATGGAATGCGTACAAGATCACAACTCAATGCAAGTCTTTAACAGCCTCTTTCTGGCTCAAATAGACTTGCATTCATCACTTATAACTTCTGTCTTCCAGTCAGAGTTTATGGTCACAAGGAATCAGAGAGATGACAAAAAAAAGCTGAAGACATTGGCTGTAGGGTGAGTATAAGACTGGGACTGCGGGTGAACCCTGCCGGCATAGCCCGAGCACTGCTGACGCTGGCGGAGATGGCCAAGCGCCGGGCAGTGCAGTGAATAATACCGGAAGTTAATGACTTCCAGTTTATGCATCAGTAGTGCTCGGGCTGTGCCGGCATGGTCACCCGCAGTCATAGCCTGAGCTATGACCTGAGGTGAACCCTGGATGCACAGTCAGTTGTCAGCCTGCTCCTGCTCTGCATAGATATGTGTGTCTATGCAGAGCGATGTAGCAGTGCTGACGTTGCGTTTTTGGACTACGTCGGACAGAAGAGGAATTTTTTAATAAAGATGGAGTCTTTAAGTGTACTTTTTGTTTTATTTCTAATAAAATATTTTTTTCTGTGTGTTGTGTTTTTTGTTAAATTCTATAGAAATTCATGGCGGTCATGTCTAATATTGGCGTGACCCCATGAATTTCGGGCTTAGGGCCTAGCTGATAACACAAAGCTGGCCCTAACCCCTTTATTACCCAGTGAGCCATGGCACCAGGGCCCTGGATGAGCTGGGTTCAGCGCCAGAAGATGGTGCTTCTCTGAAGTGCCATTTCTGGGGTGGCTGCGGGCTGCAATTCACAGCGGGGGGTGCCCGAAAGCTTTGGCCTCCCTGCCCTGCAGATTCCAGCCCCCAGCTGCCTAGTTGTACCTGGCTGGACATAGAAATAGCACGGAGACCACACTTTTTTTTTTTTATTATATCATGAAATTCATGACTTAATAATAAAAAAAAGGCTTCCTTCTATTTTTGTTTCAAGGCAGGTACAAATAGGCGCCTGCGGGTTGGAGGCAGCCCGTTTCCTGCCTTCTGTACCTGGCTGGACACAAAAATACGTCGAAGCCCACGTCAATTTTTTTGGGAAAAATAATAAAAAATAGAAAAACACATTTAGGGACAACATCTTTAATAACCCCTGGAGGCCGAAGCGCAGCGGCATTGTAAGGGGGGTTAACTCAGGTCACCCGAGGACAGCTCAGCTTGCATGATGGCGTTCGATGAACATTCGACGAACATTTGACGAACACACAGCAAATTCGACTAATCAAATCCAAACATCAGTGTAGTGGCTCATCTCTACCCATAACGTTTTCAAAGTTTGAGATCTTTGGCTTTGCGATGGCTTATTTTTTTTTGCCATGAGCTGATGTTTTTATGAAACCATTTTTCAGTAGATATGATGTTTTGATCGATTATTATTGCATTTTATTGCAGAGGCAAAAAATACATAATTTTGTTGATTTTAATTTTTTTTTCTTTATGCAGTTTACCAATTGTATTAACTTTTTTGATATTTTATTAGATTTGGCATTTCTGAATAAAGCAATATCAAATATGTGTATATTTGTTTCTCATTTTTTATCAATGGGGCAAAAGGGGGTTGACTTGATCTTTAGTGGTTTTTTTTAATTTTGGGGGTTAGATTTACAATGTCATCACTTTAAAATATGCTGACAAAGTAAACTTTTCAGATTAAGTAGTCTTGAAATCTTGGCATATGCAATAATCTTTTCAGTTAACCTTTAACCTCTCAGAGCAAAGCTAATTTGATTCTTGATAACAGAGCAATATATGAGGCATGTTAATGGACTGTTTCAACTTAGTTTATTGGGTGCAATTTATCAAAGAGATATGACAAAAGTTTCAACCAAGAGTGGGAATGTTGAAACACGCCAAGGGGAACAAACTAACTGAGCCAAACAGATCAAGGAGAGATTAAAAGAATACGCTGATACACTGAGCATCTCAACAAAAATGAGTCATTGATATGGGAAGAAACAGACTGGACATGATAGCGAACCGAACATCTTGAAAGAAGTCTGCAATAAAGCTTCTGCCAAATAAACAAAGAACCTTTATGTGACACTCTTCCAATACAACAAATAAAGTCTTCTGAAGCAGCAGTAGAAGTCATCACATGCCTGTGTCAACAGATGTGGCTACTGGAAAATGTCCCAAAGACTGGACAAGATTGGTGTTTATTACTATTCCGAAGAAGGGAGATGCTACTAATTGTCAATTACACTCATACCTGATGAAGATCTTACAAAAATGGCTACAGCCTTACTTTGACAAAAAGTTTCTAGAGTAACAAGCACGATTCCGAAAGATGTAAATGCTAACATGACATTGATAATGGAAAAGGCGAAAAAATACAAAATGGAGCTCTATTTTTGCTTCATCGACAACAGCAAAGCCTTTGAGCGTCTTAATCACAAGAAACTTTGGAGTACCATGAAGAATATGGTTGTAAAAAAATATCAGATCAGCTTCGTTAGGAACCTTTACATTGACTAAAAAGTACAGTCCAAACGGAATATGGTGACACAGCATGGTTCAAAGTAGAGTGAGACATCAGGCTAGACTGCATCCTCTCACCATTTCTCTTCAATATACCATATTTTTCGCTTTATAAGACGCACCTGATTATAAGACGCACCCCCAAATTTAATGAAGGAAAAGAGAAAAAAATAATTTTTAATGTTAAATGGGGTCCGTCTTATAATGCCAGTGTCCGTCTTAAAAATCATATAGGGTATATGTCTCTCATAGCCCCCACTTCCTGGTACATGGTCCCTCATCCTGGGATATAGCCCCCTCATCCTAGATATGGCCCCCTTAATCGGTTTATGGCTGGCACATGTCCCCCAGTGTTGGCACACGTCCCCCAGTGCTGGCACACGTCCCCTATTGATGGCACAAGTCTCCCAGTACTGGCACACGTCCCCAACTGCTGGCACATATCCCCCATTGATGGCACACGTCCCCCACTGCTGGCCCAAGTCCGCCAGTGATGGCACAAGTCCGCCAGTGATGGCACACGTCCCCCAGTGCTGGATATGGCCCCCTATGATTACACATGCCTCCCCCCATGCTGCATATGGCCCCCCCAAGCTGCTTCCAATAATAAAATAACAAACGTTTTCCTCACTATTTCCAGTGATGAGCTGCCTGTCTCCCTGCTCTCTCCCTCTGTGCAAGCTGCGTCCGAACTTCCTGCTTCTCTGCCTGTGATGTGAGCTGCTCAGCAGAGAGTCACATCACAGGCAGAGAAGCAGGAAGTTCGGACGCAGCTTGCACGGAGGGAGGAGAGCAGGGAGACAGGCAGCTCATCACTGGAAATAGTGAGGAAAACATTTGTTATTTTATTATGGGCAGCAGCTTGGGGGGGCCATATGCAGCAAGGGGGGATGCATGTGTAATCATAGTGGGCCATATGCAGCTTGGGGGGAGGCATGTGTAATAACTGGGGGGGCGCAGGCAATGTAATATGCACTGCGTCCTCAGTCCCATCACCGCGGTGCAATTTCAGCACTACGGTGATGGACAGCGGCAGTGCATATTAAATGAGCGGGAGCAGGAGATCTCCCGCTCCCTCCTGCAGCCCCCAGCCAGCACACTGGACCCCCGGGCACACTCCAGAGCTGCCCCCACCATCCCCTATATAATATACTATATGATCTGTATATTCGGATTATAAGACGCACCCCTAACTTTATCCCAACGTTTGGGGGAACAAAAGTGCGTCTTATAATCCGAAAAATACGGTATATGCAGAAGCTATTTTCAGGATGGCTGGACTTGTCGACAAAGATGAAGGAATTAAATTTGGTGGAAAAATCATCAACAATTTAAGATAAGCAGATGATGCAACACTGATAACAACAAGCATACTGTAGATGGATGGAAGGAATTAATACGAAGTGTCAAGATGGAAAGCTTTGAACATGGGACTGTCAACACAAAGAAGAAAAAGATTTTCACTTCTTTCAGTATGAGGATATATTTGAGATGAACACCAACAAACTAGAAGTGGTAAAGGACTTCAACCTACTCGGATCAATGATAACTCAAGATGCAGCGATGACACATTAGGTCAATAGGAGAATAGCTATGGAAAAATTAACAATGAAGTCACTGATCAAGGTTTTCAAATCAAGGAATATTTCACTGGCAATGAAAGACATTGCTCACATATAGACGCATTTTTTTTGTGGTAACATACGGAAGTGAAACATAGACGATAAAGATAAAGGCAGTAGAAGAATCAACGACTTAGAATGTGTGCTTGAGAAGAATGTTATCAGTACCATGGATGGCACGAAGAACAAACAAATCAATTTTGGAACAAACTAAGCCTTTCACTTGAAGCAAGGGTCACCAAGCTACGACTTGCCTATTTTGGACACATCATACAAACAGAAAAATTACTAGAGAAGGACAGTGTGGTAGGAAGAATAGAGGGTACAAGGCAAAGAGGAAGCACAGCAACCCAATGGCTTCATACTGTCAAGATAATGGCAGAGAAGTCCTTGGTGGACTTATCTAGGTTAGCGCAAGATCGATCTTCCTACAGAGCGTTTATCCATCAAGTCAACATGGTTGTGATAGAACCACTCACGGAGTAACTGAGGGCTCCTGGTGGCAGAGAACTAAGGTGACTTCTGCTGTCTTCCAGGACATGACGGCACAGCAGTCCTGCATTCTGAGAGTAGATTCAACTGAACTCACAGTGTGGGAAACTAGTGCTGTGAACTCAGCTGAACCTGCCACAAGATTGCAGGTATGATATGCTGTCATCTCCTGCAATTCAGCAGCAGGATAACCTAAGTTCACTGCCATGGGGAGACCTTAGTAACTCAGTGAGTGACATTGTGGCAGTCAGTTTGATCCCAGAGACTGCACAGAGAGGATGCTTTTTCCATCACTGCAGTCTCTTGATGTAGCAGAGTCAGGATTGTGTGCTTTGTGGGACATCATTGTGGATTACTGTTCTAGGGTATGTTTAAATTATATAAATGAGAAAGTGAGAGTTGTCTGAGTGTTTTATTTCAAGTAAAGGATTTTTCTCTGTGTATTGTGTTTTTTAACTATTTTCGCACATGATTGTTAATGGGCAGGTCTCACAGGTCTCATAGAGATCTGAGCATAATCAATCTGGACTTGATGACAAGCTGTCATTAACTCCTTCTATCACCCCAATTCCGCTGCCCCATGGTATCAGGAAAGCCAGGTAAAGCTCCAGGAATTGGCGCTTAGCATGAATGTGCAATTTCTGGGGTGAGTTTTTTAATGATGATAGAACACCGGAGCTAGCTAAATTATGGATGAGTTTATTGCTGCTATAGGCCTGGGGGGGGGGCACCGTGTGTGACCTTACCCACTAAATAGAATATGACGAATTATATATATGTGACAGGCCCAGCGCTATCTGCTACGATTAATAATGATTAAGGGAGGGAAACTTAGTGATAATTTAACCCTATATGGGAAGTTTATTATATAACATATTCACATAAAAAGTGAACACGTATGAGATAACACTACATATATAATAATTGAATTGGACTACAACTACACTGTTAAAATCATAAAATTGTAATAATAGAAGACATAAAATATAAATAAAATATGTATATATATTTCCTCGTTGGTCATGAATATTCTGTAATTAGCTTATATCCCCACGGCGGTTGGTGCTTTGCTTCCTTAGTACCCTAGAGGTATAAAATTCGGAAATTGGTAGTATAGATGTTATGTCTATAAACTAAAGAAAAAAATTTGGATAAACTTAAGGGTATTCACTAACATTAGTTGATAAATAGGGTTCTTTATGTGTGTCTCACCTAGTCTCTGTTTCTAGAAGCTACCCTGTAGATGCCTAGGTTTTCCTGGTTCTCTATAGTGCCTAGTGCAACTCTCCTTTGACTGTGCCACGTAAAATTGTGTCAGTTTCTGCCTCTGCTTCTTTCTGGTGGGGTGTACTAGTACCAGGGATGTGGCACCTGGTTATATTAATCAGGAAAATCTCTTATATTCTCTGACCTTATATTTCTATGGGTTATATATCTTTTTTTGTCTATTTCCAGTATATTACCTTGCTATATCTATTGGTCTCCAGCTAGTGTAGTTGCCTCCTCCTGGCGGTGTGGTAAATATTTGTGTTGTAGATCTGGTGTCTAGTTCCAAAAGTATATACAAGGACAATTGTCAGGTATTTTCACCCACTATACAATGTCGTGTATGTATCTATATAATATAGATGTATTCACTTGCTGTTATCCAGATGAGTTCTTAATTGGGGGGAAGGAAAAAAGAAGAATCGAGCTATGTCCAAAGTGTTTATAACTAGTGTGTGTGCACATGTATAGGGTATGGTGTTCATATATCTTTAAGCAATGGTGCTTATCCAGTATTGTATAGCTACCAATCTAATATATAAAGCTGAATGTGTGTGTGTGTGTATGTATGTATGTGTGTATGTATGTATGTGTGTATGTATGTATGTCCGGGATTGGCATCTACACCGTCACAACTAAAGCCACAAAATTTTGCACAGACACATGTCTGGACCCCGAAAACGTCATAGGCTATGTTGTGAGGCAAAATTTTAACCCCGGGCGTTCCAGTTCACCAAACAATTTTGCCCCTAGCTACATAATGGGGAAAAGGTGAATGGAAAAGTGTTGGAGGAAAATCGACAGCTGTCAGCTATAGCCACAAAATTTTGTACAATCACACGTCTGGACCCCGGGAGTGTCATATGCTATGTTGTAAGGTGAAATTTTAACCCCGCGCATTCCAATTCACCAAACAATTTTGCCCCTATCTACATAATGGGGAAAAAGTGACAGTTACCAGTTGACAGTTGTGAATGAGAGGGGCTTAATGATAGTGCCAAAGACTAACAGCACATACCAGCATATAGTCACTAAGGTGGGGCCCCAACATGAGATATTCACCACGCACGGGGACATGTATACACACCACACGCCCACAAAGAGTAACAGCAAGTGTATAGTCGCTAAGGTGCAGCCCCAATATTGGATACTCACCACGCACCCGAACACACACACACCACAAAGAGACACACACAACACAGAGACACACACACCCCCACGGGGACACACACACACCCTATAGCGACACATGCACTCACCCCACTGGAACACACACACACAACACAGACACACACACCACACAGACCCCCCCACAGGGAGACACACACATACACACCCTAAAGGGACACATGCACTCACCCCACAGAGACACACACACCACAAAGAGACACACACACACACCACACAGACCCCCCCACAGGGACACACACACATACACACCCTATAGGGACACATGCACTCACCCCACAGGGACACACACACAAAACAAAGAGAGACACACAACACAGAGACACACACACCCCACACAGACACCCCCCCCACAGGGACACACACACATACACACCCTATAGGGACACATGCACTCACCCCACAGGGACACACACCACAAAGAGACACACACAACACAGATACACACACACACACACACCACACAGACCCCCCCCACAGGGACACACACACATACACACCCTATAGGGACACATGCACTCACCCCACAGGGACACACACCACAAAGAGACACACACAACAGAAACACACACCACACAGATTCCCCCCCCACAGGGACATGCACACCCTATAGGGACACATGCACTCACCCCCAGGGGCACACACATACACACACCCCAGGGACACACACACCACACAGACAGACACAGATGTGCACAAATCACCTCACACAACTCGCCTCATATGTCTGCTATCTTTAACTTCCAAATAAAACATCTGATTAAAAACAGCCAATGTGGAACTCATGTGCCATATAGGGAATTAAGGCAGATGTCAGTCACATGAGCTGTCTATTATGTGTATGGGGGGAGGGTTTACTGTTGGCTGGAGATTTATTAGGCTGTCTATAGCAACCAATCACAGCTCAGCTTCTATTTTCTTACAGGTCATTAATATGACATATTCAAATTCTATTTTGTTATAGCTAACATCAGTTATTTATTAACCCGGGCGTAGCCGGGTAGTACAGCTAGTTACCTATAAACTTTGTTCCCCAGATGGTTTATAGGTGCAGGTTCCGCCAGTCTATAGATATACTGGGTTAAGGAGTTTATATATCTTTAAGCACTATTGCTTATACATTCCCTCAGGTGGTTTCTAGGTGCAGGTTACACTAGTCAATGAAAGCCTCAATTCAGGGTGAGAACAGAAGCACTTTACCTCACTTGTCTCTATGCCATGATCACTCTGTGTGCTAGTCCGCTTCTGCTTCTCGTTTTCTCTTCTGCTGGGGAAGCTGTTGCTGAGGAGCGCGCGCCGTGGCTGACAGTCATGCACTTCCTGGTCTCGGTCAGCTGACGTCACGCCAGTGTTGCGTCAGCATCACTTGTCGGGGGACTGCACGGCTGTGCGTGGGCTGTACAGGGGAGGATGGGGCTGACATTCAGAGTTCGAATGAATGCATTTCAAAAGGCTAGGGTGGCCTTCTTCTTCAGGGTATGAGATACCCATATTTGTCTGTTTTATCTGTGCTGAGAATCAAAAACACAGCAAAGCCCTAAGTCAAATTTTTAAATTATTTATTTTTACAACTCTGTGATGACAGGTTTATTGCCAATGGCAACCATTCAAAGAAGCCAACACAAAGGGTGAGGGGTACAACAGGTAATCACAGATGCTGTCATAGACAGTAGGTGCCTGTGATTGGCTGTTGGAGCCAGTGCAGTGAATAAGCAGGAACTTAATGCGTGGCCCAGAAGTACAAGCGCACAGTACTCGGTAAGTATAACACTGATGTTTAATCACTGTTCTGCTTATTTTTACAGCCCCCCCAACTACCATTTTATAATTTAAAGTCAAGGTTCGTGGTTCAGGCTCAAGTTTGGGTCAAGTCCAATCCCAAACTCAGACTTTAAAAAAAAAGTCTGGTCGGATCCGCTGAACCCGAACATTGGTAGGTTCACCCATCTCTAATTCTTAAGGCCCTGTCACACCAGGCGATGGGGCTGGGGATGTTGGCGGCGACTGGTGGGAGTGCGCACGTTTTTGGTGCCCCGCCAGCGCCGCCGCCCCTCGTCTAAACGGGGCGACACCTCCAGCCCCGCGTCGGCGAGCTGTCAGGCGGCATCACCACCAGGGTGTCTGGAAACCCCAGCGGCAATGCAGGACAATGAGAGCCTATGGCTCCCATCGCCTGACAGGTCGCTGGCGCCCGGTTACATGGGGCGATGTGTGCACATCGCCCCATGATGGTCGCTTGGTTTCAGAGCACTGCTCTGAAACCAGGCGACCGCCCGGCACCGCCGACATCGCCCCTCTACATGAGGCGACGTAGAGGCGATGACACCGGTGATACGCCACACCCCCACGTCACCTCTGTAATGGGCGGCAATGTCGCCCCGTGTGATGGGGGCTTTACAGTTTTAGATTGCAATGAAAATGAGATTTTTAGGTTAACATTTCAACCACGATCTTAATATTGCATGCTACATTGTACAAAGTGTTTCTTAAATCAAATTGTAATGTTTATTTTTTAAAATGGGAACAAAATATCTACCATTAAGACTGTGACGAAATGGACCCCTTCAATGTAGGACATATGATGATTTCTTATGAAACCAGACATATCATATTGTATATAGGTTTGTAAACTGGTATTGGTCAAAGAGAATTTCTTACAGTATTGTCATAGATTTCTGTGGTTAAAGTTTAGCTTGGTAATGTAATTATCTAACTTGTTTGTCATTGAAGGCCAGAGAACTTAATTATGCTAATCGTCCATTGTCTATTACCCTGTGAATGTTGATTGAGGCTCCAGCCACTATTGTGTTAATGTCATGGTTTGCAGACTGATTGTCTCAAACTAACATACCATTGTATCACTGCTAGCAATTGGATCAGCATTTGGATTGCAATAGGACTAAAATATGTTAAATGAGGATTGGAGTTCAGCCAATGAAAAGACTGTGCTATTGCACCAATCATAACGTCCCCAATATCCTACAATGAGGGCTGAGGGTATATAAGGAGGACTGTTCACTTTGACCAGCAGATTGGAGTTAGATTCTGTCTAGTGGCCTCAGTCTAGGGATTTTCGGTCCCGGCTAGAGGTCACTGGATTGGATACAGGCAGCTAATCGAGGGTCTTCGGATCCGGTTAGCGAGCCATAACCCTAGGCCTAGGCATTTCGGTGCCGACCAAGGGGATCAGAACACGGACTAAAGAACCACAAGGACTTCAGTATCGGATTATCGGATTTGGCTGTGATGACAAAGACTACATAAGGACAAGGAAGCAACCCAGGTTGGGACGATACAGTCACCTGGCTACAGACTTTGCCGTGCTACCTTTTAAACCCTGGTGAGCCAGCGGAAGGGTGAGACTCTGTTGCCTGTTACATGTTGTGTTATGCTTGGTTATGCGTTATATGCTGTTAACTGTTTGGGGATCCAATAACGCCTTGATATTGTGATTCCCTCACCCTGTGTTGTCTGAGTAGTGTTACGCCCACGGTTAAGGAGCGCGGGCGTTCAGTTGGGGATGAGCCCTGGTCCACGCTGTCTTTGTAAAGGCGGCTGGGCCTGCGGACGAGAGCGCCCACTGACCCCCGGGTCTCCACAATTGGTGGCAGCGGTGGGATACTACTCAGCCTGGTTTATCCAGGGGAGCTTCAGGGGACTGGTGTTCGTGGACACCGTCCAAGGGCTCAACAACCAGGGATGCATATAAGCATACCCAGCAGGCCATAGTGAGGCATTCAGGTTTCGGACGTTGCCATGTCCAACCCCACCAGCTCAGCCATGGGACAAGGGCCGGAGAGGAGATACGGCAGCAGCAGTAAATGGATGCTACAGGATCTGTGCCAGAGGAGAAATATTGAATACAGGAACGCTGACACTCGGTCGGCTTTGATTCAGAAATTGGTCCATTGGACACCCAGAATGATGGTGAGGATGATGAGGACCCCGCCGACGTGGTACCAGAGGATGTAAGTTGTGCACCACATCATGGATCCAGTGAATATCGTGAAATCACCAGGTCCACAGCAGTCCAAATCAAGGAGAGCTTGGCTGCATTGGGGCCAAAAGCCTCAAGAGAAGAGAGGGCTTGGGTTCTGGGAAATATTTTAGGAATTCCAGCTCACCAACTGCTACCCCCAGCCGCTCGAGTAGGATTATTCCGCTACCCATTAGAAGCCCCATCAGGACAAAGGTATGCAGACAGGATACGTGACTTGCCCAATACACAGCGCTGTTATACGTGTGGACGTCTTGGACATATGGACAAAGATTGTCGCCAACACCGGGGCCCCATGCCTGGAGCTCATCGGCCAGCACAGCCAGTCCAGGTCAGTGACGTCCAAGCCCCGAAACAACAAGAAACTGATTCTGTCCACATCCTGGTAAGCCCAGCTATTGTTTCTCCATACCCTGTACCCTGTTCCCAATTAACCATCTCCCTGGCTGAGGGTCAGTGCTCAGACATCCCTTCGGAAGGTGTGCAGCTAGCCGAGGCGAACGACCAGGGAGAGGACAAGTTGGAGCTTACAGACAGTGACCCTACACCTGTTATTTTGGAGCCTGAGCAGGGAGAGGACAAGTTGGAGTTTACGGACAACGTCCCTATCCCTGTTGCTTTGGGAACTGACCAGGAAGAGGTCGATGTGGAGCTTATAGACTGTGACCCTACACCTGCTATTGTGGAAACTGACCAGGAAGAGGTCGATGTGGAGCTTACAGACAGCGTCCCCATGCCTGCTATTGTAGAGACTGACCAGGAAGAGCTTGATGTGGGATTTGTGAGCAGCTTTCCCACACCTGTTGATTCAGGGGCTAACCAGGAGGAGGTTGAAGTGGGGCTCATGGATGGCCCCCCCACATCTGTTGTTTTGCAAGCTGACCCAGGACAAGGACTATCCAGCCAGTGTGTCACAGCCATCACCAACATCCAGGAAGCCAAGCAGCACCCTGATGTGGATCTTGTTACCCCACCTTCAGAGGATAATTCATGTTCCCAGCCCCCATCATTCTCCTCGGAGCCATCAACAGTGAGTAAAGACACACAGAATGTTGTCATGGACTGGGGGGGAATTGATGGCCAGAAGTTTACGGGAGCCCAACCCTTGAATCCCATTTTATTGCTTATCCACAATATGTCTGCCCATCCTGGGGGAGGTTCTGGGGAGGTGTATAGATGGAAGCCTCGATTGCTGTTTTCTCCATTAAAAAGACAATGCCGCCAAGAGGAGAAGGATAACCAGAGACTGATCACATCTGACTGCCCTGTCTGGTTACATAAGAAGGGGGAGGTATGTGACGAAATGGACCCCTTCAATGTAGGACATATGATGATTTCTTATGTAACCAGACATATCATATTGTATATAGGTTTGTAAACTGGTATTGGTCAAAGAGAATTTCTTACAGTATTGTCATAGATTTCTGTGGTTAAAGTTTAGCTTGGTAATGTAATTATCTAACTTGTTTGTCATTGAAGGCCAGAGAACTTAATTATGCTAATCGTCCATTGTCTATTACCCTGTGAATGTTGATTGAGGCTCCAGCCACTATTGTGTTAATGTCATGGTTTGCAGACTGATTGTCTCAAACTAACATACCATTGTATCACTGCTAGCAATTGGATCAGCATTTGGATTGCAATAGGACTAAAATATGTTAAATGAGGATTGGAGTTCAGCCAATGAAAAGACTGTGTTATTGCACCAATCATGACGTCCCCAATATCCTACAATGAGGGCTGAGGGTATATAAGGAGGACTGTTCACTTTGACCAGCAGATTGGAGTTAGATTCTGTCTAGTGGCCTCAGTCTAGGGATTTTCGGTCCCGGCTAGAGGTCACTGGATTGGATACAGGCAGCTAATCGAGGGTCTTCGGATCCGGTTAGCGAGCCATAACCCTAGGCCTAGGCATTTCGGTGCCGACCAAGGGGATCAGAACACGGACTAAAGAACCACAAGGACTTCAGTATTGGATTATCGGATTTGGCTGTGATGACAAAGACTACATAAGGACAAGGAAGCAACCCAGGTTGGGACGATACAGTCACCTGGCTACAGACTTTGCCGTGCTACCTTTTAAACCCTGGTGAGCCAGCGGAAGGGTGAGACTCTGTTGCCTGTTACATGTTGTGTTATGCTTGGTTATGCGTTATATGCTGTTAACTGTTTGGGGATCCAATAAAGCCTTGATATTGTGATTCCCTCACCCTGTGTTGTCTGAGTAGTGTTACGCCCACGGTTAAGGAGCGCGGGCGTTCAGTTGGGGATGAGCCCTGGTCCACGCTGTCTTTGTAAAGGCGACTGGGCCTGCGGACGAGAGCGCCCACTGACCCCCGGGTCTCCACAAAGACCATTAAAATATTCTAGTTAGCTAATAGCCAATAATTTCTATTTATCAAGCCATATAATCAAATACCACTCTTTACTTGTGCATTTACTTATCATACCTGTCTTTCATGTCACATTTTGAATCTATCCCATAATTTAACCACTAAGACTAAAAAGAGACATGCTGATTTTCTAAAGCCTGTGAGCCAATAACCCTGTTTTTATGGCTTCAAGTGACAAAATATGATTGATAATATGACTACATGCTTCTGAGATATGGGTGTTTTAAAAGCATAGAATTCAGCCTTGGTCTGCTCTGTTGGTTACCGTCAGCTAACAGCCCTGAGGTCGCTGTTTAAAAGACATTTACAGCATTTAAACTACTTTGCCTTATTTGTAGTGATGTAGAGAGACCATGCTATACTTGACATAGGACAATATATAATGTAAACCTGCAAACATACTTTGAATAAATGTTAATTTACAGATACAATTCACAACACATATTAAAGTCAAACCATTGAAAAGATGCACTGGATATCAGGAAAACAGTTCCATGTGCGGTAAATTGCAAATAAAAATGCAATTCAACAATTATTTGGTTTTTTTTGTTTACTATGTTCACTGGATAGTAAAACTGACCTGACAATATGACTCTTCAGATCAGTACGATTATGTACAAATCATTTAGAATTTCTAAAAAAAAAAGTTGATGCTTATGATTAGAGATGAGCAAACTTTGCTTGAACATGTTAGCATTTTTCAAATCTGGACTACGGATGGGCGAATCTACTCGCTAGGACTCGTTACTCGGCGAGTAGTAAGGGACTCGCAGGATTCGGTACTCTGCGAGTTTCCCAGCGTTTACTCACACGAGTCCAATGCAAATCAATGGCAAACGCTGACAAAACTAGGATTGCCATTGTCTTGCATTAGACTCGGCTACTGTGCCAGTGATAGCAGGGAAACTCGCAAAGTAACTGCTGTTACATTGCGAGCCGAGTCCGGCTGTCTTCTCTGTGTGCTGGCTGCCGCAGCTCCAGGGTCCTAGAGCCCGCCTGCTCACAGAGATGATGTAGCAGTGCTGAGATTGTTCTCAGTCTGCTCATTCCCTGTGCATAGACATCTATATCTATGCACAGGGGATGTAGCAGAGAGGACATCGCGTTTTGGACTGCGTCGGACAGAAGAGGATTTTTTTAATTAAAGATGGAGTCCCTAATGGCTTTTTTTTTTATTTCTAATAAAAAATTTTCTTTGTGTTGTGTTTTTTTTAAAACAATTTAATAGAAATTCATGGCGGTCATGTCTAATATTGGCGTGACCGCCATAAATTTTGGACTTAGGGCCAGCTGACAATACAAAGCTGGCCCTATCCTCTTTATTACCCAGCGTGCCACCGCCACCTGGGCCGCTGGAAGAGCGGGGTTCAGCGCCAGAGGATGGCGCTTCAATGAACGCGCCATCTTCTGGGGCGGCTGCGGGGGGTGCCCAGAAAGCTTGGGCATCCCTGCGCTGCGGATTCCAGCCCCCAGCTGCTTAGCTGTACCTGGCTAGACATAAAAATTGCGCGGAGCCCCACGCATTTTTTTTTTATTATTTCATGAAATTCATGAAATAATAAAAAAAAAGGCCTCCCCTATATTCTTGTGTCCGGCCAGGTACAAATAGGCACCTGGAGGTTGGGGGCAGCCCATCTCTGCCTGCTGGATCCGGCTGGTTCCAGAAATACGGCGAAGCCCACGTGAAATTTTTTTCTGACAAATCCATAAAACAATGTAAATAAAAGGGACTGCATCTTTTTTAACCCCTGGACCATGGGCGAGGGGTTAATAAAGATGCAGTCCCTTTTTTAGGATTGTTTTATTGATTTTTCAGAAAAAAAAATTACATGGGCTTTGCCTGCAAACTATTCTAGCAAAATTTGTGCTGTACAAGCCAAATAATGCTCGTTCATGCTCAGACCTGCAGTGTAGCCAAACAGGACTTTTTGACTACATGTGGCACTCAAAAAAATTGGCAACAAACTGTGGGGTCCACATTTTGGTATTGCTAAACCAACATTTTTGTAGAAAAAAAAAGGACATTCTCGATATGACAAGCTAATGTTAACAAATTCTGTGACGTACCAGTGATTCAAAATGCTCACTATGCCACTGGAAAAAGTCTTGAGGCATCCAAATTGGGGTCACTTGTGGGAGGTTTCTAATGTTTAGGTACCTTAGGAGCCTTGCAATTATGATATGATGCCCTCAATCTATTTTAACCAAATTTGGTTTCCAACATTCAAATATTGCTTTTTCTGTTTCAAGCCAAACAGAACATTTTGACTACATGAGGGGTATTGGTTTGCATATACAAACGAGGTAACAAACTTTATTAAATAAAAAAGCCAAGAAGCCAGCGCTGCCTATGTTCAGCATGCAGTACAAAAATGTGCATATGCAAACAATTGATTAATTCCTTGAGCCACACTGCCACTTCAGGACAATCTCAGATAGGGCAGTCCTACTCTATGTTTTTATATATATCTTGTGCCATTATGGCCTCCTGAATACATTAAAAGTAGTTGCATTTTGATACAACACATACCTAAAATATTTCTGAACACCAAGCATGGAGCCAGAAGGGAATGTGCAGATAAACACAGACCAGGTCTGGACATGTGCAGCAAATGCTACAGACATCCGGACATTATCAGATCTGACCCCGACACCCCCAAACCAGTAGACTATGAATGTGGTGGAGCAAGCCCAGACAAATGTGCATCTAATCAAATAGAGCATATGGGGAGGGTGGAGCTGCTGTGTGTATACAGCAACCTAGGTCAATCTCAAATAGTCATAAATATTCAGTCCCTTTGCTCAGTATTGAGTAGAAGCACTCTTTTGAGCTACTACAGCCATGAATCCTCTTGGGGATGATGCAATAAGTTTTTCACACCTCGATTTGGGGATCATCTGCCATTCTACCTTAGAGGTACTCTTCAGTTCCGTCAGGTAGGATGGTGAACGTTAGTGGAAAGCAATTTTCAGGTCCCTCCAGAGATGCTCAATTGGGTTTAGGTCAGGGCTCTGGCTGGGCCAGTCAAGAATGGTCACAGGGTTGTTCTGAAGCCACTTCTTTGTTATTTTAGCTATGTACTTAGGGTCACTGTTGGAAGGTGAACCTTAGGCCAAGTATGAGGTCCAGAGCAGTCTGGAAGAGGTTTTCATCCAGTATATCTCTGTACGTGGCCACATTCATGTTTTCTTCATTTGCAACTAGTCATCCTGTACCGGCAGCTGAAAAACACTCCATAGCATGATGCTGCCACCACCATGTTCACTGTTGGGATTGTATTGGGCAGATAATAAACAGGCCTTGTTTTCTCCACACATACCACCTAGAATTATCACCAAAAAGTACTATCTTCATCTCATCAGACCAGAGAATCTTATTTCTCCTAGTCTGGGAGTCCTTCATGTGTTTTTTTGCTAACTCTATGCAGGCTTTCATATGTCTTGCACTGAAGAGAGGCTAACCTTGGTCCACTCTGCCATAAAAGTCTGACTGGTGGAGGGCTACAGTGATAGTTGACTTTGTGAAACTTTCTCTCATCTCCCTACTGCATCTCTGGGGCTCAGCCAGTGATCTTGGGGTTCTTCTTTACCTCTCTCCTGAAGGCTCTTCTCCCACAATTTCTCAGTTTGGCTAGATGTCCATGTCTAGGAAGATTTATGGTGGTCCCAAACTTCTTACATGTAAGGATTATGGAGGCCACTGTGCTCTTAGGAACCTAGCGTACTGCCGAAATTCATTTGTAACCTTGGCCAGATCTGTGCCTTGCCACAATTTTATCTCCGAGCTCCTTTTGAACTTTTTTGAATTACCAAATGGCTGCAATGAAACAAAGAGTGAAAAATGTAAAGGGATCTGAATACTTTGCATACCTACTGTAAAGCAGTGCAGAACACAGTGAAACCTACAATCCTTGCTAATGAAACTGGCAACTTAAGCAAATGTCAAAAGTCTTACAGAACGTGGAAGTTCAGCAGGTTAGTTGAGAAGTTCTCCCTAGAAGTCTTGGTGGATAAATACAAACAGCCAGGACACAGAACATGCACAGCAGAGCAGATTACAGACAACTGGTACAGCTTGGGGAGACCCAGACTCTAGGAGTAGCTGGAGCAGAAGGTCTAAATAGCAGAGCTTAGCGAGCAGCAGCAGAGTGATCAGAGGAGACAAATATGGAGTGACTTAGAAGCCATATCATAGCCAGTCAGCTAGCACAGCCAGAGCACAAAATACTCAGACAGGGCATGGATCCAGGACTGGGACTTAAATAGGCAAAATAAACAGGACTTTCAAGATCATAAGGAAGCAGAAGATGCCATCTTGATAAAGGCAAAGATACTCAGAACTTCCATAGCAAACCCAAAATCCTGACAAATAGACTCCATAACAACCCAATCTACAGGGTGGGCCATTTATATGGATGCACCTAAATAAAATGGAAATGGTTGGTGAAATCAAGTTCCTGTTTATGCACAATAGTATATGGGAGGGGGAAAACTTTTCCTGATTGTTGGTGACCATGGTGGCCATTTTGAATTTGGCCATTTTAGATCCAACTTTATTTTTTTTAATGGGAAGAGGGTCATGTGACACGTCAAACTTATTAATAATTTCATAAGAAAAACAATGATGTGCTTAGTTTTAACATAACTTTATTCTTTCATAAGTTATTTACAAATTTATGACCACTTATAAAATGTGTTTAAAGTGCTGCCCATTGTGTTGGATTGTCAATGCATCCCTCTTCTTCCACTCTTGACACACTGATAGCAACACCGCAGAAGAAATGCTAGCACAGGCTTTCAGTATCCGTTGTTTCAGGTGCTGCACATCTCATATCTTCCCAGCATAGACAATTGCCTACAGATGAGTGATGAGACAAACTTTTTTGTGAATGGTGAAGTTAACAAACAAAACCACCACTATTGGTCTGAAACTAACCTACAGGGATAGATCCCTCCAAGACTGTTGGAACACAAAAATTGATGGTATGGTGTAGTATACGGATACACAGATAGTGGGGCCATTTTTCATCAATGGAAACCTCAATGCCACTGGATATTTTAAATTGCTACATGATTCAGATATCCAGTGCCATTGAGGTTTCCACTGATGAAGAATGGCCCCACTATCTTTGTACCCCATATACCACAGCTTACCTACAATTTTTGTGTTCCAAAAGTCTTGCAGGGATCTATCCACTGTGGGTTACTGACAGACCAATAGCGGTGGTTTTGTTTGTTAACTTCACCATTCACAAAAAAGTTTGCCTCATCACTCATCTGAAGGCAATTGTCTATGACTGTGAGATATGAGATTGCAGCATCTGAAACAACAGATACTGGTAGCTTGTGCTAGCATTTCTTCTGCGATGTTGCTATCAGTGTGTCAAGAGTGGGAGAAGAGGTTTGCATTGACAACACAATGGGCAGCAATTTAAACACATTTTATAAGTGGTCATGAAATAATAAAATTACATTAAAACCAAGCACACCATTGTTTTTCTTATGAAATTCTTAATAAGTTTGATGTGTCACATGACCCTCTTCCCCATTGAAAAAAATAAAGTTGAAGAGGGCCCTGATGAAGAGGGCCGGTAGCCCTGGAAATGCATAGGTTGACAGCAGCTTAAGTGGATCCCTTTGCTTAGAGACGCTTAGAGATGCTCCTGCCAAATAACTCCGCCTAGCCTCGCCCAAGTTTCGCCTATTTGGATGCGTCACCGTGATGTCAGCTGTGAGAAACCAGGAAGTGCACCGCAGCATGCACTCCCGGCCATGGACAAATTACAGCACGGGGAGAGGGCACAGAGAGGACGGTGAACCGAGAGCTTCCAAAGCCCAGAGGACTACATATTAGGAGGTAAGGTGCAGTACCACATAGTCTTTGATCACAGAGAGCACTGAGAGAAGTTGTAACACACATGGGAAGTTTGCATAAGTTTCAATTAGAACTCATTACTGTTGCTGTGGGTTTATGAGAAACACTGCAATTGATGACACTAGCTAGAGGTCAGATGTTGTACAAAAAATCTGAACACTGTACACAAGACCATTTAATAAACATTATTTTGTAGATACAGAAGATTAGTCAGGCAGCAACACCGATTACATAAGAACACAAACACAGCACAGAAGTGTTAAACACAAGAGGAAGGAGATTACTATAACACAGTACAGCATAAAACCGCATATAGCAAGTTATAACATCACTAGTTAACCTGATCACCTGGCTCAAATTACACTCAGCTATGGTGCCTCTATTAGACGAGTATGCACAGGAAATGCACATAAAAAATGGGAAATAAGATTAAAATATTTATCTTATAGACACTACAGAATGAACACCTCTAACTAAGGCTAAGCAAGAAGTGCACCAACTTAGGAGAAACATAGGAAACCCAGAGAATACTTGCACAGAAGACATCTAGAACCAATAAGATCACCACCAGATCCATTAACATGGTATAAACCTAGATAATAGGAATTATAGTAATTACCACTAAGGATACTAAGAATCAACGGTTCCATTTCCCCAACAGCCACAAGATAAGGTGGACTACTACACTAACTCCAGAGATAGGCTTTTAAAAGATGTCCACAGGGTAAGATTCGTTTGAGATATAATATGACTCATAAGTCACAGCATATATTGTTTTTTAGGTCATCAAAGACATTAATTGAGAAGTGGTGTGAGTCCAAGCAATACCGGCAATTCAAATTGAGGACGTATTTTCTTCAGCGGCGTGGAATTCATATTTCCCGCCAAACCACGCCGCTCCGCTGATTCGTCGCCGCCAGCAGTGGTGACCAATCAGAAAAGTAGAGCCGCTTGGTGAGGGATTTGAATACCACTCGGGGTACTACCGCTGCGAGCAGCTGAGAGCGGCGACCAATCAGCAGCGCGGGATTCATATTTCCCGCCAAGCCGCACCGCTGACATCAGTCATCTCCCTGCTGGCTCGCCCGCAAACCTCTGTGCTGCAGTACATGAGCCGCGGCGCAAATTTTGAATTTGCGCGGCTCTTTTGAATGCACGCAGCTATTTTGCATACACTGCACTGATTGGTCGCCATGGCTGCCGGCGACCAATGAGCGCTGGCGAGCTGGCGCGCGATTTCTGTGACATACACGATTAGGCAATTATATAGTAGATGTTTTTAGTGTGATTATCTTTAGTGGAAAACGTTTTTAAAAATACTTTAAAATTTTATTTAACATCTGTAATTAAGGTCAACTAAGGGGTACTTCACACACAATGATATCACTAGCATATCACTGCAGCGTCACAGGTTTTGTGATGTAACAGCGAGCTCGCCAGCGACCTCACTATGTGTGACACGTAGCAGCGATCAGGCCCCCCGCTGTGAGATCGCTGATCGTTACAAATCATTCAGGACCATTTCACTGGAAAGTTGCAGCGTGTAAAAGGGCCCTTACATCTATAGTATGACTATTCACTTTCACAATTAAGTGCTAAGGGGTACTGGTAGCACTGGACCTAACCTAATATTTGATTCTAGCCATATATAAAAAAAGGAGGAATTGTGCATGGTAAATCCTCCAAGGTCTTCTAGTAATAGAATACAGACATGTTCTTATTTTTGATGTTTATATATAACTATAATATTGACTACTTAAAAAATACTACTTCTGAATTTAAACCACTACCTAATATAGAAAAAATAGGATACTTGCTAAAAAATATGTGACATGTATTTAGTCTTTAATAGCACTTATCATCAATCAAAATTTACCTATTGATGAACAATAAATAGCTTTATACATTTGTGTTACATTCATTTTGTAAAACTGATGTAAGAATTTTAAATTTTATAAAGAGACTTATAACAGTTTAAGCTAAATTTGATATATAGCATAATATATAAGGCATTTCTTTGCAAATGTCATAGACATGATAAAAAAAAAACCTGCAGAGGGTTATGAGTTAAAAGAACCATAAATCTTAGAAAAGGTGGCACAGTGCTGAGCATAAGATATCATTTTTTCCATTACAGTAATTGTCAAAAATTAAGTATATGAACATTACAAATCTGGATCTTATCACATTGTAGAATTGGCTTTGTCAGAAGAAAAGACCTGTGCAAGAATTGTTATGGACCTACATTTACTGACTAAATGGACTAAATTGATGTGGGAGGTACAAATTCTCAGTTTCCCTAAACAAAAACTTTTCTTTTTAATTCCAATGCACTAAAATTCTTAAATTAGCAATAAAGTTGTACAACTTTTTTAGAGTTTTTTGAGACTATATGGCATTAAAAGAAATGTACCTTAAGCAATTATAAACCAAGAAAATATTGTAATACTCTATTAAGTGATAAGCGAACACTGATATGATTTGTTGTGTGCTCGGTACTTGAAAGCAGGCTGGGTGCTCAGACAGGCTCGATGCAGTTACCTAGAACAAGGGAAGTCTATTGGAAACTTGAAGATTTTTCATGAAGACCTATCCTACTTAAAAAATGTTATTCATGTTGACCTCTACCTCTGTGACAGGTGCAAAACTATTGCACATGACATCTATAAAAAAAATGTAATATACATATTTTATACTTATACATTCTTTTTGAAGACCACATATTATGTCAGATATACAGACTTACATATATCGAAAAAGGGTGAAGAAGACTCAGCTTCAATTACGTCATATGAAGCATTGGCTCGAGTTTGCAAAGGTACAAAAAGAGGACAGTAGAATTTTGGAAATGGAAGATTTGAAGGGATAAATCGAAAGTCACTAGACTAACTTCTGATGGGTGCAAAAATGTCTAGAAAAAGAGGAGAAAAATGGGTTATCGAATCAAGAAACTGAGGAAACTTTAAAGTTCCATGAAAGAACCTGTTGACATTGGGTTGTTTCACAGCCAAAGGTGCTAATACTTGACCAGACTTGACTAGAATTGATGTATGTCTAAATGCTGAACTATATGTGAGTATCCTACAGCATGAGTTGCTTCATACACTTTAGTAATATGGGTATGAAAAGGATGACATTGTGTTCCAGCTGGACAAAGACCAGATAAAAATGTCAAAATTGGCGCAGAAATGGTTCAATGACAATGAAGTAGAGGTGCTGGATTCGCCCCCACAGTAACGAGACCTTAACCCAATATAACTCTTGGGGTGGAGCTAAAGGGAAAGCTTTGCACATACCCAAGTGAGTCGACCAGTAGAGATGTGCTTAAATCTGATCGAGACATTGCCCAGAAAGATTTAGGCAGGATTGAAAGCAAATAGTGGACTTACAAAATAGTAACAAATAATAAAAAATTTAATTGAACTCTTTTTAAGTGCAAAACAGGAATAATGCAGTGACATAATAAGAATCTGCATAACTAATTATAAGCTAAATAGTTTCAAGTCAAATTAATGTATGAGATGAATGTCTATAAAATGAAGATAGTTTCTTTAGTGGATGGTGATACAGGGTGTCTGAAACTCAAGATCAAAAATTCAAAATGTTGTTACTCCTTTGCTTATACATATATACTGTATGTGTATATATATATATATATATATATATATATATATATATATATATATACTGTATATATAATATATATATATATATATATATATATATATATATATATATATATAGTATATTCACTATGAAAGGGGTTTACTTTACTCACTTGCTGGTGTTCACGACAGCAAATGGAATCACTTCTCTATTTAAAAGTTATTAACGTTTTTTAAATACTCCATAAGCTGCATTTAAGAGAATTAAACAAGAGAATTCATTCTGCTTTATAGTAACATGTATGTTCATATATGGTTCTCTCACAGGTTCTCCCATATATGTTTGGATACACTTCCCCACAGAGTTTCCCAGTAGAGTACTTATGGCAAACCCCTGCAGGGATTGCCACAGGACCCACCGATGCAGGGAGGGATGTACACCTTGGCACACACAGCACACAACACCTTCCCACCCCAGGCCTGGAGGGGGAGCTCTACTTGCTGCCTTAGACAAGATCCCCTATAAAGATCCAGGTCTGAGGGAGGAGTCAGTTCAGTCAGAGAGTTCAGTTCAGTCAGTCAGTCAAGTTCAGTCAGAGGAGTCAGTCAGTGACCTAGGACTGAAAAGCCTAAAGGAGCTGGTTGCTGGGACCAAGCCAGGCCCAGAACTAGGAAAGACTGATCCGAGCTGAGCAACATCCTAGGGAGAGGACGGAGGCCAGTCAAAGAGTCAGGAAGAACAGAAGAAGGGAACATAGCTAGTTACCCTTAAAGTCAACCCGGACACCGGAGTTCGTACCTGCTATATGTCCATTTGTAGCAGAGAAATCCTGGACAGACAAGGAGGATTTAGTTCCCCTGAGCTCAGGAGAAATAAAAGGCTCGAACTAGATAGAAAGAAGGATCAGGACCCTAGAGCAGACAGGGATCCCAAGAAGAGATGCTTAATTTCAGTTTTTGAAGCAGGCTCCTAAGGAGAAAGAGCGGCAGATCAAGCTTCAGGCAGATCTCACCCAACCATTGCAAACACTGGCAGAGGATTCCTCACAACTCTCTAAGGTGGACGTCCCAAACTGCACCAGACACCTGGTTACCCTCCTGGACCGTACCAGCTACAAGTAAAAAGGTACTGAAGCAGAGTCTATTGTGTGTGTGTGCCTGATTCACCGCCGCCTGCAGCACTTACACAGAACTGAAAACTACTACTCCTATCTTCTACCCTGCCGCGCTGAGGAAAAGCTTCGCCTGTGGGGAGCTGTACTACCTCTACTGCACCACACCATCATCTCAGCGCCTGGCTGCAGTGCTGATAACCATAGTACCAGGTACCATAGGTGACTTCATGTATCATTCCCCAATCATCCCCCCATCAACCACTGAGTGCCCAGGGCATGGAACCGGGAGCCAACCAGTTGTAATTCCCACCGAAGCCACAGTCCCGGTATCCAAGTAACTCCTTCCCTGCTGGCTGACTCACACTCTCAGATCCAGACTGTTTCCTTTTCAAGAGGTTTGGGTAGTGTTAACACAGTTTCCTGTCAGCCACTCCAAGGACCTTGGTCAAAGGTTCCTTCACATAGCCCTGCACAGTCCATATTGGCCTCAGTCTCTCTCTCTATCTCTCCAAATGTCAAACATAAACGCCATTTTAACATCTGAGTCACAAAAGTTCCAGAATTTAACCCCAGGGTCAACCATTTCTGTTTTATATCGTGGTTATTTACTACCATGTTTCCCCGAAAGTAGGACCCCCCCGAAAGTAAGAGAGGGTGGGGGTTTCGGTGGGGTCCGCCAATGTAAGACCCCCCCCCCCGAATGTAAGGCAGGGTTGGGGTGGCCGCTGGGAAATGTAAGGCTTCCCTTACCTTTGGGCCTCCGTTGTCCCCCTGTGGGTCCCCAGGTGTTTCCAGGCTCCAGGCTGAAGGCTTCTCAGGTGTCCGCAGGTGCAGCTGGGCGGGTCCGGCACTCATGGGGTTAACTCGCCGTGTTACCCCCGCTGAAGTCCGCTGAAGTCCGCCCAGCTCAAGCGCTCATTGGCCGCCCCAGCCCCGACGTCACCTGCTCCCCACGTCACCGCCGGCCCCCGGCTCTAGCGCTGATTGACCAATCAGCTCGAGTGCTGATTGGCCCAGCAGCTCGGGCTGTCATTGGCCTCCCCATCCCTGACATCACCTGCTCCCCACGTCACCGCTGGCCCCCGGCTCGAGCTGATTCCTGACTCCTGCTGATTGGCCCAGCGTCCACCATTGAAAGAGAAAGTAAGGAAACATGTACCGTTATACTGTACCATGGGTGTGTGTGTACTGTATAGGGTATGGGGCTGTGTGCAGTGGGATCCAGCAGTGTTATGGGCTGTGTGCAGTGGGATACGGCATTTTTTTTTGGCTAATGTAAGACCTCCCCCGAAAGTAAGACAGGGTGGGACTTTTTGGGGTAAAATTAATGTAAGACAGGGTCTTACTTTCGGGAAACACGGTATGTAGTTGGCAATCACATTACTTATCCCCCGTTGCCTAAAAACTGTTTGGCACCATATATTCCATATCAGGTCTTCTTTGTTGCCTCTGAAAGTCAGTCCGTTCGTCGTCATCCATCCTTGCACATTTTTTAAGTTTTGTGTGAAATTATGTTCAATTTGCTCTTCTTTGCTTTGTTGTATTATTAAGGTACACACAACGGAAATAAACATCTATATAGCAAAACGTGTAATTGCAATAATATTCTGGGAAAAAAAGTTAATTTACTGGAAAATATTTTTCAGCCATGACTGTATGTTTTCACTTGGTTTTATGTCACCTCTCAAGTGGTGTTCATGGTTCAGTAGGGTAGTAATTTCTAACACACTATCTCCAAAAACAAATTGATGCTTTTATGTAAAAATCTATGAGAAGATCATATTGGATCTTGGAATGTAACTAACTTTGACTTGATTTTGAAATATGTATACAAGACATATGAATGTTCCTGAATGAATCTTCTATGTTTCTGTATTTATGAGTCTTGTAAAACTAGTTATGATATATAGAATGCATCATATTTGAGGTTAATATTTATATCTACCAAACAAATTAACATTACTTCTTAGCTGTTTTAAACTCCAACCCACAGCTACTGTTATTTATCTCTATAGATTTATCTTTTTGAAAATCGTGGTACATATTTTATAAGTAGCATTTAAAAACTTGACCTCAATTAACTTGCTGTCATCTCAAGGAAATAAATCCAACTGATTTCAGTAGGCAACTGTTTTCCTAAAAGGCTAATCTGCTACAAAGAAAGTAACTGTGCTGAAACATGTAAATTCACTTATGTCATAAAGAAATATATTGCCTTGTTTCTTGTTATTGTAGTCATTATAGGAGAATAAAGTAAATCACGTTACAAACCTTGTAAAAGTACAACTCAAGGCTAAGCAATAAAACAAGAAAATATATGAGAATGCAGCTTCCTTACTCCAATGTTCTGCAGTTAATCTATCCTATTCACATTTTAGACTTGATCATTAATATTTCTTCTTACTTTCATTTTTTCTTTAAGAAGCCTTTTGATGCAATAAATAAGGATTTTTTAATATTTCAAAATCTTAACATTTTTGACTTTGTTAACACTGACTTTTGTTTTTAATCCTGTCAGTGTTAAAGGAGTTGTCCATTTCTCAGACATTGATGGTTTATCCTTAAGAGAGGTCATCAGTGTCAGATTGGTGAGGGTTTACACCTGGCACACCCACAGATTAGCTGTTTGTGGCTTTAGTAAAAGGTGGATGTGCACAGTGTATGAGGCCAGAGCAATATGCCCATAGGGCAGCATAGTGACGCAGTGGTTAGCACTGCAACCTTGCAGCACTAGGTTCCTTGATTCAAATCCCAACAAGGATAACATCTACAAGGAGTTTGTAAATTTGTATGTCTCCCCATGTTTGCGTGGGTTTCCTCCGGGTATTCTGGTTTCCTCCCACACTCCAAAGACTTATGGATAGGATATTTAGATTGTGAACCCCAATGGGGACCCTGTTGCAATTTTGTTTGAAGTGATATGGAATTACTAGCGCTATATGAACAAATAAATATTATTGTATATTATTATATGCCCTGTGTAATGTCTATCCTCACGTACAGTGTTGAAAATTTTTGTAAAGTGATATGGAATTAATAGCACTGTATCTCAGATTCTAATTAATATGAGCCAAGCTGCAGTACCTGAAAATGGCTACTTCACAAATTACGGAGCAGTGTTGTTACAGCTTTGTACACTGTATCTGAATCATGTAGCAGTTTCAAATATCCACTGGCATTGAGGTTTCCATTGATGAAGAATTGCCCCACTATCTTTGTACCCATATACCACACCATACCATCAGTTTTTGTGCTCCAACTTCCTTGGAGGGATCTATCCATGTGGGTTAGTGTCAGACCAATAGCGGTGGATTTTGTTTGTTAACTTCAACTTTCACAAAAATGTTTAACTCATCACTCATCTGAAGACAATTGTCTATGCTGTGAAGATACGAGATGTGCAGCATCTGAAACACAAAAAAGGGTTGCAGTGACATCCAACACAATGGGCAGCACTTTAAACACATTTTATAAGTGATCATAAACTTGTAAATAACTCATTAAACAATAAAGTTACATTTAAACCAAGCACATTATTGTTTTTTTTCTTATGAAATTCTCAATATGTTTGAGGTGCCACATGTGTCTTCCCATTGAAAAAAATAAAGTTGGATCCGAAACGACCGACTTCAAAATAGCCGCCATGGTCACCACCACCTGGAAAAAGTTTTTCCCCTCCCATAGACTAATGTGTTATAAACAGGAAGTTGCTATCACCAACCATTTCCATTTTATTTAAGTGCATCCATATAAATGGCCAACCCTGTATCACTTATCCTGCCAAAAGCAAGTCCTCATATATCTCTGTAGATGATTAATAAAAAGTTATGATGAGGTAGAGTCAATGTTTGCACCATGTTAGCTAGTTGATACGGGAGTTTCTCGAAAACTTGCTAATTATTACCATCTTTTCAGTTAGCCATTAAAAGGTATCAACCAATAAGGACTCTCAAATTTTATTGTTTTTCTAAAAAGTTGTGGCAATTTGAAAATGAGGATGAAAAAATGAAAAAATTAATTTCTTCCATTTTTAAACAGGTTTTCCTGTTCCAGAAAAGTTCTTTCCCTAGGCAAAGCTTGATGTTAAAAAAGAAAACTCTTTTGCTCAACTCCTTCCAGCCCAATGCTTAGTCCTTGGTGCTGTCACGGTTTCTAGTTTTATGTCTGCAATATTAGTGTGAAGTGTACTTACACAGGGGTTTATAAAGGAGTAGTATTACATTGATATTATGTATTTTTATCTCTTTTTATGTACCTTAAAATCTCCCTTGCTTTTACAGCTGTTGGGATTTAAGCTGTTAAAACGATTGGATGTTCCACAATATTTTGGGATTCAGGAGGATGGAGTGCAATCAATTTAATGTATCCTGTCACCTCCAAAACGTCTCAGAAGCTAGCAAAACATGTCGCTGCAGCATATTATCACTAATCCCACACTCCTTTTGTCTCAGAAAAGCTTCATGTGAAAGTGGATAAAAACGTTTTATAACTTACTCATTAGCGATGTTAATTATCAGGGGCTATATTCTTTAGTCCCTAGGGCCGGCCCTCTTCGTCATAAGATCACACCCTAATAGGCGTGATCTTCTACTCATATTGTATTCAGCGCCTCCCTGCTCTCCACGGCACTACCTGGGCTGTAATGACGCGAATCGCGTCACTTCCGGCACCGGATGACGTCAGTACACCCACGCCACTATGTACTGCTTCAAGCACCACATGCACAATGCGGTGCTGGAAGCCTACAGAGCGGCGCGGGTGTACTAACGTCACCCGATGCCGGAAATGACGCGATTTGCGTCATTACAGCCCAGGCATAAACAGTCTGACAGGTTCCCTTAAAATGAAATGACATTGGCCATATTTTTGATTTCAAGACAGGTACAACTAGGCAGCTGGGGGCTGGAATCCTCAGCGCAGGGTGACCCATGCTTTTTGGGGCCTCCCTGCTGTCAATTGCAGCCTGCAGCTGTGCCAGAAAAGGGTACATTTTTGAGAGCACCATTTTCTGGCACTGTACCCTGACTTTTCCGGTGGCCCTGGTGGCATTGGCATGCTGGGTAATAAAGGGGTTAATGCCAGCTTTGTATTGGCTGCTGGCACTAAGCCTGAAATTTATAGTGTAAGCAATAAAAAAAACACAACACTGAAAAAACATTTAGAAATAAAGTACAAGACAACCTTGTTTCCCATTTTTAATTTACAAAAAAAACCTTCCCTCCAACATAGTCCACAGGTAACATCTTCAGCACTGCTGCATATCGCTGTGAGCAGACACCCATTCTTTGTGACAGCGTCTGTGTTTGGCTGTTTGTCCCCTATGCAGTGAATATCTAGATAATGATTAGCGCCTGAAGTAGGCGCAGCTGGACGGCGTTGTGGTGGGACGCGGTAAGTATAATGCTGATTAATAACTATTTTCTTTATTTTTACAACTCCCTTACCCCCAAGCCCAAACCCGAACTGTAACACGGACTTCCCAGGGAAGTCTGTGTTCAAGATTTGTGCCTGAAAACTAGGTGTTCGATATGGACCCTGAACTTTACAGTTTGAGTTTGCCCATCACTAAACATGACATGATATCTTAATTATAAATATTGGTATATCAATATACGACAAAAAAATTCCCTTTAAACTCATAGTAATTATTCATTATCAGGACACTTATTGTTTGTTGCCTATAGGGTCTTGTTTAAAAAACAAACAAAAAATAAATACATGTGCATGTGGCCAAAAGTATTGACACCCCTGCAATCCTGTCAGATAATACTCAGTTTCTTCCTCAAAATGATTGGAATCACAAATTCTTTGGTATTATTATCTTCATTTAATTTGTCTTCAATGAAAAAACGCAAAAAGAATTCCACACCAAACATAAAAAAGGGGGTGGACAAAAGTATTGGCACTGTTAGAAAAATCATGTGATGCTTCTCTAATTTGTTTAATTAACAGCACCTGTAACTTACCTGTGGCACCTAAAAGGTGTTGGCAATAACTAAATCACACTTGCAGCCAGTTGACATGGATTACAGTTGACTCAACCTCTGTCCTGTGTCCTTGTGTGTACCACATTGAGCATGGAGAAAAGAAAGAAGACCAAAGAACTGTCTGAGGACTTGAGAAACGAAATTGTGAGGAAGCATGAGCAATCTCAAGACTACAAGTCCATCTCCAAAGACCTGAATGTTCCTGTGTCTACCATGCGCAGTGTCATCAAGAAGTTTAAAGCCAATGGCACTGTGGCTAACTTCCCTAGATGTGGACAGAAAAGAAAAATTGGCGAGAGATTTCAACGCAAGATTGTGCGAATGGTGGCTAAAGAACCTCGACTTACATCCAAACAAGTTCAAGCTGCCCTGAAGTCCAAGGGTGCAACAGTATCAACCTGTACTATCCATGGGCGTCTGAATGAAAAGAGACAGTATGGTAGGATACCCAGGAAGACCCCACTTCTTACCCCGAGACATAAAAAAGCCAGGCTGAAGTTTGCCAAAACTTACCTGAGAAAGCCTACAATGTTTTGGAAGAATTTTTCTCTGGTCAGATGAGACAAAAGTAGAGCTTTTTGGGCAAAGGCATCAACATAGTGAGAACAGGAGAAAAAAAGAGGCAAAGAAATGAACACGGTCCCTACAATCAAACATGGCGGAGGTTCCCTGATGTTTTGGAGTTGCTTTGCTGCCTCTGGCACTGGGCTGCTTGATCGTGTGCATGGGATTATGAAGTCTGAAGACTACCAACAAATTTTGCAGCATAATGTAGGGCCCAGTGTGAGAAAGCTGGGTCTCCCTCAGAGGTCATGGGTCTTCCAGCAGGACAATGACCCAAAACACACTACAAAAAGCACTAGAAAATGGTTTGAGAAAAAGGACTGGAAACTTCTAAGGTGGCCAGCAATGAGTCCAGACCTGAATCCCATAGAACACCTTTGGAGAGATCTAAAAATGGCAGTTTGGAGAAGGCACCCATCAAATATCAGGGACCCGGAGCAGTTTACCAAAGAAGAATGGTCTAAAATTCCAGCAGAGCATTGTAAGAAATTCATTGATGGTTACCGGAAGCGGTTGATCACAGTTTTTTTGGCTAAAGGTTGTGCAATCAAGTATTAGGCTGAGGGTGCCAATACTTTTGTCTGACCCATTTTTGGAGTTTTGTGTGAAATGATCAATGTTTTGCTTTTAGCTTCATTCTCTTTTGTGTTTTTTCATTGAAGACAAATTAAATGAAGATAATAATACCAAAGAATTTGTGATTGCAATCATTTTCAGGAAGAAACTGAGCATTATCTGACAGAATGGCAGGGGTGTCAATACTTTTGGCCACAATTGTATACACACACTACTGTTCAAAGATTTGGGGTCATCCAGACAATTTTGTGTTTGCCTTGGAAACTCATACGTTTATTTTTCCAATGAGTTGCAAAATGAATAAAAAATATAGTCCAGGCATTGACAATGTTAGAAAAAATAATTTGTATTTGAAATAATAATTTTTTCTTCGGTTGTTTTGCATCTCACAAATGATCTTTTGTGTGATCCAAACACCACAAACTTTGAATCGTCTGTCAATAACACTTTTTTCCAATCTTCCTCTGTCCGATGTCTGTGTTCTTATGCCCGTATTAATATTTTCCTTTTATTAGCCAGTCACACATTTGGCTTTTTCTTTGCCACTTTGCCCTGAAGGCCAGCATCCCGGAGTCGCCTCTTCACTGTAGATGTTGAGACTGGTGTTTTGCGGGTACTATTTAATGAAGCTGCCAGTTGAGGAGTTGTGAGGCTTCGATTTCTCAAACTAGAGACTCTAATGTACTTGTCTTGTTGCTCAATTGTGCAGCGGGGCCTCCCACTTCTCTTTTTACTCTGGTTAGACCCTGGTTGCGCTCTCCTTTGAAGGGAGTAGTATACATTAAGCGCTGACCAATAAGAGGAGCGGCTCGCGCCATGGCACCATATTGTATTTGAAATATGGCGCCATGGCGCGCATTGCTATTCTGATTGGTCGGCGCTGTATGTGGCGACCAATGAGAGAAGCGGCGCGAGGTTTGAATGCCGAAGGGCACCACCGCTGCGAGCAGCTTGGTCATCTCCCGGCTAGCTCATCGCTGACCAGAGCTCAGCCACGGCTACTGCGGCACAGAGATCAGCGGCTCGCCAGCCGGGAAATGACCGGCTGACACCGGTCATCTCCCGGCTGGCTCGCCGCGGTCCTCTGTGCCACAGGTAGCTGCAGCTGAGCTCCGGTCAGCGGCTCACCAGCTGGGAGATGACCGGCTGACGCGGGTCATCTCCTGGCTGGCTCGCGCATGCTGCGGCCACCGTCGGCTTGCTCCGTGTATCGCCGGGCTTCAGCGACCCACTGGATAGTGTTGGTCAGCCCTGTTTTACAGTACAGTGTTGGGGAAGCATGAGCAGAGGTCAGAAATGCCAATCAAACAAGCTGAATTATTCCTGAATAAGCAATGAACAACAGAATGTCTAAACTATGTAAAATTTAAAGATGTTTCATGTAAACAATTGGATAAGGCTGGTCACAAGCTAATAAATAAAGATACACCTTTGTTTTGACCCTGAGGGTTCCAGGTCACAATATTACCTTTGTGCAGATTACTAATCGGGTATTGCTTATGTAATCAAGGCATGTTAAAGACCAAAACTGAGGACAGGTTTTCAAGAACAAAAAAAACAAAAAAAAAATAAATCGATACATACGAGACATCAATTTAATTATATATGCAGAACCACAATCAATAAAGGGTTTAGGCCACTCAGATTTTTTAAGGTACCAGTATACCTAGGTTGGAATCCACAGACTAAGCTTAAGATCAAGGTTATGATGCCTGGCCACTAGTTGTTGGAGGTCACCCTAATCTGAATGGGCTCATTAGTAAATTTAGTAGATACTTAACTCTTAAGTGGAGGTACAGAGCCTGATGTGCATTCCTATCAATATTTACACAGCTACCTATCAAAACTGATTGACAAAAACATGACTGCATGCATGGAAGCTAGAGAAGGGAACAATAACAATGAATATGCAATGCAATATGCAATGCAATATGACCTTAACTTTGTCAAAACATCCAATACAAAAACGATGGTAAACAAGTTGGTCTATGACCCAATGCCAGAATTCAGTACAGTATTATTTATCAATTCATTGTCATTGGCATAGAGAAGATAATTTCTCTATGACTATGGTAATCATACATGCACCCAAGAAACTCAAAGAAAAGTTCATTTGTGGACAGCTTAAGGGAGTAAAGAAAAGGCTCAAGCCTGTGGATCCCAGTAAAGTAGAGTATGATAACTTCCATATGCAGGCTTTCAGAACCAGAAAAGTGTGGGCATAGTCTTAAGTTGAATTTTCCCTAAAGGAACAAAATATTTTTACGGTCATTTGCATATCACCTTCAGTTAAGGAATAGTGAAGAGATTTGCTGCATTGATTTTGACATACCGTATATACTCGTGTATAAGCCGAGTTTTTCAGCACAAAAATTGTGCTGAAAAGTGCCCCCCTCGGCTTATACACGAGTCACTATACAGCTGAGTGTGTAGGGACGGTGTCCGGGGCTGGAGGAGGTGGGGGAGCCTGTATAGTGAGCGGCCGGTCACGTGGGGCTGCTCAATAGTGCAATGCAATATGCACTGCATCCCCCTGTCCATCAGCGGCAGGGGAGCACTGTCAGCGCTCCTCCGTCCCCCTGTGGTAGTATACAGCAGAGCCCCCCCTGTGGTATATACAGCCCCCCACCCTGTTGCTGCCGCACACCTGTAAAAAGAAGATCTTTCTTACTTATCCTCCTGCTGTCACCGCGCGCATCCCCCGCTCTCCTTCTTGCTTGCACCCGGCGTCCATCCACGTGACCGCACACAAATAATGACGTCATTATTTGTGCGTGGTCATATGGATGGACGCCGGGTGCAAGCAAGAAGGAGAGACAGCAATGGGGGGGGGCTGTATATACCACAGGGGGGGGCACTGCTGTATACCCACAGGGGGGCTGCTGTATACTACCACGGGGGGGCTGCTGTATACTACCACAGGGGAGGGGCTGCTGTATACTACCACAGCGGGGGGCTTCTGTATACTACCACAGGGGAGGGGCTGCTGTATATACCACAGGGGGTGGGGCTGCTGTATATACCTCTGTGGCTGCTGTATACTACCATAGGGGGAGGCTGCTGTATACTACCACAGGGGGAGACTGCTGTATACTACCACTGGGGAGCCTGCTGTATACTACCACTGGGGCTGCTGTATATACCTCTGTGGCTGCTGTATACTACCACAGGGAGGGGTTGCTGTATATACCTCTGTGGCTGCTGTATACTACCACAGGGGGAGGCTGCTGTATACTACCACAGGGGGAGACTGCTGTATACTACCACTGGGGAGGCTGCTGTATACTACCACTGGGGCTGCTGTATATACCTCTGTGGCTGCTGTATACTACCACAGGGGGAGACTGCTGTATACTACCACAGGGGGAGGCTGCTGTATACTACCACAAGGGAAGACTGCTGTATACTACCACAGGGGGAGACTGCTGTATACTACCACAGGGGAGACTGCTGTATACTACCACTGGGGAGGCTGTGGTATACTACCACTGAGGAGTCTGCTGTATACTACCACTGGGGCTGCTGTATATACCTCTGTGGGTGCTGTATACTACCACTGGGGAGGCTGCTGTATACCACTGGGAGGGACTGTATACCTGTGCTGGGGTCCACCCTCGGCTTATACACGAGTCAATAGGTTTTCCCAGGTTTTGGGGGCAAAAGTAGGGGGGTTGGCTTATACACGGGTCGGCTTATACACGAGTATATACGGTAAGTTGGTTCTTGATGCTTTATCTGCTCTTCAAGATGCAGAACCTGGATTTGTGTAAGACTAACAGCTATTTATATGGCTTCCCAATGACAAGCTTTACACTAGCCACTCCATTAAGAACGGTGATGCCCTGGTTTTCACACTTTAACTGCTGTACAGGTATTTGTACTTACAGAGAGGTCAATGGGTTGAGTCCACAGAATGGCTGCGGGGCAATATATTTGGCCGGTAAGGGGAGGATGGAAATTTGTGTCAATGCCAGTAGGTCAATAAGAAAAATAGAACCATCACACAGAAGAAAAGTCTAAATTTAGTCCAAGGTCTGAAATGGGGCTTAAACAGACTGAGCAAAAGCTGCATAAAGGAAGTAAAACAAAGCAAGCAGAAACTACAGCTGGTATACTCTTACAGTAGGCTGAGAGTTTTAGTAGGGTCTGCTGCTTTCCCAGTGACTGGAGTAGAGTGATGATTACTCCCACTGGAAAGCTCACACACCCATATTGTCAAACTGAATGGCACTGCATGTCTCAGCCACAATATCATCTCTGGCTGGATAGAGCCTGTGTCACCTAGAGTTTTTGGTCCTAATTCTCATCCAACCCCAGTGGCACCAACAGAATAAATACAGCTGTGATGACAGAAGTTGACATCGCAAGTGGGTCCAGGAGGAAATGCGATTGATTCACAAATGGATTCAAAGCAATGTTAATGCATATTATTGTGATAAAGGCATAAAGGACATCATTTTGGCCTCAGATAAGTGAATGAAGCCCAAGAGTAACATTTAATCCACTTGCTGAGAGTCTTTCCTGGCATGTACATTAAACATATGGCTCAGACAATGTCTGCAGTAAGTGTGGAATTTAGGGTTAATAGAGAGCAACCAGATATTGGACACATGTCTTGATTTATTGGCATCAGTATAAAATTGAAATCAACATGAAAAATGATGTTATAACTGTTTCACAAATAAAATCTTCATGTCCTCCAGAGGTGAACACTTTTTCACAACATTGTTCACTTTTAGAAAACATATCAAAACATAAAATTGTCACTTAGCATTAAGAAAAATTCATTCAGTTTGCTTTACTTTAGAAATGCTGTACTTGCCAATTAATCACTTAAGTAGAAAATAAATCAATTCTTGCAGCATGCATTATCAAAATCTATATTAATAAATATGTGTAAAAAAAGGACACCTTCCAGCTAACACTATGCTTACATTAAATAAAGCATTTATCAGCAACCTGTGCATAACCTCTTGTTACTCATCTAAAAAACTTAAAAGGACATTCTTACGTTCATTGAAGTGTAATGTAATAATGGGAAAGCTCATGAAAATCAATACAGTTTATATCATTATTATTGTTTGAAATATGTTTGAAGTATTTTTTTTCCATGTCACCTTTTATAATCTAAATAGCACCTTAAAACTTGCAGTCGACTACTACATTTCTAACACTAACCACAAAAAGATTACTTTTCAGAACTCATCCTATTGCAATCATAGACTTAATTACAGTGAAGACAGTGGTTTAGGGTCCATAAAGACCGCTATTGGGACTGTGAGCTAAGGAGGCCTAGTGCGGCTTGGCACCAGGTGTCGTGCCTTAGAAATACGTGCATTTAGTTTGCTTGAGAAAATATATTGTTTGCTTGTTCAGCAATGATTTATCCCATAGCGCCATCTGTTGATAATGTTCCCACATTACATTATGTTTACTGCATAGTTAATGTTGGTCCCTCCATGTTTATGTAATCCCATGAGGCCGTGCTCCTGGCTCTGCCCCTTCTCCAGCAGCCATTACAGCCTCATACAAGCTGACATCCTGACATGCTGACCCTTCTCTCCCTGGATTTTAGCTTATCTGCATGTTTCCCTCAACATAGCACAGTCGGTGAGTTTAATATGCTACTGCCCACCTAAATGTACAATGTAGCTACTGTTGTTTATCATCTTATCGTTCTTCTGCCATTGTACATATTGTGTATTCGCCGTATCGTGCAATCACATTGTGTGACCTGTAACAATGTAATGTTTTGCACTTCGTATATGCTTATGTTGTACTGAGAATTTCTATTTGTTTTTTCTAGTTTTACACTTAACCTATTAATAAAAGTTGAAAAGGACCCCCAGCGTCAATGTCAATGCATTGATGGGAAAGAGTTAACCTGTCTGTCAACTCGTTCTTCAGGAGCACAGAGCGAGGGTGCCAGAACAGTAAAACGACTACTATAAACGGGGTCGAAGCACAGACACTGACTTCCAGCAGAGAACAGTAAAGCCGCATACAGACACAATGTCAGATATAGGATCTGAAGTTTATGTGACACGCTCCCATGTAAGCGCATCTTCACGGAAGTCTGTGAGCAGCGCTGCAATTGCCATCGCCAGGGCGAAGGCGGAAGCCGCCAAAGTGAGAGCTGCCTTCGCAGAACAGGAGTGGAACCTAAAGAAAGAAAAGGCACGTCTGGAAGCCGACCTCGCAAAACTCGCCATAGACACAGAAGCAGCGGCAGCAGAAGCTGAGGTACAGGTTTTAGAAGAAGCAGCACGCTGCGATAGTGAAAGTTTCAGCTTAAGGCTAGGACCTGAACTTAATCATCGTGATATCTCACAACGCACTTCAGACTACGTGCTACAGCATGCCACATTAGATGACAATCTACATTCAGCTCCAAGAGAGAGACTGAATCCTGTAATTCAGCCATTACCCTTCATTCATCAATCATCCCACATTAAGCATGAAGGTAATTCTGTCCACCTTCCATCATCAGTGAGACCAGCACCCGAACCTGTAGATCCCTACTACACAAAGAACACTTTCAAGATAGAGGACCCCGACGGTGACTATCGTGACGAAGATGCATTTTACGGCAACAATAGCTCACTGAGACCTCATCACAGCAACAGGCACCCGGACCGCCTTCTCAGAGAACAAGAGCTACCTGCTTTCCTCAAGTTCTTTGCACGTCGTGAGTTACTCACCAAAGGTCTCTTAAAGTTTAACGACCGTCCCGAAAGTTTCAGAGCAAGGAGAGCTTCCTTCAGAAACGCCACCGCTGGCCTAGACATCTCTGCCAGCGAAGAGATCGACCTCTTGGTTAAGTGGCTAGGAAATGAATCGGTAGAACACGCGAAACGCATCAGAGATCTCAGCATCAACAACCCGAGGAAAGGTTTGTGCACGTTATGGGAGAGACTCGATGAGTGCTATGGCTCCTCAGAGATGATAGAAGAATCCCTTTTCAAAAGGTTGGAAGACTTTCCTATAATCTCTAATAAGAACTTTCACATGCTAAGAGAATTGAGCGACCTCTTAGTAGAACTCCAAGTCGCCAAGACTGAAGGAGACCTGCCAGGCCTCGCATTCCTAGACACAGCCAGAGCCATCAAACCCATAGTGAAGAAACTACCTTACAGTTTGCAAGAGAAATGGTTGAACTGGGGTTCAGATTACAAGCAGCGTCACAACGTGGTCTTCCCTCCATTCCACATCTTTGCAGATTTTGTCCGCCAGCAGGCCAAGATCAGGAACGATCCCAGCTTCAATCTTTCTGCCGTAGATCCTGTCAACCCAAGAACAAGTAAACCTGTTCCAGTTCGCAACCCCAGAGACTCACCTGTCACCGTACACAAAACTAATGTGTCTTCTGCAGACTCATCACACAAGACCCACAGCATAGTAGAACCCAAAAGGTCAATAACGATGGACCTGGAAAGGGAGTGCCCTCTACATAAAAGGCCTCACCCACTACAAGAGTGCAGGAGTTTTAGGGGAAAATCCCTTAAAGACCGTAGACTCTTCCTCAAAGAGAATAACATATGCTACAGATGTTGCGCATCTACATCCCATTTAGCTAAAGACTGCAAAGCCGGTATTGTTTGTTCGGAGTGTAACAGCCAAGAGCACTGCACAGCTCTACACCCAAGGCCAGCCCTGCAGACCCCCTCATCCATAGACCGACTTACAGAGCACGGCGGGGAGGAGAAAGACAGTACACCTCCTGAAGTGTCACCCCAGTGCACTCAAGTCTGCGGAGAAGGTCTTATTAACAAATCCTGCTCAAAGATCTGTTTGGTTACAGTTTACCCTATTGGCCACAGAGAAAAGGCGGTTAAACTCTACGCTATACTCGATGACCAGAGTAATAGATCACTTGCCAGCTCAGTTTTCTTTGACATCTTTAAAATCGAGGGACTCGGCTCGCCCTACTCACTAAAAACATGCACAGGAGTGAGTGAAGAATCTGGGAGGAGAGCGACAGGTTATCACATCGAATCCCTGGATGGGAAGACATCCCTAGCCCTTCCTACACTAATCGAGTGTAATTCTATCCCGAACAATAGAGAAGAAATCCCCACTCCAGAAGCGGCACTACATCACCCTCATTTGAGAAGCATAGCGCATCTTATTCCCGCACTCAATCCCCAAGCCAAGTTAGTCCTTTTGCTAGGGAGAGACATCATCAGAGTCCACAAGGTGAGGAAACAGATAAACGGTCCTCATAACTCACCCTACGCTCAGAAGCTAGACCTGGGATGGGTAGTTATAGGGGACGTTTGCCTCAGAGACGCTCACAAGTCAAACAACGTTCACTCTCTCTACACAAACACGTTGGAGAGTGGCCGTCCATCCTTTTTCCTACCCTGCCCCAACAAATTGCTTGTGAAGGAGAAGCACACCAACTCGGCACAATTAAATGGAAGAGAAGACAACTCCACTGAATCGAAAGTTCTAGACTCATCTACAGACTCTCTTCCTGTACAACGCAGTCTAGGGTTTAATTGGGACTCAGAGTCTGATGGTTTAACTTTTCAAGTCAACCTGAAAATAAAATCAATTTTTTGCGCATTGCATTATCAAAATCGTATCATTAATAATATGTGTAAGTAAAAAAAAGGACACCTTCCAGCTCTAACACTATGCTTACATAAAATAAAGCATTTTTCTGCACACCTGTGCTAACCTCTTGTTACTCATTCTAAAAAACCTTAAAAGGACATTTCTTACGTTCATTGAAGTGTAATGTAAATAATGGGGAAAAGCTCATGAAAATCAATACAGTTGTATATCCATTATTATTGTATTGAAATATGTTTGAAAGTATTTTTTTTTTCCATGTCACCTTTTATTAATCTAAAATAGCACCCTTATCACTTGCAGTTCGACTACTTACATTTTCTAACACTAACCACAAAAAAGATTACATTTTCAGAACTCATACTATTGCAATCATAGACTTAATTCAGTGAAGTCTGTGGTTTTAGGGTCCATAAAAGGGACCGCTATTGTGGAACTGTGAGCTAAGGGAGGGGCTCTAGTGCAGGCCTTGGCACCAGGTGTGTTTGCCTTAGAAATACGTGCATTTTAGTTTTGCTTGAGAAAAATTTTTTGTTTTGCTTGTTCTGCAATGTTTATCCATAGCGCCATTCTGTTGTTATTGTTCCTATCATTACATTATGTTTACTGCCATAGTTAATGTGGTCCCTGCCATGTTTTTTGTAAATTCCCATGAGGCCGTGCTCCTGGCTTGCCCCTTCCCAGCAGCCATTACAGCCTCATACAAGCTGACATCCTGACATGATGACCCTTCTCTCCCTGGATTTTAGCTTATCTGCATGTTTCCCTCAACATAGCACAGTCGGTGAGTTTAATATGCTACTGCCCACCTAAATGTACAATGTAGCTACTGTTGTTTATCATCTTATCGTTCTTCTGCCATTGTACATATTGTGTATTCGCCGTATCGTGCAATCACATTGTGTGACCTGTAACAATGTAATGTTTTGCACTTCGTATATGCTTATGTTGTACTGAGAATTTCTATTGTTTTTTCTAGTTTTACACTTAACCTATTAATAAAAGTTGAAAAGGACCCCCAGCGTCAATGTCAATGCATTGATGGGAAAGAGTTAACCTGTCTGTCAACTCGTTCTTCAGGAGCACAGAGCGAGGGTGCCAGAACAGTAAAACGACTACTATAAACGGGGTCGAAGCACAGACACTGACTTCCAGCAGAGAACAGTAAAGCCGCATACAGACACAATGTCAGATATAGGATCTGAAGTTTTATGTGACACGCTCCCATGTAAGCGCATCTTCACGGAAGTCTGTGAGCAGCGCTGCAATTGCCATCGCCAGGGCGAAGGCGGAAGCCGCCAAAGTGAGAGCTGCCTTCGCAGAACAGGAGTGGAACCTAAAGAAAGAAAAGGCACGTCTGGAAGCCGACCTCGCAAAACTCGCCATAGACACAGAAGCAGCGGCAGCAGAAGCTGAGGTACAGGTTTTAGAAGAAGCAGCACGCTGCGATAGTGAAAGTTTCAGCTTAAGGCTAGGACCTGAACTTAATCATCGTGATATCTCACAACGCACTTCAGACTACGTGCTACAGCATGCCACATTAGATGACAATCTACATTCAGCTCCAAGAGAGAGACTGAATCCTGTAATTCAGCCATTACCCTTCATTCATCAATCATCCCACATTAAGCATGAAGGTAATTCTGTCCACCTTCCATCATCAGTGAGACCAGCACCCGAACCTGTAGATCCCTACTACACAAAGAACACTTTCAAGATAGAGGACCCCGACGGTGACTATCGTGACGAAGATGCATTTTACGGCAACAATAGCTCACTGAGACCTCATCACAGCAACAGGCACCCGGACCGCCTTCTCAGAGAACAAGAGCTACCTGCTTTCCTCAAGTTCTTTGCACGTCGTGAGTTACTCACCAAAGGTCTCTTAAAGTTTAACGACCGTCCCGAAAGTTTCAGAGCAAGGAGAGCTTCCTTCAGAAACGCCACCGCTGGCCTAGACATCTCTGCCAGCGAAGAGATCGACCTCTTGGTTAAGTGGCTAGGAAATGAATCGGTAGAACACGCGAAACGCATCAGAGATCTCAGCATCAACAACCCGAGGAAAGGTTTGTGCACGTTATGGGAGAGACTCGATGAGTGCTATGGCTCCTCAGAGATGATAGAAGAATCCCTTTTCAAAAGGTTGGAAGACTTTCCTATAATCTCTAATAAGAACTTTCACATGCTAAGAGAATTGAGCGACCTCTTAGTAGAACTCCAAGTCGCCAAGACTGAAGGAGACCTGCCAGGCCTCGCATTCCTAGACACAGCCAGAGCCATCAAACCCATAGTGAAGAAACTACCTTACAGTTTGCAAGAGAAATGGTTGAACTGGGGTTCAGATTACAAGCAGCGTCACAACGTGGTCTTCCCTCCATTCCACATCTTTGCAGATTTTGTCCGCCAGCAGGCCAAGATCAGGAACGATCCCAGCTTCAATCTTTCTGCCGTAGATCCTGTCAACCCAAGAACAAGTAAACCTGTTCCAGTTCGCAACCCCAGAGACTCACCTGTCACCGTACACAAAACTAATGTGTCTTCTGCAGACTCATCACACAAGACCCACAGCATAGTAGAACCCAAAAGGTCAATAACGATGGACCTGGAAAGGGAGTGCCCTCTACATAAAAGGCCTCACCCACTACAAGAGTGCAGGAGTTTTAGGGGAAAATCCCTTAAAGACCGTAGACTCTTCCTCAAAGAGAATAACATATGCTACAGATGTTGCGCATCTACATCCCATTTAGCTAAAGACTGCAAAGCCGGTATTGTTTGTTCGGAGTGTAACAGCCAAGAGCACTGCACAGCTCTACACCCAAGGCCAGCCCTGCAGACCCCCTCATCCATAGACCGACTTACAGAGCACGGCGGGGAGGAGAAAGACAGTACACCTCCTGAAGTGTCACCCCAGTGCACTCAAGTCTGCGGAGAAGGTCTTATTAACAAATCCTGCTCAAAGATCTGTTTGGTTACAGTTTACCCTATTGGCCACAGAGAAAAGGCGGTTAAACTCTACGCTATACTCGATGACCAGAGTAATAGATCACTTGCCAGCTCAGTTTTCTTTGACATCTTTAAAATCGAGGGACTCGGCTCGCCCTACTCACTAAAAACATGCACAGGAGTGAGTGAAGAATCTGGGAGGAGAGCGACAGGTTATCACATCGAATCCCTGGATGGGAAGACATCCCTAGCCCTTCCTACACTAATCGAGTGTAATTCTATCCCGAACAATAGAGAAGAAATCCCCACTCCAGAAGCGGCACTACATCACCCTCATTTGAGAAGCATAGCGCATCTTATTCCCGCACTCAATCCCCAAGCCAAGTTAGTCCTTTTGCTAGGGAGAGACATCATCAGAGTCCACAAGGTGAGGAAACAGATAAACGGTCCTCATAACTCACCCTACGCTCAGAAGCTAGACCTGGGATGGGTAGTTATAGGGGACGTTTGCCTCAGAGACGCTCACAAGTCAAACAACGTTCACTCTCTCTACACAAACACGTTGGAGAGTGGCCGTCCATCCTTTTTCCTACCCTGCCCCAACAAATTGCTTGTGAAGGAGAAGCACACCAACTCGGCACAATTAAATGGAAGAGAAGACAACTCCACTGAATCGAAAGTTCTAGACTCATCTACAGACTCTCTTCCTGTACAACGCAGTCTAGGGTTTAATTGGGACTCAGAGTCTGATGGTTTAACTTTTCAAGTCAACCTGAAAAAAAAACAAAAAAAAAAAAAACCTTCACATGATGAGGCGTCCTGTCCACAATCAATGATCCTGATGAGCCATCTCTGCTCCCTCCTCCACTTCTCCTCACCCAGAAGTTTAATGTAAGCACGCCGACGTCCGGAGAGTCTACTACTAAAGACTGGTACAAATCCCAGTGGAAAAGACTTCAATTGCTAGCAGACTTGTTTCTGAACTTATTCTATTGCTCTAGTTGAAGTTTATGTGGCATCCCCCGGATACCAGACGGGGAGTGTCGTGCCTTAGAAATACGTGCATTTAGTTTGCTTGAGAAAATATATTGTTTGCTTGTTCAGCAATGATTTATCCCATAGCGCCATCTGTTGATAATGTTCCCACATTACATTATGTTTACTGCATAGTTAATGTTGGTCCCTCCATGTTTATGTAATCCCATGAGGCCGTGCTCCTGGCTCTGCCCCTTCTCCAGCAGCCATTACAGCCTCATACAAGCTGACATCCTGACATGCTGACCCTTCTCTCCCTGGATTTTAGCTTATCTGCATGTTTCCCTCAACATAGCACAGTCGGTGAGTTTAATATGCTACTGCCCACCTAAATGTACAATGTAGCTACTGTTGTTTATCATCTTATCGTTCTTCTGCCATTGTACATATTGTGTATTCGCCGTATCGTGCAATCACATTGTGTGACCTGTAACAATGTAATGTTTTGCACTTCGTATATGCTTATGTTGTACTGAGAATTTCTATTTGTTTTTTCTAGTTTTACACTTAACCTATTAATAAAAGTTGAAAAGGACCCCCAGCGTCCATGTCAATGCATTGATGGGAAAGAGTTAACCTGTCTGTCAACTCGTTCTTCAGGAGCACAGAGCGAGGGTGCCAGAACACCAGGCCCTATGCCTTAAACCTGTCATCACAATTTCAATGGTATCAGCCTCTCCAGGATTTTGATACTTTTGCATGGAATCATGGATCATGGAATTGAAAGCTCCATGGCTCACCAATTCAGACTGCCATATGGATCTGATATTCCATGCATTGCAGGTGTAATGAAGTCAATGCATTGTATGTGTAGGGTGGAGCCTCAATGCTCACATTACACAGACTCGAGCGGGGAAACAGAATAAGGGAAGTAGTGTGACCCTTCTAAAATATAAGAAAAAAACACCAACACATCCTTTCAGTTCCTAAGGGTGCGTGCACACGATCAGTGTACGCAGTGTTTTGGAAGCAGCATCTTGCCGCTGCGTCCAAAACGCTGTGTAGTACAGTACAAGCATAGTGGATGGGATTTCAAGAAATCCCATTCTCACAATGCTTTACCTGCCAGCAGCGTCTTTGTAGCTGCGGTGCGGGTTACCGGGAGTCCGCCCCTCTGCAGCATGTTTATTTCATGCTGCGGAGTCGGAAGCGGCTCCCATCGGGTGACTGCAGGGAGAAGCCGCCCTGCACCCGCCACACATGGTGAGTACAGGGCGGCTGCAGTCTCCCTGTGGCCACCCGCAGCTTCCCTCAGGTCCGGAGGAGCTGCATCCAAAACGCAGCTCCTCCGGACCATGTGCACGCACCCTAATAGAAAGGAAGCATGAGGCACGCCACCACCTAGCATTTGAAGATGCAAGTTCAAGAAGAAAAGGACTAGCTTTCAGTGCCAAGTGGAGATAAAATCATAATTTCATTGTTACTCCAATAAAAATGTGAACATTGCAAAAACAAATGAAGAGGGTGGTCTCCATAAAACCTATGTGCTTAACCTCCCTGGCGGTCTGTTTAGGTCTTGAATTTTTTGCTAAAAGCGGGCTACCCGCGTTCGCGGCAGATGCGGTAAAAAAACCGCATCTGCCGCACTTGCCGCATAGCTGCCGCACTTGCGCCGCACTTGCGGCGCGGTTGCGGCGCGGTTGCGGCGCGGTTGCGGTAATCTGCATAGTAAAGGGAACCAACCAGCTCGGATGACCCTCATACACTGTTAATATGTGCCCCTGCAGCCTAGTAAACCATTAGCAGCACTGTTTTTGTGTGAAAAGTGGCTGCAGTAGAAGTGAGATAATGATTTTATACACTTACATGCCTGCGTACTTGAGGGCGTCTCCCTGTGTGTGCTGGCACTTGTGGGCTGTGCTCATCATGTCTGCTCTCCCCTCCCTTATGCACGCCCCCTCTCAGCCTGCTATACTGTGTGAGGCTGATTGCGTCATAAAGGGGGTGGGGCTACCGAGATGCCGCGATTTAGCCCCGCCCCTTTATGACGAGATCAGCCTCACATCACTATAGCAGGCTGAGAGGGGGCGTGCATAAGGGAGGGGAGAGCAGACATGATGAGCACAGCCCACAAGTGCCAGCACACACAGGGAGACGCCCTCAAGTACGCAGGCATGTAAGTGTATAAAATCATTATCTCACTTCTACTGCAGCCACTTTTCACACAAAAACAGTGCTGCTAATGGTTTACTAGGCTGCAGGGGCACATATTAACAGTGTATGAGGGTCATCCGAGGTGGTTGGTTCCCTTTACTATGCAGATTACCGCAAGTGCGGCGCAAGTGCGGCAAGTGCGGCAAGTGCGGCAAGTGCGGCAGATGTGGTTTTCTCACCGCATCTGACTCGGGGTTAACGCTTCTGGTAGTGAATGTTAACCCCGAGTCAGGCTCGGGAATAACGCTAGGAAGGTTAAATGCCAAATGTTCTAAATCCTGGTATAAAAATACACGTAGTGAGTTGTAATTTATATGTAATTTATATGTTCAACTGTGCCATCATATAGGTATGTTAAAAGTTTCACATTCATTTTCCAAAGTAACCAAATGATAGGGCATCAGAATCTCAGATCTCAGAAAAAAGTAAACGACATTGAACTATTGAGATTATAAGAATAAATGGAAATGGAAAAAAAGTAAAAAAAAGATTGTTATAATAGATAAATAAAAGTACTAATACTCTTTTTCAATAAAGTATTATACTTTCCCTTCTGCCATTTAACTAATGCGGACTCATTTATCCAAATCGTATGTCCAGAAAGCTTCCCCATTAGGAGGTAAGTATATCTGATCCTCTCCATGAAAATACAGCAACGTGTTTTACACCATAGTAGTTGAAATTTGCTACTGTACTGGTATGTGATGCATTAAAATATCTACCGTATATACTCGTGTATAAGCCGAGTTGTTCAGCCCAAAAATTGGGCTGAAAAGTCTCCCCCTCGGCTTATACACGGGTCAATATGGTAGTCGGGGCTGGGGAGGCTGGAGGAGGCGTGCGGGAGGCTGCTGTATGAGTGGCCCCTTCACGTGGGGCCGCTCATTATATATGCACTGCTTCCCCCTGTCAATCAGCGGCAGGGGGAAGCAGTGCATATATGCCCCCAAATGCTGGCACTCGCCCCCCCTCTGTGTAAGGGCCCCCCCGCTGCTTATCTTACCATCCCGGTCTTCTGCACAGCGCCGGTGCTCGGTGCTCCATCCTCGTTGCTCCCGTCCAGCTGCATCCGGGATCCCCGGCCGTCGCAGGCATATGTCGTCATCGTGCGATGGCCGGGGATCCCGGATGCAGCAAGGACGGGAGCACGGAGGACGGAGCAAAGAAGACCGGCGCTGAGCAGAAGACCAGGGATGGTAAGTTAAGCAGCAGGGGGGGCGAGTGCCAGCATTTGGGGGCTGCTGTATAACCCCTGGGGGCTGCTGTATAACCCCTGGGGGCTGCTGTATACCCCTGGGGGATGCTGTATTACCCCTGTGGGCTGCTGTATAACCCCTGGGGGCTGCTGTATAACCCCTGGGGGCTGCTGTATTACCCCTGGGGGCTGCTGTATTACCCCTGGGGGCTGCTGTATCACCCCTGGGGGCTGCTGTATAACCCCTGGGGGCTGCTGTATAACCCCAGGGGGCTGCTGTATAACCCCTGTGGGCTGCTGTATACCCCCAGGGCTGCTGTATATACTGTTGGGGCCTGTATACCACTGGGGCTGCTGTATATACTGCTGGGGCCTGTATACCACTGGGGCTGCTGTATATACTGGTGGGGTCTGTATATACCACTGGGGCTGCTGTATGTACTGGTGGGGTCTGTATATACCACTGGGGCTGCTGTATATACTGGTGGGGTCTGTATATACCACTGGGGCTGCAGTATATACTGGTGGGGTCTGTATATACCACTGGGGAGGCTGCTGTATACCACTGGGGCTGCTGTATATACTGCTGGGGCCTGTATATGCCACTGGGGAGGCTGCTGTATACTACCACTGGGGGGCCTGTATACCACACTGCTGGGGGCTGTATACCTGTGCTGGGGTCCACCCTCGGCTTATACACGAGTCAATAGGTTTTCCCAGGTTTTGGGGGCAAAAGTATGGGGGTCGGCTTATACACGGGTCGGCTTATACACGAGCATATACGGTAGATGCAATTAAAACATTAAAACTAGAGGGTTATGTAATAGCATATAAACGTTGCCTAATTCTAGATTTGAGTTTCCTCATAGTAAATCCCATATATTTCAGATTGAACTCTTTATTGCACTCTGTACTTAATAATATAAACAACATAATCAGAATTGAAAAAAGAAAACCTTTGTTGATAAATGTTTTGATAGTATTGGACTCCAGGATTGCAGTGTTTTAAGTGATGTGTCAACATGTCTTACAGGGATTTTGACCACGTCCGTAATAAGCACAGACAATCAATTTTTCGGGTGATTAGTAGAGAAGGTTCCGGACCAGACTTCACCTGAAGTTGAGCCCAACTCTCATATAAGTCTAGGAGGATTTGAGCTTTAGTGCAATAAAATGGTTGTGATAAGGGCTAGGGGGCTTCAAAGAAAGCAACATGGGGATTAGAGCAAAACCATTATACTTACCAAATTTCCACTCTGCTACCACACTGCTTCCAGCTCTACTCATTGAATCTCATGAATTTTACTCCAGCCACCCTTTGCGACAGCATCTATGATTGGTTTCATCCAGACTACCATATCTGGTAGTTTCTGTGATTGGTTGCCCAGCCTGAGATCCTTACATGGTGTGTAAAAATAAATAAATAATTTTAAAAAAATGGTGTGGTGTCCCCCATATTTGATACCCAGTGCAGAGGAAGCAACAGCTGAAGGCTGCAGCTACAAGGTGTCTGCTTAATCTGGGCTGGACTAGTTTTTTTTAATGATTTAAATAAATAATTAAAAAAAACTGTATTGGGTCCCCTACAAATTAGAACCCCTGTAAAGACAAAACAGACAACAGGGGGCTGGTATTCTCAGCCTGGAGGGGCCCATAGTTATTGGACCCTCCACAGGCAAAAAATAGCAGCCTATAGCCATCTCAGAATTGGCACACTCATTAGCTTTACCCAGCTCGTCCCAATTGCCCTGGTGCAGTGGTAATCAACATAATGTAAGAAGTTAAAGCAACCTATCCCCCCCAGGCATCTAAAGATAAAATAGCCACCTTCTGCAGTGCTAAGGCTGCATTCTGAGAAAGTGGCTATAGTATTTATGCTCCCTTGATTCACTGAAATAAAGACTTTTATAAAATCTGTGCCAAACCTGACCCAAGACAGGGAAGCGGGCTTTTCAAGTATCTATCTCCAGCCTCTCTGTTGTCATTCATCCCTCTCTGCTCTCCGTGTGCCTCCTCTTCCATGTCTCCTAGAATCCCGCACCTGCTTAGTGCCTTCTGCCCCTGGGCATGTGCCGTGCGCGCTGCCTGTGACCTTCCTGCATCTCACATAACCTTTTTGTACCTGCGTGGTGTGCGTGGGATGCAGGAGTCCATGGGCAGTGCGCACAGGAAGCACTTACACAGGTGCAGGGATTCTAGGAGACAAGGAAGATGAGGCGGCACACAGAGAGCAGAGAGAGATGTGATTCGTCTAGAGCTAGGGTGGGTGAGGTACTCGGACACCGGGGCTACTGTATGGGGAGTCACGGATGGTCGGGTCCCGTGCCGTGCCCTGGTGATCAATTAGAGAGATGTTATTGTTAATGGTGGGGGTTAAAATGGGTTATTTACAGGGGATCATGACGCCACCTGTAGTGTCCGGTAAGATGGTACCGGCGCTGCCAGCCGGCCGCTGAGGTGATGGTTAGGGCAGCAAAGTGCGGTACAGCTCCCCACAGGTGGAGCTTTACCTCAGGGCAGCTATTGTGGTGAGACAGTGAGGGAGGACAGTGATGGTAATGGTGGTGCTACAGTTTTTACCCTCTGCTGAGCTCTTGATGATGTTGAGCCCTCCGGGCTGCGGCGGGAAGAATAACAGAAACCAGTTCAAATTTAACTCTGCTTTACTCGGTACCGGCTGATGGCATAACAAGACACGGTAGAGTTTGGTTTTCAGAGTATTGTTGCCAACTCAGGGTTTCTCTTATGGAGTCTTTAGATGTCTCTCTTTGTCTTTCAGGGTTTACTACTTTCTTTCTCAGTCTTTCATTCTTTCCCACCCTTGTAGAGCTCATCCGCCAGTCCTACGGTCTGTATCTAGAAGATAAGGTCTGTGCTTTACCGGTCTGGTCTGGGCCCAAGGACTAAAGCCCCCATCACGGAATTCAGCTTGTCCCTTTTTAGTTTCTTCTAGTGTCCTGAACCGGTTTTTAGTCCTGAGGGATGAGGTACCTTTGGGGTTGTCAGCAACCCGGTTCTGTTGGGTCTGCAGCTTGTCGGTTTTGCAGTCAGGGCTAAACTCCTGGCTGCCTCGGCTGTCCGTGTTGCCGGTGTTCCCTCAACGTGACCAGCCGGCTCCTACCTGTCCTTGCCCGTTGCCTTCTGTCCTGGGTCCCCACTTAAAGATGGGGTACCCTCCACTCAGCTGGGCTGCCAGGCTTGACCACTCTGTCTGCCTACCCAGCACCGTCTGAGGTAAACTGTAACTGTCACTCTTACTCTATCCTAAGCTCGTCCCCACCTATCTGGGATTTACCAAGTACTGCTTTCCCCTACTCTAGGTGGTGTGGTCCTAAGTGAGTGTAAAAATAGACTCCATAAGATTTAAATCCCAAACTAGCAACTTACAATAATATTACATATAGATAATAAGTGTGATACCACTCTGTGGCGCCTAGCCGCAGGGGCGCCACAGAGGACTGACACCAGAAAGGCTGGAGATAGATGCTTGAAAAGTTTGCCTCCCTGTCTTGGGTCAGGTTTGGCATAGTCTTTATTTCAGAGAATCAAGGGAGCATAAATACTATAGCCACCTTTTCAGAATGCAGCCTCAGCGCTGCAGAGGGTGGCTATTTTATCTTTAGATGCCTGGGGGGGGTGAAAGGTTCGCTTTAATGAATGTTGTGATTTGCCAAAAAATCACAGCATGCCACGAAGCCCTGAATTATTAATGGGAGAAGTGTCTATGAGACCATACATAACTTATCATGTAAGCAAAAAACACAGAGAAGACTTCTTTATTAAAATAAAAATTTAAGAGATTTAAACCCATTGAGACTCTTGCCTTCAAAATATAAATCCAGAAAGCTTTCATGTTGTAAAGAGTGCACTCTTGTTCCCCCTCCACAAATATGCAGTCGTATGTGTTCTATAGAGTTAGTAATAAAATGTACTACATTGCTGTTTTATGATGCAGTGAAATGTTTAAGTGCATTTTGGATGCTGCGGTTAGAGGGCTAGATAATATCATATAAATGTTCCCTAATTCTAGATCTTTATTTCTTGGTAGTGAATCCTACATATTTTATAATGCACTCTGTACACTTGATAATATAAATCACATAATCATAATTGCAATTTAAAAACCTTTTTATGAGAAAGGTTTTAACACCATTGGAATTTTAAAATGGTTGCGGTTTTTGGGGGATATGTGAACATGTCTTACACACATTCATAGCAACCAATCACATACTGTGAACATTATACAGATTGTGGGGCTGGAGGAGAACATTATACTGAGTGGTGGCTGTGGAGGACTTTCAATGCTGCCTTCTCGACTTGGGGACTGTGATTGGTCCCACATTGAGTAGAGGACTTCTTTCTAAATGGTTTGATATGGAGGCCCTTATGCTTAATATTGGGCTCGGGTGGTGATCATACTGAGTGGGGAGTTGTGGGGGACATGATATGGTGTGAGAGGCTGTTGGGACCAAAATGCAGCATGGAGGGTTGTAGGGCCTCCCATACTGATAGAGGCCTGTAGAGGCTTCCATACTTAGTGAGGGTGTATGGGGGCTCCCATACTGAGTAGTTCCCTGTGGGGGACTTCAATCGGTGTGAGTGAATGTTGGGGCCTTTATTGTGTGTTGCTGTTTTGGTAGCTGTCATTTTGTGTGGAAGGTTGTGGGAGCCTTCATTCTGTGTGGAAGGCAGTGATTGCTTTCATAACAAGTGGAGGCATCATACTGACAGGCCAACATACTGTTTGAAGGCTATGATACTGTGTTTGGGAAGGACAAAGGAATATCATAGTATTGGGGGACACTTCATACTGTGAGGCATTACAGTCCCGCTCAGCATTATTAGCACGCATGAAGTTTAAATACATATTGCAGAAAATCTGAAAAAAATGAAATAAGTGAAACAGCTTTATGGTATAGAGGACTCGTGTTGAATACAAAACAGCAAACGATAAACAATAAGTATAATGACTTCAGTGTTTTAAAAAGCCACATATCAGGCCTTGTTTTTGCTACACAGTCGTGAAGATAAAGGAGCTGTCTGAGGTCATCAAAACTGCTATTAACAAACACAAGACTTCCAAAGGGTATAATGCAATCTCCAAGACCTAAATAACCCAATTTAAACAGTGCACAATATTATTAAGATATTTGCCAACCATGGGATGTCAAAAACATCCCTGGACATGGAGAAAGAGGAAAATTGACAAGAGATATCTTTGAAAGTTTGTGCAAAAGGTGGAAAAAAACATCCAAAGACCAGAAGGCCAGCCTGGAACAGTCTGGGGTCATGATTTCAACAAGTACTCTGCAGCGCACATGAAACTAAGCAGATCTTTATGAACGAAAGCAAAAGAAGAAAGTATTGCTAAAGAAAATACATAAAAAGGAACGACTGATCTTTACCAAAGAGTACCTTGACAAACCACAATCCTTCTGGGAAAATATTTTGTGGACATACGAAGCAAAAATAAATCTTTTGGCAACAGTTTGTATACAGATGGCAAAATGAAGTTTATAAGGAAAACACACCCTACCAACAGATAAGCATGGTAGAGGATTCATAATGCTGTGGGCTTGCATTGCTGTGTCTAGTACAGGAGGCCTTTACCATATTACAGGAATTATGAAGTAACAGTATTAGCAAGAGATTTTAAAGCAAAGTTTCCTAACCAGTGCTAGACAAGTTGGTTTAAGTTGAAGATCATGAGTCTTCCAGCAAGACAATGACCCAAAACACAAATCCAAAAGTACACAGGAATGGTTGAAAAAGAAATCATGGACTGTTTTAAAAAAGCTTGCACAAACTGCAAAGGAAGAGTAGGAGAAAATACCAGCTGAGAAGTGCAAGAAGCTTACAGACGGCTCAAGACACATTTGGAGGCTGTCATCAATGCTTAAGACCAGTGGCGTAACTACCTTGCTGGCCCCGGTGCAGGATTTGCTTCGGGGCCCCTCATGTGAGGAGCGGGGGGAATGGTGCTAGTAGAATTTAGAATTTTTTTAGTGCTGTGTTTGTCCCCTCATGTGAGGAGTGGGGGGATGCTAGTGGGATTTTTAGAGCAGTGTCTGACCCCTACCGCGAGCGCCGTAAAGCTCCAGCGTCCCGCGGTCTGCAGTGAAGAGAAGAGGAGGGGCGGGCACAGCTGCAGGAAGGGAGGCTTCGCTCACTTCCCGTCCTCCCTCCTCTCCTCGTCTCGGGCCAACACTATCGTGGTCGCGGCCGGCTGTAAGCACGGGACACGGGGCAGCGACCTCTGCGACCGCGGTAGTTACGCCACTGCCTAAGAGTGTGCAACTAAGTATTATTTAGGAGTGCCTTTATTCCTGCACATGCTGTTTGTTCTGTTTCTTCTTTGAAATTCCAACCTGTAACTTGATAAACAATGTTTTATTGCTGTATTACCACTAATTAAAGAACCCTGAGGATATAACTTGGGTACATTTCCATTTATTTCTGAAGATATTGTACAGTCTAAGACTACAATTAAAGGGTACCAATAAAGGTGAACAGCACTGTTTACTGGGTTAGTGGCACAGTGGAGACATCATACTTTACTGGAGGAACTGTGGAGTCATTATACATAGTGTATGGTGTGAAGCACAGTTGGGGGGCAACTAGAATTTCAGTAATTTCTAAGTATGCCATTTCAATTATGAGTATCATGTAAATATACCAAATATAGTGCTATACTACTCACAGGCCACCAATCTACTCTTATGACTGTGTGGTGTCTGACATTTTAAGATTTATTGCTTCACTGCTCTAAATCTTCGAAAGTGATATTGCCATAACTTAGTGTCCCAAAGTTTCTTTCATATATTTTGGTTAATTTAGTATATCTTGAGGTTGGAGAAATGAATAAATTTGGTCTAACGATTACTGGGATTACTTGCAATTCATTTAAGTAGCACATCATATAATGCTCCCGAAGAGGCAAACATATGCTTGGTTCAGGCAACTGATATTCATGTCTACTACATAATTTAAACCTGTTTATTGCATTCTTTAGCTTAAAAGGTTTAGTACATTTTAACTTTTATTTTTCAATGTGTTGTAGACAATTTCACTCAAAACAAGAAAAAATTAACTTTATGAATAGTATATAGAAAGATGCACACATCAATGCAGTTTTAGTTTTATGGTAACAGGGATGGCTATAAGTATTTACTGTTCACCACAGCATTCTCAGAAGAGATATACAATAAAAGTATTCTTGTCTTCTATTATGTTCCACCACTGCAAGAACACGACAGAAATTCAATTACGTTTATGTTAAGCAAGGTTTAAAGCTCTCTGAATCTCCTCTCATCTGTACAACAGTTAAATACAAAACTCCATTCAAAAAATAGCTTATAAATTTATCCTTCTACACCTGTATTCACATGATAAACTACTAAATGTTCATAGTATTGGCCTAAAACAATTTATATTTATGAGGTAAATGCATTATTATTTAATTTTGATAAACATGTTACCGGTAAGGTATTGGGGAGGTAGAATGAAAGATTTTAAAAAGTCACCTGCTGTCACAAAATAAACAAAATACACTTTTCACAAAATCCAGTCTTTGTCTCATCATTATTTTTTTCCGCATTATCACAGTAGTTTGAGTACTTAATTATCCTGTACAACATTTATATCTATCTATTCATGCACATAAACTGAAATATCCCTAAGGCTATAGTTACATTAGTGTATGACCTGTGTGAAGATCACACCGCGCTGCCCAGACCGGCCGCAGCACTCCTGACACAAACATGTCAGCTGCATAGAAATACTTGAAGCTTATGGGCTCAGGTCAGGAGAGTCGTGGCAATTCTGGGAATTTTTATGTGACCCTCAGGCATATCAAACACTAGTATGACTTTAGCCTAAGCATAGAGACACACTATGTAACATGCATGCAAGTATCTTGTATGAATCTCATATGATTCACCCGGCCTGGCTGCCGGCTCTCTGGATAGGAGAATGGAGCTGCAGAGACACACAATCAGCTCCACACTTCTATCCAGAGAGACAGAGGCTGGGCCAGGTGACTCATGTGAGATGCATGCGAGACACTCACATGCAGCTCACATAAGTGTGTCTCTGCGCTAATGAGAAGTTTTTTTATCAGGTCATTTTGAAAACAAATTTGCTGGTAAAGGCAAATTCAGGACTGCATCTGGAAAAGGTTTCCCCCTTCCATATACTGATGTGCCACAAACAGGAAGTTGATATTACCAACCATTCCCATTTTATTTAGGTGCATCCATATACATGGCCCCCCCTGCATATATGCATATATATGTACATATATATATATATATATATATATACTAGATGGTGGGCCGATTCTAACGCATCAGGTATTCTAGAATATGAATGTTTAATTATGAAGATTTAAGAATAATGCAATGACCGATCAGTAAGGTACTGTCACACCTAGCGACGCTCCAGCTACCCCGACAACGATACGACCTGGCAGGTATTGCTGGAGCGTCACTATGTGGTCGCTGGTGAGATGTCAAACAGTCAGATCTCACCAGCGATGGAGCAACGATATGACTGTCATTAGGACCCTGCACTCTAGGGCGTAGTACTGAGATCGTTGGTCGTTGTCCCGTGTGGCTTGGCAAGGGATTTGAATCCCAGCCGCCATATTGGAATACCCATAACTTGGGTGTTCCAATATGGCTGTCGGGGTACATCCGCTGTGAGCAGCTGGGAAATTACTGGCTAGCACCGTCGGAGTCCCTACCAGGTCATATTGTTGTAGTGATCGCTAGAGTGCCGCCAATTGTGACGATACCCCTATTCTGACACAATCAGCGATCTCACAGCAAGGGACTAGTCCCTGCTGCATGTCACACTGAGCGAGATCGCTAGCGCCAGTCAGGGTACTTCCGCTGCGAGCAGCCGGGAGATGACCGGCTAGTGGCGGTCATCTCCCGGCTGCATCGCCGCTGACCTCCGTGTGGCAGGAGATGACCCGCACCGCTGATCTCCCGATGGCAGCAGTCACGTACGTGATTTAAATCACATTCCAATTCGCGGCCGGACTGCGCCTGTCGCTGACCGGTCGTGCCCGGGGCCAGCCGCAACCAATCAGCTACTCAGGATTTCTGTTACAGACAGACAGACAGAATTAGACGATTATATAGTAAACATACTATATATATATATATATATATATATATATATACATATATATATATATATATATATATAAACAGAAAAAAGACAGAAAAAGAAGTAGAAAAAAAGAACAGAAAAAAACAGAAAAAATCTATGCATATATACACACTATATAGCTCTGGCAAAAATTAAGAGATCACTGCAAAATGTTCAGTTTCTCTGACTTTTCTCTTTATACGTATGTTTTGGAGTAAAATGTACATTGTTCTTTTATCCTATAAGCTACTGACATGTATCCGAAATTAAAAGCTTAAAGCTTTGTATTTGTTTGCAGCAAATGAGAAATCATCAAAATAATAAAAAAGAATCTGTGCTTTCAGACCTCAAATAATGCAAAGAAAACAAGTTCATATTCATTTACAGTAGAAACAACAATACTAATGTTTTAACTCTGGAAGAGTTCAGAAATCAATATTTGGTGCAATAACTGATTTTTAATCACAGCTTTCCTGAGTCTTAGCATGCTTTCTATCAGTCTGTCACACTGCTTTTGGGCGACCTTATGACACTCCTGGCACAAAAATTTAAGCAGTTCTCCTTTGATGGATTGTGACTATCCATCTTCCTCTTGATTACATTCCAGAGGCTTTCAATAGGGTTCAGGTCCAGAGATTGGGCTAGCCATGACAGGGTCTTGATGTGGTGTTCCTTCATCCACACATTGATTGTCCTAGTTGTGTTGCATGGGGCATTGTCCTGCTGGAAAAACAGATCTCAGAGTTAGGGAACATTGCCTGAGCAGAAGGAAGAAAGCGACTTTTCAAGGATAAACTTGTATGCAGCTTGATTCATACGTCCTTTGCAAAGATTAACCTGCCCAATTCCAGCCTTGCTGAATCATCCCCAGATCATCAACAATCCTCAACCAAATTTCAAAGTAGGTGCAAGACACTGTAGCTTGTACGTCTCTCCAGATCTCTGTCTTTGTCCAGGTGTTGGGCAAAGCTGAAAATTTGACTCATCAGAGATTACTTTATTCCAATCCTCTATGGTCCAATCCTTATGATCTATGGCAAACTTCAGATTGTCTCTCCTTTGCGTCTCATTGATGTAAGGCTTTTTTCTAGCTTTACATGACTTGAGCTCTGCTTCTAAGAGCCTGTTACAAACTGTTCTTGCCGTGCTCTTCACACCAGCTTTCATTTGCCATTTTGTAGGTCACTTGATGTCATCCGGCGGTTCAAATTAGATGACAGTCATACCAGTCAGTGGAGAGTCGCTTTCGCCCTCTGCTGTTCTGTAGCTCTGTTTTCCCCAATGTCAGCTGCTTGACCTTGTTGTAACGGACTTCCGTAGAAATTTTAAGGATAGAGGCAACATGATACTCACTGTATTTGTCTGCTGGTAACGCCAGAACTGAGCCCTTCTTTTCCTCTCTCAAGACTTTTCTCTTCAACTCCTTTAAAATGGTTACTTTCGGGGTATTCCTACCACTTGTTTTGCCATCCAGCTTGTCCTATTGCAAGAGGATTGTGAAGACCACAGCAGAGTTCTTTAAACTTTCCCTCAGTAAATCAGATTTGGTTCAGGTGATCACCTAATCAGAAGCACGCTAAGTAGAATGAGGTGTACTTTGGTTGGAATTCAACTGACACTGGACATATATATATATATATATATATATATATATAAGAGATATATATTACAGTGCTGAGCAAATTAATTGGGACAAAGCAAGTCTTCACTTGTTTTTCTTGCATTAATTTTACTATTGCTGATTAGTGTTTTATCAGTTCTTGGTGTCGTTTTCCTTTTTCTTACACATTTTCCTTTTTGTTTTGTAGAAAACGATCCAGTTTCCTTGTGTGTGCGAATTATTCTTGAAACGGTAGATTTTCCAACACCAACGGTGGAAGCAATTTCTCTTACAGTCAGACTTGTATGTTCATTAAGAGTAATAATTCTAGACCTCTTCCGTGGAGTAACATCCATTTTTACAGGCATGAATCACTCTGAGAGAAAAAGTACACTAAACCACTCCTCATAGAAACAAGCTCTCAACTGAAGCTGAGGGGGCAACTAGCTGTTATTTTCTGACTAAAACCAGTCAAACCACATTTTCTTACTCAAGGTTGTACACTCACACCTGTTCAAAGCAGTTAAAACTGGTTTGAATCACTGACTGGTAACCCCACCTTACAATTTTACTTACAAAAATGCTTTATCCCGATTAATTTGGACAGCACTGTATATATTGATGTAACACAGTATTGTTATACCAGTGCTGAATGGAAGGTGCTTCCACCTTTTTCCCATATCAGTATACCACAGTTCCAAGCTTTCTTCTCCTTGTTTGCCATTGACAGGGTGCCGCATGTGTGAAATTGGGAAATAGCATTGGGCATTTTTTATTTTTTTAAAATTTGCAAACGTAGTATATTATTGCAAATTGTCAAAATGTGCGTGAAACCAGAGATTTCAGGAAATTCAATATCAAATCGATTCTCCATGGATTGATTCACTGAACTCTTATTATTTCAATTGAGGAGGTTTGCCTAAACTCTTACATTCTTTTTCTGCAAATTACAAAAACTACATCACATTTATCAGGAGAATTTAATTCACAAGAAGCTTGTCTTTTCAATCTTTTTCATTTGGTATGTGTTTAACCTTAATTAACATATCTTCTTGAAAATCCAGCTATTTTCTCCTATTTGCGATCTAAGACAGGATTTTCTAGGACTTAAAGAAGGGCAAGTTTTCATGGTAGATGTATAGAAATCTTCAAACTTTTGCCAATACTTATACGTATTTAAATTGCTTAAAATATGTACGTATGAAGGTGCCCTTGTGCTCAATTATCTCCTTATGCACTGGAAAGAAAATACTTGAATTACATGTGAATATTCATCTAAAACTAATAATAAGAAAACTGTACTTACTGAGAATTTAATATATCATAATAACAAATTTGCTTAAATAAAATAAAAATATTCCTTCATGGCGCTAAAACTGATGAACAGAATAACACAGAAGAAAACAACAGAAATTATGCTTACAGGGGATTTCTCTTTGTTTGTTTCAATTTTTTTTTTAATATATATTTTCATCTCATTTAACTACAAACAGATACGTCATGGTCCAGGTATTGAGACCCTGCAGGTTGCCCAAAACCTCCTGAGAAAACAGGTCATGCTCATGGGTAGAAATGAATGGATTTGACAACATTTACATTTTTCCAGGAAAATTCTTATTTGCAGTGAAGTCTTGAGGCCTGAGACCTCTTTATACAAGACCTGTGAGCAAGTACGTAGAAACATGAAGAGATCCAGGGGTTCATTGCTGAGGACAATGAAGAATGAAAGGGCTGCAGAGTGGCATGATGTAATATTTTATTTATTTTTAACCTTTTGATGGCTCTTTTAGGCTCAACAAAATGGCAGCTAGTAGAGAAGAAAATTTAAAGAAAATCTACTTTTAGGCAAATTTAGATTTTTTTAATAATTGGATAGAATTCATTTCCACTCAAAAATTTTTGCTCATCTTTTTCAGGTAACAGGAGCACACAGCTCCTGCCTAAGCAATCACTCAGAGCACAGTACAGATACAATAGAAAGCCTATGCTTGAATAAGGGTGAGTGCGTTATGCAGAACAAGTACAGCGGATGGATTTATAGAAATCCCATCCCATGCCCTCTGTGCTTCTTTTATCTGTAGCATAAACTGACATGCTTGTCAGCTTCCCAGCCTGTGAAGTTATTCTTGCAGAGACAGAAATGTTCTTGACAGAAGAAAAAAGTGAAAATCTGTTGCACCCAATATCCTGAACATGGGCATAGACAGCACGTTTTCCCACACAGAATACTGGAATCTCTGCAAGAGAAAAGGCCACGTCACATGATTCAATATAGTTAATGATATCACTGAAACGTCATGGTTTTTAATTCGCTTAAACGATATCGTTTGTGCGTCGTTGCATGTAACCGAGCGATCTTGCGAAGAAAAATCATTTGATTGCTCATCAAACATTTGAGATCCTGATCTCCAATCCATCGTGCGTCATTCAATTAACCAACGTTCAACCTGCTGCATCGCTGCATGTGACACCGCGATAACAATCTTGTGAATGACTTCGCCTATTCACAACATTGAACATGTATCGTTCCTGGGTTGAGCGAACGATAGCTGCTCACCATATCATTGGTGCATTGTTCACGATATCTAGACGTGTGACATCTCACCAACGATCTCGAAAGATTATCCGAACGATCTCGTTCACGGGAGATCTCTCGTGCAATCGTCAATGATATTGAAGCTTGTGACGTGGCCTAAAGACACATTTCATCTTTAGCACTGCTTGTCCTGACAGTGGGCACATAGCCTAAGGCCTCTTTCACATGTCCATGAAAAAACAAGCACTTGTGTGAGGGGTCGTTTTATAAATTCATGTGTGTGTCATTAGTGTGTCATTCAGGTGCTGTCCGTGTGCTATCTGTGTGACATCTGGTTAACACACAGACAGCATGACTTTGCATACTTACTAAGCTCCGGTGCTGCTGTTCCACTTGTTTCCGGGTCCACTGTTGGAGTCAATGCAGTGAATATTCATGAACTTAATGAGCGAGACCTGGAAACTAGTATGACAGCAGCACTGGATACTGATAAGTATAAAAATCCATTTATGTTTAGTGATAAATGTTTGCTCCGGTACCTGTTATACAGATGTTAACTGGATGACAAACACGTATCGAACCCATTGACCTGAATGGGTTCGTGTACCAATGCTACCACCTAAAAACAGACATGTCACCATGTGGAGCACACGGGCACATGTCTGTTCTACACGGAGACATTGTCCATTCAGAAACATGAACGTGTAAAAAAGACCATTGAGTGACGTGTATACATGTGTCCGTTTCTCTGGCATATGACTACATGGTTGGCACACGTATTGGAGACATGAATGTGTGAATGAGGCTAAGGGTTGGTTAATAATTAAGGTTAGAATGCTTTTTAACAATAAATGATACAAGAAGAAGCTTTGTTTCCCCAGGGCATAGAGCTGTATTTTTTTTTACATTTAGTTTGATTTGGGAATGGCATTTTTATATAACATTATCTGATGTATTAATACTTGCCTTCTGCATATTTATTCTAAAGGAAAACATAAATAGAATTATTCTTTACAAAGTCAGTTTTAGGTCATTTGGGATCAGTATTTTTATGATAACAGAATACAATCTAAATTTGAGATTTACATCTTTACTCCGTACTTCCCTCTTGACGCTTTTTTCTTATCACTGCATCACTTCAGAACAGTTTACCATGAGATTGTAACTTGTCTTTATGTGATGAAATGCTCACTTATTTCTTTTTTTTCTAGACACAATTTAAAGTGAACCATTTTCTATAATACATAGTTATCGTACATGTGTGTTATGTACAGTGTATTCTATACATCTAAGGTAACTTTTACAAATGTATACGTTTATGTGACGTTACCTTCAATATTTTGAATATTTTTCGGTATACAAATTTCCAAATTACTAGTGCATCTCAATGAATTAGCATATCATCAGAAAATCAATGTAATATTGCCATGTTTCAGGGTGTTTTTGGGTGCCCAGAAACATGTTGTCTAATAAATCAATATTATTTTCACCCATTGATGTCTCGTGGAATATGGTAGTGAGATTTTTAATCGTTCATCCTCCTTACTTTAATTTTCTGAAATAATGATCTTTGGGTTTTCATTGGCTGTAAGAGACACTATTGAAAGGCACTGCTGTACGGATCGGGGGTCAATCTCAGTTTACAACTTTTTTTTTTCAATAAAATTACTTTTTAACAATAATCCTGTGTTACTTCTTATAAATTAGTTTTTCATTAATTTCATCTTGTTCTGATTACTTCAATCCTGTAAGTATTTAAGAGATGTCACCTGACAAATACTAATGGAAGGCACTGCAGTGTACATGTGAGTAAGATATGTCATATAATGAATAGATATAGAAGTCACTATTATGCTAGGTGGCATTTTACATTTTATAGATAGCTTTAATCCCCTGCAGCATGTTTTATTTTAGTGTTTTATCAATGCTTCAATCCTTCTTGACACAATGCACTTTGATATCTGCCGGAAAGTCATTATAACTATTCTAAATCAAAAATATTGTGCAATATGCAGTATCAATGCTCAATTGATATGTGTAATGCAAATCCAGTCGGTGCCTAACATTCATCACCTCAAAAGCTACAAGTTGATAAATATTTTCCTGTTTTTCTCTGCATTGAAATGTACTTGCTTTCTGAACCACTCAATAGGGTTAGCCTACCAGTCATATCTTTGTCCCAGGTTTTCTCACGTTTGGAGCAGGTTTTTCTTGCTTATATTGGTAAATTCTCCATCTAAAGTATCTCATATTGTTCTTGACCATGGGAAAGTACAGTGTATGCATGATATACATTCAGTATATACACCAAACATATACTGTAGTGTGCATGAATCTTTACTGATATAATGTGGTTAGTTTTATGTGGATAAATTACTCCGTAACTCCCCTTCACCATACACTAAAAACTGTCCCGAAAGAGCGTTATTTGTGCCTACATTAAGTAATGTTTGTCAGGGCAGTCTGCCCATTCTACTTGTAGTGGAGGCTATAATGTCATGCATGGAGGAATATGACAGACAGCATATTGGGTTGTAAGTCAGCACATTCCTAGGGGCGGCACCCGTAACAGGATTTATTATGTAGGCAAATGTTAATACATGTATCAATACCACATCAAAGTTATTTGTTACACGCAGTTGTTTATTACTTGTTGATTGGCTCTACATGGTGGTATTATATGACGTCCCCAATACTTCCAAGAATTGGCAGGGTGGATGATGTTATGGAAAGTCCCCTGAAACGCCAGGCTTATCTTATCTTGACCAGGTTGGGTTATTGAGGATCATGATCAAAACATGTTTACATGTTTTTAGAGAAAAACAACTTATGTAAGCCTTGACCGATGCCATCTTGTAGTTCATTGCGGAAGTCCAAAATGGAGCATTATTCACATTCAAACAACAATTGTCCAATTTATTATCGTCAAATAATTTCCTTGACAAGTTCTTCATAGCACGGTTAACACCACATTAGGCTGGTCTCCTAACACAAGGCCAAGTGACCTTCAGCCCACGGGCCTTTTACAACTGACAATGCAATTTTTGTCTGGTTCCCAAACAGATTGCTAGGAACCACATTGCTTTGGATGCCTGCCGCAGTTTGCCAATCATCGACCTTTAATTCCTGCTAACAATGCAAGCATGTATGCTGCAGCACATGCAATAAGGTATCACATTCTAATCTTTATGGGCATAGTTAGCATGCTACACATATCTTACCCACTGATGATGTAACCGGTAGTCGCAGTGTCTCCTATGTGATGTATTCACTTGCCTCACAGTCTCCTTTGTAATGTACGCATCAAACTTAGGGTCTCTTATGGAATGTATGCCCTGCGATAGTGTCTCCTATGTGATATATATGCACCAGCATCACTGTTTCCTATGTAATATATGCATCAGACCCAGTGTGTCCTATGTAATGAATTTGTAGCAGTCATAGTGCCTCCTATATGATGTATACAGAAGTCTTGGTGTCTCTTATGTGATGTATGTAAAGCAGTCTCTCTGTATCCTATGCGATGTATATATTGCAGACTTTCCACTGTTTGAGTTCTATAAACACTTCATAAACAGTGATGAATTTTCCACTTTGAGGATACAGTGTCTAGAAAACATACTGCTGTGAGTTCTTTGCAAAACATTTTCACAATCAGCTGACTGCACTCTAGAGCAGAGGTCCCCAATGTCAGTCCTCGAGGGCCGAACCAGTGCAGGTTTTCAGGATTTCCTTAGTATTGCACAGCAGGCAATGATTCCAATCCCTGTGCAATAGTAAGGAAATCCTGAAAACCTGCACTGGTTCGGCCCTTGAGGACTGACATTGGGGACCTCTGCTCTAGACCATCGCAAATCTGGAAAAACACTTGTGGATTAACATCACACACCTCCCCGATGAAAAGCAATTTCAGCCATCGCAATAGGGATGAGATAACCAATTGTTTGACCAAATATCACAGGATCATTTTCAAGCTGATCATTTTGTAGGGCTTGAGAATGATGTTATAAAAATCTAAATGGCCCTTGCCAAAAAAATAGGTTCCCCACTGCTTTCCTAAGAAGTTAACATAAAGTCACCATGCTGTCTCTGTGACTGCAAGCAACAGGTTTAGATAGTATATATTCATTTAAAAAAAATAAGTAATGCACTACTCAGGTATATAGATAGAGGTAATGTATAACATGGAGAGAAAACAAATTGCCATTTGGCATTTTATACATATCAGCAGCTTAGCAAACTTACAGTAGTTTTCACTTATAATATGCTGCATCAACAACATGTCAATTGTAGAGGTTCTGTTGAAGCTTGAGATTCTGTCCTCATTTCTTGTATACACTTGTTGAGTTATCATAGACACAAAAATCTTCATGTTCTAAAAGAGAAAGGAAATGGTTTCTTGAGAATAAATCTGATTAAAAAAACAATACAATACAATACGTTCTTACTTTCTTTAATAAGTAAGAGTGTTAGGTTTCTACAACAGTGTCAAATAGTGCAATGCTTTTGGCTGACTTCTCTAACTTGGACCATGGTTCAGTGATCATGAAGAATTCATAAAAAGAATGTACTTCTTAAGTTTCCAATTTACACACTCATCAGCACTTATACTTCATTGTAGATGCAGCAATACCTCATCAGTATATGGATGCTCAGCATTTTTATCCTAACCTACTTATGAAATAATTGAACCTTTTGTAGAGATGGGGCAATTTCATCTATAACATTACTTTAAGAGTGTGTCATTTAGAAGTAAAATGGTGTTTGCATTTAATTTGAGTGAAGTTTGAATCCAGTTAGGTTTTTTATGTAATGAATTCTATTTATTATTTTATAATCTTAAATTAAAAACATTCTAAAATACAATTTTTCACTACCTTTTCACCTATGTTTAAAAGAACAATTTAAAAAGCATCTGCCTAATATCTGATGATTTAAAGCACCACTCCAGTGGGTTTTCTTTCACTGCCATGGTGGTGGTGCTTTAAATCTAAGTCCCCTGCCCCTAATCTTATAATTAGGCTAGGGTCACACTTGGGAGGCTGTTTTTTAACGCCAGTGTTAATGGTTGCAGTTTTTTTCTGTTGCCTTTTTATCGTTACCGCATGGTAGATATATGTACCATGCGTTAACATATGCGTTTCCCATAGGGTCCCATTTTTAAAAAAATGCATGCGTTTTTGAAAACACCCCCAAAAATGCTACGTTTGGGTGCTTTAGCAAAAACGCATAAAGTCAAACACATTGCACATTTGCAATGCATTTCTTGCATTGGAGCCTATGCATGCATTAACGCATGCGTTTTTCAAAAAACGCTTGTTTTAGCGCATCCATGGCTCAAGTGTGACCCTAGCCTTACTCTCTTGTGTCTTCACCTGTTTTGATGAAGCTACAGTCCCATGACGCCAACTATTGCCCATCTTCCGACTGACCAGAAGTGATAAGTTACACCACATGTGCTCAATACAAGTCTATGAAAGCCAAAAAGAAGTCAGAATGAGACATTCATAGATTTGTATTAAGTTGTCACCTCCAGTGAGCTCCATGAAACACTGGGGCAGCTGGCAGGACACAAATTGCCTGAAACTGACCTAAGTGATCCTGAATACAGATGAAGATGCCAGAGAGTATAACACAGTGGTTAGAGAGACCTGCATTTAACCCTTTCATGCGATTTGATGTTTGTCATGATCGGAAAGGAGTTCCTACAAAATAGCATAAGTGTATATTACTGGAACCTCGAGTCACCACGATGCACCAAGCAGTGAGCAGAAACGTAGTCTGACCTCACAATGACTACTTTGCTCCACCTCATTCCATATTAGAAATGTGAGGAGAATGGTCGTGAGCCATTATGCTGAGGATATTCTGAGACTTGTGCTGCCACAGCCACTAAAATTAGACCACCTCGATTTTGCCCCATAATCGTCAAAGACACAGCATTTCAGAGTCTAAGGAAAATACAGTACTACATCAGAACACCTTTCTCCAGATGACTTATCGGAAAAGATGAACAGACAGCCTTTGTCAGATGACATAAGGACAGAGAAGATGGAGAACATGATTTTAATGTCAGCTCACCATGCAAAAAAAAAAGTCTTCAAATAGCTTCACTGAAAAATTACACTAATACATGTGTTGGAAAATGGTGCTGAACTTTTTTATATAACTTTTTTTAATTTCAGTACGTAAAGGGAAGCTGCCAAAAAAAAAATTCAACAACTGCAAAAATGTAAAGTATTAATGTTTTGATTTGTTTTTCCAATATTGTCATTTTTTTAATGGAGTAAAATATGAAAAATAATATAAAACGCTTGATATGTTCCATTTTGAAACACTAGGGGGAGCAGCTGCTGAAATTTGGAATGAAAACCTAGTGTACAGCAGGCATGTATTACGACTGCTGAAAATCTGGGCTGGATTTGCTCCGTGTGTGTGATGTCTCCTACACCTCTCCCCTTCTCGGTGTTAACAAATGGATAAGAGACATTGAAGTTTAGGGTCAATCACAGTGAGGAGCCATTTTGTTGTATACACAAAGTAATACCAACATACTGCATGCAGATCCTTACGGAGCAAAGTCTGATATTGGAGTGTCAGCGCTGCAGCCTAGGCCTGGATATACAGTACAGAGTGGACACTGAGGTCTGGTGTTACAGCATCAGCTCTGCAGCCCAGGTCTGGACTTAATATTGTCCTTGTGTTGTTACTATTTATTTTTTGCATAATGTATTTAAATGTTTCTGTTTAATTTAGTAATTTGTATTTTCACTATTCATGCAAACGTAAAGGGTCGCCAGTCATGCGACATCTCATGTTATGGATTAGATACCAGTGACATGTAACAGCAGAATAGTGACTACAACTCTCGAAGTGTCTGGAGGATAAGACACAATGTAACAGCAGAATAGTGACCACAGCTCTGGAGGTGACTGGAGGATAAGGCACAATGTAATAGCAGAATAGTGACCGCAGCTCTGGAGGTACGTTTACTCTCTCTTTCTCTTTCTCGCTCTCTTCCCATCAGGCGCTCATTTTCTCTATCTTTCTCTCCATCGAGCGCTCACTTTCTCTCTCCCCATCTGGCGATCAATTTCTATCTCTCCCCATCAGGTGTTCCTTCTCTCTCTGTCCCAGTGTGTGTGTGTGTCTCTCTCTCCCCAGCATGTCTCTCTCTCCCCCTGAGCATGTCTGACTCTCTCTCCCCTCCAGTGTGTGTTCTCTCCCCCCAGCATGTCACTCTCTCCCAGAGCAGGTCTCTCTCTCCCCAGCATGTGTCTCTCTCTCCCCAGTGTGTGTGTCTCTCTCTCCCCCAGTGTGTCTCTCTCCCCCCAGCGAGTCTCTTCCTTCCCCCAGCGTGTCTCTCTCTCTCTCGCCAGCATGTCACTCTCCCCCACTGTGTCTCTCTCTCCCCCACAGCATCTCTCACCTTAGCATGTGTCTCTCTCTCCCCAGTGTGTGTGTCTCTCTCTTCCCCCAGAGTGTCTCTCTCCCCCAGCGAGTCTCTCTCTCCCCATCGTGTCTCTCTCTTCCAGCGTGTGTCTTCCCATGTCCGCTCTCCCCTTGCATGTCTCTCTCCCCTGCATGTCTCTTCCCCATGTGTGTCTCTGATATCTGCTCTCCCCCGGCATGCCTCTTTCCCCCAAATGTGTCTCTTATGTCCACTCTCCCGTGCATATCTCTTTCTCCACATGTGTGTCTCTTATGTCCGCTCTCCCCCTGCACGTCTCTTCCCCTGGGTGTGTCTCTTATGTCCGCTCTCCCCTGCATGTCTCTTCCTCCCCCATGTGTGTCTCTTATCTCCAGTCTCCCCCTGCATGTCTCTATCCCCATGTGTGTCTCTTATGCCTGCTCTCCTTCTGCATGTCTCTTTGCCCCATGTGTGTCTATTATGTCCGCTCTCCCCCTGCACATCTTTTCCCCTCCATGTGTATCTCTTATATCCACCCTCCCCCTGCACGTCTCTTCCAACCCATGTGTGTTTCTTATGTCCACTCTCACTCTGCATGTCTCTTTCTCCCATGTGGGTCTCTTATCTCCGCTCTCCCCCAGCATGTCTTTTCCTCCCCCATGTGTGTCTCTTATGTCCGCTCTCCTCCTGTTTGTCTCTTTACACCTCGTGTGTCTCTTATTTCTGCTCTCCCCCAGCAAGTCTCTTTATCCCCCATGTGTGTTTCTTAGGTCCGTTCTCTCCCTGCACGTCTCTCTCTCCATGTGTGTCTCTTAAGTCCGCTCTTCCCCTGCATGTCTTTCTTCCCCCTTGTGTGTCTCTTATCTCCACTATCTCCCTGCATGTCTCTTCCCTCCCATGTGTTTATCTTATGTCCACTCTCCTCCAGCATGTCTCTTGCTCCCCCATGTGTGTTTCTTATTTCCTTTCTCCCGCTGCATGTATCTTTCTCCCCATGTGTGTCTCTTATATCTGCTCTCCCCCTGCATGTCTCTTTCCCCATGTGTGTCTCTTATGTCTGTTCTCCCCCAGCATGTCTCTTTTCCCCATGTGTGTCTCTTATGTTCATTCTCCCCTGCACGTCTCTTGCCCCCATGTGTGTCTCTTATGTCCGCTCTCCCCTGCATGTATCTTTCTCCCAGCGTGTGTCTCTTATGTCCACTCTCCCCCTACATGTCTCTTCACCCCATGTGTGTCTCTTATGTCCACTCTCCCCCTGCATGTATCTTTCTCCCCATGTGTGTCTCATATGTCCACTCTCCCAGTGCATGTCTCTTTCCCCCATGTGTGTCTCTTATGTCTGCTCTCCCCAGCAAATCCCCCAGCGACATGTTGCATTCCTGGTGCGGACGAGACTGTGTGATTTGCCTGCGCACAGATCACATATGGAGTTAATGGTGCGCACGGTCATGCGCAGTCAAGCGCAGCACCGTGCGCTCCCATTATAAACATAGGAGCTCGCGGCCTGGGTCCACAAATGTGAACCCAGCCTTAGGGTGTCTAACGTCAGAAACACGTTGAGAAATTCCCCCAAATGATTTTTTAATCTACAATGTATGCAAAATTAAAACTTTTGAAGCTTTAATCTATTGTGGACTCACTTATTTTTCCTTTATATGTCGGTACCGTATTAAAAATGGAAGATTTTGGGGGAATATGTTACTTTAATAATATCTAATTTATTTGTAAGAGGCTTCAGTGAAAAAATAGGAAGAAAAACAGCAATGTGGAAAATTAATATCTTGTTTTTATAATAGCTAAATATGATTTTGTTTTAGTTATCAAATCTTAATTCAAATCATATTTAAAACAAAATCCCCATAACAAATGTATCCACCAAAATGAAAATTGCATTCTGTTAGGTTTAGGGAGTTGAAATCACGGACTTATGTTTTACTATTATTCATTGCTGTTAGTTGAAAGGAACATAATACTTTATTTCATATAAATCCATGAACCATAGAAATTACCATTAATCATGAAGAACATTACATTACATTTATTTATGTGTCCATGTTTTAATCTAGCTTGTGGCAGAAGTCAATAATGTTTATTATACACTAAAGTGTGAATATTAAAAATAATGATTTTCACTTGTGATTTATTATAGGTAACTGTATCAGAATTGTGACAGTTTCATAATGACATGATTAATAATGGGGTAATTATTTAGTTCAAATATATAACCAATACAAAGCCATTAAGCATTTCTTTCTAGGAAAATTGATTTATATATTTTGCTTTTATCTTCTATTTTAATTAAATATAGTGAGACACTGTATAATACTGAGATGTACTTTATGATTTATTTTTAATAATACCCACAAATTTAGAATATAAACTTTCCTAAGGTGTCTATGTATTTCCAAAATATAGTTATAGAGCTTCCTTGAGAAAGCAGTCATTGTGTATCAAATTTTATAATCAAGTTCTAAATCAAGTCATCGGTTTTATTGTCAGGCCAGGTTAGTATTGGGCTTCATTTATCATTATTTTCTAGTAAAATAAAACAAGTGGTTTGCTTGACTTTTGCTCACCTATGATATGCACCACTTTTGTTAAATATCCTCCATTAAGAGACAAATATGTTATATAAGGATGTTTTTATGCATTGTTTATATGCCTATGATCAAGAACTTTGTTCGAAACACGTCAGGCGTTTAGGGCCAGCCCCCGCATGATGTTTAATTCTCGACATGGAAATAAATAATTGAAGATTTTTATGAAAAGACACCTGGTACTGGAACTTTTCTTCTTCCTTTGCTATTGCTAATGAGTGGTATCCAGCCACTTGTTCCTGGCACCTGTGTTCATCCGAATCTGGTGAGGCACCATTAATCCCCTTCCCTGCTCCCAGTATGACGTTGGATTAAGTGACAAGTACTCATAAAAATGTCAATTTACTGTCCCACTTTAAAAAATAAGTATTTGAGATTTTTTGGCACATTTTAATCCAAATAATGTTTAATCTGCTCCGTGACACTATTTGCACCATAAATTAGTGCCATTAGCTCCCTGCATTCCTATTCTTAAAACTGGAACAAAAATGGCCATGTCTTCCTTTGTTCTAGATTTTACATTTCTGGATACTTTCTAAAAGTTTTTTACAATCTGGGTGGAACTATGATGAATTTATCAATACACATCCAATATTTTGATACTATTGACTGAAATTATGGCAGTGTTGCTGCCAGCAACTTCAACAATTCCTCAAATCTCTGGAGAACAAAAAATTTGGAGCCTGAGATATTTAATTTGCATTCAAGTCAATTTTTCTTACTGATTCTAAATCTGACATTGTTTTCCTTTTCTAGTTAATGAGATTTGATATTCGTACAACCGATTGAACATTCGTACTGATGTCTACTAAACATAATGCATCTTGATACTAAATGTACAGCCAAGGTGAAGGAAAAAATATGGCATTCTTTTTACTAGTTCAGTGTAATTTATTTATCTATAGTTCCCAAGAAAATTCTGTACAACCATAGGAAAAGTAAACCATGCATCTGCCTCAGCATTGTTCAATTAATTTTTGAGGTGTGGATCTTTCGTGAGTCCTATGATTTAAAGTCAGTCAAAAATACCCACCTTAAGCTCTATTGGCTGTCCTATGATTTAAAGACAGTCAAAAATACCCACCTTCAGTGCTAGATATTTTCTGCAGATGTAGTCGAAGCATCTTCCGTCTTTGTTTAGAGCCTTAACAAACTACTTAACATAACCTAAATTGATGTGCAGTAGTGGTAAAATGATCTTATTCCTGTCAACCAATGGTTCTGCAAGTACATTCTATTCTTTTACTACCATTTGTTCTTTCGGAGTCCACAGTATTCTCAGCCAGTGCTCATTTTTGTCCTACCATCCCAGAGACAGATAAAACAGGGATATTGAGTGAATACACTCTGCTTTCCCCGGTTAATATTCACTATCATTAGATCCACACAGATTGACCACCAGGGGGACTTGTTGGGGGACGTAAAAGAGAATTGAAAGTATTAAAGCGAACCTGTCACCCCCTGGACATCAAAAGCTATAATAGCCACCTTCTGCAGCACTAAGGCTGCATTCAGGGAAGGTGTCTATAAGCTTTTGATGCCTTTATACTATTAAATATGAACTTATATAAAGGTTTACTCTTAAGAAGACCTAAGACGGGAGGCGGGGTTTCGCGCTCCTCCGACCCGCTCCTCTTGTCAGTCATGGTGCTCGCCTGCTGCTGCCTCCCTCATGAACGCGCACCTCCGTTCTCGTCTATGGAGCCGCGCATGCGCTGTGCGCCGGGTGTCCAGGAAGTCGTTGGGCTGCGTGTCCGGGGAGAAGAATCACCCCAAAAAGCCGGATCCCGGATTGTCCCGGATTCTCCTGGTTTGTCCGGATCCGGGCCAATCCGGTTCTCCCTAACATGGGAGCCTGTGGGGCCGGATTGCCCGGTCCGGGCGAATCGGGGAACCGGATACCGGCGGCTGCACGCCGCTGTTGAAAAAACAGCAGCTGCGGCTGCAATTACAGCCATCCGGCTGCACACAAGACCAGAGGGCACATTTGGCCCTCCGGTTCTCTGTGCTGATCCGGTCCGGGCTGTCTGGTTTACACCGGACAGCCCTGGACCGGACTGCGCTGTGGTGTGAAGCCAGCCTTAGAAACAAAAACAAAGTTCCCTTATCAGAATTGACAGAAAAGGATGCTTCCCTGTTTGAATTGTATTAATTGTAGAGCTATGATAAAAGGTACTGTTTTTTGTCATGGACATACACAGAGGATGTATAAAATCAATTATTATTCAGGTGTGAGTTAGAATACATAATCTACATGCTAGAATGCCGTATGGTCTTAGGTACATAGGGGAGACCACCTGCGATATCAAAACTCGCCTTAGTTAGCACAAGTATTCAGTTCACAATTAGAGGGTGGATCTCCCTGTACCTAAGGACTGTGTAGAGATGGGCCATAAGGATACTGATCTGAGATTTTGATTATAGATCATGTGCCTCCATTTAGACGTGGTGGAAATAGAGTCGCCCTGTTAAAAAAGAAGGAACTTGAGTGGATATACAAATTGAAAACTCTAAGACCAGATGGGCTAAATGTTGATTTTAAGTTACACACCATAAACTAAGTGATATTCTGCAGTTTTGCTCTATATTCCTCTTTTAGTGGTAACTTAATCCCATTGTACTGCATAGAATTGTTTTTTATGATAATTTTATCATTGAGATTAAAATAATTTTAATATCTTTCTCTTGTTTAGGTGGATGACTGAAAGCAAACCCAAGATCACCATACTGTCTCTTTCAAATTGGGCCAATAATAGAAAAAGTGTCTTTTTGAGCTTTTTTTGATATTATAATAAAAATGTTTTTTGAAATGCACCAGTTCGTTGAAATATGTTGTCAGAGCATAATGTATGGGCAGTGAACCAGAGCTGGTTGATTGAATGAGTGGTATGGAGATCTGGTTTAAGTGTGCGCGGGCTGGAGCTTCAGGTTGAATCCTGTTGCTTCCAGCATACATTCACTCTAATGGCTATGGGTAGTCCTGAAGGGGCACCTAAGCTATATCCAGTATCCCCTAGTTAAAAATGTTTGGGTCCCTGTTATCATGTTATAATAGCCCGCTTTTAAAGGGTTCATTGAAGAAAAACCCATATTAAAAGAGGTAAAACAAATTGTGACCGGAATGAAGGCAGTAATCCGCCGCCGGCCAGTAATAAGGATGGGGTGATGGAATTTGATGCATGCGCGATGATGCAATTAATGACGTGCACTTAGCATGCACGGTCAGACCCGGAAGACACCAGGATTACAGTCCACATGGCAAGACAGGCGATGGGGAGCGCAGATCATCCATCATGGTAATACTTATCTTTTATTCACACAGGTGTTCCACATGGTTGATTATAACCAATTAAATTGTACTGTAATAACAGTCCTGGTACGACTGTATATATAAAGAACTATGATTGCCCTTTATTGTAATAGCACTATGTGGCACAATCTATTGTTTACTCTGTTCATATATACAGATGTTTTGAGAATCTTTTATTACTTGACTATTAGTAATTTGATGCATAAAAGTTCACCTGTACACTTGATGCACTATGCTTGAGAAAGACCGAGAGGTTGACACATTGCATCACATGTGGCTGGATTAAACAGTCCACTTCACAACTGAAAATGGAGTGCTGCCTGTTTTTTTGATTTTTACAGTTGCAGTGGAGCTCTGCCTTAACAGGAAGTATTGCACCCACTTTTATTGCTGTGTTTGTGCTGATTCTTCCCTTTTTTTCATAGATAGAATAGATATAAACAGAAAAAGCTGAAAAAAAGCTGCACAGCACACAAGATATAGTGTGAACTGGTGCAAGCTGTGAAGCTGGAACGAACAGAAAAAATTCACTGCAGCACTCAGTTACTACCAAAAGTGTACACATGCTAATAAGCGGTTTATATATGAGGAAAAAATGTAAAAACGTACGCTTTTTCAAAAAACTCAATATTCTTATCTTTTTATCTACTGGGGTTCTTGGTACATATATTGGCCAATATCTGTTTGCTCATCAACCACTCCACGGTGACCCCAGATATGATGACATCCCTGTCCTCCTTGTCCTCCCTATCAGACCACCTGAGGGCGATGAGGGTGCTAAGTGCAGCTATGGAGCCAGCAACTCCACATATTAGACATAAACAGAATAAAAGCTGCACAGCACTCAAGATATAGTGTGAACTGGCGCAAGCTGCAATGCTGGAACAAACAGAAAAAATTCACTGCAGCACTCAGTTACTACCAAAAATGTACACATGTAAGTCGTAGTTTTTAAATATTTTCCTCATATATAAACCGCTTATTGGCATGTGTACATTTTTGGTAGTAACTGAGTGCTGCAGTGAATTTCTTCTGTAGATAGATAGATAGATAGATAGATAGATAGATAGATAGATAGATAGATATAAGAAGTTAAAAACATATTAGACATAAAATAATATGCAACTTTGTAGTTCTTTTTCAATTTATTTCTATTGCGTGTTTTCCAGTTTTATATATTCATACAACAGTGTAAGAGAAAAAAATGGTTACAGAGAGTAAATTAGTCAAAAGCAGGGTCATTTTGATGTGTCCGCAGCGGAGAATGTCCACCTGCGGACACAGACATGTGGAGCCCGGCCAGCCAATTCGGATGTGTCCGGGGGTGGGCCGGAGCGAGATCAGCGGCGGAGATCTCCGCCTCCCCGCCGCCGGTAAGCTCCGGGACATGTCGGCGGGGAGAAACAGCTGATTTGACAGCTGTTTGAATCTCCCGCTCCGACACCGAGAGGAGATGTCGGCGCGGGAAGATTCAAACAGCTGTCACATGAGATTACCGGCGGCGGGGAAGAGGAGAACATTAGAGGCTGAGCTGATCTCCCGGTGGCCGTCGGTGATCTCCTGTGACATCACCGGCGGCCACCGGGAGATTTTTCAATGGGTCCGCAGCGTTCTCCTGCGCTGTCAAGCACAGAACACTGCGGACCCATTGACACCAATGCATTCTTTGTGCACTTGGGGACGCTTGCTGATTTTCCAAGGTCCCCGAGCGCCCAAAAAATGCAACATGCTGCGTCCCGGGTGCGGACGCTGGACACCGGAAGGAGCAGATATCGTCCGCATCCGCACCCGAACGCAGCAAACGCAGGCACTATGCATTCCTATGTTAAACATAGGAACCGCAGTGCGCATTCGCTTGCCTGCGTATGGGAAGGCAGCATACGCTGCCTTCCCATACGCAAATGTGGAGGCAGCCTAAGCTTTCTTTGATCAAACAGAATAACATCCTCCACAAACGTTTTACTAAGGCAAATTAAAAATATTAAAGGGACTGATTCGGGAGATATATCTTCACAGAGCTTTTATGGACAGTCAAAACACCAGCCACTCTGCTTAGTATGTCCTAGGAATGGCTTACACTTTACCCTTTCACCACTTATAATAATAATAAATCTTTATTTATATAGCGCCAACATATGCCTCAGCGCTTTACAATACAGTGATTGGTTTACGAGCGGTCATAGGTAACAATAAAAAATATACAATATAGTAAGTAATTAAAGTAGAGAATCAATGTAAAAAATCCAATACACTAAGCAGAGAATCAATGTAAAAGTACAATACTTAAACCAGAGAAACAGTATAAAAATTAAAACAGAGAAACAATGTAAGAAATACAGTACAGTAATTAGATACAGTACAATAAGCGTAGAATCAATGTAAAAAGTATAATACAACAATTAAGGCAAAAATAAAGGTGACACTGCTCAAAAGAGCTTCAATCTGCAACGGGATTGGGGCTATACAAGGTACAGGGGCTTATTACAGTGATGGTCCAGGCATCTTGAGGAAGTGGGGGATAGAAATAAAGTTACATGAATGGTCACCAGACTTTGAAGCAGACACATCTGAAGCAGGCTATATCAGGTCCTTGATGGAAAGGCTGCTTCGTTTCATCCATGAGTAGTTCACTTGGCAGTTGTATAGACATAATTAAAACTGATTAAAAAAATGGTCCGTCACACATGTTGGTATAAGTGTAATGAGTAGGTCATCGTTCACACTGTGGCTATTATGAGAAAAAAAGTAGAACAAAAACAAATGAGCATAAACTCAGCCGTAAGTAAATAGTAATAATACATATGAATAACAAAAGTTACTTAGTTGACACTATTTTAATAAAAAAAAGATAGAAAATTCCCCCAACAGTGACATGTTTTATACAACCAGCATGATTTCTAGCGATTTTAGTTCACTTTACTGTGCAGGTGTCATGATCCCTTTGCACAGCACGTCAGAGATAGTAATGTCATTATGCTATAACTGGTACCTGGGTGTGCTGAGTTTTCACTATGCTAATCTTCAGAGCAGTCTTCCATTCTGATTCTGAGAGGGGTTGGGTTGCTCAGGTTTTTAAAAACACATTGATTGCTCAGTTACATAATAGAGCATTTTGCTATATAACTTTACACTCGAGCCAGCTAATGGGACTAGTGGTGTCACAATGACCACCCTTCTTTCCCTAATTTAGTAGCAGCTAAAAATCTACGAGGGACTTCGGTGTGTTCTAATCCTGCAGTAATGATAATGGGTTTGGTGCTCGCCAACAGCCCCTGACCAACGGACGCCAAGTCACATCCATAGCAACAACTGAATTCACGTGACCGCAACAGATCATCTGACCGTGGATATTCGGTGACGTCAGCAGACCGGAAGTTGGGCGCATTACCGTCGGCCGCGGTGTTTGCAGACCCGCCTGGGTTCCACAGTATTGCGGGGAAACTGACTAGTCGTTCTTAGGGGCGCCAACTGAATATGACGGAAGGACTTACCACAACGAACTAAGGCTGCTTTCACATCAGCGTTTTTTTTATATCGCAGTAGATGCGGTGAAAAAACCGCATCTGCCGCGATTACCGCATACTGGCTGCACTTGCGGCACGGTTGCGGCACAGTTGCGGCAAGCCCCATACAATGTATATGCGGGCTTGCGGCATGTGCGGCAAGTGCGGTTTTGGCACTTGCGGCAGGTGCGGCCGTGAAAAAAAACGCGGTCAGCGGTTTTCATATATATATGAAAAATTATATATAGCTACATTAACAGTAATAATCAAAAAGGTTCTAACTGTACCATATACTTCCAGGCAGAAGTATTCCATCTAAACCGCACCATATACAAGCAGAATATTTATAAGGTGTGTATGGTTCATGAGGTTTCATTGGACATACCACCCCGGTATAATCAATAAACATAATTAAATTTTGTTTCATTAGACTCTTCTATACAAAGAGACCACCACAGAAGGGGGCCTTTATCAACATAACCAAACTACCTCAAGGTGAGATTGGTGATTTAATATTCTACACATCAACTTGGAACCATAAGCAGTATTAATTACAAACCATTTTCCTTAGATGACAACAACACACTGAAGAGACGATATAATGATACACAAGTGAAGATCCCATAAACAACATTCCACCAGTGGAAACAACCACGTGATACACCTACTTTTATGAACACTGTTTTTAATAATTGAACATGTTACACAACACACTGAAGAGACGATATAATGATACACAAGTGAGATCCCATAAACAACATTCCACCAGTGGAGACAACAACATGATACACCTTTTATGAACACTGTTTTTACTAATTGAACATGTTACACTGACGTAAGATTTTATAAATGATAACAAATTTTAGTTTTAAAGATTTTGGAAATAAATCAATATTTTTAATCCAAATTGGTTTATGACATAATTCTAGATTGTATGGGATCTAATTGGAAGGTGTCTATATAGTAAGCGCTAGATCTTAAATATTAATTATTAATTTTTAACCCAATATTATTCAGCCCCTTTACTTTCAGTGCAGCAAACTCACTCCAGAAGGTCAATGAGTATCTCTGAATGATCCAATGTTGTCCTAACTGACTGGTAATGATAAATAGAATCCACTTGTGTGTCTCTGTATAAATGCACCTGCTCTGTGATAGTCTCAGGGTTCTGTTTCAAGTGTAGAGAGCATAATGAAGACCAAGGAACACACCAGGCAGGTCGGAGATACTGTTGTGGGGAAGTTTAAAGCTGGATTTGCATACAAAAACATTTCCCAAGTTTTAAACATCTCAAAGAGCACGGTACAAGTGATCGTATTGAAATGGTAGGAGTATCAGATTACTGCAAATCTACCAGGACCCTGCCGTCCCTCTAAACTTTCATCTCGAACAAGGAGAAGACTGATCAGGGATGCAGCCAATAGGCCCATGATCACTCTGGATGAACTGCAGAGATCTACAGTTGAGGTGGGAGAGTCTGTCCATAGGACAACAATCAGTCATACACTGCACAAATCTGGCCTTTATGGAAGAGTGGCAAGAAGAAATCCATTTCTCAAAGATATCTATAAAAAGTCTCATTTGAATTTTGCTACAAGCCACTTGGGAGACACACTAAACATGTGGAATAAGGTGCTCTGGTCAGATGAAACCAAAATCAAACTTTTTGGCTACAATACAAAATGATATGTTTGGCGTAAAAGCAGCTCATCACCCTCAAAACACCATCCCCTGTCAAACATGGTGGTGGCAGCATCATAGTTTGGGTCTGCTTTTCTTCAGCAGGGACAGTGAAGAAGGTTAAAATTGAAGGGAAGATGGACGGAGCCAAATACAGGACCATTCTGGAAGAAAACCTGTTGGAGTCCGCAAAAGATCTGAGACTGAGATGGAGATTTATCTTCCAAACCCAGGCAATGATCCCAAACAGAAAGCAAAATCTTTAAATGGACTGGTTCAAAAATAAATGTATCCAGGTGTTAGAATGGCCAAGTCAAAGTCCAAACCTGAATCCAGTCGAGAATCTGTGGAAAGAGCTGAAAACTTCTGTTCACAAACAAGGAAAAATGGGCAAAAATTTCAGTCTCTCAATGTGCAAAACTGATAGAGACATACCCCAAGCGACTTGCAGCTGTAATCGCAGCAAAAGGTGGCGCCAAAAAATATTAACTTAAGGGGGCGAATAATATTGCACGCCCCACTTTTCAGTTTTTTATTTGTTAAAAATGTTTAAAATATCAAATAAATATTGTTTCTCTTCACAATTGTGTCCCACTTGTTGTTGATTCTTTACAAAAAAATTAGAATTTATATCTTTATGTTTGAAGCCTGAAATGTGGCAAAAGGTTGAAAAGTTCAAGGGGGCCAAATACTTTCACAAGGCACTGTATATCTAGATAACAATGCAAAATGGTGACAAAGTGTAAATTACAAACTGTTAGCATTTTACAGCCTTGAAATAAACACAGATATTATAAAAAGCTCAGACAGCCCCTTTAAAGTAAACCTGTCACCTAGATAAAGCACCCTAGGCTATCACTACCTGTCCCTGCACCTTCCTATTATTATTCTAACTATCCCTCTCTGTCCTAAATGTGTGTTGGGACTGTATTATAAAATATTTTTATACCTTAATGCTTTGTACGTCAATGAAGCGGGGGCTACCCTTACAACCCCCCCTGGACGTCCTCTTTCTCTTCCTCTCTCCGCCTCCTGCAGCACTCATGGAGCACTCAGTAGCGTTCCGGGTATGACGTCGAACGCGTCATTTCTGGAACTGCAGGCTCGATACACCTGGTAGGTGCATCGCCCGACTTCAAGCTGCACATACTCAGAACGCTACTGAGACATCCTAAACAGGCTGGGGGTCGTGCATTGGAATATCAATAGCATGCCTATTGGGGCATGATAAAGACTACAGGAGGCTGCAAGAGGATGAGAAAAAGGACGCCCAGGGGGCTAGTAATGATAGCCCCCGCTTCATTAACATATGAAGCAGTAAGATAAAACAACATTTTATAAAACAGTAACAACACACATTTAGAACAGATAGGGATAGATAGAATAGTAATAGGAAGGTTCAGGCATAATTATAACAGGTGCAGGGGTTGCAATCGCACCCAGGCCCTGGAGCCTATGGGGCCCCGAAAGTCTCTTTGGCCCATAGAAAAAGAGTATTGCTATTAAAGATTTGCAATAATTGAGGGCCCCATTGGAGCTTTTGCATCGGGGCCCATGACCTTCAAGTTGTGCCACTGGGTGCAGGGACAGATAGTGATAGCCTGGGGTGCTTTATCTAGGTGACAAAGAAAGGTAGTAATTCGGTATTATTTAGCAGCACTCAGTAAAGAGAAGCAGATACCAATAATTAAAGTAGACCTGTTTATTCTGGTTTGTCCACTACGCATTTCAACAGCGTCCTGCTGTCTTCCTCAGGACCCCACCTGAGGAAGTCAGCAGGCCACTGTTGAAACGCGTAGTGGACAAGGCAGAATAAACAGGTCTACTTTAATTATTGGTATCTGCTTCTCTCTACTGAGCGCTTCTAAATAATACCAGAATTACTGCCTTTCATTACCATTATCCCTTATGGGATCTGGCTGGAGCTGCACAGTAGTGAGGAAGCTTAGTTAGAGAACTAAAGAACCTGCCTGATGTCAGAAAAATCCCTGGTCAGCTGACCTAGGTGGAACACATGACCGGAGGAGGTGGCTGGGAGCGCCGACACTTGGAGCGGTACACAGTAATCAGCAGCTACACGCTGACACCGTGGTTGTGCACGGACAGCACAACCAGTCCAGATGAGTGGTGATTACCGCCACTAAAAACTATATCCTCACTAGACCACCGGGTATTATTCAAGACTGCGTCTCTCATTTTTGTAATTTCATGTTATCTAGGTCTCATGCGTTGATATAGGAGTCCGGCTTGTAGATCGCGCTGTTCGAAAATTTGGCCAAGAAAATGACTCCAAGGACCTCGGATCTTTAAAACAAAGATCTTTATTCCTCCCAGACTCGACGCGTTTCGTGTACCCACTGTACACTTCCTCAGGAGTTTAAGGATACACAGCCACCATGAATTAAGCATGTTAAATAAAGCCCTTAATTCATGGTGGCTGTGTATACTCAAACTCCTGAGGAAGTGTACAGTGGGTACACGAAACGCGTCGAGTCTGGGAAAATAAAGATCTTTGTTTTAAAGATCCAAGGTCCTTGGAGTCATTCTCTTGGCAAAATTTTCGAACAGCGCGATCTACAAGCTGGATTCCTATATCAACGCATAAGATTTATACAACTCTCCTGGATGATTGCTGCGTTCGACAGGATCCAATTGTCTGGTTTATTAGTGGTTGTGTCACACACAACCCGACCAGGTGAGTGGACCATACTTTTATATTGACTGATTATATCGATAAACCCTATTGTGCGCTTCCTCTCCATTTATTATGTTATCTAGGTGACAGGTTCACTTTAATCTCACGTCCTATTACATGATCATGCATGAAAATCACATTTGACATATCACATAATAAATCAGTTGCTGGGGGAAGTCATGCACTCTAAACTGTCTGGCACTTTGGATACTCTTAATCTGCCCATGAGTATAACATATGATTTTTCAGGGCAATGAATGCTTTGCAAAATGGTGATTTATGGGGATTTAATTAGCCGCCAATCAAATTTTTTTGAAAATGGCCAATTAGAAGTTAAAAAGATTTGATGATTTCCAAGAGGAGGCAGTAAATTTGGTCATTGGGTTCAGACATAATTTACTTTATGTACTTCCCCATAAGAAGTGGCTCTCAATTTTCATTAAAAAAAAATTCAAGACACTTGAAGGAGTTAGCTTAAAGGATGAGGTTCATTTTCGGCATTTATGGGCCTGAAGAGTGAGAATTGTAAGATTCTTCTATATGATGCTGTGTGAATTAGTCTCTGGTCCACTGTGTTGCAGATGTCAGTTTCAGCACAACTCATCACACAGACAGGGTTTGAGAATGCCCCTCTAGTATAGTCAAGTGATATAACTCCAAGTAGCTTATCTTTTAGAACACACCGGTAAATTTAATTTTATTTTCTTTAACACTGAGTTCCCCCAACATGAGACCTTCTAAAGGTAAGGGTTTTCACTCCCAGAATCTCACTAACAAAAGCTAGGATAGACAAAGGAATACATAAATACCTTGTTTTATGAGTTAATTTGCTCCGTGACTTGACTTTTGACTCAATTTGCTCTTTTGTCAAATTAAATTTCCCCATTAAAATTAATTGAAACTATTAATCCGTTCCAGCCCCTACTTATGGCCCTCATCCTAGTACATGACCCCCATCATGGTATATATTTTGCCTATCCTGGCACATGGCCCTCAACCTAGTATATATGTCCCAATCTTTATATATGTGATCTCCCATCTGGTAAATGGCATTCCGGCACATGGCACCCCATCCTGGAACGTGGCCTTCCATCCTGACACATGACCCATCATCACCCATGCACATTTTTAATAAGATTTATATTCACCCATCCTCCTGTCCCTGCAGTGCACCGTCATCATCTCATGCAACCATCTGATGGTATCTGAGAGTGCAAAACTCACATGTTGATCAGATGATCCATGCTCTCTGATCAGCCTATGTGCTCTCGCACACAGTCAACTGCCTGCATAAGGAGAACGCCACACTGCAGGTGACCGGAGGAGGGTGAGTATATTATTTTTAAATATACAGCATGATGGTGACAGCCCCCAGGATATTGTATTTGCTGCTCTCCATGACCATATGATGGGTGAGCTGAGCAGGGAATATTCAGTTGCTTAATGAGAAAGCACACATGATCAGACAGGAGCTGCTCATCTGCTCATGACTCACATTTGTGCTTGCATCATAAAGCAAAAAAGATACAGAGTAATGGCTCGTATCTTAAAAAATTCATATGTTGGTGCACTCTTACTGTAAGTTAAGGTACCACTGTATAGTTCAAGTTTCTCAGTAAATCTAGTTTGTCAACATTTTGGTAGAGTATTTTTGCTGCGAAATTTTTTATTCTTTGATAGGTATTAGCATTGAGTCATCACACTTCTCGTTAAGGCTTGCTCACAGAGCTGTTGGTTCTCTTATGTAGAAGAATCAGGTCAATTATGTTATCGACACTCGGCTCAAACTCTAATATGGTCATTTACTGTAAAGCGATTCTCTTGTATGAATTGCAGCACAGGTGAGAATAAGTTTGAGAACTTGATTTCTCCATGTTATCAAATGTCTGTGTTGGCGTTTATTCGACTACACTCAGTTGACTTCAGACCAATTGTTATCCAACAAAATATCAGTTAGCACTTGGCCATGTTATACGCTCATGAGCGAGCCCTTACAGTATGGTCTTTGTGTAAATCTTTTTCAAGCTCACATAAAGCTGCTGGGATTATAAATGTGCTATCTGAATGATTTAATTTATTGAACTTGTGTATAGATGGGGAAACCTGCAGATGTTTTGTTGTGACTGATACTAGATTAAATGATAATCAACTGTGTTGGAGTGAAAGTTCTTCCTATGCAACTATCTTCTGGACGCCGTGAACTAATTTGCTCCCAATTTGTAACACTATATACTGTTAATACAGATGGATGCTTTTTCTTAAATAGCTACAACAACCCGTGCATTAATCAGCACAATAACAAACGACTGCTGCCTTTGTTTCATTGAATCTCTATTAGTCTTCAAAAAGAGGAAACATTGACTGCTCTTAATGTGTGAAGTCAGGCAAAGGGCAGGTCTTCAAGCTGTATACTTTCTATGTGCCATGATATGTTGTGAAATTTAGTGCAGTGGGAATAGTATTATCTGTCACAAAAATGTACCACTGTTGCTTGAACTGGTAACCTTTAAACCTACGGCAGGCAAAAAATGTAATAAACCCCCAGGAGGTAAAATAAAGTTTAGATGACCTTTGTATGATTTTCAAGTTAAATAGACATTGAAATAAAATCGTATCAAGATGAACATGCTAAAAAATCTATATATGAAAGTGTAAGAATATTTACATAAACTAGAATGTGATATCCATAATTAATAATAGAATTAAAGTGGAACCTTGGATTATGAGCATCATTCGTTCTGGGAATGTGCTTGTAATCCAAACCACTTGTATATCAAAGCAAATTTTCCCATAAGAAATAACTGAAATGCAGATGATTCGTTTCACAACCCAAAAATATCTACTTTATTCATTTAAAATTATAACAGGACTGCAGTTAATTGCATTTCTATGGTATGTAGAGTATTCATATATGCAGAAATGTAATCAATTAGAGTATGTAAAGTTGGTTTAGTAGCAGCGTCACACATGTACAGTATCAAATAAGGAGGCTCCATGTTCAGAGCGCAGTGAACACACAAAGGCCAGAGCCCAGAAGTGAGGAAAAGACCGCGATTGATGGCTTATGCACTAGAAGCGGTGAGTATTATTAGTACTCTACTGTACTGTATATATGCAGGGAGGGAGGTACAGTACTGTAGAGAGGTGGGAACAGCTCACATTAAGCTCTTATTCCAAATTTCCAAATCTTGCTCTTATACCGAGTTACAATCTTTAAAAAATATTAGCTTGTCTTACAAAACACTCTTAAACCAAGTTACTGGTACTGTAATTTGTGACCATGACTGACCTGATAATTTTTACATTGATCTGAAATTTGCCTAAAACAAAAAAAAATATATGACAGTAAAAAAGTTGGCATAACATTAGGGGCGGACTGGCCCAGGTGACAGGGTGACATTTGCCCCCAGGCCGGTGGTTCAGTCCTTGTTTAGGGCGCCCAGATAGTGAGTGTCTGCGGGATCCGTGACTGGAGCGGAGGCAGCAGGTGAGCCAAGGAGTGAAAACATCCCACCCCCCGGTCCTCTCTTGGCACCTGCAGCACCCCCCCTTGTCACTTTGCTCCAGCAGCACCGCCCAACCCCCTTCCCGCTCCTCACTTGGCTCTAGCAGCACCCCAGACCACCCACCCCGGTCATCACTTGGCCCCGGGACAGCCACCCAGGGCAAGAGCAGCCAGCCAGCCCCTGCATAACGTGATGCCTCATTCTAACATTCGTGTTTAAACATGAACGTGAAAAATGGTACTGGTATGATCAGTGTTTTGGATCAATATGTCATTGGTGTATGGTCTGTGTCCATTTTTATGAACATTGTGTTTTCAGTGTTTTTAATGTATGATTAAATAAATAACTAAATTACAAAGCTTCTCCTATACTTTGGAATGTTAAATACATAAAGCACATAGATGGCACATCAACGCCATCTGTATTGTGTATGTGTCTTCATTAACTCATAGTCCCTTTTAAACCGTGAAACACAAAAAATGGAAATGTCTTCATTAGCTTTCCACGGATTAATGGTCAATGAAAAAACACAGACATATGAGTAGCATGATAGATTATACTGCGTATGTGCAGGGGTGCATTAAGCTTCCTGCCGCCTGAGCGTAAAAGCAGGAGGGGAGGCATGTGCTACCGCTACTAGTGCGGGTAAGGAGCGGGGGAGTTTCTGGCGGTGTCGCCCTAGTGGCGGGGGAGAAGAGGGAGGATGTTAACTTGTTAGAGCGGTGGTGGCAGCGGGCGGCCAGGAGAGAGGAAGCCGCTGTATTCAAGGTGCCGCCCCTTCAGCATTGCCACTCCCCCTGCCTCCTTGCTGCCTGAGCCAGAGGGCTCAGGTTGTCCAGTGACGACTAAAGGAAATTCATCCTTTCACTTCAAAACAGTTCATGTAGAAGTTACCATGCAAAATAAAAATGAATGAGTGAGTGAGACTCTATTGGCACATACACATGTGCAAAATGATAAGTATGATGATGTACTAGTATGCAGTAGTGTGTAGTATGATAGGTACGACTCATGATAAGTAGCATGCACTAATAAGTAGAGTATGTCAGGATTTTAATCACACCAAGGTTTACGTAGCATGCAATAATGACTGTATAAATGCATGTTAATAAATATAAATCATATATATAAAATCAAATACCAGCATGCGTATTAACCCCTTCATCACCGTGAGATTTCAAATTTTTTGTTTATTTTTTCTCTCCCCTTCTTTCAAGAGCCATACTTTTTTATTTTTTCATTAACATAGGCTTATGATGGCTTGTTTTTTTGTGGAAAAATTTGTAGTTTTGAATGATCATTTATTTTACCATATAGTGTGCTGGGGAAAGGAAACCCAAGTGCGATAAAATTGCAAAAAAATAGCAACTTCAAGACTGTTTTCTGGGTTGTTTATGTATGACTAGCTGGGAGCCCGATGCACATGCATCGGGATTCTAGAAGGGCGAGTCTCTGACTCGCAATGGCCGCTTCGCGGCCAATGCTTCGCGCTGCAAAGGCGACTCGCCATGCCGCTGCGCGGCATAGCGAGTCGCCTTAGAACTGCTCGCAATGGCCGCTGCGCGGCCAATGCTTCGGGCGTATCCACATGACCACGCCGACTCGCATTGTGAGTGGACTCAGAAGGGGCAAAAACCCATTCGCATTATATAATAGATGTTTACTAATGCTGAAACTGATGTGTCAGTATGATTCCCGTTTTCGTTTCAAGTTCATAGATACCAAAAGTATACTTTTACTTTTATCTTAGTAATGAAAAAAGTTCAGAAATTTGTAAAAGAAAAAAAAGAATTGCGCTTTTGTCAATTACTCTATACTATATTGTATTTAATTCATGTTTAAATTTTGCACCTATACTTACTGAGTGAATGCTGCATATACTACTTATACACAGCATATAAAAAATTATCAGTGTGTGCAAAACACTCTCAACCTAATCTCTGGCTAGGGTCACATCTGCGTTTTTTTTTTTTTTTTTTTAAACCTGATCAGGTTTTGAGCTTTCAAAAAGCTCAAAACCGGAGCAGGAGCAGCTCCCCATAGGAGCCCATTATGGTAACTGGATTGCTTTACAATGATGATGAAGGCTAATGTTATGTATAGCCGAAACGCGTTGTGTTTGTATATATAATAAATCAGAATTTCCTTGAAATAATCGGAGTAATCAATGAACCATCTGGAAGCGCTCCTTGACAAACTGGAAATCCTTCTCTATACTGTACTTGTTGAAACTATGACCCCACACTGTTGCAAGTTGGCCTTTAGGTCTTTGGATATGGAAGTGGTGGTTTTTGCACCATTAACACAAACCTTCAAAGACATCTCTTGTCAATTTTCCTTGTTTCCTGACATCTGGGGAGGTTATTGATGGTTCCATGTTTGGATGTTTGGATGTTTCTTAGACCCCCTTCACACTGCATGATTTCCCTGATCAGTGTCCATCAGTGTTTGTGAGCCAAAACCAGGAGTGAAGCTTGCAGAGAAAAACTATAATTAAAAGATTGACACCTGAAACTATAATTGAAAGATTAACACCTGTTCTGTGTTTTGGAGGCACTCCTGGTTTTGGCACACAAACACTGATGGACACTGATCAGTGAAATCATGCAGTGTGAAGGGGGCATTAATCTCGATGCGCATTGTTAACCCTTTGGAAGTCTTTTGTTTGCTGATAATATCAGTTCTAATGTCCACAGGCTGCTCCTTTGTCTTCATCATTGTGATATGCCTTTTTAAAAAACTGAAGCAATCGTTCATTGGCTAAGTCATGTGACATGTCATGTGGAACTGACAATTTATCACAGGTAATTCTCATTTGTGATTTACAGGTGAGTCAAAATGTGTTTCCATGTTAATTTAATGCAAAGGATGCCAATAGCAGTTTCACTTCAAGCTTTAGATTTTTCTATTTTTCCCTTACATAATTTTTTTGCTTTAAATTGTTGTTTAGCATTTGCTTTTTTGTATTTAACACAAGTGCTCAATAAAGAAAAGCTGTTTCACTTGATTCACTTTTTTCAGGAGATATTATACATTATGTACTACTTATGTGCAGAATGAGATCTTGTCTCTTCGATATTTCAATCTTCATATGCACAACCTCCGGCATGATTTTCCTTCATGTCCATTGCATCTATCTCCGTGAGATCAATGATGCCTGTCTCCTGCCACCTGGCACCTTCACTTCACAGCCCAGGGCCCTCAGCATCACCCCATTCATGACATCATCAGCTTCCTACATCGGTAATCCTACTTCCTGTGACCCCGCTCCATTGCCGCTTGGTTACCCCCAGGTAACCTACAATTGAACTAAAGGACAGACTACAAGACTACAAGATGGATGCCTATTTTAAACATTTTTTTTCCTATTTTCCTACTCTAAATTTGGGATTTGTCTTATGTTCTGGTGCATCTTATAATCTGGAAAAATACAGTATATGAAGTAAATCTTTGTTGAGATCCCTGACTTGGGTACAATTAGGCTTTTTCCTTAGCATTACCATTATACAAGAAACAAGAAAGAAGCCATTACTTAAATGACATTAACTACACTAAAGTGTCAATTCCTAAGCTCCATTTTTGTGACATTAGTAATGCTTCATATTTTTTTTAGTTAACAAAAGAAACATAATTTCAATTTCCTTGAAATGCTGTATTAAGTGCTCTGATCCATGATTTTCTTTAATAGAGTGTTGTGTATGTACATCTGTGTTTATTCATTGAAACTTTTAAATTAATAATTAAGAGAGAGTGTTTCAGCTTTATGATTCTGGGTCAGTCCTCAAGCATTCACCATTTGTAAAAATATGTCCTATTTAAAATATAGAAATATATATTTTGAAAGAGTGGAATGCATTAAATTATGTCCCATGGCAATAAAAAATATAGCTGCATCTGCAATGTTTTAATATTTTCATGTGGAAATTAAAAGGTGCCGTGAAGTTTTAAAGCACAAGCTTTGCTTTCAAGCACTCTGAAGTGGATTTTAAAGAGATTCTTTGCTATCATCCGTGCAATTTTGCACAGAGGAATCTGTCCTCTAAATATAAATATACAATAATCATAATAAATAATGTAGTAGTGTACTTTTGATCATTTGCTTTCTTCTACTTCAGTTATTTTATTTGATAGTGCTTTCTGGTTTGAACTATTGCTGTAACATTTCGCTTGCAAAATTATGTGTGTATTAGCATAAACCCATGCTTAACATTTATTCTATAGCCCCCTAGACAGAAGTCAAGTAAGCATAGAAGGTCAGGAGAATATAATTTTTAAATGTTACTACCATAGAGCTGTAGCTCTAGAGGATTTTACATAAATTGTGCAGATTTCTTAAGCTTTATCATCTCAGGACCTTAATAAATAAAAGAATGATATACATCTATTTCCATTGTTCTTAAAGACCAAAACAATTATAGATTCTTATATTTAAGATAACGATGTAAGGAGGAAATAATTTTTAAATGCTACATAATGAACACAGTTACTTTCTCTGAGTTTTCAGGGAATAAGTAACATTTATAGTTAAAAAGTCTTTGAGAAGTACAAGAATACATTTAAACCAAAATAAATGATGATTCTCAAGGCAAAACTTCCAGACTGGGAAGATACGAAGAAACAATTTTTCTCTAAGTTGGTCATATACAGCTTTTATATAATTATATATAAAAGTATACATAAAAGTTAATTATGGCATTCAGTTTAACATCTTAAAGAGTACCTGTCACCTAGTTTATGTCCCCAAATCTATCACTACCTGTACCTGCAGCTTCCTAGTACATCCTTAAGCATCCCTGTCTGAGCTAAATGTGTGATGCAATGGAAATAAAGATGGTGTCATCAGAGTGAAGACGTGTGGGCATTCTCTAAGGGTGTATGTCTCTCCTCACTCTGTGGTTATCACACTCTGGTGGGCATGATAACCTAATTCCAAGTGTGGTACTAGAATTTAAAATTTGTGTGATGCTTTTTCCTGATATGATGCTGTGCACATCATTTCTGGTCTTGTCAATTGTGAGTGAGTAATTGGGTGTACTTGCCGTCTTCAGAAAGCATAGCGCACATACTCTGAAGTTGGTCAGTACACCCAATACACCCCCACAGTGCGCAGGACCAGAAATGATGAGACCACGCATCAACATGCTTGGAATTAGGTTATCATACCAACCAGGGTGTGATATCCATGGATCGAGGGGAGACAAGCACTCTTAGAGAATGCCCAGAGTGACTACACTTAGAAGACATCACATTATTACCATATAAACATGTATGTTATAAAATTACGTTGTACAACTTCATGGCAGCTACAGCGGCACTGTTGCCACGGTAACCGCCATCGGGTCCCGGTGTTCAGTGATCCTTATCCCCACCCCGCCCCCAGGATCATGGTGATTGGCTGATTGAAGAGTCAATCACTGTGAACCTCTGCCAACAATGGAAGAGGCTGTGGAGCCGCTCTGATGGGAGTGAAGGAAGCGATCTGATGGGATGATCACTCCCATCAGAGCCGCTCCACAGCCACCCTGCACCCACCGCCTGTACCTCCTGCTCTGCCGCTGCAACTTCCTGCTCCTTCCTCCTCCCACCCTCTTTCTCCTCCTTCTCCTGTCCCCCTCCGTGCACTGTGCTTCCCTGCCTCCTGCTCCGCTCCTGATCTCCTGCCCCACTCCGTGCCCTCTGCTCCCCTGGAGCCCGCTCTGCTCATAATCTGCCCCCCCCACCGTGCCCTGTACTCTCCCACCTCCCACTCCCCTCCTGATCTGCCCCCTTTAGTGCTCTGTGCTCCCCCACCTCCTGTCCCGCTCCTGAAATTCTCCCCCTCCTCCTGCCTCCTCATGCTCTGTGCTCCCCTGCTGCCCCCACATGCCTCCGCTCTCTGCCACCACCAGTCCTGCAGCTCCTCAGCTGCTGACAGCTGAGGAGCTGCAGAACACCAATCACCGGGCTGTCAGGAGGATCGGTGAGGTGAGTATGGATGGATGGGATGGATGGGATGGGATGGATTGGATTGGATGGATGGATGGATGGGATGGATGATGGATGGATGGAATGGATTGGATGGATGCATGGGAGGATGGAGGGGGTCAAGGTCATGCTGCACAGTACATCAGATCATTGCCATACACTGCACCATGACTCTGACCCCAGAGACTACAACAAGGGATCAAGTGTCCACTTTTAGTCTCTGGGGTGAGAGTCATGGTGCATGATACAGCAGATCATTACCATACAGTGCACTATGACTCTGACCCCAGAGACTACAACAAGGGATCAAGTGTCCACTTTTAGTCTCTGGGGTGAGAGTCATGGTGCACGATACAGCAGATCATTACCACACAGTGCACTATGACTCTGACTCCAGAGACTACAACAAGGGATCAAATGTCCTCTTGTTGTAGTCTCTGGGGTCACAGTGATTGTGCACTGTATATTGCAGATCATTGCCATACAGTGCATCATCACGATGACACTAGAGACTGCAACAAAACACGTGATCCCTTGCTGCAGTCTCTGGATGTAGAAGAAGCGATTGAGCATCGTGGGACCTTCGTTTTGGACTACGTCGGACGTTAATAAAGATGGAGTCTCAATTAGTGTTTTTTTTTATTCTAATAAAAATATTTTTCTCTGTGTGGTGTATTTTTTTTTTTTTACTAAATACTAGAGATTCCTAATGGCCGGGTCTAACATTGGCCCAACATTATGAATCTCAGGCTTAGTGCCAGTTGCCAATGAAAAAGCTGGTATTAACCCCTTTATTACCCAGTTTGCCACCGGCACCAGGGCAACTGGAAGAGTCTGGGTACAACGCCAGAAAATGGCGCTTCAATGAATGCGCCATTTTCTGGGGTGGCTGGGGCCTGCAATTCGCAGCATGGGGGGCCCAGAACGCTTGCGCCTCTCCATGCTGAGGATTACAGCCTCCAGCTGCCTCGCTGTACCTGGCTGGACCAAAAATATGGCGGAGCCCCAAGTAATTGTTTTTCTAGAATTAGTTCTAGAAATAAAAAAAATGGACTTTGCTGTATTTTTGGTTGCCAGCCAGGTACAACGAGGCAGCTGGCGGTTGTTGGCAGTCCGTAGCTGCCAAGTTGTACCTGGCTGGACCAAGAATATGGCGAAGTCCTACGTCATTTTTTTTATTACTTCTACAAATAAAATGACACGGAGCTTTGCCATATTTTTGGTTGCCAGCCAGGTACAACTTGGCAGTTGGGGGGCTGGAATCCTCAGCGTGGAGAGACCCAAACTTTGTGGGCCCCCATGCTGCAAATTGCAACCCACAGCCACCCCAGAAAATAGTGCATTATTTAGAGGCACCATTTTCTGGTGCTGTACCCCAACTCTTCCAGTTGCCCTTGTGCTGGTGGCACACAGGGGCTCTCCATACACGACATGGTGTTTGCTAACAAGTTGAATGAAAATTATCTCCAATTGTTAGCGGACACCATGTTGCGTATGAAGAGCCCCTGTATGCCTAAACATTGGAGCTCCCTCACAAGTGACCCCATTTTGGAAACTAGACCCCCATGGAACTTATCTAGATGCATAGTGAGCACTTTGAACTCTCAGGTGCTTCACAAATTGATCCGTAAAAATGAAAAAGTACTTTTTTTTCACAAAAAGTTTAGTTGTTCATTTTTACAGATTAATTATGAAGTTCCTGGGGTTTCAAAGTGCTCAGTATGCATTTAGGTAGGTTCCTTGGGAGTCTCTTGGGTCACTTGTGGGGAAGCTCCAATGTTTAGGCACACAGGGGCTCTCCAAATGCATAGTGTCCGCTAACAATTTGAATGGAAAATCAGCTCACATTGTTAGCGGACACCATGTCACATTTGGAGAGCCCCTGTGTGCCTAAACATTGGAGCTCCCCCACAAGTGACCCCATTTTGGAAACAAGACCCCCCCCAGGGAACTTATCTAGATGAGTGGTTAGCACTTTGAACCCCCAAATCTTTAACAAATTCATCCGTAAAAATAAAAAAGTACTTTCTTTTTCACAAAAATTTTTTTTTAGCCTAAATTTTTTCATTTTCACATGGGCAAAAGGATAAAATGCAACCTAAAATTTGTTGGGCAATTTCTCCTGAGTACACCGATACCTTATATGTGGTCATAAACCACAGTTTGGACGCATGGCAGGGCTCAGGAGGGAAGGAGCACCATTTCACTTTTTGAATGGAAAATTAGCTCCAAAAGTCAAATTGCGCTCCTTCCCTTCTGAGCAATGCTGTGCGCACAAACAGTGGTTTATGACCACATATGAGGTATCGGTGTACTCAGGAGAAATTACCCAACAAATTTTAGGATCCATTTTATCCTGTTGCCCATTTGAAAATGAAAGAATTGAGGCTAAAAGAACATTTTTGTTAGAAAAATTAAAATATGCATTTTTTTCCTTCCATGTTGCTTTAGTTCCTGTGAAGCACCTGAAGGTTTAATAATCTTTGTGAATAGAGTTTTGAGTAGCTTGAGGGGTGTAGTTTTTGGAATGGTGTCACTTTTGGGTGTTTTTGTCATGTACACCCCTCAAAGAGACTTCAAATGTGATGTGGTCACAAAAAAATGGTTTTGTAAACTTTGCTGGAAAAATTGAAAAGTTACTGATGAACTTTGAACCCTTATAACTTCCTACTGAAAACATTTTTTTTTTTTCCAAAATTGTGCTGATGTAAAGTAGACATGTGGGAAATATTATTTATTAACTATTTTGTGTCACATAACTCACAGGTTTAGCAAAATAAAAATGAAAAATTAGAAAATTGCAAAATTTTCAAACTATTTTCCAAATTTTTTATTTTTTCACAAATAAAAGCAAAAATTATTGACTTAAATTTACCACTAACATGAAGTCCAATATGTCACAAGAAAAAAATCTCAGAATCGCTAGGATCCGTTGAAGCATTCCAGAGTTATTACCTCATAAAGGGACACTGGTCAGAATTGCCAGAAATGCCAAGGTCCTCAGGGTCAAAATAGGCTGGGACTTGAAGGGGTTAAAGAGTTGGGAAATTTTTAGTATATTTTTTTCCTCTACCTCTCCAAAGAGTAAAAAAAAAAAAAAATTTCCACCCATTTAGTCATATCAAGGCTTGTTTTTTTTTCTGTTGGGCAAGATGTACTTTTTTTGATGCTGTGCATATTACCTTACAATGTACTTGAAAATGGGAAAAAATTCCAAGTGAAATTGAAAAAAAAAAAAAATGGGATTTTGTTTATATAGTGTTAATTCTGCAGTACAAATTACCATGAAAATATGATTCTTCAGGTCATTTTGATTATTCTCAAAGTTTTTCTAATTTAAAGGGACCCTGTCAGCTTGTTCTACCTCCTCTGCTATCACTACCTGTCCCTGCACCTTCCTAGCTGATCCCTATCCTTCCCTGTCTGCTCTAAAAGTGCCCTATAAAGATGAGAGAAACATGACTTGTATACTTACATTCTGTCTCCATCCGGAGACTGGAAAGGTAGGCTTTGGGGCTCCATTCTCCCTCCTCGCTTGCTCTCCGCATGCCCCGCTGGGCGTCATCAGTCTTTCTTCTGTTCCACCTCCTGTTTTAAATTCCCGCATCCCTTGCTACTGTGATGCCCGGTTGTAATGTCACTTCCGGATCGGTGTATTGCGGGGGCTGATCACATGGTATGGACCGGCTCCGGTGCATGTGCAGTGTACATATTGACCTCAATACCACTGGATATCTGAAATTACTACATGATTCAGATATCCAGTGGCATTGAGGTTTCCATTAATGAAGAATGGCCCCAATATCGTTGTACTCCAAATGCCACACCATACCATCAATTATTGTGTTCCAACAGTCTTGGAGGGATCTATCCACTGTGGGTTAGTGTCAGACCAATAGCGTTGGTTTTGTTTGTTAACTTCACCATTCACAAAAAAAGCTTGCCTCATCACTCATCTGAAGGCAATTGTCTATGCTGTGAAGATACGACATGTGCAGCATCTGAAACAACGCATACTGGAAGCCTGTGCTAGCATTTCTTCTGCGGTGTTGCTATCAGTGTGTCAAGAGTGGGAGAAGAGGGTTACATTGACAATCCAACTCAATAGGCAGCACATTGAGCACATTTTATAAGTGGTCATGAAAGAATAAAATTGCATTAAAACCAAGTACACCATTGTATGTCTTATGAAATTTTCAGTACGTTTGATGTGTCACATGACCTTATTCCCATTGAAAAAAAAATAAAGTTGGATCCAAAATGGCTTGAGAACAGCTTCCATAGTCACCACTCATCTCGAAAAGCCTTCCCCCTCCTATATACTAATGTGCCACAAACAGGAAGTTGATATTACCAACCATACCCATAGTATTTAGGTGCATTCATATGAATGGTCCACCCTGCATATATATATATATATATATATATATTATAATAAAACCCTAAGGCTACTTCCGTCAGGATGTAACGGTATGCTACGTCACATCCTGTCTGAAGTCGCCTCTACACCCACTGTGGGTGTTCTAATATAGTCGCCCGCACACACATACACACACACATACACACACACACTCCACTATACTTACCACCAGCCCTGCGTCTTCCCCGCCAACCGGATCCGCATGGATCCGCCCACATGTCGCCGCCCCACGGAGACTTCTCGGACGCCATATTGGATCCAGTCCTCCGAGGGGCGGCGACATGTCGGCGGATCCAGGTGGCGGGGAAGATGCAGGGCCAGTGGTAAGTATAGCGGAGTGTGTGTATGTGTGTGTATGAGTGTGTGTATGAGTGTGTGTGTCCACCTCTGCCCACCGCACTGCGCTGACCACTCTGCTCACCACTGACCACTCTGCCTACCGCACTGCGCTGAACATTCTTCCCACCGCACTGCAGTGATCTCTCTGCCCACTGCACTGCGCTGACCACTCTGCCCACCGCACTGCGCTGACCACTCTTCCCACCGCTGACCACTCTGCCCACAGCTGACCACTCTGCCCACCGCACTGCGCTGACCACTCTGCCCACCGCACTGCACTGAACACTCTGCCCACCACATTGCACCGACCACTCTGCCCACTGCTGACCACTCTGCCCACTGCACTGCGCTGACCACTCTGCCCACCACTGACCACTCTGCCCACCGCTGACCACTCTGCCCACTGCACTGCGTTGACCACTCTGCCCTCCGCACTGCACTGACCACTCTGCCTACCGCACTGCGCTGACCACTCTGCTCACCGCACTGCACTGACCACTCTGCCCACTGCACTGCGCTGACCACTCTGCCCACCGCACTGCATTGACCACTCTACCCACCGCGGACCACTCTGCCCACCGCACTGCACTGACCATTCTGCCCACCGCACTGCGCTGACCACTCTGCCCACCGCACTGCACTGACCACTGCCCCCTGCTCTGCACTGACCACTCTGCCCACTGCTGACCACTCTGCCCACCACTGACCACTCTTCCCACCGTACTGCGCTGACCACTCTGCCCACCGCACTGCACTGACTACTCTGCCCACCGCACTGCGCTGACCACTCTGCCCACTGCTGACCACTCTGCCCACCGCTGACCACTCTGGCCTCCACACTGCGCTGACCACTCTGCCCACCGCACTGCGCTGACCACTCTGCCCACCGCACTGCACTGATCACTCTGCCCACCGCACTGCGCTGACCACTCTTCCCACCGCACTGCTCTAACCACTCTGCCCACCGCTGACCCCTCTGCCCACCGCTGCCCACTCTGCCCACCACACTGCGCTGACCACTCTGCCCACCGCACTGCGCTGATCACTCTGCCCACTGCACTGCGCTGACCACTCTGCCCACCGCTGAGCACTCTGCCCACCACTGACCACTCTGCCCACTGCACTGCGCTGAGCACTCTGCTCACCGCTGACCATTCTGCTCACTGCACTGCACTGACCACTCTGCTCACCGCTGACCATTCTGCTCACTGCACTGCGCTGACCACTCTGCCCACCGCTGACCACTCTACCCACCGCACTGCGCTGACCACTCTGCCTACCGCTGACCACTCTGCCGACCGCACTGCGCTGACCACTCTGCTCACTGCTGACCACTCTGCCCATCGCACTGCACTGACCACTCTGCCCCCTGCTGACCACTCTTCCCACCACACTGCGCTGACCACTCTGCCCACCGCACTGCGCTGACCACTCTGCCCACCACACTGTGCTGACCACTATGCCCACCGCACTGCGCTGACCACTCTGCCAACTGCACTGCACTGACCGCTGCCCACCGCACTGCACTGACCACTCTTCCCACCGCTGACCACTCTGCCCACCGATGACGACTGTGCCCACCACACTGTGCTGACCACTCTGCCCACAGCACTGCACTGACCACTCTGCCAACCGCACTGCACTGATCGCTCTGCCCACCGCACTGCGCTGACCACTCTTCCCACCGCACTGCGCTAACCACTCTGCCCACCGCTGACCACTCTGCCCACCGCTGCCCACTCTGCCCACAACACTGCGCTGATCACTCTGCCCACCACACTGGGCTGATCACTCTGCCCACTGCACTGCGCTGACCACTCTGCCCACCGCTGAGCACTCTGCCCACCACTGACCACTCTGCCCACTGCATTGCGCTGAGCACTCTGCTCACCGCTGACCATTCTGCCCACTGCACTGCGCTGACCACTCTGCCCACCGCTGACCACTCTGCCCACCGCACTGCGCTGACCACTCTGCTCACTGCTGACCACTCTGCCCATCGCACTGCGCTGACCACTCTGCCCCCTGCTGACCACTCTTCCCACCACACTGCGCTGACCACTCTGCCCACCGCACTGCACTGACTACTCTGCCCACCACACTGCGCTGATCACTCTGCCCACCACACTGCGCTGACCACTCTGCCCACCGCTGACCACTCTGCCCACTGCACTGTGCTGACCACTCTGCCCACCGCACTGCGCTGCCCACTCTGCCCACTGCTGACCACTCTGCCCACCGCACTGCACGGACCCCTCTGCCCACCGCACTGCGCTGACCACTCTGCCTACGGCTGACCACTCTGCCCACCGCACTGCGCTGACCACTATGCCCACCGCACTGCGCTGTCCACTCTGCCCACCACAAAGCGTTGACCACTCTGCCCACTGCTGACCACTCTGCCCACTGCACTCACTGCTAACCACTGAGCCACTGCGCAGTGCTAACCACTGAGCCACCGCGCAGTGCTAACCACTGAGCCACGCGAGTGCAACCATGAGCCACCGCGAAGTGCTAACCACTGAGCCACCACGCAGTGCTAACCACTGAGCCACCGGCAGTGCTAACCACTGAGCCACCGTGCAGTGCTAACCACTGAGCCACCGTGCAGTGCTAACCACTGAGCCACCGCGCAGTGCTAACCACTGAGCACCGCGAGTGCTAACCACTGAGCCACCGCGCAGTGCTAACCACTGAGCCACCGCGCAGTGCTAACCACTGAGCCACCACGCAGTGCTAACCACTGAGCCACCGTGCAGTGCTAACCACTGAGCCACCGTGCAGTGCTAACCACTGAGCCACCGCGCAGTGCTAACCACTGAGCCACCGTTATCTCTGCTAACCACTGAGCCCCTGTATATTCTGCTAACCACTGAGCTGCCGTACAGTGCTTCATCTTCCCTCACCCCGACGCTTTGTCCTCCATCCTCCTCCTTCCCACCGCTCAGTGCTCCGTCCTCCCCCTGCCTGTGTCGTTCCATCCTCCTCCACCGCTTCCTCCTCCTTCCTTTGTCTGCCTCCCCTCCGACACTCCATCCTCCGTCCTCCCGCTGCCTCTGCTGCTCCGGCCCCCCCACCCCACCGCTTTGTCCTCCATCTTCCTCTCCCCCGCTGCTTTGTGCTCCGTCCTCCTACTGCCGCTTCATCCTCCCCCTGCCTGTGCCGCTGCATCCTCCCCCACCCCACCGCTTCCTCCTCCTTCCTTTGTCCTCCTCCCCTTCGCCACTCCATACTCCGTTCTCCTCCTGCCTGTGCTGCTCCATCCTCCGCCACCCCACCGCTTTGTCCTCCATCCTCTTCCTCCCACTGCTCTGTGCTCCGTCCTCCCCCTGCCTGTACTGCTCCGTCCTCCTCCAACGCTTCCTCCTCCTTTCTTTGTCCTCCTCCTCTCCACCAGTCCATCCTCCCCTGCCTGTGCTGCTCCATCCTCCCCCACCCCACCGCTTCGTCCTCTGTCCTCCTCCCCCCACCACTCTGTACTCCTTCCTCCCCCTGCTGCTTTGTCCTCCCACTTCCTGTGCCGCTCCATCCTCTTCCACCCCACCGCTTCCTCCTTCTTCCTTTATCCTCCTCCCCCCACCACTCCATCCTTCGTCCTCCCCCTGCCTGTGCTGCTCTGGCCTCCCCCACCCCGCCGCTTCATCCTCCGTCCTCCTCCCCCCGCCGCTCTGTGCTCCATCCTCCCACTGTCTGTGCCACTCCATCCTCCCCCACCCCACCGCTTCCTCCTCCTTCCTTTGTCCTCCTCCCCTCCACCACTCCATCCTCTGTCCTCCCCCTGCCTGTGCTGCTCCATCCTCCCCCACCCCACCGCTTCCTCCTCCTTCCTTTGTCTTCCTCCCCTCTGCCACTCCATCCTCCGTCCACCCCCTGCCTGTGCTGCTCCGTCCTCCCCCACCCCGCAGCTTTGTCCTCCGTCCTCCTCCCCCCTGCTGCTCTGTGCTCCATCCTCCCCCTGCCTGTGCTGCTACATCCTCCCACACCCTGCCGCTACCTCCTCTGTCCTCCATCCTCCTCCCCCCTGCTGCTCTGTCCTCCCTTCCCCCCCCCTGCCACGCTGTCCTTTCCCCGCCGCTCCTTCTTCAAAGTTCCTCCCAATTCAGCCCTCATCGCCTTCCCCATGCAATCTCTATTTCTATATTCTAGAAGACCCGATGCGTTAGAATCGGGCCACCATCTAGTATATGTGTATACTGTATATATATATATATACAGTTAGGGCCGGAAATATTTGGACAGTGACACAAGTTTTGTTATTTTAGCTGTTTACAAAAACATGTTCAGAAATACAATTATATATATAATATGGGCTGAAAGTGCACACTCCCAGCTGCAATATGAGAGTTTCCACATCCAAATCAGAGAAAGGGTTTAGGAATTATAGCTCTGTAATGCATAGCCTCCTCTTTTTCAAGGGACCAAAAGTAATTGGACAATGGACTCTAAGGGCTGCAATTAACTCAGAAGGCGTCTCCCTTATTAACCTGTAATCAATGAAGTAGTTAAAAGGTCAGGGGTGGATTCCAGGTGTGTGGTTTTGCATTTGGAAGCTGTTGCTGTGACCAGACAACATGCGGTCAAAGGAACTCTCAAATGAGGTGAAGCAGAACATCCTGAGGCTGAAAAAAAAGAAAAAATCCATCAGAGAGATAGCAGGCATGCTGGGAGTAGCAAAATCAACAGTTGGGTACATTCTGAGAAAAAAGGAATTGACTGGTGAGCTTGGGAACTCTAAAAGGCCTGGGCGTCCACGGATGACAACAGTGGTGGATGATCGCCGCATACTTTATTTGGTGAAGAAGAACCCGTTCACAACATCAACTGAAGTCCATAACACTCTCAGTGAAGTAGGTGTATCTGTCTCTAAGTCAACAGTAAAGAGAAGACTCCATGACAGTAAATACAAAGGGTTCACATCTAGATGCAAACCATTCATCAATTCCCAAAATAGATAGGCCAGAGTTAAATTTGCTGAAAAACACCTCAAGAAGCCAGCTCAGTTCTGGAAAAGTATTCTATGGACAGATGAGACAAAGATCAACCTGTACCAGAATGATGGAAAGAAAAAAGTTTGGAGAAGAAAGGGAACGGCACATGATCCAAGGCACACCACATCCTCTGTAAAACATGGTGGAGGCAACGTGATGGCATGGGCATGCATGGCTTTCAATGGCACTGGGTCACTTGTGTTTATTGATGACATAACAGCAGACAAGAGTAGCCGGATGAATTCTGAAGTGTACCGGGATATACTTTCAGCCCAGATTCAGCCAAATGATGCAAAGTTGATTGGACGGCGCTTCATAGTACAGATGGACAATGACCCCAAGCATACAGCCAAAGCTACCCAGGAGTTCATTAGCGCAAAAAAGTGGAACATTCTGCAATGGCCAAGTCAATCACCAGATCTTAACCCAATTGAGCATGAATTTCACTTGCTCAAATCCAGACTTAAGACGGAAAGACCCACAAACAAGCAAGACCTGAAGGCTGCGGCTGTAAAGGCCTGGCAAAGCATTAAGAAGGAGGAAACCCAGCGTTTGGTGATGTCCATGGGTTCCAGACTTAAGGCAGTGATTGCCTCCAAAGGATTCGCAACAAAATATTGAAAATAAAACTATTTTGTTTGGGTTATGTTTATTTGTCCAATTACTTTTGACCTCCTAAAATGTGGAGTGTTTGTAAAGAAATGTGTACAATTCCTACATTTTCTATCAGATATTTTTGTTCAACCCTTCATATTAAACGTTACAATCTGCACTTGAATTCTGTTGTAGAGGTTTCATTTCAAATCCAATGTGGTGACATGCAGAGCCCAACTCGCGAAAATTGTGTTACTGTCCAAATATTTCTGGCCCTAACTGTATATATATATATATATATATATATATATATATATATATATACACACATATAAAAAGAAAGAAAGAATCAGCACAAACCTGTATTTATTAGTCCAAGTGCAAATAATCCAGTGAGGATACAGTGTCCCAATATAGCATAGCGCCAATAAAAAATACAGGCAGCACTCCAGGAAAATGTGGCGAAAAGTGGACTTTAATGAGCTCAACGTGGTATATATATACATATATATATTATAGAAAAAGACTGAGGCGGTGCTCACCGATATAATGATTTTCTTCTTTATTGAAGGATCATCTTCAAGTTACATTTGGCAGGGGAGGGGGTGCTGGAAGGCAGTGGACAACGGCCTGCCGTTTCGCAGGCGGTGCTGCTTCGACTGGTCCTTGTCACGAAACGGCAGGCCGTCGTCCACCGTGTCCCTGCACCCCCTCCCCTGCCAAATGTAACTTGAAGATGATCCTTCAATAAAGAAGAAAATCATTATATCGGTGAGTTCCGCCACATTCTTTTTATATAAGATTTGACCTGCTATTCCTAGAGTGCATACAACACTGATTAGGAGCTCCGATTCCACGCTCAATTTACCCCTAACCAAATAGTATAGTGCCCAGGTTTCTTTCTCTGAACTCTGATAATATATATATATGTATATATATATTAGTGATGAGCCACCACCTCAATGTTCGAATTCGGTGCGATTCGTCGAATTAGTGATTTGTTCGTCGAATGTTCGTCGAACACCGCGAACCCCATTTAAATCAATGGCAGGCTGAAGCAAACACATAGGAAACACCTTTAAAGATCTCCAAAAGCTGCCAAACTACTCAGAATAGACAACAAACACCAGGAAAATTGACAACAATCCAAACACAGTACATATAGTCAGAGGCAAAGTGGCACTAGTTTTCTACATTAAGTAAAATTAGGTGGCAGAGTAAAAGGAGGATGAGACACAGGTATGGGCATGTCACACCCTTCTTAAATCATGTAAAACATAGCAAGGGGACTCCAACAAGAATCCTCACTCTTTCCAAAGGGTCACACCTACAGCAAAATGGCATCAATTTTCCCAGACCAAAAATTGCTGAATGGCCCAGCCTGCATGCATGGCACAGGGTCTGTAACAGGACCTGGCCTAGCATTTCAAGGTTAAACATTGCTCAGCAACTATAAATTTTGTGAAGTATTAAAGTAAAAAGTAGAGAGGTAGGTCAGTGACCTGAATAGGCCTAGTGGGCCGGATCCCCTCGAAGCTCATGCAAGCGCTCCTGTGGGACCACCATCAGTTTCATAGAATATTACAGGAAATAGGGAGGTCAGATACCTGTTTGGGCCTAGTAGGCTGGATAAACTCAAAGCTCGTGCAAGCGCTCCCATCAAAGTTATGTCCCGCCACACACTGGTGGGACCACTATCAGTTTCGTGGATTACTACAGAAAATAAGAGAGAGGTAGATAAGTGACCTGTTTAGGTCTAGTTGGCTAGATAAATTCAAAGCTCATGCAAGCACTTCCATCAATAATATACCCTGTCACACACCGGTGGGTCCAGCATTAGTTTTGTGGAGTACTACAGGAAATAATGGAGAGGTAGGTCAGAAACCTGTTCGGGCCTAGAGGGTCACATAAAGTCAAAGCTCATGCAAGCTGTGACGAAATGGACCCCTTTAATGTATAACCTATGAGGATTTCTTATTTCTCCAGACAATATTGTATTTTGGTTTGCAAACTTGTAATATGCTACTCATGGGTTACACAAAGTTTTCTAGGAGCCTGCTAGTATTTAAAATGGGTAATGTAATTATCTTGCCTCTTTGTATTGTATGTTATTCTCTACCTTGTGATAAGCAACTCATTGTTCTAGGAGAGTCTTGTAGATGCTTGGTGATGTTTACTGTGTGTAATGTAATCATCTCAACCCTTGTCAGAAAAGGTCATGACACTCAAAGAACTTAATTATACCAACATTCCATTGTATTGCTATGTCAATCAGTATGTGGCTCTCCCTTGCCTGCAATACAAAACTGGAAGTAGTCTTTTAATCAGCTTGAGATCCAGCCAATGAAAAGACAGTCTTATTCCACCAATTGTGAAGTCCCCAATATCCTGCAATGAGGGCTGAGGGTATATAAGGAGGACTGTTCACTTTGACCAGCAGATTGGATACATGCAGCTAATCTAGGATCTGCGGATCCAATTGGCTCGCCATAACCCCAGGCCTAGGCATTTTGGTGCCGACCAAGGGGCTCAGAACCTGGATTATAAAACCACAAGGACTTCAGCATCAACTTATTGGATTAGGCTGGGATAACAAAGACTGCATAAGAAAGCCACGCAGGTTGGGACAATCCAGTCACCTGCCTACAGACTTTGCCAGGCTTACTCAGCTTCCTAAATCTGGCATTATTTCTTTCTTGGTGGGTGCCTGCCAAAAGCAGGGTGCCACTGGTTTGGAGTAAATAGCCCCAGAAGTTCTGAGGCACGAATATTCTAAACTCTGGTGAGCCAGCGAAAGGGTAAGACTCTGTTGCCTGTTACATTTTATGTTTTGCTGGTTATGTGTTATATGCTGTAAACTGTTTGGGGATCCAATAAAGCCTTAATATTGTGTTTCCCTCACCCTGTGTTGTCTGAGTAGAGTTCCGCCCATGGTTAAGGAGCTTGGGCGTTCAGTTTTGGGGATCAGCCCTTAATACTGTAATTTCCTCGGATCAATAAAGTTTATCTAATCTAATCTAATCTAATCCATGTTGTCTTGCTAAAGGTGGCTGGGCCAATGGACAAGAGCACCCACTGACCCCATTTCTCCACACAAGCATTCCCATTAATCATATGCCCCGCTATACACAGGTGGGATCGCCATTAGTTTTGTGGAGTACTATATGAAATAATGGACAGGTAGTTATAGACCTGTTTGGGCCTAGAAGGCCATATAAATTCAAAGCTCTTGCAAGCGTTCCCATCAATGTTATTCACTGCCACAAACAGACGGGACCACCATTAGTTTTGTGGAGTACTAGAGGAAATAATAGAGAGGTAGGTCAGAGACCTGTTTGGCCTAGTAGGCCAGATAAACTCAAAGCTCATGCAAGTGTACCCATTAATAATATGCCCTGCCATATCCAGGTGGGACCACCATTAGTTTTGTGGAGTACTACATGAAATAATGGAGAGGTAGGTCAGAGACCTGTTTGGGCCTCGAGGGCCACATAAAGTCAATGCTCACGCAAGCATTCCCATTAATGATATGTCCCACCAAACACAGATGGGATCACCATTAGTTTTGTGGAGTACTAGAGGAAATAATGGAGAGGTAGGTCAGAGACCTGTTTGAGCCCATAGGGCCACATAAAGTAAAAGCTCATGCAAGCTGTTCCCATTAATGATATGCCCTGCTATACACAGGTAGGACCACCATTAGTTTTGTGGAGTACTAGAGGAAATAATGGAGAGGTAGGTCAGAGACCTGTTTGGGCCTAGAGGGCCCATAAATTTCAATGCTCATGCAAGCGTTCCCATTAATGATAGGGCCCACCATACACAGGTGGGACACCATTAGTTTGTGGAGTACTAGAGGAAATAATGGAGAGATAGGTCAGAGACCTGTTTGGCCTAGAGGCCACATAAAGTCAAAGCTCATGCAAGCTTTCCCATTAATGATATGCCCTGCTATACACAGGTGGGACACCATTAGTTTTGTGAAGTACTAGAGGAAATAATGGAGAGGTAGGTCAGAGACTTGTTTGGGCCTAGAGGGCCACATGAAGTCAATGCTCATGCAAGCGTTCCCATTAATGATATACCCCACTATACACAGGTGGGACAACCATTAGTTTTGTGGAATACAACAGGAAATAATGGAGAGGTAGGTCAGAGACCTGTTTAGGCCTAGAGGACCACATAAAGTCAAAGCTCATGCAAGCTTTCCCATTAATGATATGCCCCATTATACACAGATGGGACCACCATTAGTTTTGTGGAGTACTAGAGGAAATAATGGAGAGGTAGGTCAGAGACCTGTTTGGGCCCAGTAGGCCAGATTAACTCAAAGCTCATGCAAGCAATCCCATCAATGATATGCCACGCCACACACAGGTGGGACCACCATTAGTTTTGTGGAGTACTACATGAAATAATGGAGAGGTAGGTCAGAGACCTGTTTGGGCCTAGAGGGCCACATAAATTCAAAGCTCATGCAAGCGTTGCCATCAGTTTCGTGGATTGCTACAGGAAATAAGAGAGGTAGGTAAGTGACTTGATTAGGCCTAATGGACAGGGAAGATTGACCAAACAATGCTTTTAAACACCCAAAAATGGTGGATGTGAATACAGCTAATTTGTTCATCACTGATTCAATGGATAAAAAGGTTGAATATTCAAAAACAGGGGCAGGAGTGTCAAGGATGGCTATGAAGCTCGGAGGGCCCTACTCAAGTCAAAGCAACAAACAGCAAGGAGACCCCAACAACAGTCTCCTTTTTGTTATAAAATTAGAAACAGCCACCACTTAAGTGGCATCAATTGCCCCAGAGTAGAAATATGGAAATGTGGAGTTTAATGCAACACATTGCAAAGTGTGCAGTCTCCCCAGGCTGACACAGGGGTGGCAAAGTCCTTACGGACCCATGACTTGTTCATTTTTATAAACGTTAGTCTGTCTACACTATCATTGGACAGATGCGTGCGCTTATCCGTCAGCACACTACCAGCGGTGCTGAAGACACCTTCAGAGAGAAGGCTGGCTGGGGGAACGACAAAATCTCCAAGGCATGAGTGGCATGCTCAGGCCATTTTTCCAGTTTGGAAGCCCAAAATGAACAAGGGTCTAGTTGCCCAGTCATGGCATCGATATTGAGCGGTAGATACTCCTGTACCATCCTCTCTAGGTGTTCACTATGTGTCAGACTTGTTCTCTCTTCTGGCGTTGCAATGGATGATGTAAAAAATTGGTGAAACGATTCCACAAAATTGCTGTTACTAGACAGACTGTTACTGTTAACGTTTGAGCGATGATGACGACTCGATGATCCCAGGGATGGAAAGTTAGAACCAGGATATTCACTATGTGCTCTACTGGTGTTTGGGGAAAAGCAGATCTAAGATTAAGTAAAAGTTTCTTTTGATACTCCTGCATTCGTGAATCCCTTTCCAGGGCAGGAATCATTTGGCCAAATATACTCTTGTACCAGTAGTCAGCATTACTTCAGATTCTAACAATCCTAGAATCATGTTGCAGGTAGTGCAGCAAGAAGACGCTCATGTGTCTTGCGCATCTAGGAGGACCAAGTCCTTGTTGTGTTGGTGGCGGCGAGGTAATATTCACGCTTCTTTCCTCTGACCTCTCCTCCCAACCTCGCACACCAGAAATCCAGATCTCCCACATCTGCTGAGTCTTAAGGTACCGTCACACGCAGAATATTGCTAGGCAATTTCACTGGCAATTTGCTGATTGCAGTGAAATCATGGACACATTGTTTTATTTTGTTGCTGTGTACAAATGCTCCAGCATTAAACTCTGTCTCCAGAGCTGACCAGAACTCCTCAGCTGTGTGACTCACATTTCCCAGACACTTTAATGTAAACATCGCCTAATGGCGTTGAACCCTGCTGCCAGCATAGTAAGGAGGTGTGCTGGATTCCGTCTGAGCAGTTTGAACACAGGTCACTTTACTAGACAGGCTTTGGGTGGAGGACCTAGAAGAGGTGGACGAGGCAGAAGCAGTGGAGGTAGAAGAACATCTAGATACAGAGGATTGACGCGCAACCCACACAACCAATGCCACATGTGGTTCATTTCTTTATTCTTTAAATGCGAAACATACAGATGCCCCACTCGGGCATCTGTATGTTTCGCATTTATAGAATAAAGGAATTAACCGCATGTGGCATTGGATCTATTTTAAAAAATTATTCAATGGATGTCTGCTGTCTATTCATTGCCTGTGAATCCTGGTGGATCTAGGGTGGTGGAGCCTGACACCTTTCTTTACTATTGGACACACAGAGTCTCTCAAGGAAGCCGTGATGTTGTGTGCGACATGCTGGTGTAGGGCAGGCACAGCTTTCTTTGAGAAGTAGTGGCAACTAGGAATCTGGTACTGGGGGACGGCGACAGCCATAAGGTCTCGAAAATCCGCTGTTTCCACCAGACGGAAAGGCAGCATTTCCGTAGCCAACAGCTTGCAGATTGTGAAATTCAATCTCTTACCTTAGGCATAGGTAGGAGGAAATGGTCCACATCTGAGGGACCGAGGGCTGGCTGCTGCGCTGAGACAGAGTTGAGTATGGTGTCCCAGGCAAACTGTTGGTCTGTGAGGGAGGTCCAGGTGGACTTATTACATTGCATTCATGATAAGGTGGTGCTCTCGATGTCAGACAGCACTCAACACCAGCAGGTGTTTCCACTTTCAAAACGACCTGTCAATCACACTGGCTGTTGAGGGTAAAGAGGTGAAAGTTCTGTGTCCCAAAGCCTGTCTGAAAGCTGTCTCCACAGTCAAAGAGGATGAAGAGACTGCAGACGCACTTAATGGGGCAGACGGTCGTTGGCCAGGCTCGCTAGGCTGCATTGTAGCACAGTGAGCTTCCCACTGTGACTTATGCTTCATGTCCATGTGACGATTCATGCATGAAGTACTCAAACTATTCATTTTTTTGCCTCTACTCAGTTTTTGTTTACAAATTTGGCAGATAACATGAGTTGGATCATCCTTTGCAATCTGAAAAAAGGCCCAGGCTAGGCAAGGCTTAGAGCCCATGCGACCTGCAGATCAACCACGACTTCTGCACAAAGGCAGAGTTGCGGATGAGGATGCAGTTGTTGATGTGTTTCCAGGACTCCATCTCTGTCCAGGAAGCTGCAACCTAACCTCGTCACTAGCATCCTCCGCCACCTCCTCTGCTGAGCTAATCAACTGCCTAACTGTGGGTTGATAGTAAGTGGGATCTCCAACCTCATCATCACCCTGTGTGTTCTCACACTTGTTGTCCTCAGAGCCAACCTCTTCCAGCCCTGAGGACAAAGTCAAGTTGTCAGTAGAATAAGGTATCTGAGTCTCGTCATCATCTGCCTCATTGTCTCCACCAACAGGGGTTACAGTTTGGGAATGAGGGTCTACATTATGCTTGGACCCTTCTTCATCTGGGCCTGGATCCAACTCGCAAAGATTTTTGGCATTGGTGCAGATAATTTCCTCGTCTTGACTCAATGAAGCTTTGGAGCAGACTTCTGATTCCCAGGCTATAGTATGAGTGAACAGCTCGGCAGAGTCACCCTCATCTGTGTTTGCCCATAGTCAATAGGGCGGCTGGAGAGTTGCGAGCTGTAAGGAAGCAAGTGCGATTGGGATGACACCTTTGAGGACTGGAGTGTTTGTGATGTTGAAGAGAGCCCATTTAATGGAGCGCTTGATATCCATTCAAGCACCTGCTGTTTTTGGGCTTTATCTACAAGTTTTAGTGATGCTCTGCTGTGTAAGAAAGGGATGATATCAGATCGTCCACGAAAAGAAGTAGACATTTTAGTTTGGCTTGAAGACGGTATTTGTTCACCAGATGTTTCTGTTACTTTAGCACCTACCCCACACACAAAGATTTTAACTCTTTCCAACACGCCTATTCCTCTTTCCACCATCAGTAGACCTTTTACCACTCATTTTGGAGGGTAAGTAATTGGCAACTCTGTAGTTGTTGGCACAAAAAACAATAAATGCAAAACTAGCAGAGCTGTGTGGCCAAAATATGTTTTGGCAAGTAGTTTTGGTAACATGCAAAACTAAAGTGTTTTCTGCACTGTGTGGCAGTACTTTTCAAAGGAACAGTGAAGTATTACTAGATACTAAAACTGTGCTACTAGCCTACATAGTTTTGGTAAGTATTTTTTGGCAGATGCAATCCAAAAGTGTTTTCTACACTGTGTGGCAGTACTTTTCAAAAGAATGTATGGCTACCTAGTAAAACTGTGCTAGTAGCCTAAATAGTTTTGGTTGTAGTTTTGGTCACATGCAATACAAAAGTGTTTTCTACACTGTGTGGTGGTACTTTTTAAAGGCACAGTGAAGTACTGCTTGTTAGTAAAACTGTGGTACTAACCTAAATAGTTTTGGTAAGTAGTTTTTGGCAGATGCAATCCAAAAGTATTTTCTACACTGTGTGGCGATACTTTTCAAAGGAACAGTAAAGTACTGCTAGCTAGTAAAACTGTGATACTAGCCTAAATAGTTTTGGTAAGTAGTTTTTGGCAGATGCAATACAAAAGTGTTTTCTGCGCTGTATGTCTGCACTTTTAAAAAACAACACTGCAGTACAGCTATCTAGCCAAACTGTGTTAGTAGCCTAAAAGGATTTGCTTTGCTACATGCACTAAAATATGGAAATTACAAACAGTTGGTGTAGCTTTCTGCACAACAGTGCTACACCAATGCCTGCCACAGACTGCTGATAGCCAATATGGATTGACTGGGCTAGATGCAGTAAAAAGTAGCTATTATTGACAGGCGGTGTAACTTTATTAACAGCAGTGCTACACCAATGCCTGGCATACACTGTTACTAGCCAAAATGGATTTGCTTGGCTGATGCAGTAAAAAATGGCTATTACTGACAGGCGGGGTAGCTTTCTTCACAACAGTGCTACACCAATACCTGGCATACACTGCTGCTAGCCAAAATGGATTTGCTTGGCTAGATGCAGTAAAAAATGGCTATTACTGGCAGGCGATGTAGCTTTCTTCACAACAGTGCTACACGAATGCTTGGCATACAATGTTACTGGCCAAAAATGATTTACTGGGCTAGATTTGGCCAGACACTGTAAAAAACGCTTGCACTGGAACAGACTTGCTTGGCAAAAACTGTTTTTTAGGCTGGCTTCAGACTTGCAGATGCATCTGCAGCGTTTTGCAGATGCATCTGCAAGCATCTGCATGCAGACCTCGGCCCCTATGTTTATAATGGTGCGCACGGCGGTCTGCAGATGCTTTCAGACCGCCGTGCGCACCCATTCACTCCTATATGTGATCTGTGCGCAGGCGGATGCCTGCGTACAGATCACACACTCTCGTCCGCACCAGGGACGCGACATCTCGCGTCCATGGTGCGGGCGGGAGTGTGTGATTTGTGTGCAGGCATCCGCCTGCGCACAGATCACATATAGGAGTGGATGGGTGCGCACGGCGGTCTGCAAGCATCTGCAGACCGCCGTGCGCACCATTATAAACATAGGGGCCGCGGTCTGCATGCAGATGCTTGCAGATGCATCTGCAAAACGCTGCAGATGCATCTGCAAGTCTGAAGGCAGCCTAAGCCCTGAAAAGGCCTGCTTTTGGAAGTAGTCCCTAAACGTATCAACTATCTATCTAACTGGTAATTGAATCACTGTCTAACTAGCTTTCTCTGTAGAGACCTGTCTGACAAAAACTGCTTTTTAAGCCCTCAAAAGTGCTGTTCTTTAAAGTAGTCCCTAAATCTATCAACTATCTCTCTATCCAAATTGCAATTGAATCGCTATCTTACTAACTAGCTTGGTCTGTATTTCACATTGCAGCACCAGCAGTGGTGCTGTCTGACACTGAGCTGCAGCACTGAGAAAAGGGCGAGCAGGGTAAAATGGCCGGGTTTTATATGGCAAGGGCATGTGACATGGCCAGCCAATGACACAGATTCTTGTGTGAAAAAAGTGCACTTTCCTCTATGCGTGCTGATAGGCTGACAGACCGGACCACCCACAGTGAGTAAGAGGCAAAAAAAAAAAACAGGGATCTGCATATATGACCACAGACCCCTCCCTAGCCTCCCCCTTCCTAGAGACTGAAACTCATAATTACGTTCACCAAAAGCATTACTGTGAAAAGTCAGTAACGCTTTGGGTGATTGAACCGTTGTCGAACAGAAACTCGAATTACCGGATTTTTAGCAAATTGCTCGAATTCGTAGAATAAATCGAACACCTCCCAAAACAGGTCGAATTCGAAATTGGTGAACAATTCTAATCGAACATCGCTCATCTCTAATATATATATATATATATATATATATATATATATATATATATATATATATATATACACAGTATATATTTAGTTGAATAATGTGGTATAATGCCTGAACCCCAGCTCTATATGGCAAAAATGTTAATCACTTAGTGACCATCCTGCTTATTGTCTCACTTATACACTTCACTGTATTTTCTTGTTGAAAACAAATACAGGAAAACTACATTATTACAGTTTTATTTTTAACTTCTATTTATCAATTACGGTAAGTATAGCCAAGAGTAACTCATTTGTTTACTATTGAATTTCGACATTAGCAACTTTTTTAGATTTTCAAATGTCTTGCTAATAAGGTTGCTCAAAAAGTTCTTTAGTGTACATGTGTGAACAAGCATGGTAAATATGTTAATAATTGAGCAGATGGCATGTAGGCTTAGATTGAATCCCTCTCTTCCTATCTGTCAACCCTCTAAGTGATTGTGCAGTGACAAGAGTATGAGGCTAAGGAAGTGTAACAATAACACTGGACACCATCCAGAATATTTGTACAATCTGGGTCTAAAACTGCCGTTGAGGCCTCATATATGGCTGCAGAACATGTTATTTTTATATTTATTTAGGCTGAATATATCCCAATCATGTTATTTTTTCCAGCAACTATTGTTGCTGATAAATTCAGGGCTTCATTTAATTCATGGCACAAGTCTATCTTTAGAGCTACTCTAATTCCTTCCCTCTTAGCTTATTAAAAGTCGTACATATCGTAGCTCCTTAAAGCCATCTCACTATTGCAATGCAGTGATGTGCTCATTACATAACTTGTTTTTACCTCATGTTTTATACAGCTAACTAGCAACAGTAAGAAATGGGATGATAGCTCCAATTCATGTTATTTACTAGTTATGAGCCAGCATACTTGCCACTGCTTGATACTGAATCAAGATGCTTGAGATACTCTGTACCATTTCCCTGAAAATTAGACAGTGTCTTATATTAATTTTGCTCCCAATGATGTACTAGATTTATTTTCAGGGGATGACTTATTTTTCCATGATTCCCATCATCTCTTTGCAGCCGCCAATATCCCCATCATCAGCTTGCAGCCCCCATCATCCCCATGCAGCGCCCAAGATCCCTTTGCAGTCCCCAATATCCCAATGCAGCCTTCAATATCCCCATGCAGCCCCCAAAATCCTCCTGCAGCCCCCACCTTCCCCATGAAGCCCTCAATATCCCCATCATCCTCTTGCAGCCCCCAACTGCACCTTGCAGCCCCCATCATCCCCTTGCAGCCCCAATATCATATCTCCATCATCCCCTTGCAGCCCTTAGCATCCCTATGCAGGCTTCAATACCATATCCCCAACATTAACTCTATGCAGCCCCCATCAGCACACAGAGACATACACACAGACAGACAAACACACAGACACACACATACACAGACACACATTTTGCTCACTGGTCTGCCGCTGCAGAATTATGGGAGCCCCTCTGCTCTCTGCTTCAGTTGCATAGATGTACAGGCAGAGTCGGTAGCCAATCACAGCAGGCATTTGCCGGCCAATCACAGCGCAGTAGCCACTGGCCAATCACAGCTCGGCTGCTGCACGTTGATTGGCCGGAGTCTATAGCGCTGTGATTGGCCAACGGCTCCATCCGTACATCTACGCAGCTGAGGCAAAAAGCTCAGAGCAGCACCATAATACTGCAGTCATTTGGACAAGTGTGGTGGGCGGTTCAGTAAAATACACACATACAGCTGCATGCCCTGAACTTCTGTGAGATGACAATGCATAATGAAAAAAAAAATTTACTAGGGTTTATTTTGGGGGGAGGGCTCATATTTAGCAGCCTGACAAAATCCCCACTAGGTCTTATTTTAGGTGGATGTCTTATTTTGGGGGAAAACACGGTACTTGATTGAGTATCAGTGTATTTGTGGTCTATGATCAATTTCCTGCTCATGTATTTTGCCATTGATTTTCAGTCAATAAACATGTGAGGATTGCTTGCCAATCACAGTAATAATGTGGCCATTTAGTCAGTATAGTATGGAAAATGACCAGAAAGAATGTTTGATTGACCGAGATCTGGGAATCATTCGAAGAACTCATTGAAAATAAGCAAATTTCTTTATTGTACAAAAATTCAAAGCACAGACTGGCAAACAATTATAAAAACACTTAAAATGTGCTCATAGCACCAACACCTAAAACTATGCTCCCCTATGGGTTCTCTAAGATGTATAGCATACCCTAGTCAGGTTAATCCAAATTGGATCTAATACAAGGCAAATTAACAATGTTCAAGTGATCTGTTATCAAAGGATCAGAGTTATAGTAAACAATATACTGATTTAGGAATAAACAGGGAATAGCTTGATTCCTGTAGTGGTGTCTTAAATCACATTATCAGAGTTTGACAGCATGATCTAATAGGTTAAAAGGCATGTGTGGCTAAGAGATCCACCTGTACTTGTTAGCTGCACATGTTGGCTGATCAGATAAGACAACATGTGCAGGAATGATGTGAGCTCAGTACATGAGCTTGAAACAAAAAAAGACACATGACCAAGGATGTACCGATATGTACCTATACGTCCTTGGTCTTGAAGGGGTTAAACCAAAAGTTCTTTTGTGCTATAGTCATTTAAGCAGTGTAAATTGCATTACAGTTCCTGGTAGTGCAACATTAAACCAGCAGTCTTTTTGAAGGCTAATTTTAATAGTTCATATTCTCTAATACTGCTCTTAGCTGGTATTATATGGTAAAACTAACATGTCAGTATGATGCCTCGGGTCCGTCTGAGTTCGTAGATACCAAACATGTATACTCTTACTTTTATGTAAGGGGTGAAAAAAATTCAGAAGTTTAAAAATAAAAGAATTGCGTTTTTGTCGACATTTCCTGTGACCCGTAGGGTTCTCATTTTTTGGGATCTGGGGCTGTGTGATGGCTTATTTTTTGTGTCTTGAGCTGATGTTTCTAATGATACTATTTTTGGATATATGCACTATTTTTATTGCTCATTAATAGATTTTATTCCCATGTTGCAGTAACAAAAAAACCCATAATTTTAGCATTTGGACTTTTTTTCCGTTATTTACCCATCTGATTAATTGACTTTATATTTTGTTAGATTTATTTTGAATGAGCAAAAGGGAAGGTAATTTAAGCTTCTGTAGTTTTTTTTCATTGTTTTAGAAACATTTTTTTTTATTTTTTCTTTATTTAACACTGGCCCCTAGAGGGCCACAGTGCTGCACAGTCCAATCGCTTGTGTTATCTAGAAATGAGCTATAGCACATCTCTACATAGCACAAATGATCATTGTCTATGGATGCTGGTGCTTCTCAGCCATCCACAGGATGCGATTGGAGAGAGCTTCCGGGGTCATCATAGGACTCCAGGCTCTCAAGGTAACAGATCGAGATCCTGTGATCACTTCGTGGGATCTCTGATCACAGCGAAAGGCAGTGTGATCCTCACTGCTGGGCTTTGGATTATGCTGTCAATGAATGACAGCGTGATTCAAAGGGTTAACACTGCCAATTGGATTGCTGGTCCGATCTGTGGTGTTAGCTACACATCTCAGCTAATGATATCAGCTGAGATGTGGGGGGGAAAAAATGTGAGCTCAGCATCCAAGCTCACAACAAATTAAGGGAGCCCGCACATGATGTACACAGTATGTCATGTGTTGTAAAGAGGTTAAGTATGGTAAACTACAGGCAGAATGATACTATCTGTCAGAAGAGGTGCTTGTAGCTAGATATGGCAGTGTGGTGGGAGTGTTTTATGTGAGAACACAGAATCTTGGTATACTGCCTTACTGTGATTTCTGTGGAAAAGCTTGTCTGTCATCATATCAGTGATAGGGGTTCTGGGTGTCACTTCTGAGGGGCAGAAGCTGGATGTAACTCAAGACCCTCTCTTGGAGCTAAATATGGCTTGCAACCTCTTTCTGAAGTGAATGTGCCTCTCAAGGTCAGAAAGAGGTTAAGGACCATTGTATTTTACCATAAAACAAAACAAGATTTTTTTTTCCAAAATAAGACTTCAAATGGCTACATTAATAGATACAGTAAATAAAAAATGTTATGGCTTTTGAAATGCCATAGTTAAAAAAATATTTACATTATGATAAGTATGTTTGCAAAAATGTTTGTCATTCAACATGTAGAGGAGTGAGTACAGCATACTGTGTAGTGACGAATGGCTCTTAAAGCCTTCTGCACTGGCATGATGAATAATAACAAGCCAAACATATAGCATTTGTGTATGTTACAAGTTTGTTTGAAAACTTGGCCTAAATGTTATGATTTTTTTGCACAATGACATTACATATTGAATATACAGTATACCTCCTTGAATTCATTGTTCTCTTTATAACCAAGAGGCATCAAGATACAGAGGCAACAGAGCTGGGACTGTACGAACCATCATGTTACCCCCACCATCATTCACAGCCAGGTTGGGAAGTTAGTGATGTGTTTTTTTTTTCTCCAAACATAACTGTGCACTTTTGCCACAAAGCTGTCACTTCTGTCTCATTTTCCCATATAATATTTTTCCAAAAGCATCATGGATTATCTAAATGGTCTTCCGCAAAGTTGAGAAAAGACACAGGGCAATTTTTGAGACAATAGTGGCTTCCTCAATGAAGGCCATGAATAACATTCTTGTTCAAGGTTTTTGTATGGACTCAAGAACAAAGTATTCAGCTTACAATTTTTAGATTAGGTTCTTGGCTGTTTCCATGGGTTCTCTCAGGATTGCCCGTTGTGCTTTTGCAGTCATATTAGGATACCCAAGTCTATGAAGAGTAGCACCAGTCGTGAATTTCCTCCAGTTGTGGACAATTTATGTACCGTATTTTTCGCTTTTTAAGACGCACTTTTGTTCCCCCCAAACTTTGGGGGGGAACGGGGGTGCGTCTTAAAAAGCGTATGTAAAAAAAAAAATATTAAAAATTAAATATTACCATATGAGGGGTGTTTGTGGGGTGCAGCTGCCCAGTGGGGGGCCGAAGGCAGGTTCCGGTGGGTGGGGGGCACCGCTGCAGGACCGGAGCAGCGGAGATGTAACGGCGGCAGCAAGCGGTGGGCGCCGCCATGTTTCTTGTGGTAGCCGGCCGGTAGAGGTAGAGGCTTCAAAATGGCCGCGGGTCTCCATTATGGCCGCGGCCATTTTGTTGAAGCCTCTACCGCTGGCTGCAGTGTTAATGAATGCAGCCAGCCACAAAAACATGGCGGCGCCCACCGCTTACTGCCGCCGGTACATCTCTGCTTGCTCTGGTCCTGCAGCTGTGTCCCCCACCCACGAGAACCTCCCTCCAGCACCCCCGCTGAGCAGCTGTACCCCCCTCGGTGAGCAATAGGGGTCTGGGGGGGGGGGAAGATGCCATATACCATAATCAAAGGGTTGGGGATGAGGGGGCACATACACAGCATGAGGGGGCACATACACAGCATGAGGGGGCACATACACAGCATGAGGGGGCACATACACAGCATGAGGGGGCACATACACAGCATGAGGGGGCACATACACAGCATGAGGGGGCACATACACAGGATGAGGGGGCACATACACAGGATGAGGGGGCACATACACAGGATGAGGGGGCACATACACAGGATGAGGGGGCACATACACAGGATGAGGGGGCACATACACAGGATGAGGGGGCACATACACAGGATGGGGGGCATATATACAGGATGGGGGCCTATATACAGAATGGGGGCCATATATACAGAATGGGGGGGCATATATACCAGGATGAGCAATATACATACCAGGATGAGAGACATATATGCCAGGATGAGGGATATATATACCAGAATTGGGGGGTTTATGTACCAGGATTAGGGACATATATACTGATTGTAAGACGGACACTGGCATTATAAGACGGACCCCATTTAACATTAAAAACTTTTTTTTCTTATTTCCTTCACCAAATTTGGGGGTGCGTCTTATAATCCGGTGCGTCTTATAAAGCGAAAAATACGGTAATTAGGTTTTTATTACCATATTTTTTGCTTTATAAAATGCCCAGGATAATAAAATGCACCCCCATATTTAGAGGAAAAAATTGGGAAAAAGCAATGTATTTAATATAGGGGTTCTTTCCTATAATCTCGTGCATCTCATAAGCATGTGCAGTGTAGTTTACTGAGGAAGTGGGCACAATGGTGGAGGAGCGACAAAGTCACAGCAGGCAGGATCACGGTGCTGTGGATTGTTGGCTGCGGCAATGCTGCAGGCAGAAAGCAGGGTCGCCAGTGGATGTTGGAAACCAAGCAATGCTTGTCTGCCTGAAAGTAAGGGGGGGGTCACGATGTTTGGCGGTGTGCAGTGGTGTCCAGTGAGCATTGATACTTCCAGGTACCAGCAAATGGCTGCGTAGGCAGAACAGGTATAACTAAAGATATCAGAGAGCCAATGGCTCGATCTGTGCCTTTGCTGCCTCTAGCAGTTGGACTTCAAGAAAATGGACAGCCAAAATCTCTATGTGTGCATGCACTGCCTACGCAGCCATTTTCTTGAAGTCCATCTGGTAGAGGTAGCGCAGGCACAGATAAATCCCTCGGCAATCTGAGATCTTCAGCCGTTTAGCTGTTTGCCAGTACAGGGAAGTATCACTTCCCGCCAACACCGCCAGATACCGGGACACCCCTAGCTCTAGACCTGCAAGTATTGCCCAACTACTGACATCCTCCTGTGCCTCCACTTAACTGCCGCTGCAAACCCTGTGTAAACAAGATTGGGATTATAAAATGCACCCCCATTTTCCCCAATTTGGGAGGAAAAAGTGCATTTTATTATCCAAAATAATATGTTTTTTCATGCTTCTTGCATCTTTAAAATGTATTTAGAGATTTGTTTCTTGCTTAAAAGCATAACTCACACTAACCAATATTTCACAGGATGAACAGATGTGTCAGTAACCAGGTTTTGTATGACTTTATTTATAGGAACACCTATTAAACCTGCACATCCAATGTTACCTTCCCAAATGAAAGACCAATTAGTTCTTGGAGGAATCATCAATTCGTCTGTTAACACACTTTTTACTCCCTTTACAGGGGATATTTTTCTTGAGGCGCTCAGTAATAGACATGAAGGGTACATTGTGTGATTTTGTTAGTTTAGTTAAATTATGTTTGTCTTTAACAGTGATGTACATACATAGCAATGGGTCCAAGATCAAAGGTTGTTTTTTACAATGGGAAATAATTTCAACAACTAGTAAGCAAGTTCAGTAAGTCAATTGAAAGTCAACTATTCAGTAGAGATCATACCATAATGAATATTACACATTTTAGTCTTGCTTGCACAATTTGAAGTTAGTTTCATTACTTTTATTATTACATTTTAGTGGTTTTCAGCAATCCTTGGTATTAAAAAGACATTCATATCCAATTATGTCGGTTTGATTGAAACCTATTGTTTGAATCAATTTTTATTCAGGATAAAGTATGTCTTTATAAATGTTCTTGGTAAATTATATTGCAAACTGTTTCTGTTGGTTCCCTATCCCTTATTTTCCTTTGCTCAACTGTCTGAGCTCTCTGCACTTTTGAGGCAGCAGCAGAATTAATTGAGGTTTATCATAATCTAGGCACAAGACAAACTAGATTTCATTACCTGGAAATAGGTTGGCTAAGACTTCTTTATGTCCATTTGCAGATGCTTTCTCGGGAAGGAAAAAATGTTTTAATTTTATTTTGTTTCCTGTACAGAATTGGAAAGGAGAAAGATGAATATGAAATAGGTTCAGAGAACACACTAACAGTTAATTGATATTGATACATCCCTGCTCAGCAGCATAGCATAAAATAAAATTAAATTCACAAGAGCATAAAAAGACCTGCAAATACATTAGCATAAGCAACACAGAGGAACAGAAATGATCAACTTTCATTATTTTCTCATTTTTCTATGTTATGCCCAATCAGTGATGTTCTCTTGTTTTATATTTATTCTGTCATTTAATTCAGTTTTATAATTTAACTGCAAATCTACCTATACTATTCGTTGTGACCTTGCCCTAGACTAAATTTGTCACCGGATTTTTCAGTGTTTCATTGCCTTGGAATCATTTATGTATATATCCCAATCTGCGGGAACAATATAATTGGAAAACAATATTCACATAAAATCATAACATGTTTATGGCTTCTAAAGTTGCTTAAAACTAAATAACTTCTGCATACTGATGAACATTAAGCACTAGAAATATTCTGTAATTGCAAAGTTATTTGTTTCTCGAGTCTGCACCACATTGGGTTTGATGGTTGCCTTCTCTAACCTTATATAGATTTACATTTATGTTGAATAATTCAGTGGATACACAGCTAACTTTAATTCCATAAGCTTGTAATGCTAGATTTACTGGAATACATAACTATATCCTTACTCAACACAGTATGGCTAGGGTCACACACGGCCATCAGTTTTTTCCCTTGTTTTCAATAACTGATCTGTTTTTTAGGCTGCTTTTCAACCCTCCTGTGCAGCTCTGCGTTTTTGGGACTTTGCCATTTTTCCATAAACAATGCTCTAAAAAATGGATCCTTTTTTTGTGCCATAAACAATGCTCTAAAAACGGATCCATTTTCCCATAGGGCCCCATATTAAAAAAATGGGTCAATTTTTTACTGCACCCAGCAACGTTTTTGGGTCCAGAAATGATAGTGTTTTTTTAACATATAATCCATTTTTTTGCATCAGTTTTTGGACTTAGAACACAAAAGTGGAAAAACTGATGCCAATAACGGATCCTGGGGTTATGTGTGACCCAAGCCTATATCAACTATAGTCCAACCTCAAAATTCCCCTAAGGGCCACGTCACACACACAGATAATTGTGCAGATATTGTTCGCAGATCTCTGTTTGCAGTGAAATCATGGACACATTGTTCCATTTTGGGGCTGTGTACAAATGGTACAATGTGTCCATGATTTCACTGCAACCAGAGATCTGCGAACAATCTCTGCACAATTATCTATGTGTGTGACATGGCCCCAATTGATACCTTAACTTGATCTCTACATTTTTGTCTTCTGTAAACAAGATTATATGTAGCGCATGGATTAATACCGTATTTTTCGCTTTATAAGACGCACCTGATTATAAGACGCACCCCCAAATTTGGTGAAGGAAAAGAGAAAATAAATTATTTTTAATGTTAAATGGGGTCCGTCTTATAATGCCAGTGTCCGTCTTACAAATCAGTATATATGTCCCTCATCCTGGTACATAAACCCCCCCATCCTGGTATTCCGGTATATATGTCCCCTCCATTCTGGTATAAATGTCCCTCATCCTGGTATATATGTCCCCATACTGTATATATGTCCCCATCCTGGGATATCGCTCATCATGGCATACATGTCCCCATGCTATAAATATGGCCCCCCCATCCTGTATATATGCCCCATTCTGGCATATACATTCCCCCATCTTATCTATATGTTCCCCAACCTGTATATATGCCCCCATCCTGTGTATATGTCCCCCATCCTGTACATATGTCCCCCAAACTGTATATATGCCCCCATCCTGTGTATATGTCCCCCATCCTGTACATATGTCCCCCAAACTGTATATATGCCCCCATCCTGTATATATGTCCCCCATCCTGTACATATGCCCCCCATCCTGTATATATGCCCCCCAACCTGTGTATATGCCCCCCAACCTGTATATATGTCCCCCATCCTGAAACTATGCCCCCCATCCATTATATATGTCCCCACATCCTGAAACTGACCCCCCATTTTGTATATATGTCCCCATCCTGCTTATTGCCCCTTTTGTGAATGCCTCTTCCCCATTCCCCCCCTCCGGACCCCAATGACTTACTGACATGCGGCTGCTGAGCGGGGGTCCGGAGGCAGGTTCAGGAGGATGAGAGGGCAGGAGCAGGGCCGATGCTGCAGCGGGGGCACGGGTGCAGGAGCGGAGTACCGGGGATGAGAGGTGGCAGCAAGCGGTGGGCGCCGCCATGTTTCTTTTGGCTGGCTGCATTCACTAACTGTGCAGCCAGTCAGGTAAGACTTCAACAAAATGGCCGCGGCCATAACGGAGACCCGCGGCCATTCTGGAGTCTCTACCTCTACCGGCCGGCTGCACACTGCTTAGTGAATGCAGCCGAGTAGAGGGAAGATGGTGGCGCCCACCGCTCGCTACCGCCGGTCATCCCCTGCAGCTCCGGTAGGGCAGCTGTGCCCCTCAGCCCATGTAAGCTGCCTCCGGCACCCCCACTCGGCAGGCCCCCCCTCCCCCTGGTAATATTTTATTATTTTTTTTAAATTGCATATTTAACATCCGCTTTTTAAGACGCACCCCCTTTTACCCCCCCAGTTTGGGGGAGGCAAAAGTGCGTCTTAAAAAGCGGAAAATACGGTATGTACATTTTGAAGATGTTAAATATAACCACTTTATAAGGATTCAAATCAGTTCCTATTGCTTGATTATTTAAAAAAAATATTGATTTATAGTTTTATGGTTGAAAGAAGGCACAGGTTCACCAAATTCAACACATAAGCAAACATCGTGTTCTAGAAAAAAAGCAAAAACCTGGAGCTTCCTGGAGTTTGCAGGTGTTTTGATACCTGCAGGGTCAGAATTTTGGAAATAGTGTCACATATGGCAGCAGCTGTGAAGTACAGGAAGCTTACAATATCCTTAAAACATCAGTTTAAGGGATCTTTATATGTTTATGGGAATTCTTTGTGAATATTATTATTATTATTATTATTATTATAACAGTTACACACAGCAAATAAGATCATTATGCTGAATTTTGTATTAAATCACTAGTCAGACACTTCCCAAGCATCTAGGAGTGCGTGATATAGCGGCGAATGATGCATGCAGAGCCCAGTAAGGTAAGGTGGCCTTTTGCAGCTGACAGATTGTTATATCAAATGTGAGAGAATGTGCAATATGGTCATATCCTTTATATGAAAAGGGTGGTATAGAAATTGTTGGAATCTGCTCACCTGGTTCGGTTGTGTTGACCCACAACCAAGTATGAGCGCAAGAGGTCAGCAGCTGCAGGATCCACACATCCACGGGTCACCGCGGTATAAGAATCAATATGTAGGACGATGTGTCGCACGATCCGCGCTGCTGCCAATAGGAAAAAAAGAAGAAGTGGAGTGTCTGGAGAAAATGTAGTTTCATTCCTATGCTTTTCAGAGCTATACCCAGCTGCTTCCTCAGAGACTTGTTCCTGAGGAAGGCGCTGGGTATAGCTCCGAAAAGCGTATTAATAAAACTACGTTTTCTCCAGACACTCCGGTTCTCTGGTTTTTCCTATTGGCAGCAGCGTGGATCGTGCGACACATCGTCCTACAGATAGATTGTTATTTTGTCAACTCCAATTGTTTTCAAGTGCTGGCCAAGGTTTTTAGGCACAGCACCCAGTGTGCCGATTACCATTGGGACCGCCTTCACTGTCTTGTGCCAGAGTCTTTGCTGTTCAATCTTTAAGTCCTCATATCTTGTACGTTTTTCAAGTTGCTTCTCCTCAAACCTGCTGTCACCTGGTATTGCCACATCAACGATCCACTCTTCCTTTTTTGTTACAATGGTAAGAGCCAGAGTATTGTGTTCTAAGACTTTATCAGTCTGAATTCGGAAGTTCCATAGTAGTTTTGCATGTTCATTTTCAATAACCTTTTCAGGTTTATGATCCCACCAGTTCTTTGTGACAGGAAGATGGTAATTGTGGAACAAGTTCCAGTGAATCATCTGAGCAACTGTATTATGCCTTTGCTTGTAGTCTGTCTGCATGATCTTTTTGAAGTAGCTCAGTATATGATCCATTGTTTCATCTGCTTCCTTGCACAGTCTACATATGGGGTCTGTAGTTGATTTTTCAATTCTGGCTTTAATCGCATTTGTGTGGATCGCTCGCTCTTGGACTGCTAGAATTAAGCTGTTTCCTTTTTTATTGTTCCATTAGTAAACCACAACCAGGTCTTTTCCTTGTCAACTTTACCCTCGATTTTCTCTAGGAATTATTATTATTATTTTTTTTATTGGGGAGCAAACTTTATTATTCCAGAGGGTCACCACCAACATGGCCATTATATGCTTAACATCCATGATTAGTCTGTTCACACTAATAAAACCTAGGGATGAGTGAGTACTGAAGTAATCGGGATCGCTATACTAGCAGCGAGTAGGTCTTGGTACTCGTTACTCATTGTGAGTATAGCGAGTCCAATTGAAATGCGAGTAGTTTTGCAGTATATCTATATATACACTGCGAAAGTACACTAAAAGTTAAGAAAAGTTGTTAAAAAATAAAAAAAGCATTATACTCACCTTCCGACGCTTGCATCGGGACCGGAAAATCTCACCTCCGATGTGCGGCAAGGACCTGCCAGTCTGATAGCCAATCAGATGGCTGGGAGCGATCTGGCCAATCAGATGGCCGGACATCACAAACCATGTGATCGCTACCAGTCACCTAATTGGCCAGATAGCAAGGTACTAGGTGTATTGCCAGGACCTTGCAATCTGGCCAATCAGGTGGCTGATAGTGATCACATGGTTTGTGACGTCCGGCCATCTGATTGCCCAGATCGCTCCCAGCCATCTGATTGGCTATCAGACTGGCAGGTCCTTGCCGCACATTAGAGGTGAGGTTTTCAGGTCCCGGTGCAGGCGTCGGAAGGTGAGTATGATGATTTTTTTGTTTTTTAACAACTTTTCTTCAATTTTAGTGTACTTTCGCAGTGTATATAGATACACTGCGAAAGTAAAAGGACTACTCGCTACTCCCGAGTAATCACAAGAAACTCAGCAAGTAGCGAGTAGCCCGAATATCGTTACTATTCGGCGGGTACCGGATAGTAACAATTTTACTCGCTCATCCCTAATGAAACCCCATGGTGTGGATATTGTTTATTAAAAATGTTTAATGACTGTTAATGTCATAATAATCATAATACTAATAATAATATGTATTCATATAAATAGCGCTATTAATTCCATAGCGCTTTTCATACATTTGCAGCACCATCTCCATTTGGGATCACATTTCATGTATAATGCATATTCCACTTGTCCTGGCATTCCTGCAGTGCCCTGGAGTCCAATTCAGCTATTCACATGAATTGTTGGTGACTGGTGACTTGAATAAACTTATTTATTTTCATCATCTTTCATATTAACATGTGATGCTTCAATAATAATTGCAACTAAGTATCTGCAAGTTAGTCTATATACATTGTGGCCTGATATACAGGTGTAAGGCTAGGGTCACACTTGGCATGCGTTTTTAAGGTGCTTTTTTGCACCATGCCTTTGTGCATGCGTTTTTACATTTCTGCATGTGTTATTAAGGTGTTTTTTGACACCCTGCGTTTTTGCATGTGTTTTTGACTCAGCACCAAAAAATACTGCAAGCTGCGTTTTTTGGTGCGTTTTCAAAAACGCATGCGTTTTTTTAACATGGGGCCCTATCGGAAACGCATGCGTTTTTGCATGGTACTGAATGGTACCATGCTTTTTTGCATGCATTTTTTAAGGCAGCTCCTCACTTAAGCACAAAAATGCATCCCAAAAACGCATGGCACTTTAGGCATGCGTTTTTGCTATTGCGGCATGCGTTTTTTACATGAAGGCCTATGGGTGTGTTTTTGCATGCGTTTTCAAAAAAACGCAGGTCTCCAAAAACGCTAGTAAAATCTGCAAGTGTGACCCTAGCCTTACTTTGCAGCTAGGCATTATCCAAAAATAGTGTATAAACATTCAACTCCAGTACTGATTGCTCGAGTCTGAATCGTGGCACTCAATCCAAGAAGCAGGCCCCTTAGGAAAAGAAAAGAAAGCACACTCAAACCTGTGTAATTTTAACAGCGTGCCTTGCAATCTTTCTTCTGCACTCCCAGTGGCACGCAGTTATGCTGTGTAGATTCTAATCTGCAGTGGTTTCTTCAAGGTTCCACTGCAAGGTATTGCTGACCTCGACTCAGAGGACAATATATTCTACCTAACAACCCCGGGGGAAAAGGTGGGATGGCAGAGCCAGACCCAGAGTGGCATCATAGAGCGGAGATGGAGAGTGAGTCCTATGTCACCTGGAGCTCCACCGTACTTCCCATATTGGGCATCATCTGTAATGAGGTATGAATCCAGTCCAAAGTTCAGATGCAAGCGGCAGACCTGAGGAGCGAGTCCCAGCAGTCAGGTGACTTTTATGCTATGGCATCCGGGCCTCGGAGCAGCATATGGGAGACTGCAGAGGATCTTGCAGTATGTCTGGCTAGATTCCAGCTGCAGCTGGTGTCACAGTGTGGATCACTCTCACCACCTTCAGAGGCATTAAACTGAGGCAATTAAATGTTGGGTCCCCTACCCACTCTTAGTACCTATCCAAGAAGGCATCAATCAACCCATTATCTTATGTCATTGAGAAGATTCAGCATGCAGATGCCATCATCCAGGACTAGCTGCATTGGCCTAAGGCTAACAAGTTCCTCGACCAATGCACGAAAGGCAAGGTGGTGCTATTCAAACAGGATAAGTGGTATGAGTTGCTAGTGGAACATAGCGCTAAACATAGGTGCTATGTCTACCGCACCACCCTTCAGCATGACAATCTTCCCCAAAGACTACATACCATCTTTGCTGATGAGGTCACATCCATGAAAGTGCAGGTTAATGAGGGGTGGTTTGCGGTTTGCATATGCTGGGTGTGCACTGCCACCCAATTTAAGAAATGGAGGGGATGGCCAACCTTAAGAGAAGTTGGCATTGGGTGCATCCAAAGTGTCTCTTGGTTGGCCAGCCAGATGCACTCACACCCACAGGGCATGGACATGTTCTCAAAGATTGTCCTGGTCCTGTCTGTCTCAGAGGGGGTAGTTGTTCCCTAGTTCCTCCATCATCCTCTCCAGCTGTGGCAATGAGGAAGTGTGCTGGAGGGCAGGTGGTTGTGGAGAATGCAACTAAAGGCGTCGCCCCTGAGAGCCCCCCCAAGAACGTCTGGCAGCAGACTACCATCAGAAACTGTGCCACAGGGATTGGATAAGAATGTAAAAAAAGATGTCCAGGTGGACCTTCCCAAAGGCATGTTGGTGGGTCTGTGAGACAGTGACCTTTCTCTTACTTGGCATTTTGGACAAAAAAAATACTTTTGAGACTTGTTTTATTTTTGTTTTTTTGTTGTTGTTGACCAAGGCATGTGTTTTTGTTAGTTATCTGTATGTACTATGTATGTTAAATTTTTTTGTTGAAGACTTATAATCTTTGTGTATAGTAAAGTTGTTTAACTCAGTTTTGAGTAATTAGCATGGGAGTGTGAAGTACATCGATGGATAGAGGCTCATGGTACCAGACAAACTGTTAGTGAAAGTGCAGGAGCTGAGGAACAAATGGAGGAGGCTGAGGAAGAGATGATGGGTGGGCAAAAGTCAGGAGATGAAGAAGAAATTGATCCTCTCTCTGTTGTCTGTAGTTGGTGTGAGAAGATGGAAGAAGCAAGCTCAAGTGTTACCCTCCCACCAACACAGCAAGGACTTCGACCTCATGGAAGCACCCAACACATGAGTGCCTTCTTGCTGCACTATTTGCAACATGATGCTTATGTTCTTATGATTAGAAAGAGTGCTGACTATTGGGTTGCCACTCTTTTAGATTTATGTTAAAGAGTAAAATTTGCCAGGTGGTCCCCCTTGAAAAGGATGTGCTCATGCTGGAGTATCAAACATGCTTGTGCACAATCTTTGAAGTGGTTTTCCCCAAGACAACAGTAAGGCACAGAGTGCGCATCACAGTTCTATATTTCTAACCCTAGGAACTTGCTGAACATTGCTGAAATATTTCAAGCAGCAGTTTAAGTGTCAGAAGCAATTTCTGGTAGTCGATTTACAAATTTTTTAAACCAACCTACGCACCAGAAGAACAGAGTACAAGTCTGACATTAAGTAAATGATTGGAGAGGAAGGTGCAGGAGACCCTTTTGCATTTTGGTCTTCAAAAATGGAAGAGTGGCCTGAGCTCGTCAGTCATGCCTTGGAGGTTTTGTTATGCCCGACAGACAGTGTTCTTTCAGAGCATATATTCAGAGCTGCTGGTGGTGTCCTGACGAATAAACTCATCTGGCTGTCCTCTGAAAATGTAGACAGCCTAATTTTCATCAAGATGATCAACTCATAGATTTCCAAGGTCTTTTCCTTATCTGTCACACATCAGCAGACTAGACTATTCTTTACTTCTCAGTGTGCTGCATTGATCTCACCATTATACTATTTCTACCCTGGGGCAGTTGAAGCCACTTTTGATGTGTCAGGCTGTAATTTTTTTTAAATGTGGAGACTCTTATTGGGATCCCCCTCTTGTTTGTTTTCTGAATTTGTCATGGCTCTTCGAGCATCATGCCTACACCTGTCACACATTCCCTGTTCCTAATCAATGTTTAACCTTCAAATGGTAGGTCAGGCTCTGTTCCACACCCTGTGCCATGCATCCAAGCTGCACCAGTATACAATTTTTATTCTGGGTCAAATATGCCACTTTTTTGCTGTCTGGCCTGAATTTTTTGAAATGTGGAGACATTTTTTGAGGTCTCTTTCTTCCTTGTTTCCTGAAATTACCAGGGCTCTCTGACCACCATGCCTGCACCTATCACCAATCCCCCTGTTACTAATAAATGTTTAACCTTTAAATGATAGGCCAGACCCTGTTCCAAATCCTGTCCCAAGAATTCAGGCTGAAGAATTATACAATTTTTATTCTCTGTCAATTGATGCCACTTTTCTGATGTCTGGCCGTAATATTTTAAAATGTGGGTACTCTTATCGGGATCTCCTTTTTATGTGTTTACTAAATTCACCAGGGCTCTCTGAGCACCATGCCTACACCTGTCACTCATGCTCCTGTTACTAATCAGTGTTTAACCTTCAAATGGAAAGCCAGGCCCTGTTCCACACCCTGTCCCATGCATCCAGGCTGAGCTATTATACAATTTTTATTCTGCGTCAATTAATGCCACTTTACTGATATGTGGCTCTAATTTTTTAAATGTGTAGACTCTTACTGGGGTCTTTTATGTGTTTCCTGAATTGAACAGGGCTCTTTGGGCATCATTTCTACACCTGCCACTCATCCCCCTTTTCCTGATCAATGTTGAAGCATGAAATACTGAACCAATGAGGTTTGGGAAGTTCGTAGAACTGTTTGCCAAATTATTTGGTGAACTTCAACAAGTTTGGCGAACTGAACAAAACTTTAAAAGGTTCACTCATCTCTAGCTGTAAAGTCTTCTCAGAGTTCTCAGCTGGTATGGGATCTCAAGAGATTAGAGGTCCAAGATCCTTAAAGTCTCTCTTTAAAGGTGCCACTAAAGTCAAGGGGTTGACAGCTGCTGCAAGATCTGATAGCTGTGAACTATGGTAACTTAAATTTTACTTGAGTTCACATCCTTCAGGTGTTCCAATAGTTGGGAAGTCCAAGAACCTTAAAGTCTACCTTAAATGCCTCACTGAAACAAGAGTCATCATGAAATGCACTCTGACAGTCAGGCATTGAGTTCACCTAAGGCCATAGCTGACAGGTCACACAACAGATACACACGTGGTCAAAAGTGTTTGTTCCCCTTGTTTAATGAAAGAAAAATCTCCAATAGTTACAGAAATAACTTGAATTTGACAAAAGTAATAACAAATGAACAAATGAAAGTCAGATATTGCTTTTCAACCCTGCTTCCACAGACTTTTAAAAAAAAAAAATTAAACTCATGAAATAGGCCTGGACTGAAATGATGGTACCCTTAATGAGGAACTGTCACCAAAGCAGGCATGGTGATCTAATGACAGCACTGGATACAGCATGTCTGCAGCATGCAGGCAAGGGGTCCATAAGCACTTGAGCAGCCCTGTACCCCGAGATAATACAGTTAGAAAACTTACATGCTACAGCCACTAAGGAGGTGGCTAGGGGCTGCAGCCAAGTGCAGATTCACACCCCCTGCCTGTGTAATCTGCCCACCGCTGCCAATCATCCTCTCCCTGTCTCCAGCATTTAAATACAGGTTTTTTTTCTCAGGGGGCGGGGCTACACGGGAGAGAAAAAATAACTGTGTTTAAATGCTGGAGACAGGGAGAGGATGATTGGCAGCGGTGGGCAGATTACACAGGCAGGGGGTGTGAATCTGCACTTGGCTGCAGCCCCTAGCCACCTCCTTAGTGGCTGTAGTATGTAAGTTTTCTAACTGCATTATCTCGGGGTACAGGGCTGCTCAAGTGCTTATGGACCCCTTGCCTGCATGCTGCAGACATGCTGTATCCAGTGCTGTCATTAGATCACCATGCCTGCTTTGGTTACAGGTCCTCTTTAACTTAATATTTTATTGCACAACCTCTTGAGGCAATCACTGTAATCAAACGATTCCTGCAACTGTCAATGAGACTTAGGCACCTCTCAACAGGTATTTTGACCCACTCCTCAAGAGCAAACTGCTCCAGTTGTCTCATGTTTGAAAGTTGCCTTATCCAGGTGGCATGTTTCAGCTCTTTCCAAAGATGCTCAATAGGATTTAGGTCAGGGCTCATAGAAGACCACTTCAAATAGTCCAATTTTTTCTTCTTAGCCATTCTTGGGTGTTTTTAGCTGTGTATTTTGGGTCATTATCCTGTTGCAAGACCTATTATCTGCAACTGAGATCAAGCTTTCTGATACTGGGCAGTACATTTCTCTCTAGAATCCCTTGATAGTCTTGAGATTTCATTGTACTGTGCACCGATTCAAGACACCCTGTCCCAGATGCTGTAAAGCAGCCCCAGAACATAACAGAGCCTCCTACATGTTTCACAGTAGGGACAGTGTTCTTTTCTTGATATGCTTCACTTTTCCATCTGTGAACATAGAGCTGATGCGCCTTGCCAAAAGGTTACATTTTTGTCTCATTTGTCCATAGGACATTCTCCCAGAACATTATGATTTGTCAACATGTAGTTTGGCAAATCCCAGTCTGGCTTTTTATGATTCTCTTTTAACAATGGTGTCCCATGAAATCCACTATGGCTCAAACAATGATGGATGGTGCAATCTGACACTGATGTTCCATGAGCTTGAAGTTCACCTTTAATCTCTTTAGAAGTTTTCCTCGGCTCTTTTGTTACCATTCATAATATCCGTCTCTTTGATTTGTCATCAATTTTCCTCCTGTGGACGCATACAGGGAGGTTGGCTACAGTCACATGGATCTTAAATTTCTGAATAATATCTGCAACTGTAGTCACAGGAACATCAAGTTGTTTGGAGATGGTCTTATCACCTTGACCTTTTACATACTTGGCAATAATTTTCTTTGTAACCTCCTGAAACAACTATTTTCTTTGCTTCTTCTGGTCCATGTTGAGTGTGGTACACACCATGTCACCAAACAGGACAGTGAGTATCTGTAGCCATATATACAAGCCTACTGACTGATTACAAGATTGTAGACACCTGTGATGTTAATTAGTAGACACACCTTGACTTAACATGTCCCTTTTGTCACATTATTTTCAGGGGTACCCTCATTTTTGTCCAGGCCTACTTCATGAGTTACATTTTTTTAAAATACTTTGTGGAAGCAGGGTTGAAAAGCAATATCTGACTTTCATTTGTTCATTTTCAAAGATTTTTTGTTTCTTATTACTTTTGTCAGATTCAAGTTATTTCTGTGACTATCATGAATTTTTTTCTTTCATTAAACAAGGGGTAGCAACAATTTTGACCATGTGTGTAACATGAGAAATGCCCAAAGTGACCCCAGGTGAACTCAGTGCCAGAATGTCGGATAGCACTGTTGCAATGAAATGCACTCCTGTTATGACATGCACTCCGACAGTCCAGCATTAAGTTGACCTGATTCGCAGCTGGTGACTCACACATCAGGTATGGTGAGAATCTCCAGAAGTGAGCTCAGGTGAACTCAGTGCGAGACTGTCAAGGTGAGTTGCTGCCGTGACACACATTTTGACAGTTTGGAAATGAGTTCACTTGAGGTCACTTCTGGTCTCCTATGGTGCTATCAGTGTGTCTGGGAGTCTGTGGTCAGTGGTTATGTCTTTTAATGTCACGACTGACCATGGCCTATGGATGTAGCAGAGTCATGCTTTTTGTAAAGCATCGTGTGAATTACATTGGACCTTCTGAGGTGTTTTTAGGGTTAATTAATTGTTAAAAGGGGATGTGTTTTCTTTTTTTTTAAAATAAAGGATTTTTGTGTGTTTGTGTTTTTTTTAACTATAGGGTTGGTAATGGGGGTGTATCTTAGGGTACCTTTACACGCCACAACCAGAGGAGACATTTTTGGCGGCGATATTTCTCGCTGGAAGGATTGCCGCCAAATTGCCTCCTTATTGCGGCGTGTAAATCAGGAATTTGGCGGCGATAACACAAATTTCGCCTGGTTTCGATTTCAGAGCATCTGTTAAACATTCTGCTGTCTGTTCACCTCTCATCTGGGCCTTTGTGTTGTCAGCTCAGGGGCATGGCAGATGTTTGTGTGTGGGTGGTGCAGGTCCCTCCCCTGATAATGACATCACAGTCTGTTACCCTCCCTTGTAGTGCTTGGAGAATCTGATGAGGTAACAGGACCTGACCCCGCTCCACAGGATGCTGCCGCTCATCCTGAAGATCAGAAAACCAAGACCTCCAGCGCAGGAGGAACCGCCTGAAGCTGTCAACACTGACGCAGAGCCCGGGAGCCAAGGACAGAGCGCACGATGAAGATGAGAGGTCAGTGAATCAGGGCACAGCAGTCTCAAGTGTGTAAGTGTGTGTATAATGTATTATATATATATATATATATATATATATATATATATATATATATATAAAATATGTGTATACATATATGAGAGAGAGTAAAAAAAGGAAAAGCAGCACAGAAAAATAGAAAAAAGTGGACCTTATAGCCCAATGAAGTGGCCATGCATTGGGTAATAATGCACACTTTTTTCAATTTTTTTGTGGTGTTTTTCATTTTTTTACTCTATTGTAAGGAACCATCTGGATTGCTGGTTGGGAAAGCTTTGCACATAAATTGAGGGAATTTTTGGTGCTGTTCCAATTTTTCACTCTATGTATAATGTATGTTTGGGTGGAGGCGGAGCATGGGTTGAGGCGGAGCCTCGGTGGAGGTTGGGTGGAGTCTCATGGGGTGGAGGCAGGGTGGAGTCTCAGGGGGGCCCCAAAATTTTGGGAGTCAGGGGCCCCGAAATTTCTAGTGGCAGCCCTGACTCTATATAATTTATGTGTTTCACTTTTTGCATTAAATCAGTGAAATAATGTAAACTTTGATGGCATTCTAATAATTGAAATGTACTAGCATCTATCTATCTATCTATCTATCTATCTATCTATCTATCTATCTATCTATCTATATATACTGTATATATATATATATATATATATATATATATACAGTCATATGAAAAAGTTTGGGCACCCCTCTTAATCTTACTCTTTTTTTTTGTTTAAAATTGTTTTTTTGCAACAGCTATTTCAGTGTGATATATGTAATAACTGATAGACACAGTAATATTTCAGGTTTGAAATGAGGTTTATTGTACTAACCGAAAATGTGCAATATGCATTATTTCACAATATGACAGGTGCCAAAATGTAGGCACCTTTCTGATTTTCACGATTTGTATACTCCTAACTACTTTTTACTGACGTACTGAAGCACTAAATTGGTTTGGTGACCTCATTGAGCTTTGTACTTCATAGCCCGGTGTATCCAATCATGAGAAAAGCTATTTCAGGTGTCCACTTGCAAGTTTTTCTCCTAGTTGCATCTTCTCTGAGGAGTGGCATCATGGGCTCCTCAAAACAGCTCTGAAATGATCTGAAAAAAAAGATTGTTCAACATTGTTCAGGGTAAGGATACAAAAAGTTGTCTCAGAGATTTAACCTGTCAGTTTCCACTGTGAGCAACATAGTAAGGAAATGGAAAACCACAGGGACAGTTCTTGTAAAGGCCAGAAGTGGCAGGCCAACAAGAATATCAGAAAGGCAGAGAAGAAGAATGGTGAGAACAGTCAAGAACAATCCACAGACCACCTCCAAAGACCTGCAGCATCATCTTGCTGCAGATGGTGTCACTGTGCATCGGTTAACAATACAGCGCACACTGCACAAGGAGAAGCTGTATGGGAGAGTGATGCAAAAGAAGCCGTTTCTGCATGCACACCACAAACAGAGTCGCCTGAAGTATGCAAAAGCACATTTGGACAAGCCAGTTTCATTTTGGAAGAAGGTCCTGTGGACTGATGAAACAAAGATTGAGTTGTTTGGTCATACAACAAGGCGTTATGCATGGCGCCACAAAAACACAGCATTCCAAAAAATACACTTGCTACCCGGTGTCAAATTTGGGGGAGGGTCCATCATGCTTTGGGGCTGTGTGGCCAATGACGGCACCGGGAATCATGTTAAAGTTGAGGGTCGCATGGATTCCACTCAGTATCAGCAGATTCTTGAGAATAATGTTCAAGAATCAGTGTCAAAGTTGAAGTCACGCCGGGGATGGATCTTTCAGCAAGACAATGATCCAAAGCACCGCTCCAAATCTACTCAGGCATTCAAGCAGAGAAACAATTACAATGTTCTGGAATGGCCATCCCAGTCCCCGGACCTGAATATCATTGAACATTTGGAGTGGTAAGTGTCAAAAAGTCATTTAGGATTGTTGGCAAGTTAGGTAATAAGAGTGCTAAAGTAAGCTTGTTTCAAAAGGTGAAAGGCAGAGTTGAATGTTTTCAGCATAAACTTATAATGGATAAAATCTTTGGCCAGATTTGTCTGACATTCAGCGCGCTTGGAGCAATACTGGAGAAAACATGTTTGCAGTGCCTGCCAGGGTTGCCGCTGTCTTTTTCAAAGTGTAGGAGGTGTGTCATGCTGGACACTTTGCAGTGTTTCATTATAGTGTTTCAGAGCAGAGTGAAGACATGAGAGGGAGGAGATTGGTGCCAATGATGAATGCAAATTCTTTATGAGTTTCTGGGTATTAATGACCTGTATATTCAGATAAGTGTGGTAGTCAGGGAGGCTCCTTAATGAGTTGAAAGCATAACAGTAGTGCTGATATTTCAGCACATTTTACCAATTATATGATGTCATCGGTCAGTCAGATTGCAGACTGAATACAGCGATCAGAGAGTGGGGACCACTGTAATTGGTTCCCAAATCCCTGGCTGTGCCTATCAGCAGTTAGACACTTACCAATAGATAGATCAGCTGCACACCACATTATTTCTTTAAAGGGAATGCCAAAATGGCTGTGTGAATTTATTGCATTATATAATAAGAAACAAAGAAATATTTATACAGCTACTGAAAGCTGGCCCTGGTCTAAAAGATAAATGTGAAAGCATTAGTTGATGTCATAGCCATGAAATCATAAGCCCAGTAACTGTTTACAGAGTTCTTTCACTAATACTGGGTCCTATTCTCACCCTCAATGTCTGCAACCTGGAAATGTGAATGGGAAAATGCCCTGTGCAGTTAAAATCATGGTCTTAAAGGGAATGTGTCAAGACTATGTTAAAACCCTGTTTTTAAAGGGAGTGTGTAACACCTGTGTGAATGTTCTCACATTAGTCACTGGGCGGGGTGCAGCTCCAAATATAATAACTAAATATATGTCAGTATGGGCGCACACCTCTTTTAGTGGGTGCTAGCTTCAAAAAATATGTAAACACTTACCAATAGATAGATCAGCTGCACACCACATTATTTCTTTAAAGGGAATGTCAAAATGGCTGTGTGAATTTATTGCATTATATAATAAGAAACAAAGAAATATTTATACAGCTACTGAAAGCTGGCCCTGGTCTAAAAGATAAATGTGAAAGCATTAGTTGATGTCATAGCCATGAAATCATAAGCCCAGTAACTGTTTACAGAGTTCTTTCACTAATACTGGGTCCTATTCTCACCCTCAAAGTCTGCAACCTGGAAATGTGAATGGGAAAATGCCCTGCGCAGTTAAAATCATGGTCTTAAAGGGAATGTGTCAAGACTATGTTAAAACCCTGTTTTTAAAGGGAGTGTGTAACACCTGTGTGAATGTTCTCACATTAGTCACTGGGCGGGGTGCAGCTCCAAATATAATAACTAAATATATGTCAGTATGGGCGCACACCTCTTTTAGTGGGTGCTAGCTTCAAAAAATATGTAAACACTTACCAATAGATAGATCAGCTGCACACCACATTATTTCTTTAAAGGGAATGTCAAAATGGCTGTGTGAATTTATTGCATTATATAATAAGAAACAAATAAATATTTCTACAGCTACTGAAAGCTGGCCCTGGTCTAAAAGATAAATGTGAAAGCATTAGTTGATGTCATAGCCATGAAATCATAAGCCCAGTAACTGTTTACAGAGTTCTTTCACTAATACTGGGTCCTATTCTCACCCTCAATGTCTGCAACCTGGAAATGTGAATGGGAAAATGCCCTGTGCAGTTAAAATCATGGTCTTAAAGGGAATGTGTCAAGACTATGTTAAAACCCTGTTTTTAAAGGGAGTGTGTAACACCTGTGTGAATGTTCTCACATTAGTCACTGGGCGGGGTGCAGCTCCAAATATAATAACTAAATATATGTCAGTATGGGCGCACACCTCTTTTAGTGGGTGCTAGCTTCAAAAAATATGTAAACACTTACCAATAGATAGATCAGCTGCACACCACATTATTTCTTTAAAGGGAATGCCAAAATGGCTGTGTGAATTTATTGCATTATATAATAAGAAACAAAGAAATATTTATACAGCTACTGAAAGCTGGCCCTGGTCTAAAAGATAAATGTGAAAACATTAGTTGATGTCATAGCCATGAAATCATAAGCCCAGTAACTGTTTACAGAGTTCTTTCACTAATACTGGGTCCTATTCTCACCCTCAATGTCTGCAACCTGGAAATGTCAATGGGAAAATGCCCTGTGCAGTTAAAATCATGGTCTTAAAGGGAATGTGTCAAGACTATGTTAAAACCCTGTTTTTAAAGGGAGTGTGTAACACCTGTGTGAATGTTCTCACATTAGTCACTGGGCGGGGTGCAGCTCCAAATATAATAACTAAATATATGTCAGTATGGGCGCACACCTCTTTTAGTGGGTGCTAGCTTCAAAAAATATGTAAACACTTACCAATAGATAGATCAGCTGCACACCACATTATTTCTTTAAAGGGAATGCCAAAATGGCTGTGTGAATTTATTGCATTATATAATAAGAAACAAAGAAATATTTATACAGCTACTGAAAGCTGGCCCTGGTCTAAAAGATAAATGAGTGCCAGCAGTGGCTAAACTGCACAGCTAATACAGACAATGTAAATAGGGGTATAGCAATCACTGCTCTAAATTCAACCACCATTAGTCATAGCGTTAGGACCCGGAAAAACGGAAGCACCTTGTTGCTGGTTTCCGGGCACTCCGCAGTAGCTACTGCTGAAGCTAAGCCTTCCACTTTGCATTGAATCTAGAGCAGTGATTGCTATACCCCTATTCACATTGTCTGTATTAGCTGTGCAGTTTAGCCACTGCTGGCACTCATTTAAGTGCACATAGTGTTTAGTGTCGCAGCAGATAACTCCCTTATATTGAATGTATTTTTTCTGCTTGCACATACACTTAGAGGTTGAAGCCAGTCATTCATATTATTTAGTTACTATTGTATTTTTTATGACTAAGCGCCCTCCTTATCCCCCTTCCCCCGCCCTGTGACCAGCTGAGGTCTCCATTTTGTCTGAGTCTAACACATACTTTTCTTGTTTTTAATCAGAATAGAGGCATATAAACCCAGCATCTCACATACCACCATTAGTCATAGCGTTAGGACCCGGAAAAACGGAAGCACCTTGTCGCTGGTTTCTGGGCACTCCGCAGTAGCTACTGCTGAAGCTAAGCCTTCCACTTTGCATTGAATCTAGAGCAGTGATTGCTATACCCCAATTCACATTGTCTGTATTAGCTGTGCAGTTTAGCCACTGCTGGCACTCATTTAAGTGCACATAGTGTTTAGTGTCGCAGCAGATAACTCCCTTATATTGAATGTATTTTTTCTGCTTGCACCTACACTTAGAGGTTGAAGCCAGTCATTCATATTATTTTGGTGACTATAGCCTGGCATGTTAATGTCTAACACAATGCACATTTCATTCTTGAATGATATAACCTTAGAATGATCACATAAAGCATCTTACAAAAGTAGAAAGTGTTCTTACTGCAATATAAATGTGTTACATTCAAACATGTTTATTTGTGCATGATGAAATGTGAATCCTGCCTGGTGAAATTAAGACGTGTAAATAGGCTGTTATATTGTACCTTTTTGATAGTAGGGGAACAGGATCATAAGAAATATTCATTGTTTTGTAATCTAGACCATTATTTTTTTCTATAACCATAGCAGAGTACAGTTTGTAAAGCCATAAAAAATAAGGGTTTTAGTATACTCCTCAACAAAATGTGATTTCTTTGTAACAATATTATTTCATCTTAAATTTTTTTTTGATTTATCAAATATTATAAACTTTGCTTTAAACATTAATGGGGTGGAAGATACTTTAAGATAGGGCATCAACTTTTAATCACTAAGAGCCTAATAAATAGGAGCCTCATGAATGACTGTGACTCTACTCACTTGGACATGATATCTATACTGTGCTACGCACAATGTACATTGATATTTTGTTAGTGTAAATGATCAAATTATTTGGGGTTGCACCTTGGGTAACCCTAAAGAACTAACAGTCTTGACGACCAAACAATCAAACTACATCTAGATCTTCTGGTCAATATATTTTACATCACATTTCTTCATCAAAAAAGGACCAAATTTGATAATGTCTACATATTGTACCCTCACAAATGAAACTCCTCAAATGAAAGACATTGGACCCACTGTAAAAATCTACCAAAGGGCCACGTCACACACACAGATATTTGTGCAGATATTGTTCACAGATCTCTGGTTGCAGTGAAATCATGGACACAATGTTCCATTTTGTGGCTGTGTACAAATGGTACAATGTGTCCATGATTTCACTGCAACCAGAGATCTGCGAACAATATCTGCACAAATATCTGTGTGTGTGACGTGGCCCAAATTTATATTTACGGTATTAGCTGCTCAAAATGTGATTTTCTTTCACAATTTTCTCACTGATAACAAAATAGACGTTCTTGTTCTTCAGGAAACTCATTTTGAAAATAAAGATCAACTTTTAGATTGTGGCTCCATTTCTGGTTTTGATTTAATCGGTGCTACATATGACCCGCACTATGGTGTAGCTACCTATGTGAAAGGTAACATTGAAAATGTAATTCTTGTATCTATATCTGTTGAAAATGACATCTATGAAGCTGTGATTAAAGTTGGTGATATCACAAATGTTAATATTTAAAGCTTCCTGCAGTACAATGGCCCACTGAAGTTATGCATGTCCACCCACATACTACCGTGTACATATGGCACATTTCACATCTATGCACCCAGCGTTTGCCTGCCCTGCGCAAGTGCAATTGCAATCGCAGGTGCATTCACATGCAAGTGCATAGGCGCATAGATGCAGAGCTCTTGCACTTCAATCCCTGTTTGCCGCCATTACCTTTTATGGTGAGCGGCCGGGAGCAAAACCCAGAAGCACAGGTCGGCAGAGGGGCTGAATCAGAGTGCATATGTCACTCCAGATGCACTGTGAACGCGTAATGCGACGATTCCGGTGCGTCCGGAGTGACACATGCGCTCTGACTATGCACCTATTCAGACCTGCGCTTCCGGGTTATGCTCCTGTCCGGTCATCATAGAAGGTAATGGCAGCAAACGGGGAAACAAGCGCAAGGGCTCTGCATCTATGCGCCTATATGCTTGCCTGGGCTTGCAAGTGAATGCACCTGTGCTTGCAATTGCTCTAGCGCAGGGCAGGCAAACACTGGGTGCATAGATGTGAAAGGGGCCTAGGAGATTTCAACAGTCACCATGAGCTCTGGCAATATGCAAGCAATGATGACAATGGTGAGCACCTGGTAAACTGGTCTGATGTGCAGAACACATTCCTGATTTTTGATACAAAGGATTTTCCAACCTTTCAATCAGCAGCCTGGTAGGGAGGATACAACCCTGATCTATGTTTCATGTCACGCAATAGAATCAATCAACCTTTAACTACATCTCGGTGTGCTGTCATACATTTCCCTCGTAGTCACCATCGCCCTGTCATCATCACCGTTGGAGTATCCATTCCTCTTGTAACTTTGCACCTACGTTCTTGATTGAATTTTGTCAAAGCCAACTGGAAAAAGTTTGCAGATCATCTTGACAAGTGTCATTTAGATAAAAAAGATGGCACTCACCGGTCAGCGTTGCACTTTTATTCAAGTTTGCTGGTTACATGTTCCAGGGAGGGGGAAAGACAGTGATGACGACGCCACCGTTTCGCGCTCCTTGCGCTTCAACGCGAAACGGTGCCGTCATCACCTCTGTCTTTCCCCCTCCCTGCAACATGTTACCAGCAAACTTTAATAAAAGTGCAACGCTGACCGCTGAGTGCCGTCTTTTCTATCTGAATTGTGCTGTTTGCGTCTTTGGACTGTCACCGCGGTTTATTGGGACCAGCTGCATCTGCGGGGATTGCTTGAGACTGTTGTTCACACTGGTGCCCCATTCCTACTTTTGCCGCATCTTGACAAGTGTATTGGCTGGATACCCACAATCAGTAAAAACTGTGAGTGGTTCTATAAAGCTGTTATCAAAGTTGCAAAGAAATCAATACCACGCGGCTTTCGCAATGTGAACAACTGTACAGACAATTCCTGGAAAGTAAAAATGGTGAAATCGGTGATGAGTTGTTGAACAAACTGAATGCAGCATTTTGTGTCAAATGGATGGAAACAGTTGAGAATTGGACTTTAAAAGGTCCAGTAGAAAAGCATGGTCTCTTTCTTTCTTTTAATGTTCTATTTATTATTTATTTAATGAAAATAACATGAAAAGGTAAGCAATTCACAATAACATGAATCATAGTAGCAATCCATGAAAAGCAGAACATTGCTTAGGGTTAGGGGATAGGAATAATAGGCAAATATTAAACAATTGTAAAAAAACCCTGAACAGGTTACATGCAAGGTTAGGAACTTAGCCAATTACAGGTAATAGTCAAAACTACCTATTATGTTTCAAAAGTTTGTCAGGATGCTAACGGTGTCCTGGATGAACATAGTCAAATGAAACTAGTTTGCAGATTTGGTCCTATTGAACATAACTCAACATACTTGTAGAGAGAGAGAGAGTAAGAAGAAAAGAGAGGAATAGGAAGCAGTAAGGGTAGGCTGGGAGGATAGTAGGAAAAGGAGTGCAGGGGCATTGATGCTCCTTGGGGGGAAGGTTCGAGCTCATTAAATCATACTATGTATGATATAGTCACAAAGCCGCAACGGCGGGGACTCAACAATAACTTCAGCAATATAAATGGTCTCTCAGGCAAGGGCAAGTGTTTTGGCAAACTCCCATAGTGGACTTATATTGTAGCCATGGTGCCCACATCTTTTCGAAGACAGGGTAGGAACCGTAAAACAGGGCTGCAATCTCTGCTGTCCTGTAAATCGAATCTATTTCTTAAAGTTTACGGGTCCTGGTCGGGATCAAGGTAGAACTCGAATGTGTTGGGATCAATATTCTGGTCACAGCCAGAATATTGCTAGCAAGTCGGGGCGCTGATGCGTCATTAGGCCACAACTGGAGATTGAGGAGAGAGGTATGCGGTGTCAGGTCGGTCTTTCTATCCAGGACCTCCAAGATAATCGCAGATATCAATTCCCAGTAGGAGCATATTTTAGTGCAGGTCCACCAAAGATGCAGGGATATGCCCCTTTCTGTGGTACATCTCCAACATATTGCAGTTGATGAGGAATTCCAGCTCTGGAATTGGGTCGGTGTGCGGTACCAACGGGAGACCACTTTGAACGAGTTCTCCTGTAGGTGAAGGGCCGTGCGATCTACGATATATCTGATTGACCTGCTCATCTGTAAATAATATGTTTAAGTCTCTTTCCCAGAGGCCCAGATATGCTTGTTTAACATGGGCATTATCATTGGTCAGGTACTTGAAGAGTTTTCATAATGCCCTGGAGGGTGGGTGAATTTGTGCACAGAGCTTTTCAAAGGGGGTTAGGGATCTCAATAAGTTAGAGGTTCGCATATGTTTATGTACATACGTCTTCAGTCTACTACAATGTAGGAACGATATGTTGGATAAAGGTTGTAATTGTTTTAATTTGTTTAACGTTAATAAGGCTCCTTCTGAGAATGCCTCATCTATCGGAATACAACATAATGCTGGGGGGCCAGCGATAATCGTGGTGTTTGGTTGTGGTAGAGATCGATAGGGGTGAAAGGCATGGTCTGTTTTAAGAAAACCAGAAGGAAATCGTAAAGTAAAATAGAAAAGGAATGCTTTAACTCCAAACCAAATTGCAACACACATTGTGAACACTTCAAGAGCCCCTAAAGATCGAGCTCATACCATAGAAGTTAAAAATAAGTTTATGAAAGAAAAAGTCCAGTTCACCCCTCTATATTCCAGGCATGAACCGTTCATACACTCTTCGCATGGTGCCGCCCTGGTCCTGATGTTTAGCAACCCAAAATAAGAAGAAGTTTCAAGTGAGGACAGACAGGGTGAGATGAACTGAAACAAGTAGACTTTATTTCTCCATGTTAAAACATCATCCAGCAGACAGTGGAGTATCCCTAACAATAGAAAGACTCCCACTCGTTTCTACTTAATAAGTCTTATTCATGAATAAGGCTGTGGTCACAGTACCATTTTTCACATGCATTTTGGAGACCTGCGTTTTCAAAAACGCATGTAAAAAACGCACCCATAGGCCCCCATGTTAAAAAACGCATGCCCTAATAGCCAAAAAGCATGTGTGACTGTACTATGCGTTTTTGGAGCATATACAAAAACGCATGCGTTTTTGTAGAAAACGCATGCGTTTTTGTGGAAAACGCATGCGTTTTTATAACATGGGTTCCTATGGAAAACGCATGCAAAAACGCATGTACAGTTAGTACCTTTTAGTGCCATTCAAAAACGCATGCGTTTCCCATAGGAGCCCATGTTAAAAAAACGCATGCGTTTTTCCGGAAACGCATGCGTTTTTTTAACATGGGCTCCTATGAGAAACGCATGCGTTTTTGAATGGCACTAAAAGGTACTAACTGTACATGCGTTTTTGCATGCGTTTTCCATAGGAACCCATGTTATAAAAACGCATGCGTTTTCTACAAAAACGCATGCGTTTTTCAAAACGCTCAAAAAAATACTACAAGCACTATTTTTAGGTGCAGATTCAAAAACGCAGCCAAAAACGCAGGGAGCCATCACACACCTTACAAAACTCATGCTGACATGACAAAACGCATGAGTTTTGTTAAATCACTAAAAAAAAAGCATGGCAACTGTGACCACAGCCTAAGACTTTTTAAATCGAAAGGTGTGGGAGTCTTCCTATTGCTGGGGATACTCCACTGTCTGCTGGATGATGTTTTAACATGGAGAAAAAATGTCTAATTGTTTTAGTTCATCTCACCCTGTCTGCCCTCGCTGGAAACATCTTACTTTAAAAATAAGTTTAAGCTACTGAAATAATCTGTAGCACCAACTGAAAAATACTCCTGTCCTTTTACAACTTGTAACATTGAAATTGCCCTTGTTGATACTAAAAGTAACAAAGCTCCTGATTTGATGGGATTCATCCCAAATTTCTCAATAACTGTGGACCTTGTGCGAAAAAATGGCTGGCAAAGTTCTTCTCAGCTATCATGGAGAATGCTCAAGTCCCTAGTAAATTGAAACATGCGAAGATCATTGCATTGTTAAAACCTGGGAAGCCTGGAGATAATCCATCAAGCTATAGACCCATTGCTTATTGAGTTGCCTATACAAGCTTTTAGAATGCTATAGAATCTATAACAAGATCAATTCAAAGATTTTTGACTCAATGCCCATAGAGCAATTTGGCTTTAGACCTGCTCGAAACTGCAGTGACCAAGTTTTAGCCTTGACAATTTTCATTGAAGCTGAATTTCAAAAGAACAAGAAGGTTTCAGTGGCGTTCATTGATCTTTCTGCTGCATATGACACTGTGTGGAGGGAAGGAATTCTATACAAGTTTCTGAAAGTGATTCCATGTAAGAAAATGATGTACATCTTGAATATTATGATTGCAAATCAAACCTTTCAACTTATCATTGGTGATTCAACCATTTGTAATAAAACCGTAAACAAATATTTGACCCAGGGATCAGCGCTGGCACCTCTCCTTGCTTTGCACCTAGCTGACCTTCTACTGACTGAGCACTTCTACAGTGAGCAAAAGGAAGCAGAGGAGGTTCTAACAGAAGATCTTAATATAATGGGAAAGTATATTGACAATGGAGTCTACAACAACAATCTTTATATAGTGCCAACATATTCCGCAGCGCTTTACAATTCAGAGGTTCATATACAAACAGTCATAAGTAACAGTGATCAAAGAATACAATAAAGCAAAATAATAAGGCCCTGCTCTTAAGAGCTTACAATCTACCAATGAGCTGGGGGTGACACAAATTGTTTACAATGATGGTCCAGCCAACTTGAGGAGATGGGGAATAGATAAGAGCTGCATGAGTGGTCACCAGCCATTCTTTGTCATGTTTTTGGGTCTAGTGGAGTGAATAGGCTATGTCAAAGTGACTTCGATTAGGGAGCAAGATAGGCCGATCTGAAAATATTTGTTTTTAGGTAGCGTCTTAAACTATGTAAATTGTGGATAGACCTACTTTCTTAGGTTAAAGCATTTCAGCTAATTTTTGCTTGGAGCCGGGAGTGGGAGGAGGCTAAAGCACAATCCTTCAAAAACGGAAGTATGCTGCTTTCATTTAAACAACACAAGTGCTAAGACTGAAATAAAATTGCATTTGAAGGTTAACTTGTCAAACACAATGGCAATCCTAAGTATTTAGGCGAAACCCTTGAAAGAAGCCTAACCTTCAATGCTTACTTGGATAAGATAGCACAAAAACTGAAAGCATTCAATAATGTTATCCAAAAACTCTGCAGCTCCTCCTGGGGTTCTTTAACACCTGTCTTGAGAATGTCTACCCATGCCATGGTGTACTCTGCTGCAGAATATTGTGCTCCAGTATGGTTGAATAGATGTCATCTGAATGCAATTGACACTCAGCTGAACAACTTTAAGCGCATAATATCTACTTTTATCAGACCTACGCCCATCCGTCTTGAGCCCTATTGCACCTGTAAATGTGAGAAGACAAAAGCTCCTACTTAAAGAATACACCAAAGTAGTGAATAATAACAATCTCCCAATACATCAAAATATCCAAGATGTTCAAATAGGCTAGGATAACACATGCCAATCATTTTTTTTTAATGGATCGAATAACAAATCCTTTTTTAAGGATGTTTTTTAAACCTGCTGTGCAGCTATGCGTCTTTTGGACTTTGCCATTTTTTGCCCATAAATGCTAGGAAAAAACGGATCCGTTAACGGATGGTGCCATTTTTTACTGGATCTGTCTCCCATAGGGCTCCATGTTACAAAAACGGATTCCTTTTTTAACTGCACCAAAAAATGCTACTTGCAGCATTTTTTGGGTCCTGTAAAAAAACGCATAGGAGAGTAGTCAGACTTGAGTCCAGAATCCATTAACAGCATCATTTTTTGGACTTAGAATTCTAAAGTTGAAAAACTGATGAAAATAATGGATCCAGGGCTTATGTGTGACCCTAGGCTTACAGAGACTGAAATCAAGACATTCACCAATCTGAACCGCAATCCCTCTGTATGAATATGCTTTCAATTAGGAAGAGACATGGCTAGAAATTTTGGTCAGTGCAGTAGGCAGTGATCTTCAAACATTTCCTCACTTACAAAATCTGCCACCAGGCTTAAATCTACTAAGGAAAACCGTATCAGAACAAACTTTGGTGACTGTGCAGATCTTATGCATAAGTGGGGAAAATCTGACTCTCCTGTCTGTGAGTGTGGAGCTGACCATCAACAATTCAGCACATTGTTGAGGAGTGTCCCCTCAGATCTAACATTGGTGGCAACAATGATTTCTACACTGGCAATGACAATGTTATTGCATACATAGAAAACCTTGATATATGACTCTGATTTCTGTTTCTTTGTACCTTTCAATCACTGTTTATTGTTTGTTATTCATTCCTTCATGATTTTAAAATTAGAGATGAGCCAGCACCCTAGTGTTCTAGTTCGATTCGATTTGTCGAATGGGAGGTGTGTTCGTCGAATGTTCATCGAATGTTTGTTAAACACCCTCAAACACACTAAAACACTAGTGTGGTGGTCAATTTCAGTTCCGCAATGTACAGTATATACATACATTGCGGAACTGAAATGAAGTAAAATCAAGGGTTAAAAATAAAAAAAATTGATACTCACCTCCCTAATCCATCCAGCGATGCTTCCAGCACTGCCTACCGGTTGGAGTTGTGATCCCAGCAGCGTTTCCCGGTGAAATGACGAGTTCTCGCGATAACTCGTCATGTGACTGGAAACCGCTGCCAAGATTATGACGTCACCGCAGGTCCTACAGGTCCTCACTATTAGTGAATAGTAGTGAAGATCTGCGATCACATAACGAGTTATCGCGATAACTCGTCATGTGACCGGAAACCGCTGCCGGGATTTAGACGTCACCGCAGGTCCTACAGATCCTCACTACTCAGGTTTAAAAAAAAATAAGAATTTTGAGTTTTTTGAAAAAAACGTAAGTTTTTAATTTTTTTCTCATATATATAGCTTGTCAGCATTTGTACATCATTGGTAGTAGCTGAGTGCTGCAGAGTACTTTTTTCTAGTTATTTGACCCAGCGTCCCTGCTAGCACCAGTTCACATTTAGTCTGTGAGTGCTGTGCAGTTTTTTTTCTGTTTTGTATCTTATGGAGTTGCTGGCTCCATGCTGCAATTTGCACCCTCATTGCCTACTGGTGATCTAGGGTCTAGATGCTGTCCGCCCACTTAGTAGTGGGGTAGGGTGGACAAGGAGGACTTGGGTGTCAGCGTTAGGACTCATCGGACCTGAAGTCACTTTGTCGCAGTCGATGAGCAAACAGACATTGGCCAATGTGTGTACTAAGAACTTCAGGTTTAAAAAAAATAAGAATTTTGAGTTTTTTGAAAAAAACGTAAGTTTTTAAATTTTTTCTCATATATATAGCTTGTAGCATTTGTACATCATTGGTAGTAGCTGAGTGCTGCAGAGTACTTTTTTCTAGATAGATAGATAGATAGATAGATAGATAGATAGATAGATAGATAGAATGGTATATATGTATTATAGACTTGATTTTTAGGTTATCTTTTTCTCTATTAGAAAGGCTATAAATAATAGAATGTGTTACAAAATATAACCTTAATTTTCAACTTATTTAAAGTATGTTTCAAGCACATCACAAAAACATATTGATACATCACCACATCTGTATCGCTGTCAAAACAACACATAGTAGCTCCACAATTTGTATTCAGTACAAGCAACTATGGAGAAGTACATTTAGGAATAATAGCAAAAATAATTGGTTCCAATCTGTTTAAATTGTTCAAGATTCTTCCTTCTGTATCTACTTTTCTTTTGGTTACCATAGATTTTGTTGTTGATCTTCTGAGAAATCTCAAGTGCATTTTGAAAGTATTTCAGGTATGTGTTTTAAATAAAGCAGGCACTTCTACATTTATAACTTATTCATACGTAATGGTCTTTGCGTTAAAACAATATTGTTTTTCTGTGTACTGGGATTCATTATAACAGGTATAAATTAGACTGTTAAAATAGCAGAATGCAAGAAAAAACTCCTTGAAAGCTTCTTCTTCTCCTTGCACTAGCCGGAGGCCATCCCATGAACTACTCATTTGTCATGAGCAATTAGGATATGCCCATCAAACAATTGTTCTTGTCCCATGCATACACTGCTTTTAAGACCTATACTATTCAGTGCATTAGAAACACAAATAACTACTTTTATAGATGTAAGCCTCTAAAAAGCATACAATTATTTATGTTTCAAAAAGCCAGAAATGAAAGATAATCTGCAACAATCAAAATCTAACAAAAAAAATATCCTGTTATTGTTCATTATCTTCTTAACTACCGGTTATTAAAGAATGAAAAGGTTTAGGCCCTATGCACACAGTGCATTTTTGTAACGTTTTTGATGCATTTTTGAGTGCAGTTTTGTCACCAAACTGGAAGCAAATCCTTATTTGAGCCAAGTAAATGGGAATCCTGAAGTTTTGTCCACTTGTTGCTTTTTTCCATTGCAGATTAGTTGTAGTAATAAATCTGCAGCATGTCAATTCTTGCAGCGTTTTAGCAGCATTTTTCTACCGCAAAATGCATGGTAAAAAAGCATGCAAAAAACATTAAAATGCATCAAAAACATCAGGAACACATCAAATACAAATCAAAAACGCACATTTCTTCTGCCAGGAGATGCAGATTTGGTGCTGATATTGCTGCAACCAAATACTAAATGTGAGCACATACCATTACATTTTTTTTGCATGCTCTTCTATTCCTCTATAGTTTTTGCTATAAAGTTAAAGTTCTGTTCACATCATATCTGATATGTGCATTAAGTGTATGAATTGGTAGCAATAATATATATGCTGATTTGCCTGAAGAGTATACTTTTGGCATTAATTCTGGAGGACTCTTATTGCAGGGCAGAGTCTGTGACTTTCTTTTAAAAGTTTCTCCATTAGCTGTTTTTTTTTTATCCTCTGGTATGAAATAACCTTGATACAATCTCATTCTGAGTGGGAACAGTGGGAGTGAGTGATCACAGTAGGGATGAGCAGGGCAGAGCAGGGCACAGCAAGGGTGAGCAGGGCACAGCAGGGGCAGAATGGGGGTCAGTGGGCACAGTAGGGGGAGAGCAGGAGTAACTGGGCACAGCAGGTGTGAGTGGGCATAGCATGAATGAGTTGGTACAGCAGGGGCAGAGTGGGGGTGAGTGGGCACAGTGGGGTTGAGTGGGCATAGCATGGGCAGAGCGGAGGGTGAGTGGGCACAGTGAGAGTGAGCAGGGCACAGCAAGGGTGAGCAGGGTCTAGCAGGAGTGAGTGGACACAACAGGGGTGAGCAGGGCACACTGGGGTAACTGGACACTGTGTGAGTGAGTGGATACAGCGGGGCTGAGCAGGGTACATGCATGTAAACATAAGCACAAGAGAAAAAAACAAAATCATGTTACAGGGTAATACTGTACTAAGGAGGTACACAGAGAATTTTCTAATAATTTAAAATGTAGTCCACCCAAAAAATTGTTGCACATTCCATGGCATTAGTATAATACAGTTTTTTTCCTCTAGAAGCATTGATTCTAAAGATGAATACACGCTGTAATATAAAGTCATACCATGACACCATAGGAGAAAAAAAATCAATTTGACTCCATTTTACCTAGCCATAAGGAGTCCTTTGTTCTAGTACAGGAATAGTATAATGACCCTCTCTTACAGTAGTTTTCCTTATTTAATTCTTGTAACTGGAATAGAGATGGGTAAGCATTTTATTGAAAGAAGAATGAAGCACAATATTGGGAACTTAAGGAACAATACAGAAATGGTGGTATTTAAAATATGAGCGCTTCACAAGGACACTGCACTTATCAGTATTACCTTTAGATCTTTATTGAGTATTAACAAATGTGAGTCCTCGCCACAACATGTTTCGACACTAATGCGTCTTCCTCAATTGGATCCACTTGAGGAAGACGCATTAGTGTCGAAACATGTTGTGGCGAGGACTCACATTTGTTAATACTCAATAAAGATCTAAAGGTAATACTGATCAGTGCAGTGTCCTTGTGTAGCGCTCATATTTTAAATACCACCATTTCTGTATTGTTTCTTATTTTATCCTCCCTGTTGCGAGTGTGGTGGAAGAGAGCAGCTCTGCACTCAAGGACCTGGCTGGTAAAACAGACACGTGATTGAACACGGGACCCGGAGAAGCGAGTTGGAGCTGGACAATTAGTTTGGAACCAGGAACCGGCGAGCAAAGGTCTCGGATCCCTTCCTCACCACTGAGCCTACAATCTGGTTGTGCAGAGACGGCACAACCTGTCAAGGTGAGTGAGGAATCAGTATAACGGAGAATTTAATCTGCCTTTAGCAAACAGTGTGGCGCAACCGAAAAATTTCTGTTTAATATTGGGAACTTGTCAGCAAGTTTTTGCTATGTAAACTAAGGACTGTATGATTTAAGAGTTTAAAAACAAAAAGCAACTGTGCTTATTTTATCAATATCTGAGCATTTGTTTGCTTAAACTAATGGTTTTATTACCCCTGTAGATATCATTGCAGGTCTAGAAAGTCACACTCATAGCACCGCTTGCTGTGATTGACACCTCACAGTCAATGGACAATCTCTATTGAGAGCCTGGTGTAAGCGGCAGTAGCTCTGCCTGAAACAAAATCCTTTAATTATGTCACCCAGTAATCTAGGTAACACCTTTCTGGATAAAGGGTTTCTTTGCCTACATTATGTGGTTTTCCGATATGGTAGCAAAAATCTGCTAAGAATTTCCCTTCAAGGATTATAATCATACTGCCTTTAAATCGATTGAACTGACTGAATATCATATGTAATACAATTTTAGGACATGTTTAAATATATTGTGACAAACAGTATATTGTACAATTTTTGTTAGCTTTTATTTATTTGTTTTACTAAAATAATAATAAATCATATATTTGTATATTTCAGGCAATCACTATCCAACATAGTCAAATTGAAATGAAAGTGTTTTAAAGTATTGGCATAGTGAGGCATCAGTGGATGATTATGCTTTGTTACACCTTACCTTCAGGTAGATTGGATGTCAACACAACGTCAACAGGTTTGCCAAACACTTTGGACAGCAATGGAAATCTGAGATGTTATACGTGATAAAAGTGTTGATTGTTTTTGGTTGTCTAAGAATAATGACTCCTCGTCTACCTGATATTCTACCGTTTATTTGTTTGGTAATACATGCTAGTTAATTGACTGTACCTGCATTCTGTGAGTCACATCTAAAATTGTAAAACTGTTCTAAACCATCTATTTCACATATAAAATGATTTCATTTTTATAGTTGTTGCCTGAAAAATAACTAAATAAAAAGCAATGAGACACAAGATCATCTGTTACCCTTATAACAAAACATATTTATTCTAAAAAGTAAAGTATTTCATGTAGAATTAACTATTTCTTAGATTTAAAACTGAGAGATCTTTATGTATGCCGTGAAAGAGCATATAAGAGAAAGAAATGCTTATAGGATGACATATTAAAGGGAATTTGCCACCCCCTTTGTTGAATATGTTGTTATTTGGACTCTGCAAAACTGATGTACCTCTTGTCGATTGTATATAAAGGGAACCTGTCACCCCCTTTGGGCATTTTAAACTGTGCCCACCTGCATTAACATAATATAAATGGGGTTCTTGCAACCCCTCTATGTGCCAAGACATCCCCCTCATACCTGAGAAATCAAATTTTAATCTCTGTGGCCATGCATCCTACAAGGTCTGGGAGGCATGCTCTCTGGTCCCAGTGGATTAGGTCCTCGCCGCCCCTTGCCAGCTAAACTCGATTTGCAATTTAAAAATTCCCGCCTCTTCTGTGGATGGCGCACTGAGTGACAAGCGCAGTCATGCCTGCACAGTGGACCGGGTCATCGTCTCCTCTATTGAAAATAGTGCTGAGCTCTCGCGAGATTTGTGAAGTCTCGTGAGACTTCAGCACTTCAATGGAGGAACACGGTGACCCACTCCACTGTGTAGGCACGAGTGTGCTTGTCACTCAGCACACCATCCATGGAAGGGGTGGGAATTTGTCAAATTGCAAGGCAGGTTAAGCTGGCAAGGGGCGTTGAGGACCTAATCCATCAGGACCAGAGAGCAGACCCCAGACCTAATAGGATGCAGGGCCACAGAGATTAAAATTTGATTTTTCAGGTATGAGGGGGATGTCTGGGCACATAGAGGGGTTACAAGAACCCCATTTATATTATGTTAATGCAGGTGGGCACAGTTTAAAATGCCCAAAGGGGGTGACAGGTTCCCTTTATATACAATCGACAAGAGGTACATCAGCTTTGCAAAGTCCAAATAACAACATATTCAACATAAACTGTACATAAAAGAACACATGTAATGAGCAAAGGCAAAGCAGATGTGACGTATTGTGCAAAGGTAAAGAAAAAATGCTTTTAAAAACAGCTGCATTAATAGTTTATTTTTATTTATTACTTAACAAAATGCAAAGGAAATGAAGAAAATAAAAAATTTGGATCAAATTAATATTTGTATATCACCCTTTGCCTTTAAAACAGCATCAATACTTCTATGATTATAGTCAGTTGTATAAGCTACCAATTTTACCAGTTAATAAAGATCATAATTTTCATATGTTTTGAGAAGACAGTCATTGCATTAAATTGAAACAGTAGCATAAAAGGCATAGAATGTGGTGAGGAACAATCAATCTTTGCTACAAAGGTGAGGTTGGAGGTTGTGTAAGGCTGCTTTCACATCAGTGTTTTCTTTAAATCGCGGCAGATGCGGTGAAAAAAACGCATCTGCCGCGATTACCGCATAACCGCTGCACTTGTGGCACACTTGCGGCACAGTTGCGGCAAGCCCCATACAATGTATATGCGGGCTTGCAGCAAGTGCGGTTTTGGCACTTGCGGCAGGTGCGGCGGCGAAAAAACCGCGGCTGACCGCGGTTTTTTTCGCGGCCGCACCTGCCGCAAGTGCCAAAACCGCACTTGCCGCACCTGCTGCAAGCCCGCATATACATTGTATGGGGCTTGCCGCAACTGTCCCGCAAGTGTGCCACAAGTGCAGCGGTTATGCGGTAATCGCAGCAGATGCGGTTTTTTAACCGCATCTGCCGCGATTTAAAAAAAAACACTGATGTGAAGGTACCCTCAGTCTGTTTTATGTCACAGATCATACACTATTGCAAAACTGAGCATAGAAACAAGACATAAGGTAGTTATACTGCATAAGCAAGGTTTCTCCTAAGAAAAGACTTTAAATCAGACTGAGGTTAAAAGATAGGCTATGTAAGCTCTTTTGAAGTAGTACTAAGAAATTGGCTTCACTGAAAGCCATGAAGAAAGTTGTCGGGCAAGAAAACATGGTGTGGTAGACAAAAGGCACAGTTTTTGACTTGCCGTCAAAATTAGATGTTCAGTAATGCCAACCATTTAAATTTAGAAACAACCATTGGGCCCCAGTTACAGTTATCCAATTTCTTGGAGAAGTCTTGCTAAAAGTCATTTTCATGGAAGAATTTTGGTGAAAATGTCCATTACATTGACATGGATTTAGGGCAAAGCAACTCAACTATGTTCAAAAACATAGGAACCTGGGTGCAGAAAAAGACAGCAAGTGCTCTGGACTAATGAGGGAAAATTTGATATAAATGGATGCAGTATTTTCATCAATTGTCTGGAGAGCGGTACAATAATGTGTATCTGCAGGAAACAATAAAGCATGGTGGAGGTTCCTTGCTAGTTTACGGCTATATTGGAGTTGAAGATTTTTTTTGATTAATAGTGTCCATAGTGAGAAATGCAGATAAATATTTATTCAATATGCAATTGTGGAGCCATCAGATTTGATCCAATTTTATTCTGCAGTAGGAAAACGATAGCACACAACAACATATAGCCAAATGTCTTCAGCACAAGGAAGAACAAATAACCCTGGTAGTGATTACATGGCCTTCACAGAAAACTTTTGCATAATACTGTATTAGTGCATTATTAACTTAGGTACAATACAGTGCAAAAAAATAATCTAATTTTAAATAGGTCCAGCAAGGTCATGCATTATTTTTACTTATGTATATTCAGATATGAGGTAAGAGAACAATGACAGAATATAAAGCCCTAACATAAGAACAGTTTTTCCGGAACCTTGTTCATTTGATTATCGAGAGGATATTTGTAAACCGATGGGTCTAAACCGTGCAGAATTTATAAAGAGCATCATCATGCATAAACACCTTTTTCTTTAAAGGAAGGAGTGATTTACACTATTGTTCAAATGGATTATATCAGGATATTTAGCAGAAACTTGTTAATTTAATTATGATCAAGGTATAAGTGGATAAATTCCAGCTGGACAAAATATTGCAGAATTTACAGAGAGCCATGACTTATATAAATTAATTTCTTAGAAATGGGAGAAGAATTGAAATTATTAACCAATTGCACTAAGCTATAGATATGCTTTCATTTAATCTCTGGTTATGAATTGTGTGACTATACCCTACTTAAAGGTAGTGAGTTACGCGCTACACTTTATATTATGGCTCCCAATAAACCACGTAGGCACTGTTCAGTTAATCCTCCTTTGGGATGTTTATTCAAACTAGAAAAATACTTTACCTAATATCCACAAGGTTTAAGAGTGCTTGGTGTTAATTAAACAAGACATTTTTTGTTAAAACCTTATATAAAAAACTTTAATAAAAACTTAATAAAAAAATTAAAAATTATCTTTACTTTTTAATTTGATCACAGTGGTTGTTTAATAACCACTTACTGTATTTGACATCATATGATTAAAATTACTAAAATATGATGAATGCAACATATATAGGGTAATCTTGAGTTTTCTAAGAGAAGAGAAGTGGTTATTTTTCTCCCCCTCTTTGATCTTGTGTGGGTGTCTTAATAGTGGTATACAGGTGATTTAGTAAGGTCTTGCTTCAGGCTGTTTCTTGGTTAGTCATTTATGGCTTGTTTCTGGTTTAAGATGGGGATGTATGGATCATCTAGAAAGAAGAGGTGTATAAGGCTGTGGTCACAGTTTTTTTGGTGCCTTCTAAAAACGCATGCTTTTTTACATGCGTTTTTCATGTCAGCATGAGTTTTTTAAGGTCTCTGATTGCTCCCTGCATTTTTGGCTGCGTTTTTGAATCTGCACCTAAAAATAGTGCTTGTAGTATTTTTTTGTGCGTTTTGAAAAACGCATGCGTTTTTGTAGAAAACGCATGCGTTTTTATAACATGGGGGCCTATGGGAAACGCATGCAAAAACGCATGTACAATTAGTACCTTTTTGTGCCATTCAAAAACGCATGCGTTTCCCATAGGAGCCCATGTTAAAAAAACGCATGCGTTTCCGGAAACGCATGCGTTTTTTTTAACATGGGCTCCTATGGGAAACGCATGCGTTTTTGAATGGCACTAATTGTACATGCGTTTTTGCATGCGTTTTCCATAAGGCCCCTTATTAAAAAACGCATGCGTTTTTTGATATGCTCCAAAAACGCATGGGACAGTCACACATGCTTTTTGGCTATTAGGGCATGCGTTTTTTAACATGGGGGCCTATGGGTGCGTTTTTTACATGCGTTTTTGAAAACGCAGGTCTCCAAAAATGCATGTGAAAAATGGTACTGTGACCACAGCCTAACTCAGCACACAATCCTCCGTATGGTTGTATTATGTTTAGTTATTTTCTATTTTCCAAGAGGATTACCTCTTTGTGCTGCTGTGTATGATATCCCCCTGTCAATCCAATTAAATGACCTTGTTTCAGGTTTTTTTCAACCACAATACGTTCCTTTCAAAATTTGTTATGTACCAAGTAGTCACTTACTTGTTCATGCTTATAGGCTTCAGGTGTAATAGTGAATGAGTGACCTTGTTTTAGGCTTTTTATATCACAATAAGTTCCCTTCGAAATTTGTTATACACTAAATACTCACTTACTTGTTCATATTTACAGGCTCCAGGTGTAACGGTGCTTCTGTGGAGATGGGTTCAACTCTTTGTGATGTGCTAGAAATGAGTGAATATACTACTGTATATACTTTGGACAATAAGGGGTGGACAGTTTAATAATAGTGGAGATGTTTCCTATATATTGTAACAAATACGTTTGTCTGAATATAGATAATCTGATATTGGTAGTAAACCTTAATGTGTGTTGTACTAGTATTTTAGGGACAGGCACTGCAGATGATTGTAACAGCTTCATCAATGACCTAAATTTCAACGTCTGGAATATTGTACTGACGTCACACCAGTCCAGAGACGAGATCTCCTTCTTGGATCTGAAAATTCTTCAATCGGGAGGTAAGATACAGACCACACTGCACCGCAAAGAGACTGCCAAGAATACTGTATTACACTACAGCAGTTTTCATCCCAAACATCTGAGGAATGCTATCCCTAAGGGTCAATTTTACCGACTCCAAAGAAATTGCAGTGATGATGCAAGCTTTTTGAAGGAGTCACGGGATTTAATCACCAGATTTCGGCAAAATGGTAACCCCCAAAAGACACTCTCAGGGGCCTTCAAAACCACTAGCAACTAGCTAATCGTAATGAATTACTCATACCCAAACCAAAGGTGGGAATGCACAAATTGAGTGTGATCACAATGTATAACAACCACTGGAATAATATTTATGGTATCCTGAATTGAAATTGGGGGTTCTCCTGTCAGATCCCAAAATTGAAAAATTTGTTGGTAGTAAGCCCCGGTTGGTGGCTAGACGAGCAAGGAACTTGAGGGACTATCTCTCCAGGAGCCACTTTCAAAGACCCAGTACACTATTAGGAAGAGGTTCAAGATTGACAGTGACATATCGCTGTGGGGATTGTTCGATATGCCCATACATGATGGCTTCCAACAAAATTGATATCCGGACGTACCCAGGCCAGATTGAAACCAGACATTACACAAATTGTCGCATGCGTAATGGGGTTTATGTCTTGATTTGCAGCTGCCACAAGTTGTAAGTTGGGGAAACTACGCAAGAATTGCGAAAAAGGATCGAGACACACGTCTCGAACATCAATTGTGCTGGTGACAATCTAAGGAAAGGTAAGCCCATCTCTTCGGTGGCCAAACATTTTTTGGAAAAGCATAGGGGATCACCTAAGGGCCTTAAAGTGATCACAGTGGATAAGATAACACCATCGATCCGCAAAAACAGAGTAGTGGAGGAACTCTTGAGAAAAGAAAGTCGTTGGATTTTTAAATTGCAAAGCTTAGCCCCGTCGGGTCTCAATGAAGAATTTTTGTTCAAAGGCTTTTATAAAACCTAATGTACCCCTCCTAACTTCAATACAACACCATTCTTTTCGTTGCCCTTCTTCTATTCGTTCCAGTCAAGTAATCCTATCTTTATTGTTATTCTTACAGGCTACTGAAAGTTCTTCATAGCTCCATATCTGGAACACTAATCTCTCTTTATACAACTAGACATAAAGAAGAACCTCGGGAACGGATACTTACATCACCATTGTATGGGCCTTCAAGCGGCTACTCTACAGCAAAACCAGGACTAATAGGGAAGCACATTCATGCGGTTTTGGTAGCATCCCAAATGAACAATGGGATGAGATACACAAGAAATGACTCTATTTGGATTGCTTGAATTCAAAAACACTGCTCGGACCTCTCAGGAGGCAACACTATTGTTGCCAACAGCTTCCCCGCTGACCAATACAATATATGAGCTACTAGTGGACCACGGTACATTGGATCTACATCCTCAGAATGTGACCTTATTCACTATGGTTTGGTTAACCATTACAACAGATGGTACCAAACAGCGTCTTTTCGATGCATAATCATCCTCAGAAGAAGATGTCGCAATTAAAGATACACATCTCCTGAACGTTCTCATTATTAACCCCCCTTCTTTTCACAGGAGACAGAAGAACCCCATAGTGTAATAGTGAAATAAAACCACCAAGACTAACCTTAATCCTCTACTCTTATCCTTTTAGAAAAATTGTCCACAACTTCATTTGTGATAAAATTGATTTATTTTTTCTGCATATAGGTGACAGGTAGAGAGCCTTATCCCATGGACACCCTCATCCAGTTTTGAATAACATTCTTCTTTTTACAGCAGGGGAACAATCAAAAGGATAAGCTCCCCTTCTCCTGAAGTTCTATAATACCTCAGGACACACAGTGAACATCACTAACATGATCTCTTCTTTTTCCTTTGACGGGCATTTATATTTAATAATGTGTTAAGGGTTGTTTCTTTACCTGGCACCTTCCGTGGTCTAGTTCTATGAAAGCCCTCCTTTCTTAACAAACTTCTAGACCCCAAAAAGCAGTGGTTATACTAGACAAACCCATCTGCTGCAGCTGTTTAATGCTCCTCTAATAGCTCATATAATAAAACAACTTTCGGCGCATTTGGTTACTTCACCACTAGGGTCGTAAAGCCTGCTCTGTTTAGACTGGCCGGTCTGCACTTGCAGGCCGTCGCTCAGGTGACGGTCTCAAACATTACCCAGCGGCAATTACAATTACCACATCGCCCACTTCCAGACGCACTGCACGCCGGAGAGAGCGGGGGTCTTCATTTGGATGATCACATAAAAAGGTAACACTAGTGGTAGGGAGACTATTCATCACCCCTTAAGAAGTTGTCCTTTGCGGAAAAGAGACGCGTAGGACGTTGGGGTGTCCCACTTGCCCATGTCCTGCCCTAGCACTCAGCATTCAGGTGAGTATATGCCATTTCATGGGTGGCTGCACCTCTATTAGCATTCCGCTCACTCCAGAGCCCTGTTAACTCTTTGAAGCCTGCAGAGCACACACTCGTGCATGAGGTAGCTGTCTGGGCTACCCTATATGTTTCCTCATCCAGGATGAACTTTATGCAATAAAACTAATCCCATTCACCCACAGGGGGAGGTGGATATTGAATGCAATTTACAATTGTTGTTTGACTACTAACGGATTAATTGCTCACTGATGGTCTATCAACATCCTTGCTTGTTCTATGTACAGGCAACTTCTGTCCACAGATTTGATATCCCTGAGGGGACTACTGTACTATGGGGTTTACAGCCGCATGGAATTAACCCTTGCCATCCTTGAACTTAAGTGTTTTTTTGCAGTATTTGATCAAGCTGATATCCACTCCATAAAAGCTTTTTATATAATTAACCTTTGCTTCCCTTGAACCAAGGTGATAATTTGTTGTATATTGTTTGGTTGAGCAGGCATCTATTCCACAAGTGCCAATTTGTATTGTATAAGCATCCATCTTGAAGAGCCTGCACTATATCATATGAAGTGCTTGCCTTGCTAATAACAAAACTTTATAAATAGCCAACATCTGATTTCTTGGTAAACTTGTTTATTGTGCATACAGCATTTTTTGTGCTTTTTGAGGGTGCTCCAATTCCTGGAATTATCCAGAGGATTTTGAAATATAGCGGACATGGGCAATTCAGAATTGTTGAGTCTTTGTACTCTGTTTTAATTGTTTTTAACTGTGTGCTGTGTTACTTTTGTATTTCCTCAATAAAGCATTAATATATTTTTTCACAAAAATATACAGTTGTGGCCAAAAGTATTGACACCCCTGCAATTCTGTCAGATAATACTCAGTTTCGTCCTGAAAATGATTGCAATCACAAATTCTTTGGTATTATTATCTTCATTTAATTTGTCTTAAATGAAAAAACACAAAAGAGAATGAAGCAAAAAGCAAAACATTGATCATTTCACACAAAACTCCAAAAATGGGCCAGACAAAAGTATTGGCACCCTCAGCCTAATACTTGGTTGCACAACCTTTAGCCAAATTAACTGCGATCAACCGCTTCCGGTAACCATCAATGAGTTTCTTACAATGCTCTGCTGGAATTTTAGACCATTCTTCTTTAGCAAACTGCTCCAGGTCCCTGATATTTGAAGGGTGCCTTCTACAAACTGCCATTTTTAGATCTCTCCACAGGTGTTCTATGGGATTCAGGTCTGGACTCATTGCTGGCCACCTTAGAAGTCTCCAGTGCTTTCTCTCAAACCATTTTCTATTGCTTTTTGAAGTGTGTTTTTGGCCATTGTCCTGCTGGAAGACTCATGACCTCTGAGGGAGACCCAGCTTTCTCACACTGGGCCCTACATTATGCTGCAAAATTTGTTGGTAGTCTTCAGACTTCATAATCCCATGCACACGGTCAAGCAGTCCAGTGCCAGGGGCAGCAAAGCAACCCCAAAACATCAGGGATCCTCCACCATGTTTGACTGTAGGGACCATGTTCTTTTCTTTGAATGCCTCTTTTTTCCTCCTTTAAACTCTATGTTGATGCCTTTGCCCAAAATGCTGTACTTTTGTCTCATCAGACCAGAGAAAATTCTTCCAAAATGTTTTAGACTTTCTCAGGTAGGTTTTCGCAAACTCCAGCCTGGCTTTTTTATGTCTCGGGGTAAGAAGTGGGGTCTTCCTGGGTATCCTACCATACAGTCCCTTTTAATTCAAATGCCGACGGATAGTACGGGTTGACACTGTTGTACCCTCGGACTGCAGGACAGCTTAAAACTTTCTGGATGTTAGTCGAGGTTCTTTATCCACCATCCTCACAATCTTGCGTTGAAATCTCTCGTCAATTTTTTTTTTTCCGTCCACATCTAGGGAGGTTAGCCACAGTGCCATGGGCTTTAAACTTCTTGATGACACTGTGCACGGTAGACACAAGAACATTCAGGTCTATGGAGATGGACTAGTAGACTTGAGATTGCTCATGCTTCCTCACAATTTGGTTTCTCAAGTCCTCAGACAGTTCTTTGGTCTTCTTTCTTTTCTCCATGCTCAATGTGGTACACACAAGGACACAGGACAGAGGTTGAGTCAACTTTAATCCATGTCAACTGGCTGCAAGTGTGATTTAGTTATTGCCAACACCTGTTAGGTGCCACAGATAAGTTACAGGTCCTGTTAATTACACAAATTAGAGAAGCATCACATGATTTTCTAACAGTGTCAATACTTTTGTCCACCCTCTTTTTTATGTTTGGTGTGTAATTATATCCAATTTGGCTTTAGGACAATTCTTTTTGTGTTTTTTCATTGAAGACAAATTAAATGAAGATAATAACACCAAATAATTTGTGATTGCAATCATTTTCAGGAAGAAACTGAGTATTGTCTGACAGAATTGCAGGGGTGTCAATATTTTTGGCCACAACTGTATATCTTGAATGTACTCCTTGATCCCAGTCTCATATACACGTGAACTTTGTTTTCGCTCATTGTTTTTTAGGGCCTGGTTACTCGGGTGTGTTGTACTTATAGTGATGTTCGGTGTCAAGTCTTGGATGTGAGCGTTTGTGCTGTGCCTATGTGTAGTTATACTTCTTGCAGTATATTATGGGTCTATGTGTGATGGTTTTTCTTCTATATACTAGTTTGTTGTCTAATGCTTCATGTTGTATGATCTGTTGCCGATGTACCTGATACTTCTCTACTGTTTAGTAAAACCTGTCCTTGTAGGGGCTTCTTTACTCTCTTATCTAAATAACCTCTGCTGTGGAGCAGTGTGTATATATATAAATATCTCTATTTATAGGCACTTTGCTAGAAATATGTGTAACACCACAATTGGTATTCACTCTACCTTAAGAAGTGCGCTCCTGGTCCTGGTCGTTTTCTCCTGCCGCTTTTGCTTTCAGTTCTCTAGCTCAGTCTGTTACCCTGTCCTGTGAGGCGAAGTTGCAGTGGTTAGCTGTTACTAAGCATGCTTGCTGGGTGTTGGCAAGTTGCTCTTCCTGTTCTACGTCAGCTGACTAGCATGTGATCAGTCACATGATTGCGTGGGTGGGGAGCTGTTTCTGTCTATGTAGTGTCAGGGGGAGTGACACTGAGAGGGCAGTCTGGGCCGTCAGGGTTCACCAATGCATTTCAGAGGTCACATCCTCCTTCCTCGGTATGGTTCTTTACCGATTATAACAGGAGTTATAAAGTGTGTACAAGAATTAAAAGCTGTAAATTAATTTTACCCAAAAGAGTATCCTAATATGATAATGATGTTTTTTTAGGGTACGGCCAGCAAAATCTTGCTTCGGTGCCTCCTTTCTCAATGGGCGTCAGCCTTTATGAGGGATCCCGGGATCTTCTTCAAGTGTCCCGCACACTGCATGCTCCACGATACTTGGTGCACACTTCCTTGCGCTTAGCACGACATCACTTCCGGTATCGAGACAAAGATGAAGCCGAACACAAGATTAGAGATGAGCGATGTTCGATTAGAATTGTTCGCAAATCTCAAATTCAAAGTCTTTTTGGCAGTGTTCGAGTCATTCGCTGAATTAGAGCAATTTGTTTGAAATTCGGCAGTTCTAGTATATGTTCGTTAACGCTTCGATCTACAAAAGCTTAATCTTTCTATCCCTAAACCTAGCCCTAATACTGCAAATGAATGTTAATATCCAGTTTGTGTATATATTCTGCAGGGGGGCTTGTACCAGAGCTGCAGCAATAAGCACACGCTTTTTTTTTTTTTTCTCCTAAAGCATGTACAGTGGGGTGGTTCAGGCTGCTAGCCAATCACAATGCCACACTGCAAAGTACATTTTTTCACACAACTAATGTCATCATTGGCTGTGTCTGTCACATGTCCTAGCCCTATAAAACCCGGCCATTTTAAAGATTGCCACCATTTTGTTGATAGCTGCTGCAGGTGTTAGACGGCACCCGCGGCTGCTGCTGTGTGCGACCGCTAAACAGTGCAAACTAAATTGTGTTCTCTCAGTCAGCTAGTGAGCAAATACAAAGTTAGATAGATATGTTTAGGGAGTAAGGACTAGTAATATCTGCCCTTTTTAGGGCTGCTCCATAGGAGTAGCAATTAGGGATAGGGACTAGTAGTCAATCAGCCCTTTTCAGGGCTACTTCATAGAAGCAGGGACTAGTTTTAATTGCAGCCCTTATCAGGGCTAGGTTAGAGCAGTCTCTATTAGTTTTTGCCAGGTAGGTGTGTGTTAGGTGTGTGCCAGTGCTGTGCAAGTCTTTCTCACAGCATCTGGCCACAGTAATATAGCTCTTTGAATCCATTAGGGCAGGTAGTGTAGCGATGCTGTGAAGAAAGCTACACCACCTGTCTTAATTAGGCATTTTTTTTTTGCTGCAGCTAGTCCAGGCACTTTGTTCGGGCTAGTAGCAGACTAGCAGTGTCCCACAGTGGTGTAGCCCACTTGAGAGAGAAGCTACACCTTCAGTGCAGTTGATTCCACTAATTTTTTACTGCAACAAGCAAACCTGTCATTTTTTGCTTGAAAGCAGTGTTCGCTAAACATTTACTGTAGGCCACGTTTAATACAACCAAATACACCTTGAGTGCAGTTCATTCTACTACTTTTTGCTGCAAAAAGCTAACCTGTCAGTTTTTGCTTAAAAGCAGTATTCACTAACGTTTAATACAACCAAATACTCCTTGAATGTAGTTCATTCTACTAATTGTTAACTGCACCTTGCCCAGGTCTCACTTCGGGTCAAGTAGCAGTGTTGGTTCAGTCACCATTGCTTGATTTACATCAAAGTTTTGCTTGGCCAACAACTGCACAGTTCACAATTTTGTAACATACAAAATGAGTGGCAAGAGGCCTGCTGATGGTGGAAAGGGGAGTAGGCGTGGTGGAAAGGGCAAAAAACTTTGTGTCCGTGGGTAGATGTTAAAGCTACATTATCATCAGCTGAAGAAAGACAATCTTGCAGCCAAAGTAAGATGTCTACTTGTGTACGTGGCCAATCGAATATGATCCATTTCTTGTGGACACGAACATCGATACCACTGGTAAATGAGATACAAAAACAACAGGTGCTTAAATGGATCGCAAGTGCTTCATCAAGTGGCCTCTCCTCCACCTCAACGTCTACTTCACAAAACCTCCAGTCATCTGAGATGTTAGCCCAATCGCACTTCATTCCTCCCAGCTCCCAAGTCTCCAGCTGCCCTACTGAGTCTGGGGTAACAGACATGGTTGAGTCTGCAGAGCTGTTCAGTCACACAATAGCCTGGGAATCAGAGGTCTGCTCCAAAGCTGCATTGAGTCCAGATAAGGAAATGATCTGCCCTGATGCCCAGAAGCTATGTGAGTCAGATCCAGGCCAGGACCCAAAGGAAGAAGGTTCTGACCTTCGTGTAGACCCTCATTCCCTACCAGTAAGTACTCTTGTTGGTCACAAGGAGGATGATGCTGATGAGACTTAGATACTGGATTTGATTGAAAAATCTAATTTTCATTCAAGGCAGGAAGCGGTTGTATCTGAGGACGAGGGGTGTGAGAACACAGAGGATGATGATGAGGTTAGCGATCCCACTTACTGTCAACCCACAGTCAGCCAGTCGATGAGGTCATCAGAGTTGGTGGAGGAGGATGCCACTGACGATGAGGTTAGGTTGTGCCTTCCTGGACATAGAAGGAGTACTGGAAGCATGTCAACAACTGCTCCAGAAGTCTTTTGGCTTTCCCGTTCACCGGCTGAAATCCGATGTGCCAACACGCTGGAATTCTACTCTGCACATGTTGCAGTGACTGTGGCAGCACCGCCGAGCCCTGGTGCAATACGTTATGATGTATAGCCTGGGACAACGAGATCCAGAGGTGGGGCAGATCATGTTGCAGGAGTGGTCTCAGATCAAGGACACTTTGCACCCTTCTGCACAGTTTTGAAATGGCAACAAAGATGTTTAGTGCTGACGATGCCAATATCAGCATGACTATTCCAGTCATCTACATGCTGGAGCACACTCTAAACAATATTCGGAGTCAGGTGGTCGGACAAAGGAGGTGGAGGAAGTACAGGAGGAGTCCTATGTGGAAGGGATGGCAACATCTCCAAGGTCCTCACGGTCGGCAGCATCAATACGACAGGCATGGGAGGGTGGTGGAGACAGATTAACGAGGGCGCATGTTAGCAACCAAAGTCTTGAGGAAGGTGCAGGAGCCCAGGAAGAAATGGAGAACGAAGTGGCGATGGGCATGGAAGACTCAGCAGATGAGCAGCAGATGAGGGAGACCTTGATGACATTTCTGTTGTGCGATGTTGGGGGGAGAGGGCAGAGGAAGCAAGCATGATTCTCACCTCCCCACCACCAACACAAAAAGGACTTGGTCATCCTGGATGCGCAAGACACAGGAGGGCCTTCTTGCTGCACTACCTGCAACATGACCCTCGGATTGTCAGAATTAGAAGCAAAGCCAACTACTGGGTTGCCACACTCTAAGATCCCCAGTACAAGACCAAATTTGCAGAAATAATTCTTGCCATACAAAGGAATGCACGCATGCAGGAGTATCTGCAGAAGCTGATACATAATCTCAGATCGGCTCTTCCACAAACCACTAGGGGTACACAGAGTGAATCTCACAGTTCTCACTTGGCAACCGTGGAACTGTCGAGTCATCATCACTCATACCGGACCAGTAACACCATATCTGGTGGTGGTAACAGCAATTTTGTGGCCTCGTTTCAAAATTTCTTTCGACCATCATATGCAAGGCCTCAAGACATGAGGAGTCTGACATATAGTCAACGCCTGGAGCGGATGGTACACGAGTATCTCCAACTTAACATCGATGCCATGACTGAGGAAGTGGAGTCTTGCTCATTTTGGGCTTGCAATCTGGAAAAATGGCCTGAGCTCGCCACTCATGCCTTGGAAATCTTGTCGTGCCCTGCAGCCAGCATTCTCTTGGAACATGTGTCCAGCGCTGCTGGTGGTGTGCTGACAGAAAAGCGCATGTGTCTGTCCGCCCAGAATGTAGACAGACTAATGTTTATAAAGATGAGCAAGGCATGGATCCGCAAGGACTTTTCCACCCCAGTGTCCCCCTGGGGAGTATAAAGACTCGTGGATTTTTGACCATTTTCATTTTGCAACTGTGGGGCAATTGATGACACAGAAGTGGTGTCTGAGCCCAAATTTTTGGAAAAAATGGAGACTCTTCTCGTAGTCCCCTAAATGTGACACAATACTCCTCACCTGAAAAAGCCTTCCAGATGCTGCGTTAAAAACCGCACCAAATACTCATCGCCTGCACAAGGCCTTCCAGATACTGCGTTAAAAACCGCACCAAATACTCATCGCCTGCACAAAGCCTTCCAGATACTGAGGTAAAACGCACCAAATTATCATCATCTGCACATGGCCTTACAGATACTGAAGTGAAACGCACCAAATAATCATCATCTGCACATGGCCTTCCAGATGCTGAAGTGAAACGCACCAAATAATCATCATCTGCACATGGCCTTACAGAAACTGAAGTGAAATGCACCAAATAATCATCATCTGCACATGGCCTTCCAGATACTGAAGTGAAATGCACCAAATAATCATCATCTGCAAATGGCCTTACAGAAAATGAAGTAAAATGCACCAAATAATCATCATCTGCACATGGCCTTCCAGATGCTGAAGTGAAACGCACCAAATAATCATCATCTGCACATGGCCTTACAGATGCTGAAGTGAAATGCACCAAATAATCATCATCTGCACATGGCCTTCCAGATGCTGAAGTGAAACGCACCTTATAATCATCATCTGCACATGGCCTTACAGATAATTAAGTGAAATGCACCAAATAATCATCATCTGCACATGGCCTTACAGATGCTGAAGTGAAATGCACCAAATAATCATCATCAGCACATGGTCTTATAGATACTGAAGTTAAACGCACCAAATAATCATCATCTGCACATGGCCTTCCAGATGCTGAAGTGAAACGCACCAAATATTCATCATCTGCACATGGCCTTACAGATACTGAAGTGAAATGCACCAAATAATCATCATCTGCACATGGCCTCACAGACACTAAAGTAAAACAAACCAAATAATCATCATCTGCACATGGCCTTACAGATACTGAAGTGAAACTCAACAAATTCTCATCTTCAGGACGTGGCCTTACAGATACTGAAGTAAAATACACCAAATAATCATCATCTGCACATGGCCCTACATATACTGAAGTAAAACACACCAAATAATCATCATCTGCACATGGCCTTACAGATACTTAAGTGAAGCTCAACAAATACTCATCTTCTGGATGTGGCCTTACAGATACTGAAGTAAAACACACCAAATAATCATCATCTGCACACAGTGACGTAGCCACTGTTTGTGGCGCCCAGGACGGTCGAAAAATTTGCCGCGGCTGCCGCCCCTTTGGTCGTTAATAATCTGGAAGCAATGTCTATAATGTTTTAGGATCAAGTCTGTTAAGTTAAAGATTACAACATCCACATGACTACATCACCAAAAGCATCGGCAATACAATAACACATTAGTAGAGCCCCTGTCAGTACATTGCCAGAACCATTGTCAATACAGTAATACATCACCAAAACCAGTCAATACATCATCAGAACTCCCATCAATACAATAATACATCATCACTATAACCCATCAGTACATGACCAAAACCACCAGCAATACAATAATACATAATCAGAACCACCATCAATACATCACCAGGACAGTATGTTCCCTATATAAATGTGTATGCCATACTGCTTATCCTCCTTCCACATATCCATTCTGTTCACCCCCCATATGTCCCATGCAGCTCATTCTCCATCCATATGTTCCATGCAGTTCATACTTCCCCTCCCCCATACTCCTCCAATGTTCCATGCAGCCTGTCCCCTCCCATGTTCCACACAGCCACTCCTTCATTTATGTAGCTTCTCCCCTACGTTCCATGTATCTTATTCCCCATCCACCCATCCATCTTCTGCCCCCTTTTCCATGCCCCCCTCCTCCATCTATCTTCTGCCCCCTTATCCAAGCCGCCTCATCCATCCATTAATCCATCCCATTCTGCCCCCTCTTCCAGGCTGCCCCATCCATCCATCTATCCCATTCTGCCCCCCCCAGGCTGCTATCTTCGGCTGTAACAGTGCCTTACCTGACTCCATGCTCCTGATTCCGGATCCCTCATCCCGGCAGCTTCTTCCTCTGCGGCTCCTGGTCTCCAGCTCGCCTGCACTCGGCACCAGCACCAGACACCCGGACCACCCCTGCGTACATCCATATCCCTGCACCCCTGTCCCATTCATATCCCAGCACCCCTGTCCCATCCATATCCCTGCACCCCTGTGCCCCATCCATATCCCTGCCCCCCTGTGCCCCATCCATATCCCAGCACCCCTGTGCCCCATCCCTGTGCCCCTGTGACCCAACCATATCCCAACACTCCTGTGCCCCATCCATATCCCAGCACCCCTGTGCCCCATCCATATCTCAGCACCCCTGTGCCCCATCCCTGCACCCCTGTGCCTCATCCATATCCCTGTGCTCCATCCTGGCACCCCATCCATATCCCTGTGCCCCATCCTTGCACCCCTGTGCTCCATCCATATCCCTGTGCCCCATCCCTGCACCCCTGTGCCCCATCCATATCCCTGTGCTGTGCCCCATCCATGCACCCCTGTGCCCCATCCCTGCACCCCTGTGCCTCATCCATATCCCTGTACCACTGTGCCTCATCCATATCCCTGTGCTGTGCCCCATCCCTGCACCCTTGTACCCCATCCTTATCCCTGTGCTGTGCCCCATCCCTGCACCCCTGTGCCCCATTCCTGCACACCTGTGCTGTGCCCCATCCCTGCACCCCTGTAACCCATCCATATTCCTGTGCCTCATCCCTGCACCCCTGTGCCCCATCTTCGGCTGTTCCCAGCTACTGGAGCCTCTCTCTTTCTCTGCAGCGCGAATCGATGCACAGTGTACTGACACCGACATTGAAGCTGTACCCGCCCTGCTGCCTGCTCCTCACACACTTACCCGTCGCAGCGCTGCCTGAGCCACCGCCGCCATCGGATGTGCTGCCCGGCCGGGTACTTCAAATCCCCGTCTCTGCTGCCGCCCCCACACACGTGCCACCGGGGGCGGACCGCCTTCCAGCCTTCCCCCCCATGCTACGCCACTGTCTGCACATGGCTTTACAGATACTGAAGTGAAACGCACCAAATAATCATCATCTACACATGGTCTTACAGATACTGAAGTGAAAACCACCAAGTAATCATGATCTGCACATGGCCTTAAACATACTGAAGTTTAACTCACCAAATAATCATCATCTGCACATGGCCTTACAGATACTGAAGTAAAACGCACCAAATACTCATCTTCTTGTCGTGGCCTTACAGATACTGAAGTAAAACTAACAACTACTCATCGTGTGCATGATGCCTTACAACTATTGTAGAAAAAACTGATTTTGGAAGGGCATGACATGCCTATATCTGTGTCTCCTCCTCCTTTTATTTGTCTATCTCTTTTCTTTTCGCATTTTTATATATAGTTTTCACTTTTCCTTATGTTTGTTGTATCTTCTGAATAGTTTGTCACCTTTTGGACACTTTAGAAGGTGTTTTCTATGTGTTTTCTATGTGTTTGTATATGTTGCGTTTGGCTGCCTTTGTTTTCAATGGGATTCAACGGTGTTTGACGAACATTCGACGAACAAATGCCCAATTCGGCGAACCGAATCGAATTCGAACACTAGGGTGGTGGCTCATCTCTACACAGGATCTTCGTTGTGCCACCTTTTTTGTGCTAAAGGGGCCTTTACATGGTGGGGATCACTCTAAATGTATCTGCCACCATTCTGCTACAAAAGAAGGATCATCCTGATACTGTGAGGGCTCTTTTAGCATTCTTAACCCGCGGAGTACTCGATCACTCTGTTCATATGCAGTTAAGGACTGCACAGTCCAATACAGTATCTCTTCCCTCTCAGCCAGTGTATAGATCTTATGTTCAAGGCTCTTATTGCCTATCACTTCAATTTCATCTTTCTCATTGCATTTAATAAAGAAGCTACCAACGTCCTCCTTGCCCGGTGTACGTTCTTCTTCCTCTTCACCACCCTCTGCTGACATATGCTCTTGATTCTGCCTCTGCATGCTGTAGGCTTACATCGCCGGTATCAACCGCAACAACAGTGTGCACAAATGCTTGTTAACCGTTCATATATCACTCACTGTTTTTTAGGGTACGGCCAGCACAATCCTGCTTCGGTGCCTCCTTTCTCAGCAGGCGTCAGCCTTTATGAGGGGCCACGGGACCTTCTTCAAGTGTCCCGCACACTACACGCTCCCCGATACCTTGTGAACACTTTCTTGTGCTTAGCGCGACGTCACTTCCGGTTTAAAAAAAAAGATGAAGCCGCACACAGGATCTTCGTCATGCCAACTTTATTGTGCTTAAGGGGTCTTTACCGCCATGAAAAGACCCCTTAAGCACAATAAAGGTGGCACGATGAAGATCCTGTGTGCGGCTTCATCTTTGTTTCGAAACCTAATATGATAGTGATCAAATTAAGGCACTGTCCTTAATCTCTAGACATAAACGTAGTGATTTACGGTTTTAGATAGTGGATCATGTACCTAAATATAGCAGAGAAGGCCTTAGATTTATCTTAGAATAGCCCCTACTATTCTTCAGTAAGAGTGCCAGCTTCTAAAGGATATGTACTTGTAGATATTACTTAAGCTGTGTATAGCTAATCTACATTTCAAGACTTTAGGGGGTTAAAAAACTGCTGTATTCTTTACTTTTTATATATAAATAGAATATATTTAATTCATGCTTTACAAATTAATATAGTTAGGTATTACCACTATTTTTACGATCAGCTACTAAATGGTTTTCTCCTTTTTTTTATTATAGATGAATTATAGGGATGGGCGAATCTACTCGCTAGGACTCGTTACTCGGCGAGTAGTAAGGGACTCGCAGGACTCGGTACTCTGCGAGTTTCCCAGTGATTACTCGCACGCAGGGGTGTAACTAGGTTTGCCGGCACCCGGGGCAGAGATCTGATTTGGCGACCCCCCCCTCAAAGTAGGTGAGGAACGGGGGGGGGGGGTTGGGGGGTGCTGTCAGATTTCAGCCGCGTCGCTCATATTGCAGCCGCGGGGGGGTGGGTGCCGCCAGCGTGTGTGCAGCAGTCAGTGTGCAGCAGTCAGTGTACAGCAGTCAGTGTGTGCAGCAGTCAGTGTGTGCAGCAGTCAGTGTGTGCAGAAGACAGTGCGGCAGGCAGTGTGGGCGGCAGGCAGTGTGTGCGGCAGGCAGTGTGTGCAGCAGGCAGTGTGTGCAGCAGACAGTGCGGCAGGCAGTGTGTGCGGACAGTGTGTGCAGCACGCAGTGTGTGCAGGCAGTGTGTGCAGCACGCAGTGTGTGCAGGCAGTGTGCAGCAGGCAGTGTGTGCAAGAGACAGTGTGTGCAGCAGGCAGTGTGTGCAGACAGTGTGCGGCAGGCAGTGTGTGCAAACAGTGTGTGCAGGCAGTGTGTGCAGCACGCAGTGTGTGCAGGCAGTGTGTGCAGCACGCAGTGTGCGGCAGGCAGTGTGTGCAAGAGACAGTGTGTGCAGCAGGCAGTGTGTGCAGACAGTGTGCGGCAGGCAGTGTGTGCGGACAGTGTGTGCAGCACGCAGTGTGCGGCAGGCAGTGTGTGCGGCAGGCAGTGTGTGCAAGAGACAGTGTGTGCAGCAGACAGTGTGTGCAGCGCTGGCTCTAGAGGGAGCACAAGGACTATAGGTGGCAGCATGCTGCTGACTTATGTTAGTTATAAGGAAGGGTGTGAGGACCCAGACATGAATGTGGACATGATAGAGGGCAGATGTGACACCCACCTGTCTCCAGGGCAGCAGCCTCTTGGTGTTGGGGGTCAGTGCACTCAGCTCCGGGGATCTCTCCTCCATGTCAGGAGCGGAGTGAGCAGGGCAAGTGCAGTGCGCCCGGCCGCCACCAGATGGCGAGGAGGGGGCGCTTTACAGGAGTCACACTTGTCCGACAGACATGCGAGTCTGTCGGAGGAGACTCGCAAGGAGCAGCAGCTGTGACCCGGAACGGCCTCTTTCTGTCAGGACGGGGAGTGTAGAGCTGCACAAACACAAAATCAGCTGACAGCCCCGTCCTGACAGAAAGAGGCCGTTCCGGGTCACAGCTCCTGCTCCTTGCGAGTCTCCTCCGACAGACTCGCATGTCTGTCGGACAAGTGTGTCCCCGTCACACTGAGCACTGTCGGATTCCAGCCTCGCCCGTGCCGCTCATATTGCAGCCGCGGGGGGTTGAGGGAGGGGGTGCCGCCGGCGCCCTCCACTGACTTGCGCCCGGAGCAAAAGGTCCGGCTGCTCCCCCCTAGATACGCCCCTGCTCGCACGAGTCCAATGCAAATCAATATCAATCCTAGTTTTGTCAGAAACGCTGACAAAACTAGGATTGCCATTGTTTGCATTAGACTCGTGCGAGTAATCACTGGCTACTGTGCCAGTGATAGCAGGGAAACTCGCAAAGTAACTGCTGTTTCTTTGCGAGCCGAGTCCAGCTGTCTTCTCTGTGCAGCTCCAGGGTCCTAGAGCCCGCCTGCTGCCTGATGTAGCAGTACTGAGATTGTTCTCAGTTTGCTCATTCCCTGTGTACAGACATGAATGTCTGTGCACAGACATGATGTAGCAGTGCTGAGATTGTTCTCAGTCTGCTCATTCCCTGTGCATAGACATCTATATTTATGCACAGGGGATGTAGCAGAGAGGACATCGCGTTTTGGACTGCGCCGGACGGAAGAGGATTTTTTTAATTAAAGATGGAGTCCCTAATGGCTTTTTTTTTTATTTCAAATAAAAAATTTTAACCCCGCGCATTCCAATTCACCAAACAATTTTGCCCCTATCTACATAATGGGGAAAAAGTGACAGCTACCAGATGACAGTTGTGAATGAGAGGGGCTTAATGATAGCGCCAAAGACTAACAGCACATGCCAGCATATAGTCACTAAGGTGGGGCCCCAACATGAGATATTCACCACGCATGGGGACATGTATACACACCATACGCACACAAAGAGTAACAGCAAGTGTATAGTCGCTAAGGTGCAGCCCCAACATTGGATACTCACCATGCACCCGAACAAAGACGCACACAACACAGAGACACACACACCCCCAAGGGGACACACACACCCCCTATAGCGACACATGCACTCACCCCACAGGGACACACACACACACCAGAAAGAGACACACACAACACAGACACACACACCACACAGACCCCCCCCACATGGACACACACACATAGCCACCCTATAGAGACACATGCACTCACCCCACAGGGACACACACACACCACAGAGACACACACACACCACACAGACCCCCCCCACAGGGACACACACACATAGCCACCCTATTGAGACACATGCACTCACCCCACAGGGACACACACACACCACAGAGACACACACACACCACACAGACCCCCCACACAGGGTCACACACACATACACACCCTATAGGGACTCATGCACTCACCCCACGGGGACACACACACACCACAAAGAGACACACACAACACAGAGACAGACACCCCCCACAGGGACACACACACACATAGCCACCCTATAGGGACACATGCACTCACCCCACAGGGACACACACACCACAAAGAGACACTCACAACACAGAGACACAGACACCCACCCTCACAGGGACACACACACATAGCCACACTATAGGGACACATGCACTCACCCACATTGACACACACACCACAAAGAGACACACACAACAGAGACACACACCACACAGACCCCCCCCCCACAGGGACTCAGACACATACACACCCTATAGGGACACATGCACTCACCCAACAGGGACACACACATACACACACCCCAGAGACACACACACCACACAGACACAGATGTGCACAAATCACCTCACCCAACTCGTCTCATATGTGTGCTATCTTTAATTTCCAAACATAAACATCTGATTAAAAACTGCCAATGTGCAACACATGTGCCATATAGGGAATTAAGGCAGATGTCAGTCACATGAGCTGTCTATTATGTGTATGTGTGAGGTAACATATACTGCCCGTCCGGGGGGAGGGTTTACTGTTGGCTGGAGATTTATTAGGCTGCCTATAGCAATCAATCACAGCTCAGCTTCTATTTTCTTACAGGTCATTAATATGACATATTCAAATTCTATTTTGTTATAGCTAGCATCAGTTATTTATTAACCCGGGCGTAGCCGGGTAGTACAGCTAGTTGTATATATAAAGAAATAATTCTGTTGATTGTTAATAAGTCAGATTTTGATAACAGCCACTCTTTATGATCTCACCATTTCACCTTTATTAGTGATGAGCGAGCATGATCGCCACTACTCGGTACTCGCACGAGTATCACTGTACTCGGGCTACTCAGCGAGCACCGAGTAATCTCGCGATACTCGTGCTGTGCTCGTGGTCGTCATCTCTGCATGTTGGCGCTCTTTTGAGAGCCAGCCCACATGCAGGGATTGGCTGGCAGACCACTGCAATGCCACAGCCCTGTTAGTTGTGGCATTGCAGTGATTGGCCGGCCTGCACAGCGTGACCGAGCCTTTATAAGACCCGGCCGCGCTGTGCTCTGCACACAGGCATCCAGACAGTGAGTGTAGGGAGAGTGTCTGCTGCTGCTTAGGGACAGATTTGCGGCCCTCATAGGTAGATCCGGAGCAGGGCTGCAAACTGCTGCTGACCACAACAGTCCTTCTCAGGACTAATCTAGGAGGATATAGGCAGGGTGATACAGATCGGAATCCAAGCTTTTCTGTGACCATAACAGTCACCAGACTGTTGAACTTACTACCTTGATACAGGTTAGGGATTAAAATCCTACTCTCCTGTGACCATTACAGTCACCAGACTGGTGTACTTACTACCTTAATACAGGTTAGGGACTAAAATCCTAATCTCCTGTGACCATTACAGTCACCAGACTGGTGTACTTACTACCTTAATACAGGTTATAGACTAAAATCCTAATCTCCTGTGACCATTACAGTCACCAGACTGGTGTACTTACTACCTTGATACAGGTTAGGGACTAAAATCCTAATCTCCTGTGACCATTACAGTCACCAGACTGGTGTACTTACTACCTTGATACAGGTTAGGGACTAAAATCCTACTCTCCTGTGACCATTACAGTCACCAAACTGGTGTACTTACTACCTTAATACAGGTTAGGGACTAAAATCCTAATCTCCTGTGACCATTACATTCACCAGACTGGTGTACTTACTACCTTGATACAGGTTAGGGACTAAATTCCTACTCTCCTGTGACCATTACAGTCACCAGACTGGTGTACTTACTACCTTAATACAGGTTAGGGACTAAAATCCTAATCTCCTGTGACCATTACAGTCACCAGACTGGTGTACTTACTACCTTGATACAGGTTAGGGACTAAAATCCTACTCTCCTGTGACCATTACATTCACCAGACTGGTGTACTTACTACCTTGATACAGGTTAGGGACTAAAATCCTAATCTCCTGTGACCATTACAGTCACCAGACTGGTGTACTTACTACCTTGATCCAGGTTAGGGACTAAAATCCAAATCTCCTGTGACCATTACAGTCACCAGACTGGTGTACTTACTACCTTAATAAAGGTTAGGGACTAAAATCCAAATCTCCTGTGACCATTACATTCACCAGACTGGTGTACTTACTACCTTGATACAGGTTAGGGACTAAAATCCTAATCTCCTGTGACCATTACAGTCACCAGACTGGTGTACTTACTACCTTGATACAGGTTAGGGACTAAAATCCTAATCTCCTGTGACCATTACAGTCACCAGACTGGTGTACTTACTACCTTAATACAGGTTAGGGACTAAAATCCTAATCTCCTGTGACCATTACAGTCATCAGACTGGTGTACTTACTACCTTGATACAGGTTAATGACTAAAATCCTACTCTCCTGTGACCATTACAGTCACCAAACTGGTGTACTTACTACCTTAATACAGGTTAGGGACTAAAATCCTAATCTCCTGTGACCATTACATTCACCAGAATGGTGTACTTACTACCTTGATACAGGTTAGGGACTAAAATCCTACTCTCCTGTGACCATTACAGTCACCAGACTGGTGTACTTACTACCTTAATACAGGTTAGGGACTAAAATCCTACTCTCCTGTGACCATTACAGTCACCAGACTGGTGTACTTACTACCTTGATACAGGTTAGGGACTAAAATCCTACTCTCCTGTGACCATTACAGTCACCAGACTGGTGTACTTACTACCTTAATACAGGTTAGGGACTAAAATCCTAATCTCCTCTGACCATTACAGTCACCAGACTGGTGTACTTACTACCTTGATACAAGTTAGGGACTAAAATCCTACTCTCCTGTGACCATTACAGTCACCAGACTGGTGTACTTACTACCTTGATACAGGTTAGGGACTAAAATCCTAATCTCCTGTGACCATTACAGTCACCAGACTGGTGTACTTACTACCTTAATACAGCTTAGGGACTAAAATCCTACTCTCCTGTGACCATTACTGTCACCAGACTGTTGTCGCTGTATACAAGCAAAATGCGCAAGGGTGTTGGCAAGGAACAAGGAAGTGAACGTGATGGTGGTGCAGGGAGAGGCCGAGGTCGTGTGCAAGCACTAATTTCTTAACAAGAAAGGGGCACATCTACTCGCTCACACGTCCTGTCCCAAATTCTTGGGGTCCGCTGCAGTACACCACTCTTGAAACAACACCAGTGTCAACAGGTTGTTACTTGGATAGCGGATAATGCTTCAAGTCAGATTGGCACCTCCACAAACACCCTGTCTTCCACACGGTCAAGTGTCAGTAGCAGTGATACTGCACTGCACATTTCCCAACCTGATCCTCCTTCCTACCACCAGGCCGAGTACACGTCCACGGACATTACTGATCCCACACTTGGACACTTGGAAGTCCAGAAGTGTGTACCCATGGGTGAGTGGAGGAACATGGCAAATTCCCATAACAAAATTTAAATTCAGTTGTCATTTGTTGGTGGTGTGGTGAAGTCTGGCCCAATCCAACCCTTGTTCATCTTGATCAGAGTCAGCCTGTCAGCATTTTCAGTTGACAGGCGGGTGCGTTTATCAGTAATGATTCCACCTGCGGCTCTGAAAACACGCTCTGACAAACCGCTAGCGGCAGGGCAGGCCAGGACTTCCAAGGCGTAGAGAGCCATTCATGCCACGTGTCCAGCTTGGAGACACAATAATTGTAAGGCACAGAGGAATCTAGCAGTACAGTTGTTTGATCTGCAAGGTACTCCTTCAGCATCTGGCCAAACTTAGCATTTCTTGTGGCACTACCCCACACCTCAGGGGCTGTGGTAAGTGAGGGGCTGAGAAAACTGTCCCACATCGTAAAGACTGTTCCCCTACCTCTGGCGGATTGGACTTGTGCCCCTCTCGGCCATACGCCTTGGTTGTCCACCGATTCCTGACCTATGCCGCTAGCGTTTTGTAAGGGGAATGATTTGCCTACTTCCGTGATTATGGCCTTCTGGAAATGCTGCATTTTTGCTGACCTCTCCGCCTCAGGAATGAGAGACATAAAGTTCTCCTTGTAGTGTGGGTCTAACAGTGTTGCCAACCAGTACTGATTGTCGGCCAAGATGTTGTGAACGCGAGGGTCACGAGCCAGGCAGCTTACCATAAAGTCAGCCATGTGCGCCAGACTCTTAACAGCCATCACTTCAGTATCCAGACCAACACGATGACTGAACATGCTGTCCTCCTCCTCCTCCTCATCTCCACTGTCCTCTGGCCAGCCACGCAGAATCGAGGGTATGACTGGTGTGCATGTCATATCGTCAATTTGGCCAGAGAGTTGCTCCATGTCTTCATCCTCCTCCTCCTCGTCCTAGTCCTCCACTGCACGTTGTGATGAGATGAGGCTGGGCTGTGTGTTTTCACCCACACCCACTACTGTTTCTTGCTCCAAGTCATCGCGCTCGGCCTGCAATGCATCCTCTTTGTTTTTCAGCAGAGACCGTTTTAGAAGGCAGAGTAGTGGTATGGTGATGCTAATAATGGCGTCATCGCCGCTCACCATCTTGGTGGAGTCCTCAAAGTTTTGGAGGACGGTACATAGGTCGGACATCCGTCTCCACTCCTCAGGTGTTATGTGTGGAGTTTGACCCATTTCCCGACGGCTTAGGTGATGCAGGTAGTCCACAACTGCCCTCTTCTGCTCACATATCCTGACCAACATGTGCAGAGTTGAATTCCAACGCGTGGGGACATCACACACCAGTCTGTGGGCCGGAAGACGCAAACGGCGCTGAAAGCCGGCAAGGCCGGCTGAAGCAGCAGGTGACTTGCGAAAATGTGCAGACAGACAGCGAACTTTTACCAGCTGTTCAGACAGCTCTGGGTATGACTTTAGAAACCTCTGAACCACCAGGTTGAGCACATGGCCCACGCATGGAACATGCGTCAGCTGGCCTCGCCTCAAAGCTGCCACCAGGTTCCGGCCATTGTCACACACGACCTTTCCTGGCTTTAGGTTCAGAGGTGTGAGCCAGTGATCTGCCTGCTGTTTCAGAGCTGTCCCACACCTCTTCTGCATTGTGGGTTTGTCACCTATGCAGACTAGCTTCAGCACAGCCTGTTGCCGCTTCGCAGAGGCAGTGCTGCAGTGCTTCCAGCTTGGCACTGGTGTGGAGGGTACAGAGGATGAGGATGCGCAGGAGGAGGAGGAGGAGGCTGAAGAGCATGACATTCCGGAGCTGTAGAGTGTTGGTAAAACCCTGACAGAGGTAGGGCCTGCTATCCTTGCTGTGGGAAGGACGTGTTCCGTCCCTTGCTCAGACTGTGTCCCAGCCTCCACAATATTAACCCAGTGTTTTGTCAAGGAGATGTAGCGGCCTTGCCCACAAGCACTTGTCCACGTGTCTGTGGTTAGGTGGACTTTGGCTGAAACAGCGTTGTTCAGGGCACGTGTGATGCTGTTGGACACATGGTTATGCAATGCGGGGACGGCACATCTGGAGAAATAGTGGCGGCTGGGGACCGAGTAACGTGGGACAGCAGCCTCCATCAGGTCGCGGAATGCTCCCGTCTCCACCAGCCGGAAAGGCAACATTTCTAGCACTATGAGTCGCGAAATGTGATAATTCAGGACTGTGGCATGTGGGGCGTTGGCAGCGTATTTGCACCTGCGTTCAAAGGTTTGCTGAATGGATAATTGATCGCTGCGCTGGGACAAGGACGTGCTTGATGGTGGGGTTATTTGTGCGTGGGTAACGTCAGGTGCAGGGCCGGAGGCTTGTTCGCGGCCAGCATGTACAGGGGATTGGCTCGCACGCACAACACGCGAAGACGTAGCAGTGACATCAGCAAGCACCGCTCCTCGACTCTGTTGTACTTCCCACAAAGTCGGGTGCTTGGCTGATATGTCATCTGGAGCCAACTTAAAAAACTGCCAGACTCGGGAAGACCTAACATTTGCACAAAGTTCGTCAAAGACCAGCACTCCACTTATAGGTTTAAGTTGATGGTGCTATTGGAAAGGATCCAGGATCCGTAACATCAGAGAATTAATAAATCCAAGCACTCATCCAAAATGTTTTATGCTTCAAAGTGATTTATTTGGAAAACTGGTGCAAAAGGGTGACCGGCAGGACAGATTTAACGTTTCGGCCTACCAATAAGGCCTTGATCACATAGTCACTATGGATAAAATCAGAAATATACATCATGTCTCGTATGGTCTTGTAATGAGCATGAGGATGTTAGATTGGCAAAACAAATTGACTATTGACCATTCATCACATCCCTTGATGTTATACAGGTTATTATCAATACACAGGTATACATCTATCTTATCATATTGCATGGGCAGCCACGACCGACTACCATTTACCTATCATTTTTCTAAGTTCCTCTAACCTTACATTGCAGAAACTACGAGCTTACCTACAAAGAATCCCTTACTCAGTGATTTCCTCACATTCCACTGCAGGTAACTTTGTTAGCCTTCATATCCCTTGTACCCTCGTCCACCTCTCTGACTACCTACATCTACTTGGTATTGATCTCTCTGATTTTCAATAGTCAATTTGTTTTGCCAATCTAACATCCTCATGCTCATTACAAGACCATACGAGACATGATGTCACTGTAAATTTGTATATATAAACCTTTGCATGTTCTATCACTATACACAATTTTTATTGTATATTTCTGATTTTATCCATAGTGACTATGTGATCAAGGCCTTATTGGTAGGCCGAAACGTTAAATCTGTCCTGCCGGTCACCCTTTTGCACCAGTTTTCCAAATAAATCACTTTGAAGCATAAAACATTTTGGATGAGTGCTTGGATTTATTAATTCTCTAACATTTGCACAGGCACCTTGTGTCGTGTTGTTGTTCCGGGGAACGGTTGCCTGCCTTCTGCCTGCGGACCCGACCCTGCTTCGTACTGCCTGTTGGGATGCTACGCCTCCCTCCCCCTGTGCACTGCTGTTATCGCTCTGCATATCCTCCTGCCAGGTTGGGTCAGCTACTGGATCATCCACCACGTCGTCTTCCTCTTCCTTGGCTAATCGCTGGACTGCTCCTCCTTCTCCTCATGTGCCACCATGATGACCGTTACAATAGTTAGGCTGTTGTTTCAGGTATACCCCCAGTGGTAAATTTTTACGCCCATTCTTTTTGAATGGGCATTACAACGACAGGATACCCGCTCCTTTTCAATGGGAAAAATGTTTTGAGGCCCTCATGCACGTCTCTATCCAGGGACAATGTGGAGCCTCCCAATTTTTGGCTGCCCTGGCCAAAGGGCTATACTACAATACACCCACTTCAGGTTTACAGGCCCTCCTGCACGTCTCTATCCAGGGACAATATGGAGCCTCCCAATTTTTGGCTGCCCTGTCAAAGGGCTATACTACAATACACCCACTTCCTTACAATGGGCACTTCAGGTTTACAGGCCCTCATGCACGTCTCTATCCAGGGGCATTGGTGAACCTCCCAATTTTGGACTGCCCTGGCAAAGGAAAATACTACAATAGACCCAGTTCCTCAAAATGGGCACATTATGTCAAGAGGCCTTCATGTACATCTCTTCTCAAGGACATCGGAGTGCTGCACAATGTTTTCACGTAAAATCTTTCACGTAATCACAAAAAGTAACATACACCAGCTGTATCTCACTATTGGGTATGTGCCCTTAACATTTCCACCCTAAATATTCATTTTGGTATCATTTTGGAAGGTTTTCTGGTGACTCTGTAAAATTGGCGTGAAACTCAAACAAGATTGTTCACACCTGTGACTTTTGAGTGAGAAATGCTTCCAGGGGTCTTCCCCATGGTGTTGCCATGTCATTTGAGCACTCTTCTGAGACTTTTGTGACATTTTTTGGGTTTCTACATGCTGTCAGCAGTCATTTCATAAAAATACTCGGGTCTCCCATAGGATAACATTGGGCTCGGTACTCGGACCGAGTACACGAGTATCTCGGGATGCTCGGCCCGAGCTTCGAGCACCCAAGTATTTTAGTACTCGCTCATCACTAACCTTTATTTCATTTTAATGAGTATTATAGGAGTATCAACACATCTCCAATCGTAACTCCTTGATTGTTAATAGGTTAGCCTATTTTGAGTTATCATTTTTTATATATACCGTATTTTTCACTTTATAAGACGCACCTGATTATAAGACACCCCCCCCAAATTTGGTGAATATAAAGAGAATAATTTTTAATGTTAAATGGGGTCCATCTTATAATGCCAGTGTCCGTCTTATAATTGTATATATGTCCCTCATTCTGGTACATAAACCCCCTATTCTGGTATCGTGGTATATATGTCCCCCCCATTCTGGTATATGTGTCCTTCATCCTGGCATATGTGTACCTCATCATGGCATACATGTCCTCATCCTGGTATATATATCGCTTATCTTGGTATACATGTCCCTCATCCTGATATATATGTCCACATCCTGTATATATGTCCCCATCCTGGTACATATGCCCCCCCATCCTGGTATATATATCCCTCATTATGGTATACATGTCCCCATCCTGTAAATATGGCTCCCCATCCTGTATATATACCCCAAACCTGGCATATACCATACATTCCCCCATCTTATCTATATGTTCCCCATCCTGTATATATGCCCCATCCTGAAAATATGTCCCCCCCATCCTGTGTATATGCCTTCATCCTGTGTATATGCCTCCATCCTGTGTATATGCCCCCATCCCCTATATATGGTCTTACCGATGGGGGAATAGCGGCTGCTGAGCGGGGGTGTCAGTGGCAGGTTCCAGAGGGTGAGGGGCATGGGTACAGGACCGGAGCAGTGAAGATGTACCAGCGGCAGTGAGCACTGGGTGCCGCTATGTTTTTTGTGGCTGGCTGCATTCACTATATGCAGCCAGTTAGTAGAGACTTCAACAAAACGGCCGTGGCCATAAAGGAGACCCGTGGCCAAATTGAAGTCTCTACCTCTACCGGCCGGGTGCACATACTGAATGCAGCTGCCCACAAAAAACATGGCGGCGCTCAGTGCTCGCTGCCGTCGGTACTCCTCCGGAACTTGCCTCCCCCACTCGGTCTCTGCACCCCACACTCCGGTAATATGTAATTCTTAATTTAATTTTTATTTTTTTTACATTCTCTTTTTAAGACGCACCCCCATTTCCCCCCCAGTTTGGGGGAAACAAAAGTACATCTTAAAAAGTGAAAAATACGGTATTCTCTTGCATCTTGATGTGGATTTATATGATAACTCCTATGCGACATTGCATTTCAAGTATCGCAGTGATTTCTTCTTTTGTCAGTCTTTTTTGTCCAGTTTAAGAATTGATACATTTACTATATATAAGCGTATTTCCAACATATATGGATAGCTCCTGTGGCTCAGCTGGAAATTCACTCACTGATTTAGCTTGGGTGAATTAATATATGACCATATAATCCTTGAATTCTGTATAAGGCTTGTTGTAGTTTCATTTAAGTATTTATATTAACCGATCAGTTGGATATATTGTGAATTGATGAATACAACCCCTGGCAAAAATTATGGCATCACCTGGCTCGGAGGATGTTCATTTAGTTTAATTTTGTAGAAAAAAAGCAGATCACAGACATGGCACAAAACTAAAGTCATTTCAAATGGCAACTCTCTGCCTTGAAGAAACACTAAAAGAAATCTTGAAAAAAAATGTGCTAGCCTGTAATGGTAACTTTTATAGACCAAGCAGGGGGAAAAATTATGGAGTCACTCAATTCTGATGAAAAAATTATGGAATCACCCTGTAAATTTTCATTCCCAAAACTAACACCTGCATCAACACACCTTGTTAGCACATTTATTTTTTTCAAGATTTCTTTTAGTGTTTCTTCAAGGCTGAGAGTTGCCATTCGAAATGACTTTAGTTTTGTGCCATGTCTGTGATCTGCTTTTTTTCTACAAAATTAAACAACTGAATGGACATCCTCCGAGCCAGGTGATTCCATAATTTTTGCCAGGGGTTGTATTTAAATAACTGAATATTTATAGATCTCTCCATTTTAGTCAAAGAATATTTTTCTAGAATTTGATTTTCAATATATATCTTATAAAATTAGATTTCGATAACAGCCACTGTTTATGATCTCACTATTTCACCTTTATTTCATTTTAATGATTATTGTAGGAGTATCAATGTAGTGCCCCTTCGGACCGGTGGCCACAGAATAAAACAACAGCTGAGATGGTGAACCATGTACCCCAAACCAAACACCAAACACGCTCACGAATCCTCTTTCCTAGGACTTTATGCCAGGCAGGGGAGAGGTGGGAGAGAGCTGAGTGGTGGGTGGAGCTTAGGGGAGACACCTGTGGAAGGGAGAGGAGCTACAGTAGTTACCTCACGGAGAGAATGACAATTAGCCAGTTAGTTGAAGCTGGAGCAGAGGACAGGAATGACAGAGGAGAAAGAGGAACAACGAGAGAGAAAACCGGGACCTGGTGGCCAGTGTCATCTGAGGCTGACTGGATCCGAGGCTAGTGGAGAAGGAGCCCAAGGTGGAAGACCAACTTTATGGAGACACTGAGGGACTGGGTCGATGGACAGGGTAATGGCCCTGCAAAAGTGGTTAGCTGCTTTACACTCCGGCCACAGATTAACCGGTGAGGTGAAGGGTCTTTATGCCTGGGACCGAAAAGACTGTCACACCGAAGGAAAAGCCTCACATATCACTAGGGATCCAAGGGAGGGATATCCAGGAAAGTCCACGACTGCTAGCCCTGAGGTAGTGAGCAGTCCTGAAGAGACCCAAAAGGAATTAAGAAAGGGGGTCCCTTTGGTGATCCATCTCAGCTGCTGTTTTGGCTACCGGTACCACTCACTGCATAGAAAACTGAGTCTGTGTAAACTGAAAATGACAGCAGCGAGTAAAGTATCCGGTTGAACTTGAAACTTGTGTGAGAGAGTTTTATTGAACGTCCATGGTTACAGATACCAGCATCTGAGAGGTTGCAAAGCTGAGAGATCCGAAGCACAGCTGTGAGAAGTAAGTTGCACCCGCAGAGTCACCTCACAACCACCCCACAATAGACTATTATCACCGGCCCAAGGGAAAAACCAGCCCTGCCCGTGGAGGGCTAATCACCTTGCTGTGCCACACCACCATCCCCCAGAGCTGAGACAAGCATCGGCGGACACATCTGTCTGCATACTACCATGGGTGGCGTCACTGACAAACTTTAATTTTAAATTTTCCCCTTTTTACAATTTTCCCCTTTTAATTGCAGTCCCTCCAGGGCATCGGAACTAGTCCATGGCCACTACAGTGACATACCCCTGTGGCCAGACAGCAGGGACCAGTCCCAAGTAACCCACAGCCCTAGTGGGTGATGCATCAACTCTTCTCCAATCATAATTAATTTCTACACACATATAATATACTATACATATAGCAACAAAATGAATGAACTCATAATTGTTAAAAAGCAATTTATTATAAAATATTTTTCATGAATTAATTAACACTGGCTAATTTAAACAAAAAATGTTCTTCCACCCATTGTTTCACAATGTTCCTTTTATATATTTTTTTTCTTTTTATTCACCCCCATTTTGTCATATAATTTTAATTTCCTAGTATTTTAATGGAATAATTAAATTATAAAAAAAAAACGTTTTAGTGATCATACAATTTTTATAAAAATATAGATATGAATATGTTTCTTATACAAGTAAAAAAAATGTTTCTGAATTCAGTGTGACCAGACTCTCCATGGTATCTTGAGGATGAGTCGGAAAATGTTGTGGCACCATCAATAGGAACAATGCTCCTCTTGAATCGAAGATACTAACACCACAAGCTCTTGTACACCAGACACCTAAAAGAAATATAAATCATTATAATGAAAAAAAATATATATATGTATTTATGTTATTAAGAAGCTTATAAGTACTATACCAAACTGAGAAGAACAGTTTATTACAACTAAATTAATAGATGCTGAATATCTATATAACTTCTTATATATGTTTCCTTGTCTTTGTGTTTTTGCCCTCAATTTCTTCTGGTGTGTTTGACATGTTTAGAGAATTGTTTATACTACGTGTGCCACGTGGAGCATCAGGTGACATGACGTCACAAATAGAGCCTCATTGTGGGTTCTAACTCAGCATTCACTGATCTATAAATACCTGATCAGTATAAGATAGGGATGTACATCTCTTTACCGTGTCAATTTTTGTGGTATTCCTCAGAAGGAGCTCGTCCTCGAAACGTGTAGAATAAATACCACCTGCTGAATTCTTACAGCCCATGCATGTGGAATTGATTTTGGAGTGGGAGAGCGTCCTTAATCCATTTTCTCCAACCTGCAATCCTGGATCTATATCGAGGGAGGATTGCTGCAGACCGTTACAACAGCTTGACATCTATAGTTGTCAAAGGTGGAAAAAGTGGCTGTGACGTCTCACAACCCTGAGGGTACCTTTACACGCCGCTACTGGTGGGTGGATACAACCAGCTACTTCACGTGCACGAGCACGCACAAACGGTTACAAACGGTAAACGCACCATCTTTACATGCCGCCACAAGGTGCGCTACGCTACGTTACATCTATCTCTGGATACACCGCCGGGTGCCTCAAGTCACCTTCTGTAGCTCATCTTACCTCATTTACACACCGCTACAACCAGCTAATATGGGCGGACCTGGTGCAGGAGGGACAGCACATAGGCGTGCCACAATTGTGGATTACGAGACGTCCGTACGCTGATAGGGAGAAAGCAAGAAACCCATGATTGGCCCGGCATCGCAGGAGGCTGTTTAATACATGACACTCGAGCAATTGTGTAGTGTGACTGGTCAGCTCCTTAAATATGCCGCCCTATGCAGCGACTACCAATCGTAACGCAGGAGCTTCCACCAATGATCGCTGAAGGGGGGCGGTATCCCGGAGCCTGTGTCACACCCCAGCTACATACCAGGTACATTGCCTGGTGTCGACACATCCCTTCTGTTGCTTCTTTACACGCCGATACAGCTCGCTACAATCGCCTGTGTAGCCACCTGTTTCAGGACAGTGCTTGGAAACAGATGCATCTTTTGCCGGGTGCCTCCTACCGTCTTCACACGCCGCTACTACGGGGTATTTTGCTGCTACAAGCTACATTTGTAGCCTGTAGCTGGTTGTATCCACCCGCCAGTAGCGGCGTGTAAAGGTACCCTAACAGATGAGCGGATTTCATTATTTCCCTGTTTACCACGATAATTAACCAAATACACACACTGTTGCACCCCTCTTTCATTTCAGCTCTTACCATTTCAGATAAGATAGCAGTCAGACTCTTTTCTGGCACTCTCAAATAATCACAGATAATGGCACAGAGAGTTGGTGAAGGAAACAGGGAAAATTTATATAGCTTAATGAGTAGGCCTGGAAAGAATTTGACCTGTCTTAGGCCCCTTTCACATCAGCGGTAAACGCTGATCGCGGCAGTTGCGGTGAAAAAAACGCAACTGCCGCGATTACCGCATAACGGCCGCACTTGCGTTTCACTTGCGGCAAGCCCCATGCTATGTCTATGGTGCTTGTAAGGGTGTGGCAAGTGCACATAACATGGGGCTTGCGGCAAGTGAACCGCAACCGCAAGTGCGACCGTTATGCAGTAATCACGGCAGTTGCGTTTTTTTCACCGCAACTGTTGAGATCAGCAATTACTGCTGATGTGAAAGGGGCCTTACCTGCCAAAGTATTTATATTTCTTGCTCCCATTTTGTTTCCTTTTGAAACCCCTTAGCCTTTAATATCAACATTTTACAGCCATTTTACTGCGCTTAAGTTCGGATACATATTGACTTGTATGCGGTTTGGGGACTGGGGCCAAATTCAGATAAAGTCTAAGTCCCAAAGATCCATGGGTCCGTTCATCTCTATAACATATATTGGTATGAATATGAAATTTTACTTTGAGCATCATTTTACATGTAGAATTAAAGCGTTTAAAATACATTCTCAGTATGTGAGCGTTATTTAGGTGCACACAATATTTATGGGCTTTAATTCAACCTATATCCTCCTCCAAGATATTCACTGGAGAATCATTGTAAAGTCTTTTGCATGCTGTGATAGACAAGACCACATGTTTTTCAGCAAGTTGATGCTTGGCCTTCTGTCTGATATTCCTTTTGGCTATGTATGACTGATAATGCTCATAGACATTTGCCTTTGTGAGCACACTGTGAACACCATGAATATTCAGTGTGGAGGAATTCTATAGAATTACGTCTTTGATGATATGATTTTTTTATGAATGGAGCTACTAGTGGATCTAAATACACTTGTGAATTATACATATATTGGAATATAAGATCCTTTTCACATACTGTTGGTAAAAATATCACATGAATGGTTTTGCACTGTATTTATTGAAGTGATGCATCACATAAAATACTGATGTAAAGACTATCCGCTATTTTACATGTTTATTGCTTTATGACACAATGATGATGTAATTATTGATTGTTAACATGTATAAATACTGGTCATTGTTGCTTTATTGTCATGCTTGAAAACAGATCACTGGAGCTGAAACATTACATGTGTTAATAACAAGCTCATTTTAGTGGATGTGCTGTCTCCCTATCCATGTTTAATGTTTTTTTCATGCAATGGTTTTCTTGTTCCTATTGGATCAAAGATTCAGTCTGTAGGCAGAAAAAACACAAGTGTACACATATTTGGAAACAAAGCGTAAAGAAACAGATGTGAAATAAAGCAGAATATGTATCAAACGTTACATTTGTCACAATATCCTCCTTTTAGACTCATGACAGCTTTAAAATTATTGGCACTCTCTTAATCTTAATAAAGGTTTACCTAAAATAGCTCCAAAATTAAAGTGCCTCACTAAGGCCGGCTTCACACCACGATTTTGAAGTTTCCGAGTGTATCCAAGTCAAAGCAGATGCGATTTTGCCTCCCATGTATCCCTATGGGGCTCGGATTGTGCATAAATCGGATGGCAAAAAGGACACATCTGAGCACAGTCCGTGCCCCATAGCAATACAAGGTAGGCCAAATCAGATCCGAGTGTATCCGCTTTGACACGGATACACTCGGAAACTCTGAAATTGTGGTGTGAAGCCAGCCTAAGAGTTCATCTGTGGAATCAGTGGCCTTACGGATGCTGTTTGCAACCATCAGCTGTGTTTTTCAGTTGCATTGTGAGTATAGTTAGTATACAATTCCATTGACTGTGAAAATACATTTTCAAAAACGGTTCTAATCCATAATATGGCAAGAACCCCTTAGCTAAGTAAAGAAAAATGGCAGTCCATCCTCAGGACTGGAGTGGCATCAATAAAATGAGAAGATGCTGGAGGGTGAGTATGAGACCAGGGGCAAAGTCCTTAAATTAAAAGAACCCCTCCTATGGTGAAGAAAACCCTGCTGTGGTGCTTTAAGTCATGAAGGCCAGTCAATCTGGAAAATTGCAAATACCTTGATGGCATCCTCAAAATCAGTCATTAAAACCATCAATCGATATGATAAAATTGGTTTCTATGATGAATACCTCAGGAAAAAAAGACCAAGAATTACCGCTGCTACAAAAGATACATTTATTAGTTTATAACTAGACCCATAATTTGCAAATTGATACACCTCAGATAGTAGTAGCCGACACATCTCAACATCAACTGTCGAGAGGACACAGCGAGAAGCAGGTGTTTTTGCTGAATTGCTGTAATGAAGCCACCACTGAGGACCCAAATCAAGAATAGACGATTTGTTTGGGCAAAGCATCAAAAGGACTTAACATTAGATCAGTGAAAATCTGGACAATGGTCTGATTAGTCAAAATGTGATAATGTTGGAACTAATCGCCATGTCTTTGTGAAATGTAGAAAAGGTGAGCAAATGTTTTCTACAAGTGGTTTACTCTCTGTGAACAATGGAAGAGTAGTTTTGATGGAGGGGAGTGCTATGCTGGTGATACTCATTTCAAATTTAAGGCACACTTACCATGCATGACTAACACAGCTTTCTGCAATGACATGACATCACATTTGGTTTGCAGTTTTAACATGATAAAAATTAAAACATACCTCCTAGTCATGCAATAGTTATATAATCAAGAAGGCAAGGAATAGAGCACTATGTCAAATAACTTGGTCTCTACAGTCACATAGTCTTAACTAAATTCAGATGGTTTGGGATGAGCTGGACCAGAGAGTGCCTCTGATACGTGTGTGATCCATGCCAACACATGCCGGAGGCACGGACATATGGACAGCAATGTTTCTCTATGGCCTCCCTTCATATGTCCGTGATACCACAAGGACCCTGTCTCCATCTGGAGCAGTCACGTGTCCGTGTGCTCCACACAATGACATGTCCATTTTTGGCTGGCAACACGTACCGCTTTTGGCCACAAACGTCCTGCACACGGATGTCCTCCATGTGACATCCGTTTGCACGCTCCAGAGCCAAAAGTTTAAATCTTAAAAATAAAGAATTTCATTCTCACCCGTCTCCAGCGCTGCCTGTCCCTCTCACTTCCGGGTTCGCTTGTTACCCTCATCCAATATTCACTGCACAGAGCCTAAAAGAGGACCGGAAGTGAGAAGGACAGGCAATGGTGGAGGGAGGTGAGAATACAATGACAGGCTATCTGTGTGCTATCCACGGATAGCACACACAAATGTGTCTCATGTGACACATGGATACACGCCCCTTCAAAAACAACTTGTCTCACACATCTGTGTTTTGCATGGATGTGTGAATCATGCCTAACACATATTCTGATTTGTTTCATACATTTTTTTTAATATATATATATATATTCAAATACATAGCACTTAACATACATTTGCATCAATATCCCCATTGGAGCTCACAATCAAAACATTATATCAGTCTGTCTTTGAAATGTGGGAGGAGACCGGAATGCCCAGAGGAAACCCACACAAACATGGGGAGAACATACAATCTCCTTGCAGATTTGTCCTTGGTGGGATTTCAACCCAGGACCTCATGGATGAAAGGCTGCAGTGCTAACCAGGGAACCACCATGCCATCCTATTTGTGGTTTTGCTGCCTTCTATATGCATTTACAATGTGCATATTCCAATAACAACAGGATACCCAGGTGTGTGCAAACTTGTGATAAGTACTTCATAGCCCCTTGAAAAATAAAAAAGATGTCCGCCTTCTCTGATAATATACCATACTAACAAATGTATATTTAAATATGTTATTGATTTATGCAAGAAAAAACTAGGGACCCTTTAAGTTATATTATTAGTGTTCCATGTAATATATTGAGTTTTTCACTTTGCCATGACCATTTTCTCTGCTACTTGGTCGTTAAGACCACAGTAAAGAATGTATCACATATCAGAATAAGTGCAAATCAATATAACGCAATCAGGTTGTCTAATACATATGCATTGCTTGTCTACAGAACAATGAATAGACATTAGTGTTTCATCACGGAAAGGTGATTTATTGCACAAGTCACTGAAAACCGGTATCTGTTTACTATTATTTTGGGGAATTCGTCATGGTGTGAAATATGAAATGAAGCTCATGTATGTTCCTAGCAGGTCTTATAATAAATTGCAATATTTCCAATAAGGACAATGAGTGGTTTGGCAATTTTCTAATTTCTTTTAATTCATTGCTTTCAAATTAATTTGTGAGAACATCACAATTTTGTTTTGGGATTTCTTACCGGTTTAATTGGTCAGACACAGTCGGGTATGTAATCCTATCATTATAATATGGAATCAATCCGACAATTCTTGAGTCTTTAATTGCTCTTACAGCAGTTTATCACTTATTTTTCTCCTAATTTAAACATATGCAGGATGTATTACTTTACTGTTATTTGATATTTTCATTTAGCAAGTCATTTTGATTATTTAAAAAGCTAGTTTAAAATGTGCCATGAAATAGGCTGAGAGAGTAAATCACATTTAATACATTAGTATACAGCTGCTTTCATTTTTCACAAAGTGTAACATAAGCTCCTAATTGTCTAACGCACTTACAATTGAAGAGACCCGCAAGTAACAAATAATTGGCTGAATTTACCAAATGACGGATCACAATGTCTTTTATACTGACATGAGAACAAATTTACCCAATATTAAATTTGTGTAATTGTATCATACTTTGATTTACGTACTGTGATAAGTATCTACTGTAAGAAACGCTAAGTGCTAATATGGACTAGACTAGATTATTTTAAACACAATTAGCAGGATTTTTAAAGGATAAGACACAATTTCATAGGCTGAAATGATTAAGTTGATTTTTTGTCACTTAAAACACAATGGTAATTAGGTCATATGAGACTAATTGCATAAAAATTGTCAAAAACAGACCAACAACTGTTGTCATAGTGGGAGCCATTATAGCAGGATTAGTGATGAGCGAGCAGTAAAATGCTTGATACCCAAATCAAGCTGGCCGGAAGCTCGAAGAGGCTCAATTCGAATAACCAGTATAATGAAAGTCAATGGGAAAATCAGGCAGTATTTTTCCGTCAGACCCACCTAGGAGGGCTGGGGAGGGGTAGAAAAATCACTAAAATAGATAAAAACAACACTCAAATGGAATGGGAGAAGCTTGCTAAAGACGCCTGAATTGTTCTCTGACTCCCAAGTCACTGTAGAGAGCAATATTGTCAGAGTATTATACTACTTTTACTGACTTACATTAAAACATACACAACTGGAGATATAATGAATTTTACCGGAAAAAATGTTAGCAAACAATCTTTCCTGTATAATGGTTTATATTATTATAACTATTATTATTATTATTATTTATTTATAGCGCACCATTGATTCCATGGTGCTTTACATTAGAAAGGAATACATACAAACAAGTTAAAAATACAATGAACCCAGACTGAAGACAGAATACAGTGACAGACTGGTACAGAGGGGACAGAGGACCCTGCCTTTGCGGGCGTACATTCTACAGGGCAATAAAGAGAGAAACAGTAGGTTGGGTCTGCTCAGGTGGTGGTGGAGCACCAGGTCCAGTGGTGGTGGAGCGCAAGCTATATGAGTACCTGTCCTATTTTCTCTGGTTTAGGTAAATATAAGTGTGTAGCCTGTTATTGTTATCCAATTTAAACATCACTATACACATTGTGAGTTCATTTGCATATTTTCTTAATTTCCTTAATTTGAGGAGTAGGAGCACAATAACACAAACAGATTATTAATACACTAGAAATAGGCCCGATACTATTGCATCAGGAGGGCACCTTGTGCCCTCTCTCCTGTCTGTGCTGTGTTACTTGTGCGCTGTCTTACTTGTGCCTTTCTCCCGCTCTGTGTGCTCTCAGCCCCTGTGTGTGCTGCCTCTCCCCATGACTCTGCCTCCGCCTGTGCCTCTGCCTCCCCTGTGCATTCTGCCTCCCTTGTGGCTTCTGCGTCCCCTGTGCCTTCTCCCTCCCCTGTGCCCTTGCCTCCTCTGTGTCTTCTGCCTCCCGTGTGCCTGTCTCCCATCACTGAGCCACCATACAATGCTCACCACTGAGCCACCATACAGTGCTAACCAATGAGCTACTGAAGAGTGCAGACCACTCAGCCACCACGCAGTTCTAACCATGGAGCCACTATATACTTTGCTAACTACTGAGCCATAGTACAGTGCTAACCACTGAGCCATAGTACAGTGCTAACCACTGAACCACCATACAATGCTGACTACAGAGCCACTGTACCATGCTAACAACTAAGCCACCACATACAGTGCTGACCACGGAGTCACCATACATTGCTAACCACTGAGACACCATTTATGCAGTGTTAATCACAGAGCCACAGTATACAGTGCTAACCACTGAGCCACCACACAGTTCTAACCACGGAGCCACCATATACTGTGCTAACCACTGAGCCATAGTACAGTGCTAACCACTGAGCCACCATACAGTGCTAACCACTGAGCCACCATTCTGTGTTAACCACTGAGCAACTATACAGTTCTAACTACTGAGCGAGCCACCATAGAGTGCTAACAACAGAGCTACCATACAGTGCCTAACCACTGACCCACCAAATACAATGCTAACCACTGACCCACCATATACAGTGCTAACAACTGAGCCACCATCAGTGCTAACTAGGGATGGGCGAGTCTACTCGCTAGGACTCGTTAGTCGGCGAGTAGTAAGGTACTCGCAGGACTAGGTACTCTGCGAGTTTCCCAGCGATTACTCGCACAGCAACGAGTCCAATGCAAATCAATGGCAATCCTAGTTTTGTCAGACACTCTGACAAAGCTAGGATTGCCTTTGACTTGCATTGGTCTCATTACTGTGCAAGTAAACGCTGGGAAACTCGCAAAGTAACTGCTGTTACTTTGTTTTGCTAGCCGAGTCCAGCTGTCTGCTCTGTGCAGGCTGCCGCAGCTCCAGGCTCCTAGAGCCCGCCTGCTCACAGAGATGATGTAGCGGAGCTGAGATTGTTCTCAGTCTGCTCATTCCCTGTGCATAGACATCTATATCTATGCACAGGGATGTAGCAGAGAGGACATTGCGTTTTGGACTACGTCGGACGGAAGAGGATTTTTTTAATTAAAGATGGAGTCCCTAATGGCTTTTTTTTTCTATTTCTAATAAAAAATTTTCTCTGTGTTGTGTTTTTTTAACCCTTTATTGGAGATTCTTAGTGGCCGGGTCAAACGTGGCCTGGCATTAAGAATCTCGGGCTTAATACCAGCTTGTATAACAAAGCTGGTATTAACCCCTTTATTACCCAGCGTGCCACCGCCACCAGGGCCGCTGGAAGAGCAGGGTTCAGCGCCAGAGGATGGCGCTTCAATGAACGCGCCATCTTCTGGGGCGGCTGCGGGCTGCAATTTGTAGCGGGGGGTGCCCAGAAAGCTTGGGCCTCCCTGCGCTGCGGATTCCAGCCCCCAGCTGCTTAGCTGTACCTGGCTAGACATAGAAATTGCGCGGAGCCCCACGGCTTTGCTGTATTTCTGGAACCAGCCGGATCCAGCAGGCAGCGACGGGCTGCCCCCAACCCCCAGGTGCCTATATGTACCTGGCCAGACACAAGAATATAGGGGAGCCCTTTTTTTTTATTATTTCATGAATTTCATGAAATAATAAAAAACAAAATGTGTGGGGCTCCGCGCAATTTCTATGTCTAGCCAGGTACAGCTAAGCAGCTAAGCAGCTGGGGGCTGGAATCCGCAGCGCAGGGAGGCCCAAGCTTTCTGGGCACCCCCCGCTGCAAATTGCAGCCCACAGCCGCCCCAGAAGATGGCGCGTTCATTGAAGCGCCATCCTCTGGCGCTGAACCCTGCTCTTCCAGCGGCCCTGGTGGCGGTGGCACGCTGGGTAATAAAGAGGTTAGGGCCAGCTTTGTATTATCAGCTGGCCCTAAGCCCAAAATTTATGGCGGTCACGCCAATATTAGACATGACCGCCATGAATTTCTATTAAATTCTTTAAAAAAAAAACACAACACAGAGAAAATTTTTTATTAGAAATAAAAAAAAAGCCATTAGGGACTCCATCTTTAATTAAAAAAATCCTCTTCCGTCCGACGTTGTCCAAAACGCGATGTCCTCTCTGCTACATCCCCTGTGCATAGATATAGATGTCTATGCACAGGGACGAGCAGACTGAGAACCATACAGTGCTAACCACTGGGCCACCATATACAATGCTAACCACTGAGCCACCGTACAGTGCTAACCACTGAGCCACCATAAACAATGCTAACCACTGACCCACCATATACAGTGCTAACAACTGAGCCACCATACAGTGCTAACCACTGAGCCACCATACAGTGCTAACCACTGAGCCACCATTCTGTGTTAACCACTGAGCCACCTAAACACTGAGCCAACATATACAGTGCTAAACACTGAGCCACCATACATTGCTAACCACTGAGCCACTTACACAGTTCTAACCACTGAGCCACCATACAGTGCTAACTACTGAGCGAGCCACCATAGAGTGCTAACCACTGAGCTACCATACAGTGCTAACCACTGAGCCACCATACAGTGCTAACCACTTAGCCACCATTCTGTGTTAACCACTAAAACACCTAAACACTGACCTAACATATACTGTGCTAAACACTAAGCCACCATATAGAGTGCTAACCACTGAGCCACCATACAGTGCTAACCACTGAGCCACTTACACAGTTCCAACCACTGAGCCACCATACAGTGATAACCACTCAGACATCGTATACAATGCTAACCACTGAGCCACCATACAGTGCTAACTACTGAGCGAGCCAACATAGAGTGCTAACCACTGAGCCACCATAGAGTGCCTAACCACTGACCCACCATGTACAATACTAACCACTGACCCACCATATACAGTGCTAACAACTGAGCCACCATAAAGTGCTAACCACAGAGCCACCATTAGGTGCCAACCACTGGGCCAGCATATACAATGCTAACCACTGAGCCACCATTCCGTGCTAACCACTGAGCCATAGTACAGTGCTAACCACTGAGCCACCATACAATGCTGACTACAGTGCCACTATACCATGCTAACAACTAAGCCACCAGATACAGTGCTAACCACGGAGCCACCATACATTGCTAACCACAGAGACACTATTTATACAGTGTTAATCACTGAGCCACAGTATACAGTGCTAACCATTGAGCCACCAAACAGTTCTAACCACGGAGCCACCGCACAGTTCTAACCATGGAGTCACCATATACTGTGCTAACCACTGAGCCATAGTACAGTGCTAACCACTGAGCCACCATACAGTGCTAACCATTGAGCCACCATACAGTGCTAACCACTGAGCCACCATTCTGTGTTAACAACTGAGCTATCTAAACACTGAGCCAACATATACAGTGCTAAACACTGAGCCACCATACAGAGTGCTAACTAATGACACACCATATACAGTATTAACCACTGAGCCACCATACAGTGCTAACCACTGAGCCATTTACACAGTTCTAACCACTGAGCTACCATACAGTGCTAACTACTGAGTGAGCCACCATAGAGTGCTAACCACAGAGCTACCATACAGTGCCTAACCACTGACCCACCAAATACAATGCTAACCACTGACCCACCATATACAGTGCTAACAACTGAGCCACCATAAAGTGCTAACCACAGAGCCACCATACAGTGCTAACCACTGGGCCACCATATGCAATGCTAACCACTGAGCCACCATTCCGTGCTAACCACTGAGCCATAGCACAGTGCTAACCACTGAGCCACCATGCAATTCTGATTACAGAGCCACTATACCATGCTAACAACTAAGCCACCAGATACAGTGCTAACCACGGAGCCACCATACATTGTTAACCACAGAGACACTATTTATACAGTGTTAATCACTGAGCCACAGTATGCAGTGCTAACCACTGAGCCACCATACAGTGCTAACCACTGGGCCACCATATACAATGCTAACCACTGAGCCACCATACAGTGCTAACCATTGAGCCACCGTAAACAATGCTAACCACTCAGCCACCATACAGTGTTAAACCAATGAGCCACCATACAGTGCTAACCACTGAGCCACTATATACAGTACTAACCACTGAGCCACCATACAGTCTAACCACTGAGACACCATTTATACAGTGCTAATCACTGAGCCACAGTATACAGTGCTAACCACTGAGCCACCGCTCAGTTCTAACCACTGAGCCACCGCACAGTTCTAACAACGGAGCCACCATATACTGTGCTAACCACTGAGCCATAGTACAGTGCTAACCACTGAGCCACCATACAGTGCTAACCACTGAGCAACCATACAGTGCTAATCACTGAGCCACCATACAGTGCTAACCACTGAGCCACCATTCTGTGTTAACCACTGAGCCACCTAAACACTAAGCCAACATATACAGTGCTAAATACTGAGCCACCATACAGAGTGCTAACCACTGAGGCACCATATACAGTACTAACCACTGAGCCACCATACAGTACTAACCACTGAGCCACCATACAGTGCTAATCACTCAGACATCGTATACAGCGATAACCACTGAGCCATCTGACAGTGCTAACTACAGAGCGAGCCACCGTAGAGTGCTAACCACTGAGCCACCATACAGTGCCTAACCACTGACCCACCATGTACAATGCTAACCACTGACCCATATACATTGCTAACAACTGAGCCACCATACAGTGCTAACCACTGAGCCACCATACAGTGCTAACCACTGGGCCACCATATACAATGCTAACCACTGAGCCACCATTCCGTGCTAACCACTGAGCCACCATACAGTGCAAACCACTGAGCCACCATACAGTGCTAACCACTAAGCCATCATACAATGCTAACCACTGAGCCACCATATGCTGTGCTAACCACTTATCCATCATACAGTGGTAACCACTGAGCCACCATTCCATGCTAACCACTGAGCCACTATATACAGTGCTAAACACTGAGCCACCATGCAGTGCTAACCACTGAGCCACCATATACACTGCTAACCATTGAACCACTGTATACAGTGCTAACCACAGATCCATCATACAGTGCTAACCACTGAGCCACCATATACTGCTAACCACTGAGCCACCATCCAGTGCTAACCACTGAGCCACCATACAGTGCTAATCACTGGGCCACCATACAATGCTAACTACTGAGCCACTATACAGTGCTAACCACTGAGCCACCATACAATGCTAACCACTGAGCAACCATATGCTGTGCTAACCACTTATCCATCATACAGTGGTAACCACTGAGCCACCATTCCATGCTAACCACTGAGCCACTATATACAGTGCTAAACACTGAGCCACCATGCAGTACTAACCACTGAGCCTCCATATACACTGCTAACCACTGAACCACTGTATACAGTGCTAACCACAGATCTATCATACAGTGCTAACCACTGAGCCACCATATAGTGATAACCACTGAGAAACCATATACTGTGCTAATCACTGAGCCACCATATGCTGTGCTAACCACTTATCCATCATACAATGGTAACTACTGAGCCACCATTCCATGCTAACCACTGAGCCACTATATACAGTGCTAAACACTGAGCCACCATGCAGTGCTAACCACTGAGCCACCATATACACTGCTAACCACTGAACCACTGTATACAGTGTCAACCACAGATCTATCATACAGTGCTAACCACTGAGCCACCATATAGTGCTAACCACTGAGCAACCATATACTGTGCTAACCATTCAGCCACCATATACAGTGCTAACCACTCAGCCACCACGCAGTGCTAACCACTCAGCCACCATATGGTGCTAACCACTCAGCCACCATACAGTGCTAACCACTGAGCCACCATACAGTGCTAACCACTGAGCCACCGTAAACAATGCTAACCACTCAGCCACCATACAGTGCTAACCAATGAGCCACCATACAGTGCTAACCACTGAGCCTTTATATACAGTACTAACCACTGAGCCACCATACAGTCTAACCACTGAGACACCATTTATACAGTGCTAACCACTGAGCCACAGTATACAGTGCTAACCACTGAGCCACAAACACAGTGCTAATCACTGAGCCACCATACAGTGCTAACCACTCAGCCACCATACAGTGCTAACCACTGAGCCACCATACAGTGCTAACCACTGAGCCACCATAGAGTGCTAACCACTAAGCCACCATATACTGTGCTAATCACTGAGCCACCATACAGTGCTAACCACTGAGCCACCATATACAGTGCTAACCACTGAGCCATCGTAAACAGTGCTAACCACTATTCCACCGTATACACTGCTAACCACTCAGCCACTATATACAATGCTAACCACTAAGCCCCATATAGTGCTAACCACTGAACCACCATACAGTGCTAACCAATGAGCCATCATACAATGCTAACCACTGAGCCACCATATATATGCCTCAGTGGTTAGCACTGTATACGATGGCTCAGATTTTAGAACTGTATATGGTTGCTCAGTGGTTAGCACTGTATGGTGGCTCAGTGATTAGCACAGTACATGATGGCTTAGTGGTTAGCACTGTATGGTGGCTAAGTGGTTAGCACTGTATGGTGGCTGAGTGGTTTGCATTGTTTACGGTTGCTGAAAAATTAGCACTGTATACGGGGTCCCAGTGGTTAGCACAGTATATGGTGGCTCAGTGGTTAGCACTGTATGGTGGCTTTGTGGTTAGCACTGTATACAGTGGTTCAGTGGTTATCAGTGTATGGTGGCTCAGTGGTTAGCACTGTATATGGTGGCTCAGTGGTTAGCATGGAATTGAGGCTCAGTGGTTAGCACTGCATGATGGATCAGTGGTTAGCACAGCATATGGTGGCTCAGTGGTTAGCATTGTATGATGGCTCAGTGGTTAGCACTATATGGTGGCTCAGTTGTTAGCACTGTATAGTGGCTCAGTGATTAGCATTGTATGGTAGCTCAGTGGTTAGCACTGTATGGTGGCTCAGTGGTTAGCACTTTATGGTGGCTCAGTTGTTAGTACTGTATGATGGCTCTTTGGTTAGCACTGTATACAGTGGTTCAGTGGTTAGCAGTGTATGGTGACTTAGCGGTTAGCATTGTATACAGTGGCTGAGTGATTAGCGATGTATATGGTGACTCAGTGGTTAGCACTGTATGGTGGCTCAGTGGTTAATACTGTATATGGTGGCTCAGTGGTTAGCACTGTATACGATGGCTCAGTGGTTAGCCCTGTATATGGTGGCTCAGTGGTTAGCACTATATGGTGGCTCAGTGGTTAGCACTGTATACAGTGGTTCAGTGGTTAGCAGTGTATTTTGACTCAGCCGTTAGCATTGCATATGTTGGCTTAGTGGTTAGCACTGTATGGTGGCTCAGTGGCTAGCACTATATGGGGGCTCAGTGGTTAGCATTGTATACAGTAGCTGAGTGGTTAGCAGTGTATGGTGGCTCAGTGGTTAGCACTGTAAGGTGGCTCAGTGGTTAGTATTGTATATGGTGGCTCAGTGGTTAAGCACTATATGGTGGCTCAGTGGTTAGGAAAATATGGTGGTTCAGTAGTTAGCATTCTATGGTGGCTCAGTGGTTAGCACTGTATGGTGGCTCAGTGATTAGCACTGTATGGTGGCTCTGTGGTTAGCACTGTATGGTGGCTGAATGGTTAGCATTGTATATGGTGGCTCAGTGGTTAGCACCGTATATGGTGGCTCAGTGGTTAGCACTGTATATGGTGGCTCAGTGGTAAGCACTGTATGGTGGCTCAGTGGTTAGTACTGTATGGTGGCTCAGTGGTAAGCACTGTATTGTGGCTCAGTGATTAGCACTGTATGGTGGCTCAGTGGTTAGCACAGAATATGATGGGTCTGTGGTGAGTGCTGCTTGTGGTGGCTCAGTGGTTAGCAGTATACACGGTTACTCAATGGTTAGCACTGCATATGGTGGTTCAGTGGTTAACAGAGTATATGGTGGCTCAGTGATTAGCACTGTATTGTGGCTCAGTAGTTAACACTGTATGGTGTCTCAGTGGTTAGCATTGTATACAGTGGCTGAGTGGTAAGTACTGTTATGGTGGCTCAGCGGTTAGTACGGCATATGGTGGCTCAGTATTTAACACTGGATATGGTGGCTCAGTGGTTAGCACTGTATATGGTGGCTTAGTGGTTAGGTGGCTCAGTGGATAGCACTGTATGGTGGCTCAGTAGTTATCATTGTACATGGTGGGTCAGTGGTTAGGCACTGTATGGTGGCTCAGTGGTTAGCACTCTATGGTGGCTCGCTCAGTAGTTAGCACTGTATGGTGGCTCAGTGGTTAGCATTGTATGGTGGTTCAGTGGTTAGCACTGTATGGTGGCTAAATGGTTAGCATTGTATATGGTGTCTCAGTGGTTAGCACCGTATATTGGTGGCTCAGTGGTTAGCACTGTATATGGTGGCTCAGTGGTTAGTACTGTATGGTGGCTCAGTGGTAAGCACTCTATGGTGGCTCAGTGATTACCACTGTATATGGTGGCTTAGTGATTAGCATTGTATGGTGGCTCAGTGGTTAGTACTGTATGGTGGCTCAGTGATTAGCACTGTATGGTGGCTTAGCGGTTAGCACTGCTTGTTGGCTCAGTGGTTAGCACAGAATATGATGGGTCTGTGGTGAGTGCTGTTTGTGGTGGCTCAGTGGTTAGCAGTATACATGGTTGCTCAATGGTTAGCACTGCATATGGTGGTTCAGTGGTTAACAGAGTATATGATGGCTGAGTGATTAGCACTGTTTTGTGGCTTAGCGGTTAACACTGTATGGTGTCTCAGTGGTTAGCATTGTATACAGTGGCTGAGTGGTAAGCACTGTTATGGTGGCTCAGTGGTTAGTACTGTATATGGTGGCTCAGTAATTAACACTGTATATGGTGGCTCAGTGGTTAGCACTGTATATGGTGGCTTAATGGTTAGGTGGCTCAGTGGTTAGCACTGTATGGTGGCTCAGTGGATATGGTGGTTCAGTGGTTAGCACTGTATGGTGGCTCAGTGGTTAACACTGTATATGTTGGCTGAGTGGTTGGCACTGTTTATGGTAGCTTAGTGGTTAGGTGGCTCAGTGGATAGCACTCTATGGTGGCTAAGTGGTTATCTCTCTATGGTGGCTCAGTGGTTATCATTGTATATGGTGGCTCAGTGGTTAGCACTGTATATGGTGGGTCAGTGGTTAGCATTGTATATGGTGGCTCAGTGGTAAGCACTTTATGGTGGCTCAGTGATTAGCACTGTATATGGTGGCTTAGTGATTAGCACTGTATGGTGGCTCAGTAGATATGGTGGTTCAGTGGTTAGCACTGTATGGTGGCTCAGTGGTTAACACTGTATATGTTGGCTGAGTGGTTGGCACTGTATATGGTAGCTTAGTGGTTAGGTGGCTCAGTGGAAAGCACTGTATGGTGGCTAAGTGGTTATCTCTCTATGGTGGCTCAGTGGTTATCACTGTAAATGGAGGCTCAGTGGTTAGCACTGTATGTGGTGGGTCAGTGGTTAGCATTGTATATGGTGGCTCAGTGGTAAGCACTTTATGGTGGCTCAGTGATTAGCACTGTATATGGTGGCTTACTGGTTAGCACAGAATATGATGGGTCTGTGGTGAGTGCTGTTTGTGGTGGCTCAGTGGTTAGCAGTATACACGGTTACTCAATGGTTAGCACTGCATATGGTGATTCATTGGTTAACAGAGTATATGGTGGCTCAGTGATTATCACTGTATTGTGGCTCTGTGGTTAACACTGTATGGTGCCTCAGTGGTTAGCATTGTATACAGTGGTTAAGTGGTAAGCACTGTTATGGTGGCTCAGCGGTTAGTACGGTATATGGAGGCTCAGTAATTAACACTGGATATGGTGGCTCCGTGGTTAGCACTGTATATGGTGGCTTAGTGGTTAGGTGGCTCAGTGGATAGCACTGTATGGTGGCTCAGTAGTTAGCACTGTGTATGGTGGGTCAGTGGTTATCATTGTACATGGTGGGTCAGTGGTTAGGCACTGTATGGTGGCTCAGTGGTTAGCATTGTATGGTGGTTCAGTGGTTAGCACTGTATGGTGGCTAAATGGTTAGCATTGTATATGGTGACTCAGTGGTTAGCACTGTATATGGTGGCTCAGTGATTAGCACTGTATATGGTGGCTTAGTAATTAGCATTGTATGGTGGCTCAGTGGTTAGTACTGTATGGTAGCTCAGTGATTAGCACTGTATGGTGGCTTATCGGTTAGCACTGCTTGTTGGCTCAGTGGTTAGCACAGAATATGATGGGGCTGTGGTGAGTGCTGTTTGTGGCGGCTCAGTGGTTAGCAGTATACACGGTTGCTCAATGGTTAGCACTGCATATGGTGGTTCAGTGGTTAACAGAGTATATGATGGCTGAGTGATTAGCACTGTATTGTGGCTCAGCGGTTAACATTGTATGGTGTCTCAGAGGTTAGCATTGTATACAGTGGCTGAGTGGTAAGCACTGTTATGGTGGCTCAGTGGTTAGCACTGTATTTGGTGGCTTAGTGGTTTGGTGGCTCAGTGGTTAGCACTGTATGGTGGCTCAGTGGTTAACACTGTATATGTTGGCTGAGTGGTTGGCACTGTATATGGTAGCTTAGTGGTTAGGTGGCTCAGTGGATATGGTGTGTGGTGGCTAAGTGGTTATCTCTATATGGTGGCTCAGTGGTTATCACTGTATATGGTGGCTCAGTGGTTAGCACTGTATATGGAGGGTCAGTGGTTAGCATTGTATACGGTGGCCCAGTGGTTAGCACTGTATGGTGGCTCAGTGGTTAGCACTGTATGGTGGCTCAGTGGTTAGCACTGTATGGTGGCTCAGTAGTTAGCACTGTGTATGGTGGCTCAGTGATTAGCATTGTATGGTGGCTCAGTGGTTAGTACTGTATGGTAGCTCATTGGTTAGCATTATAGTGTGGCTTAGCGGTTAGCACTGCTTGTTGGCTCAGTGGTTAGCACAAAATATGATGGGTTTGTGGTGAGCGCTGTTTATGGTGGCTCAATGGTTAGCACTATACACGATTGTTCAATGGTTAGCACTGCATATGGTGGTTCATTGGTTAACAGAGTATATGGTGGCTTAGTGATTAGCACTGTATGGTGGCTCAGTTGTTAGCACTGTATGGTGGCTCAGTGGTTAGCATTGTATACAGTGGCTGAGTGTTAAGCACTGTATATGGTGGCTCAGTGGTTAGTAGTGTAAATGTTGGCTCAGTAGTTAGCACTGTATATGGTGGCTCAGTGGTTAGCAATGTATAAGGTAGCTTAGTGGTTAGTACTGTATATGGTGGCTCAGTGGTTAGCACTGTATACGGTGGCTCAGTCGTTAGCACTGTATATGGTGGCTCAGTGGTTAGCACTGTATATGGTGGCTCAGTGGTTAGGTATCTCGATGATTAGCACTGTATGGTGGCTCAGTAGTTATCACTGTATATGGTGGTTCAGTGGTTAACAGAGTATATGGTGGCTTAGTGATTAGCACTGTATGGCGGCTCAGTGGTTAGCACTGTATAGTGGCTCAGTGGTTAGCATTGTATACAGTGGCTGAGTGCTAAGCACTTTATATGGTGGCTCAGTGGTTAGTACTGTATATGTTGGCTAAGTGGTTAGCAATGTAAATGGTGGCTCAGTGGTTAGCACTGTATATCGTAGCTTAGTAGTTAGGTAGTTCAGTGGTTAGTACTGTATATGGTGGCTCAGCGGTTAGCATGTATATGGTGGCTCAGTGGTTAGCACTGTATATGGTGGCTCAGTGGTTAGGTATCTCAGTGATTAGCACTGTATGGTGGCTCAGTGGTTATCACTGTATATGGTGGGTCAGTGGTTAGCACTGTATATGTTGGCTAAGTGGTTAGCAATGTAAATGGTGGCTCAGTGGTTAGCACTGTATATCGTAGCTTAGTAGTTAGGTAGTTTAGTGGTTAGTACTGTATATGGTGACTCAGCGGTTAGCATGTATATGGTGGCTCAGTGGTTATCACTGTATATGGTGGGTCAGTGGTTAGCACTGTATATGGTGGCTCAGTGGTTAGGTATCTCAGTGATTAGCACTGTATGGTGGCTTAGTGGTTATCACTGTATATGGTGGGTCAGTGGTTATCACTGTATATGGTGGGTCAGTGGTTAGGTATCTCAGTGATTAGCACTGTATGGTGGGTCAGTGGTTAGCACTGTATATGGTGGGTCAGTGGTTATTATTGTATTTGGTGGCCCAGTGGTTAGCATTGTATGGTGGCTCAGTGGTTAGCTTTGCATATGGTGGTTCAGTGGTTAACAGAGTATAAGGTGGCTCAGTGATTAGCACTGTATGGTGGCGAGAGATTTGAATTTAGCGCCGCTCATTGGCCGCCGGCTGAGTCATTGAATGGCGCGGGATTCAAATCCTACGCCAAAGCTGCGTGGCACTGCTCATTGGCTCATTGGCTGAGCCGATGAGCGGTGCCGCGCGGGATTTGCTGGGGGATTTGAACTCTGCATTGCTCATTGGCTAAGCAATGCAGGATTTAAATCCCCCACCAAAGCCGGCGGCAGCTCAGCCAATCAGAAGTGCCGCGAGCTTTGACGGGGGATTTGAATCTTGTGCAGCTCAGCTAACGAAAGCCGGCGGCACCGCTGATTGGCTGAGCTGCCGCCGGCTTTAGCGGGGGATTTGAATCCCGCGCCGCTCATAGGCTGAGTGGCGCAAGATTTAAATCCCCCGCCAAGCCGCACGCCGCTTCACTGATTGGTCGCCGCCTACCTCGGCTAGCGCCGCTGATCTCCCGACGGTAGTGGTGGCGCCTGTGTCACTTTATTTCTGTCACTTGTGTTACTATCCCACAATGGTGCCACAGTGGATTGTGGGATAGCGACATAAGCGTCGGAATTAGTGTGACACATATTATTCGTGATTATGTATTTAGATGTTGTCTAAACCTAAAACCAAAATAAAGGATCCTAAGTCAGTCTGGATGCAGAAAAGCACTGCAACAGCCAATATTCAGCTGCTTTAAATGGTAGTTATGGACCGATAGTAATCTCAAGGTGGCTTATGTTTCATTTTTTATTTTATTTGTTTTACTACTGATGGGGAAATTTTAACAGATTTTGACCCACCTTTCTAATAGATGTCCTATGTTACATCTAAATTCTATCCATTTTTTTTACTAATAGCACTTTTACCTAGTATAGTCCATAGGGTAGTTCACATGTGATCCATACAAAATCATGAAGACATGTCCAATATTGGTCCATTGTCAGTTCAAAATTGGCAATGCAAGTCTACAGTCTAACAAAAAATTGGACAGCGCGAGTATGCTATCTCAATGCTGTCTATTTCTCATGGACTGCTAAAGAGGAGAAAATGGAGAAACTTTTTTTTCTCTCATCTGAGATAAACTGATGAAACTTGTATGGATGAAACGCTGATAAAATTGAACAATATTACTGATGAAACTAGGATGATATTTCATCAAATTAAAAGACTGTGGAGAGAAGAGACAAGGAAATTATTTTTAAGTTGAATAAAATTTTACTGGACTATACAAAAAATAGGGATTTTTTTGATCCATGTCACATGGATTCAGCAAAATGGTGGCTGGCTGGATGCAATTTGGTTGAACCTTAAATTGACAACAAAAGTAAAAAAATAAATTATACCCACTTCACAGTTTATATTTAAAGCAGCTTTTTTCTGCTCACTAGATGTCTATGCACAGGGAATGAGCAGACTGAGAACAATCTCAGCTCACCTTGGACAATGTAGTAACTGTGGCAGGTTAATAGTTAACATTTCTGCCGAATGTCAGAAGATGCTACAGGACGTGTGTGATGTCACGAGCATGGTGCTATAATAGGTGGAGCTAAGTTTCCATAACTCATAATGATTTTGCTTGCTTAGCTCTGCCCAATATGGTCACATGATCATTACTCTCCCCAAAGAATGTAAGTCCGCAAGGGCTTGTTCCTCTCCCCTCTGTACCAGGCTGCCATTGATAATTTGTTTACTGTAAACTATATATATGATTTCGTGTGTAACCCTTTCTCATGTACAGCACCATGGAAATAATTGTGCTATATCTAATATATAAAGCTGAATGTGTGTACGTGTGTACAGTATGTATGTGTGTATGTATGTATATCTGGGATTGGCATCTACACCGTCGCAACTACAGCACTAAATTTTGCACAGTCACACATCTGGACCCCGAGAGCATCATAGGCTATGTTGTGAGGCGAAATTTTAACCCTGCGCATTCCAGTTCACCAAACAATTTTGCTCCTATCTACATAATGGGGAAAAAGTGAAAGTAAAATTATTGGAGGAAAATCAACAGCTGCCAGCTACAGACACAAAATTTTGCACAGTCCTACATCTGGACCCCGACAGCATCATATGCTATGTTGTGAGGCGAAATTTTAACCCCGCGCGTTCCAATTCACCAAACAATTTTGCCCATATCTACATAATGGGGAAAAAGTCACAATTACCAGTTGACAGTTGTGAATGAGAGGGGCTTAATGACCGCGCCAAAGACTAACAGCATATACCACCATATAGTCACTAAGGTGGGGCCCCAACATGGGATATTCACCACGAACGGGGACATGTATACACACCACATGCACACAAAGAGTAACTGCAAGTGTATAGTCGCTAAGGTGCAGCCCCAACATTGGATACTCACCATTCACCCGAACACACACACACCACAAAGAAAAACACATAACACAGAGACACACACACCCCCCACAGGGACACACACACCAAAAAGAGACATAAACAACACAGGGACAAACACACCACAGGGGGCCCCACAGGGACACACACATACACACCCTATAGGGACACATGTACTCACCCCACAGGGACACACACACACACCACAAAGAGACACACACACCCTATAGCAACACATGCACTCACACCACAGGGACACACACACACACACACCACAAAGAGACACAAACAACACAGAGACACACACACCACACAGACCCCCCCACAGGGACACACACACATACACACCCTATAGGGACACATGTACTCACCCCACAGACACACACACACACACCACAAAGAGACACACACAACACAGAGACACACACACCCTAGAGTGACACATGCACTCACCCCACAGGGACACACCCCACAAAGAGACACACACAATACAGAGACACACACACCACACAGACCCCCCCACACGGACACACACACATACACACCCTATAGGGACACGTGCACTCACCCCACAGGGACACACACACACCCCAGGGACACACACACCACACATACAGACATAGATGTGCACAAATCACCTCACACAACTCGCCTCATACGTGTGCTATCTTTAATTTCCAAAAATAAATATCTGATTAAAAACAGCCAATGTGCAACACATGTGCCATATAGGGAATTAAGGCAGATGTCAGTCACATGAACTGTCTATTATGTGTATGTGTGAGGTAACATATACTGCCCAGCCGAGGGGAGGGATTACTGTTGGCTGGAGATTTATCAGGCTGCCTATAGCAACCAATCACAGCTCAGCTTCTATTTTCCTACAGGTCATCAAAATGACATATTCAAATTCTATTTTGTTATAGCTAACATCAGTTATTTATTAACCCGGGCGTAGCCGGGTACTACAGCTAGTAAATAATAATACTAATAATACTACTACTACTACTACTACTAATAATAATAATAATAATAATAATTTAATTGTACTATATAAATAATAATAATAATAATTAATAATAATACATCACGCAGGTCCTTTATACAGAGAAGTTTTCAGTGAGTTAACTATTAACCAGCCAGAGTGACTACGTCTTCTAAGGTGTAATCACTGTCTCATTCACATAAGAACATGCAGAGTAAGCAAATAAGTATTTGAACCCTTGATGATTTTGTAAGTTTGCCCACTGACAAAAGACATGTACAGTCTATAATTTAAAATGTAGGTTAATATTAAAAGTTAGAGAAAGAATATCAAAAATGAAATCCAGAAAATCCCATTGTGTAAATTATTTAAATCTATTTGCATTTTGCAAGAAGCAATAAGTATTTGATCCCCTACTAACCATTAGGATTTCTGGCTCCTACAGACCAGTAAAGGCCCCGCTTCACGCTTCAATGGTCCAACGATTCGATCAACGATCCGACTTGACCTACATCGCTAGAACATCGTTCAATGATCGCTAGAGAAATGTCACACGTACAGATATCGTTAACGACGCAGCAACGACCGGATCAGCACACAGTACTGGGGGGCTAATATGCCCTCCGGTCCGGTGTGCAGCGCACGCAGTTCCTGCTGCTGATAAGTCAGGACCGCGGGCGCAGCGGTCCTGACCTGTGAGAGGCTGCAGCTGCGTGCGCTGCACACCGGACCGGAGGGCATATTAGCCCCCCAGTCCTGTGTGCTGATCTGGTCCGCGGTTGTCTGGGTCATCCCGGACAGCCCCGGATCGGATCACACCGCAATGTGAAGCGGCCCTTAGACTATCCTAATCAACTCATTATCTGCTATAAAGACAGCTGTCTTATATTGTCACCTGTATTAAAGACTCCTTTCCACACTCTCAATTAATCAGTCAGACTCTAACCTCTAAAACATGGACAAGACCAAAGAGATTTCTAAGGATGTCAATGAAAAAATCCTAGACCTGCACAAGGCTAGAATGGGCTACAAAACAATATAAGATGCTGGGTGAGAAGGAGACAACTGTTGATGGCAATAGTAAGAAAATGTAAGAAATACAAAATGAGTGTCAATCGATGTCGATCTGGGGCTCCATTCCAAATCTCACCTCATGGGGTATCCAGGATCATGAGGAAGGGAAGAGATGAGCCTAAAACTTCACGGGGGAAACTTGTTAATCATCTCAATGCCGCTGGGACCATTGTCACCAAAAAAAACATTAATGACACGATACAGCATAATGGATTAAAATCTTGGAGTGCCCACAAAGTCCCACTGCTCAAGAGTGCACATGTGCAGGACCATCTGAAGTTTACCAATGAACACCTTGGTGATTCTGAGAATGATTTGGAAAAGGTGCTGTGGTCAGATGAGACAAAAATTCAGCTCTTTGGCATTAACCAATCTCGCCATGTTTGGAGGACATACCTGCCAGTACCTGTCAAATCTGCCAGTACCTCTTATACCTGCCTAAGCTTACCATTTCTGCCAGTACCTGCTGTACCCACAAGTGCCAGCCTGTCTGCCAGCACATGACCGGAAGAAGCGGCATACCGCCGTGAAACGGTGCCCTTCGTCACCACTCCACTCTCCCTCCACTCACCATGCCATGTAATGCCTGTAATTTGGCGGATTAAAAACTGAAGAATCTACATTGGTGAGTGCAGCTAATTATTATCTTCTTTACTGAAAGTTGTCTATTGAACTTACCTGAAGTGTGCACCACCATCTGGAGTATCCACACCTTGGACATATGCGAATGACCGTACAGCAATACAGGGTAATTATTGCAGTGCCCAGCGCTACTACTCACTGAATTATTCATATATAGTAACCATTTGTTAAGTTCCAGAAAACTCAATTAATAAGCAATAAAGCATACAGAGTCCACTCCTACTGACATTACAGCAAGTGGACAATCACCTTGTCAACCACTAGTGAAGGACATAAAATTGCTTCATCACATATTTCCCTTACAATGTTGTGCATGTTTCCAGATGAAATGGTTAAAAATTACTAATTAGACATATCTGTTTAATCATAAATTGGGCCTATGGAACAAAAACCCCATAACCCATAAAACATCTATATAGTATATCAGAAGCAAATTTAGATGAAAATTCTCATTAAAAAGAATTTCAGAGATTTAACCATTTATTAAACTCCAATATTAATCTGCTTCCTGCAATCAAGCTTCTGCCTTTATAGCCAGGAAACAAATGACACGTGATATTAAAATAAAAAATAGATATTCTTACTATTTGCTTTACATTGTATCTTCCTGTGATGTATTGTACGATATACAATGTCATTCATATAAATCAATCACTTTCTGCACAATTTTTTGTTTACATTTGCAATTCAATACAAGTTGTCTCAGAGGTCTCCTGGGGATCTCCTGTCACTTAAGAGTTCACAAGGTTATAATGTCTCCACATTTATCACTGCACTGAAAATAAATAAATAAAGTAGGCACCACCGAGGTCAGATGTCAAGATTACAGAATCTCTGTTCCTATTAAATGATGTGTCATATTTGTTTCAATAAAACAAGCTGCCGGTTTAAGAAGCCATTCATTATTGAACTATGCTTTTAAGTCTATCCCCCAACTGCTCTTTTTGATTAATAGGACAGGAAGCAAACATGTCACCTTCATTAGCATGTAGCAATCAGCAATGGTGTAATCTGTGAGTATTAAAAATAGATTTAAAAAATCCTGCTTTTATTCCTTTGGTTATTTAATGAATAAAAGGAAATAAGGTATTGTTATGTGGTCGGTCATCAGACTATGCTGCTCTGTCTCAGAAATGTTGTGTCCCTTGGGTAACAGCTATGACGCCATTGTGTCAGCATGAATGGATTGGGAGCAGGGAGGCGAGGGCCCCTCATTAAAGGAATTGTCTCATAAGAATAAGTTAACCCTTCACATGAAAGGTGATAACTTACAGATCAGTGGGGGTTTTAATGCTGAGACCCCAATGATTGCCAGAACGCAAAGCTTTAATCCATGTTAGATTTAAATGGCTGTCAGAAAAAGTGAAGAGCTGTGTTTGACAGTCTCATAGACGATGAAGTTATCAGTGATCGAGCATCAACACTGCCACCCCCCATTCTAATCAATATGAACATTCCTGCATTCCTGCAATACAAAATAATATTGTGGTACAGTGTTACCCAGAAAAATCAATGTAAATACTTAAGTCCCCCCAAAAAATTGTGAGAAAAGTATTCTAGGAGTGATACCTTTATTGGCTAACCAGAAAAATTATATTTGTAAGCTTACAAAGCTCCAAAGGCTCCTTCATCAGACAATACTGATCTGATTTGTGATATTGTCTGAAAGCTCAATTGAGCTCTGAAAGCTTACAAATATAATTCTTCTGGTTAGCCAATAAAGGTATCACTCCTAGAACACTTTT